>OY821521.1:202857636-203490136 GCA_963682025.1 Cordilura impudica
CGCATATAATAACTCCTGTACTATGTCAAATAATAAAATAACACACACACACGCAGATACACACACATAAATACTCACTTAGCATTAAGCACAAGAATAAACAAAAGTTAAGCTGCTTGCAGTAGGAAAAAAAGAATTAATTTCTTGAAATTTCTTATGAGCTTTTTTTTCCTTTTTATAAAATGATGACGATTTTTCTATACGCCAACATACTAGAAAATAGTTGTTGTTTAAAAACTCATTAAAAATTATTTTTTTTTTAATTTCTTGCTTCATCATTTTCTTTCTTTTCTTACGTTTGAATTTTTTTGATTTCTATAGAACAACAAGAAAAATTTGCTTTTAGTAATTAAAAAATTTTAATGAGCATTTCATGCCTTTTATTTCTTCCACATAATTGCTGTAAAACATCAAACTTATAACTGCCATCATATTTCTATCTTTAAATAAGTTTCGTTCTTTTTTTTCTATATGGAGCTTTATTTTCTGCCAGGGAGTCGTTTGCAGGTTGTAGTTTAAAGTGTAGTTTGATTTTAATAATTTCTAATTTTTTTTTTTTTTTTAACACTTTCACACGTTTTTATGGTGCGTTCTAAAAAAAAGTATGGAAAGTTCTTTAAATTTTCGATATTAAATTTGTTTTCTTCTAAGTATAACACACTTTTCACACATTTCACATTTACTCCTACAGTCTCTACAATACCTAGCAGGTATAGCTGAGTTCATCATTTCGTTTTTGATATATAAATATAAATGTAGTTTGGTTATATTTATATACCTATGGAATCAATTTTCTATATGTCCAACAGTTTGTGGTTACCTAAAAAAAAAAAATGGAACCTCTTCATAAAAATCAATTGTCCCAAAATTTATTTTTTCTTAAAGTTGCCCTTTTTACTTAAAATATATAATGATATATATATATATTTTTTTAAATAAACTTTTCTTAAAAAAAACATTCTGTTAAGGGAGCATCTCTTTTAAACAAAGATCTTTGCTTAAAAATAAATCACCTTAAAAAATTCGTATTCTTCAAAATTTATTTTTTTTAAAAAGTACCTTTTCTTAATAAGTATCTTTTCTTAAAAATATGTATTTTACTAAAGAATTTTACTATCATAAATGGGTACACTATCTTCAAAAATTACATTTTTTTTTAAATTGCCTCTTTTAAGCATATTTTTTTCATAATTTTCATAATTATTCTATAACCCCGTTGCCTTGTATCCAACAACTTAATAGAAACGCAAATAGTTTTAAGCGGTTTTTATTTAAATTTTTTTGAACCTTAAATGTAATTTATGATTTTATTTGTAATAATTGTTCTCCTATATATATGTTTGCCTTAATGCAATTTTTGGATATTACACTTCTGTACTTTAAATATAAAATAAAATCTTGTTGTACAGGAAATGAAAAATAAGTAAATAAATAAATAAATAAATAAAAAAAAATAATAAAAAAGTACCTCTTCCTTCAAAATTACCTAAAAAAAATTCCTTCTCTTGAAAAAGTATTTTTCTTAAAAAACTACCTTATCTTGAATAAGTACCTTTTCTTAAAAAGTATCCTTTCCTAAAAAGGTATCTATTATGAAAAAATCACCTTGTTTTGAAAAATAAATTTTCTTAAAACACTACTTTATCTTAAAAAAGATACTTTTCTCTAAAATTTCTGAAAAAGGTAAATTTTTTTGAAAAATCACCTTTTCTTGAAAAAATACATCTTAATAAAATTTAATTTTCATTTCATTTATTCAGTTAATGGTATGCAAGAGTTCCTTACAGACTATAACATAAATTAAAAGTCAAAACACAAATTAAATAAATATGTCTGGTATTATAAGTTTAACAACTCAAAGAGAAGCAGCGTAAAACTTTCGGTTGGAGTACGATTAAAATTTTGTAACGGCCATTTCATTATGTTTTGGAGATCGTTACAAGCACGATTTAATGTACTGTTTATTGCATAATTAGTGCCATGGTACGATATATTATATATATGATGATTATGATGTAATATTCTAGGAGGGACATAAAAAGATATTTGCGAGAGCAAGTCATGACAATCAATACCACAAGTAATTAAATCAAATATACATAATAAACTTTGAAATCTACGTCTATATTCTAAAGTCTCAAGACCAAGAAGCAAACCTTTAGCTTCATATGAGGGTAAGGGATCAATAAAATTAATTGACGAGAGAGCGTATTTAAGAAATATATGTTGCATTCGCTCAATGCGAGAGATTTGTTTCCCATAATGTGAACTGCACACGACAGCAGCATACTCTAATTTTGATCTAACATAAGATGTGTACTGACGGTACTATATAATTTATATGGAGAACGAAAGACATTTTAGAATCAAAATCAACTCCCAGATCAGTTACTATATCAATAGTATTTAAAATGAGACCACCCACCCAAACTAAAACAAGACGGTATCGGATTGCGGTATCTAGAAAAAGAGACATGGAGACATTTTGAAAGATTAAAAACAGATTATTAAAAAACACCAATAATGAAGATTATTTAAATCATTTTGTAAGTTATATATATGAATAAAGGAAAAGCTGACAGTATATTTTTAAATCATCAGCATAAAGCAAAAAGTGTGCCTTAGTAAAACACTTAGAGACATCATTTATAAACAAATTAAGCAAAAGTGGGCCCAAGACACTGCCTTGATGAAGGGCTGAGGTTTGAGCTTATGGAAGCGATTCAAAATATTCAAGTAACACTGTAAAAATTCTATTAGATAGGCATGATCTTATCCACAGGCAATCACATTGCTGGCAACTTATAATAAAGAATACTAAGAGATACCCTGTCCAAGGCTTTAGAAAAGTCAATATAAACAACATCAACTTGACTACCATGTTCCAGTGCAGACATGCAATACTCACTAAAAATAGTTACGTTGGTCGTAGTAGACCTACCAGAAAAGAATCCATGCTAATAAGGAGAAATAATAGATTTTGAAAGGAAAAATAATTTTTTATAAATAACATGTTCAAAAACTTTGGAAACACATGATAATTTACATATCGGCCTATAACTAGTAAACTGGAGTAATGGTCGTTGATTGCTTGCCACTTGTCAATGAAAACACCTTCTTTAAATGAGTACATTTTTTTTAAATAAAGTACGTTTTCATAAAAAAGGTTTTTTAAAAGAAGTACATATTCTTAAAAAGTATATATTCTTAAAACAATGCTTCTCTTAGAAAGCAGCCTTTTTAAAAATTCTCTTTTACTTAAAAAGTACTTTTTCTTGAAAAGTACATTTTATTTAAAAAAGTACCATTTCTTAAAAAAATACCTTTTTTTAAAAGAGTACATTTTCTCAAAAAAGTACCTTTTCTTAAAAAAGTACCTTTCCTTAAAAGAGTACATTTTCTCAAAAAAGTACCATTTCTTAAAAAAAGGTGCCTTTTCCTAAAACAGTAGCTCTTCTTAAAAAAATTTCTTTTCTTAAAAAAGTACCTTAATTTTGAAGTAGCTTTTCTTAAAAAAGTACCTTTTCTTTAAATAGCAGCTTTTCTTAAAAAAGGTAAAATTTTATATAGTACCTTCTCTTAAAATATTACTTCTTAAAGAAGAACATTTACACAGAAAAGTAACTTTTTATAAAAACAAGAAATTTCTTAATAAGTGCTTTTTCTTAAAAAAGTACCTAATTTTTCATATACCTTTTTTTAAAGTAGCCTTTTTATAAAAGTTATTTTTTTTTAAGAAAGTACCTTTTTCAAAAAAAAATATATTTTCCAACAATAATACGTTTTTTGAAAAAAGTATCTTTTTTATAAAATTATCTTTTACTAAAAATGTAGATTTCCTTTAAAGTACATTTTCTAAAAAAAAAAATTTGTTTTCTTAAGAAAATTTTCTTTTGTAGGGGTTTTGTAGTCATATTGTTTTAAAAATACCTTTCTCTAGAAAATTCAGAGTTCAGAAAAAAGCACACACTGAATAAAAAACTCGTACATATATGTAAACAAACATAACTTAGACCAACACACACATATTTTTATTTTCATATCAATTATGTTTGTTTTTAAATTTTCTTCGGTGCCCAACACAACCATGACTGTGTTCGTTTTAATATTTCGTTATTTAGTCGTGTTTAAAATATAACTGAACTCGAACTTGTTTATTGTACATGTTGTGTTTTTTCTCACTACACGAGCCACAACACGACTTAAAATAGAACTGAACTCGAACCTGTTTATTGTACATGTTCTGTGTTTTTTTTCAGTACACGTACCAGAACATGAACTTCAAATAAAGCAACAATCAAAAATGTGTGCTTTATGTGTGATTGAAACAAAAAGTATGTGATACAAAATTGTTCGTGTAAATAACGAAATATTAAAACGAACACAGTCATGGTTGTGTTGGGCACCGTAGAAAATTTTGAAACGCACATAATTGATATGAAAATAAAGATATGTGTTGGCTGCTTTTGAATAGAACATTGTGTGTTTCGTGTGTGTATTTTCTGAACCTTGAGAAAATTACATTTTCTTTCGGGCAAAAGATGATTTTTTCCCTACAACATCATTTTGATTCAAAATTCGATTTTTTATTCATCGTTATATTATCTTTTTTGATGTGTAAACATCTATACGCGCAGGGGGGTAAATTTCTATTTCACAATACAATCACAAAAACAGCGTAACTCATATCGGTGTGAGCTGAAGCAGATAACGCTGTGTGACCTATGATTGTATTGGTGAAAAAGTTATGATATAACATTGTTTTTTATGCCACTTTTTTAAAAGCGTCATCTATGTATCACTTATATACGTTAATATTGGGACGTTTTTAACGTTTACAGCAAAGGGTTGTTGAATTAGCTGAAACAGTTTTTGCTATAAGTGATACATAGATGACGCTTTCTGTTTGATTTTAAAATTTGACATAAAAAATCTTAAATTACTAGATGTTTACACATCTTCCCTGTGATCGGACTCACATGATTTTTTTATGTGTATATGGGGGGGTTTTTGGGGTCGAGAAATTCATTTCTGATCTTTGTTTTACCTACGACCACCGCAAGAGGGCGTTTCATGCATATTTTAACTATTTTTCGTATATTTTCCGAGAAAAATTACAAGTTTTTCGTTATAATTGATCTTTATTTTATTTTTTTCAACAGAAATTCAACTTAAAAAATAAGAACATGTTAAAAAAAAAAAAATTTATTTAGTGGAAGAAAAGTGAAATAAGTTATTTTTGAAAGTCTTTCTTGCTTTCAAGTCTGGGGTATTTTGCACGGCTTTCTGATGTAACTGCCATAACACTGTGTCGATTTTTTTCTAAAACACGTTTAGAAACGCTAGCCAGCAATTGAACATGTCTTTCCGTTGCTTGTATGTCTACCAGAATTCTTGGATCAGGCAATGGTGGATCATCGTATTCTAAATATTGTTCCAAATGATCATACGGAATGGTATGCGTAAACGGTGGTTCGAATAAGACATCATCTTTATTTACATCAATCATATTCGTATAATCTGTACAATTGAAGTTTATCAAAGGTTTTTGATAAACTCTAAGATGTGCCGGCTCGTACAGATTTTTTCGGTAGTGTACAATTTTCTTGATTGCGATGTTTTGTGTCTCTTTTTTATCATCAAATAACATCGCTAATAAAATATTTTCGGAATGTGCGTAATATGAATTGTATTGAATGGCATTATTCACAACTCCGCGTAGATTTGTATCCAAATATTGTGCCCAACGAATGAATTTGTAAAATAATACACTACCGAAGACCACCGAATTATAGTACTTGATGTTGAAGTGCATCGGCACATACACTTTCATTATGTATGTTGCCAGAATTTTCAAATTCCTTGATGGATTTTCAGTTGACACATACAACCGCAACAATCTATTCGCCTTGGTGAGCCAACGTGAATGTGCTATTTGTCCTGGTTTAATGTGAGACAAATCCGCAGGAACAACACCATTCGAAATTGCATTGGCCATTTTGTATAGGTACTTTGAATCGGTGGATAATTCAAATGGATCTAAATCAGGTGGCATGTTCTCTAGCACGATTATCTTGAATTCATGTACAAGCTGAAAAAAAAATAAATTAGATGAATTAAATGCAATTTTACCATTTAATAATGGAAAAATCGATTAGAAAAATGACAAATGATACATACCGGAAGATTTTCACACGATTCAATTTGTTTGCCCAACGTTCCGGTTGTTGTTCGTCGTCCAGTAGTCGATGATCTGTCCAAAGTGTTAAGTGTTTTCTCGACGCACTTTATTTTTATCCATGATGATAGGATTGCCATGTGTATCTTTTACGTCAATGTCTTGCATAAGAGATATTGCGAGTGCTGCTGCTATTCTATCTGACACACCAAATCGATCACACATCTCAGCATAGTTCGAAGCATCGTATCTGGGAGTATACGGTCCTCGTATCATTGGCGGAACATCTTGTGGATTTGAACTTGGCTCATCTGTATCAGTACTTGGTTCATATGCTAAATGGGTCTCTTCAACACTTGTTGGTATTATTGTTGACGTTGGTGCTGGCTCTTCAACTTCTGGCACGAATTCCGGTATCGTCAATCTTCTGACATTATTTTGATCTCGCATAAACTTTTTCAAATGATCTGGAATCAATCCACATGAGCATAATGCTGCCTTCAAGTCACATTGACATTTGCCGATGTAAAATAATTCTTTTGTAGATTGCACGAACGTTCTGAATGTGGCGATTTTTGGATGTTTAGTTTCGATTTGATACTTGTCAATCAATGTACCCAATTTTCTGACAACACTTTTTTTTTTTAGAATTTCAACATTAAGTTGACTCCAAATTTCAATCAATTTGTCTGATACGTGCGGTACGAATGTTTTATAAGAAAACATTTTGTTTTGAAGTTTAGCACATTCGGCCAAGAAAAAAAAACATCTTAAAATATTCTGTTTCGTTGGCAGATTGAGTCCACTTAAATCACAAGATGCACCAAAAACAGCAACATCGTGCGAAGGCAAATGCTTCAAATGACTTTCGGTACTCGTTGATGTTGTTGCGGTTTGCGATGTAGACGGCAATGCATTTGGATCCATTGTATACTTTTTTCCGCGTGAGTGGAGAGACTCTCCATACTATATTGCAGCGTTGTATTGAAAAGTATTACTTATGACGTTTCTTAAAACTAGATGTGGAGAGAAGATCCATACTATATTACAGAGTTATATTGAAAGGTATTACTTATGGAAGGTATGGTAAAAGTTACAATTTCATGACTAAATTTGGGTTCTTTAATTCGTACCGTGTAACTTATTCAAATATCAAATTTTGATTTGAAACGAAAAACGAAAAAAAAAATGTTTTTAATTGACCTACTTAAAATTATAAAAAGTCCGCAAAGCAGCAGAAACAATTTAGGTTGAAATTAAAATATGCATGAAACGCCCTCTGGCGGTGGTCGTAGGTAAAAATAAAGATCAGAAATGAATTTCTCGACCCCAAAAACCCCCCATATACACATAAAAAATATAATATAAGGATGAATAAAAAATCGAATTTTGAATCAAAATGATGTTATAGGGAAAAAATCATTTTTTGAAAAGTGGGAGACTCGAAAATCGAGATAGACCTATGGTTCCTTCACCAAAGTTGCTTAGAATTGTCCATAGAATCATCATAGGGTGCGGCTCTAATCGAATTTTTCGGCTCCATACAAATTGGCCCGCCCTAATATATATATATATATATACTCGTACAATACATATTAGAAAGTTTCATCAAATATCTTCAAAAATATATTTTTCCTTCCTATTAAAACTAGATTTTCATCAAAAGAAAATTTGTATCCAAGATTACATTTTCCTATCTGCAACACTAAGCTCGAAAATATTAAATATTTGTAAAAAGTTTGAAAGTTAATTTTGATCAGATTTACTCAAAAAAACTTAGCCCAAAAAAATTTTTCTCTCGAAAATATTTTTTTTAAATATTTTTTTTTTATAATATTTAAAAAAAATATTTTTTTACAAAAGAATTTTAGCCATCTTCAGATTTACTATTGTAATTATCATTAAAATGCCTCAATAACAACTTAATTTTAAATTATTAAATAAGTGCAGGGTATCAAAAATTTAGCATAACCGAACATTTTACTTTTGCTTATTTTCTATAAAATCAAATTACGATATTCCATAATGATGGTAATTTGTGTTAGTAAAGCATTTTTTTTTTTATTTTGTTTTGCAATTTGATACTCAAACTCATATGTTACAACTTTTTTTTAAATATTATGTATTACTTTGCATGCATCTGCATGGTGGCTCGTATTACTACTCATTTTTTTTTTACCCTGTAGAAGGTAAAAAAAAAAAAAAAAAAAAACATTTCAACAAAAATTTTGAGTAACAATTACTTAATGTTGATAAAAAAAAAAATTGTGTATTGTTTGTTATGAAAGTGCTAAAAGAAATTGAGCAATTTTGATGTGAAGAGATCTTTAATGAAAATATATATATATTTTTTTTTAAATAATATAAAATTGATTTTTTAACACACTGAAGGTGGAAAATGTTGGAGCAAATTATTTTTCTATTTACTATATAATTGTGTGACAAATCAATGTTACTAAAGCGGATTTGTAGTGCTAGAAAATACAAATAGTTGGAAGGCAAAACTTAAAATACTAACAAAATATTATATTATTTTCCAATAAAAATTCACTTTTTGTTTAGGTAAAACATTCGCTACCTTCCGCTTTTAAATCAGCACATTGCTAACTATACAAATTACCCAGCCACTAAGAAATCACTGATTCAAATATCTTAAAGTTGTCGAAATTTTACTTGTTCAATTATCCAAATGAAGCAAAAAAAAAAAAAAAACTCTAATCATGTTTTGTCTGTTTGCTTTTCAGAAAGTATGTCAAACTTTTTTTTTTTTGTAGAAATTCTATATAAGGCGCCTTAGAGACGTTTTGACATTAAGCTTAGACAATGCCTAAAATACAAGTATGCCCACTTTCACTGAATTCTCTTCGTAGCTTTACGATACATTATAAAAGAAATAGAAATGTAGATTTCTCTCTTTTTATATATTTTTCCATTCATTGAAGATAATATTTTATATATATATATATTAGTTTTTTTGTTGGAAAATTCTCTTTTGTTTTCTTCTATTTCAGCGCTTTAGTTTTGGCAACAAAAAAAAATATATATATTTATATATATATATATATTTTAGTAGTGACCCCCCCCCCCCCCCCCTTCCCACCAAACGAATGACAAATTGAATTGTGTGACTGTCAGCAAGTAGCAGCTCATAAATTTAACTTTATTAGAAATGATTATTTGGGGGGTAAAGGACCGACGATGAGTGAGTGTTAGAAATAGCGCCTTGATGTAGGCTAAGATGATTATAATGATTTTTTGTTATCTTCATCTCTTGATGGTTTGATGGTTGTGAAATTTTTTTCTGTTAAGTGTCTTGGTCTATGGTATAGGCCAGCAAATGATAGACATTCTATTTTTTTTTTCTCAGAAAATCGAATAATAAAAGACATGTCTTATACCGCTATGCAACAGCCATTCTGGGGGGGTGAGAAATTCCTGGTCAGTGTGAAAGTACTAGGCCAGTATAGTAACAAGTAAGAAAATTGTAGTCGGTCTAGACCGACTATACGATACCCTATACCATACGTTTAGAGACCCTATCTCTTAGGCCCAACTAACTGGATATAGAAAATAAGCATAAACCAAATTTGATTGGGATTTTTATTAATTTTTTCGGCTGCAGATATGAAAAAGTTCATATCGGATGCTATATCTATATGGGGACTAGGATCAAAAATGGACCGATCCTGACCATGTTTGGTAAAGTCTCTTGAATTTTGCAAAAATATATACAAACAAAATTTGAGAAGAATCAGTGCAATATTTTTGTTTTTAATAGATTTAAGTGAAGATCGAGAAACAGCTCTATATGGGGCCTATGACTAAGAGTTGTCCAATAGGGATCATGTTTGGACTACTGATTAATGGATATAATAAACACATACAAACCCAATTTTACTAAGATTTGTATGATAATTTGGATCTTATGGCAATATATGTTGATTTCAAAGGGATCATTTGTATGGAGGCTAGGTCTGAACACGGTCCGCTTCTCACCAATTTCAATAGCGTTCATCCCATAGCCGATAAAAGCTTATATGCCAAATTTCATCAAAATATATTCATATTTGCGACCTGCAGTTTGATTACAAGCTTTACATGGACACACAGACGGACGGACTGACGGCCATCGTTAAATCGAATCTGATAGTGATTCTGATTCGATCGGTATAATTAAAGATGGGTGTAGGATAAATATTTTTGGTTGTTACAAACAGCAGCACCCAAACCGTGTTATAGGGTATAAAAACTCAAAATGATTTGGAACTGTGAAGCGTATGACGAATATGAATTTTTAATAAATAATAATTATACGCTCCATGGTTTTCTGAAGTTTTTTTTCGATTCCAAAGAAAACAAATAAGAATATTATAGTCGGTGTAGACCGACTACACGATGTGCTATACCATGCGTTTAGAGACTTTACTTCTTAGGCCCAACTAATTGGATGTGGAAAATGAGCATGAACCACATTTGAGTGGCATTGTTATTAATTTTTTTCCTCTGAATATGAAAAAGTTCATATCTGATGCTATATTTATATGGGGACTAGGTCAAAAAATGGACCGATCCTGAACATATATGGTAAGGTCATTTATTTTCTGCAAAAACATATATGAATAATTTTTGAGAAAAAAAAGTGCTATATTTTTTCTTTTTTTTTTTATAGTGAAGTGAAGATCGGAAAGCAGTTTTATATGGGGGCTATGACTAAGATTTGTCCTAAAGGGTTTATTTTTGGACTACTGATTAATATGTGTAATATTTTAAATTAGTGTATATGATAATTTGAATCGTATGCCAACTTAAGTCGATTTCATAGGGGCCATTTGTATAGCGACTAGGTCTGAACATGCACCGATTTTCACCAATTTCATGCTATGGCTGATAGAAGCTTACATACCGAATTTCATCAGAATATGTACACATTTGCGATCTAAATCGAATCAGAAAAATATTCTGAGTCGTTCGGTATAATAAAAGGTGGATGGGTCTAAGTCAAATATTTTTATTAGTTACAAAATGACCCTGACCACATAGTGGTATAGGGTATAAATATAAGATATATAGAAGGTCATAATGAAAATTTGTGCCTGAGATCGCCAAATCCTTTGGCCAAGTACTTTCAGTCTGACTTGTAATTTCTCACGACACAAACAATGACCTCGAAAATGTTCCACAGTGTGTTCTATAATTTTCGTAAAATGCTTAAAATCGCTTAAAAATGGTCGCTTATGTCAAGATTAGAACTGTGGACTTCTTTCGGATATCAAATCATTTTTTTTTACGAAACTGAGTCCAAATTGCTTTTTCTCAAAAAGAGTAAAATTAATTTCTTAAACTTTAATTATGATAAATAAAAAAATAAATTTCGCACTAAATATTTTGCCAGTAAATATGCAATTAACTTCACGATTACTGACTTAAAATGAACTTAAACTAAATTGCTTTTCTTACCTTTAAAAATTTAAATTCACCAAATATTTTCATTTCAAAAACCCTTATACTTTCAATATTTTTCATTAATTATTTATGTATTACATATTTGACAGATAAAGCAAAATCTAAGACTGTCAAAATGCAAAACCAAACAAGAATTTTTATTATGTTAATTTTTAACTGCCACTCGTATGTGTATAAATTTTTTGTAAGATTTTAATATTAACTTCGATTTTTCTTAGGCATTTCTTTAATGAAAGTAAAGATTTATGTAAATTAGTAAACAATGTTTTTCTAGACCTTTCTATAATGCAAAACAAAGACCTATATAGCACACTCACAAACATGACCTATATGCATGTATTGTATATGTGAATAAGAAATTTTATGTAGAATCAAACTTTATTTAGTTTTTTTTTTACTAACAGGAAAAAAAAGATCCACATTATGTAAAAACATTATTTGTTGATATTCCTCAACTGAAAACTGTCACAGCTGTGTCTTTGTGAAATTCTTGTTTACTTGTTTACATTTTCTTTTTTTTTTTTTGACAACATGAATTCCAATGGAATTTTGAATTGCTTCTAGTCAAACATTTTAAGTAAAAATATGTGCTTTTTGGTGAGGCGCTACAGATTTGTAAATTGCTATTTTCAAAATGTGCTATTAGATTTAAAATGTTAAAAGTTTTCTATTATTTGTTTTAATTTTCTAGGGATAATTTTTTTTCGCATATTCTATTAAAACAAATAAATATACAAAAGCGTTTTTCTGACAAATTTTTTTTATTATAGAAATTATTTTTTGACTGGTTTTAGTCCAAAATTAAAAAAAAAAATTGCTTGGTTGTAATTAAAAAAGTAAATTTTTGTGGCTGTATTAAATTACGTTTTTTTCTGTATATATTTTATTTTATTACCAAAAAAGTTTTTTTAAAATGGAATTAAAAAAATTTGTTTATATTAAATATTTTTTCTTAAACCAAAAATAAGTATAGGAGTATAATAACTATATGTTAGTAGTTATTAAAATAATATTTACTTTTTTACCTATTATGAGTATTTTTACTTGACCTTTTATGAGTATTTTTATTTGATCTTTGTGTTTTAATTAAAAAAAAATATTACTTCAAGCTCGAGGTCTGTATTTTTAATATATAAAATTATATTTATTTATTTTATTCTCAATATTTCGCCAACATCCGGTTGTCATCTACATGAAATCTTAAATTATAAAATATAAACACAAAAAATAAACATTAACTTTACACACAATGCATAACAAAAATGAACTTACAAATAAGCGAGTAACAATAGTCAAAGTACCAATGCGTATGGACGAATTAACATTTTATATTGCACTAAATAATCTTATTTTATTTTACTAATTATATGCCTATAACTATGAGCACAAAACAAGTCGTCCACGTGTTTGGTAAGAAGACTAGGCTTCTTGTCTAGTTTTTCCATTGTTTTGCGTAACAAGTCCTCCATCACTATATCGGTTACTATAGGCGAAGGTGATGACCCCATGGTTAGCCCACTACTTTGAGTGTAGATTTTATCGTTACATGCGTAACATACATGTAAATAATACTTTCGGCATTGTCATGTACTTCTCAATTTTACCCGACTTGTCCTGGATAACGTCTATTGCTTAATATACTGGTATGCTTGGGAATAATGAAACCACATCAAAGGAAACTAATTTCTCGTCATTTATTTTTTTAATTATTTTTTTTTTTGTTAAAAAATGCTCTTTTCTATTTTTTTTTTCCCAGTTTTCTACTTTTTTGTAGCTTTCGTCCATTAGTTGTAGTTATTTTTTTTTTTTTATTAATTTATTTGTCAAAAACTTTCGGTTAAAAAAAATTTATTTCAAATTATAGTTGTTTTCTATTCGACCTTTCCAAATTTATTTGTAAAATAAAATATTCGAGCTCGAGGCCTGGGTTTTTTTTTTTTTTTTTTTAATTAAAATTCTTTATTATCCAATATTTCGATATTCATCGAATATCATCTTCAGGGAGTATAGTGGATTTTAATAAAAATATAAAATTAAAAAATTATATTTGTTCATTACTCGTCATTTAAAATTGCACTAAACTTAAAACTATTTTTTCCCTCTTCTATTCCCTTTGTTAACCAAATGTATATAGCTATTGGAACAAGCACTATACTCCCTGAAGATGATATTCGATGAATATCGAAATATTGGATAATAAAGAATTTTAATTAAAAAAAAAAAAAAAAAAAAAAAAAAAAACCCAGGCCTCGAGCTCGAATATTTTATTTTACAAAAAAAAAAAATTTATTTCAGTAAAATTTTTCAGTGAAAAAATAATTTTTAAAAAAAAAAATTTTCTGGAAAAAAAATTTTTTCTGGAAAAAAATTTCTATAAAAACAATTTTTCGTAAAAAAAAAAATTTTTTTTTTAAATTTATTTTTTTTTTTAAATTTTCGACAAAAATTTTTTTTTCCGTTAAAAAAAATTTTTGGCTTTAAATTTAGTACATAAATACACTATATTTGTTTTTCAGATTTAATTTTATTTTAGTAAAAAAAAAAATTGTTTGTCTTAAACAATTTTTTTTTTAATTTTGTTAAAAAAATTATTTTTTGTTAAAGAATTACTTTTTGCAAAGAAACTATTTTTAGTATTTTTTTCAGTTGCTTTAAATTTAGCGTATAAATATATTTTAATATATTTTATTTTAATATATTTTTTGGTTTTAATTCTTTGTTAAAAAATCTCTTTGTGTTAAAAAGTCTTTTTTGTAAGAATTGATTTTAGTAAAAAATATTTTATATACTATAGAAGTTATAATATTAAAATCTTTATTTTAATTTATTTTTTTCTTATTTTCTATTTAAATTTTATTTATTTATTTTTTTTTTTAAGGAAAAAAATATTTTTTTTTAGTAAAATATTTATTCTGAAAAAATTTATTACAAAAATGTATAGTAAAAATTATTTCGATAAAGGAATATATATACATATACAGATACAACAAAAAAAATTTTTTTTAAGAATACCTTTTTTTTAAACATATTTTATAAATAAATTGATTTGTATAAACATTTTTTTATTTAATTTATAGTATACAAATTTTTGCTTTAGATTTGATATATTTTTTTTTTTTTATTAAAAAATATTTTTTTTTTCTTAAAAAAATTCTTTTTTGTTAAATAAATTTTTTAAGTAAATAAATTTTTCAATATAATTAAAAAAAAAAATATGGTTAAAGCAAATTTTATTAGTAACAAAAAAGAAAATTTTTTCTTTAACATTTTTTTTTAATTCTCTTATTCTCTGTCAAAAAAAAAATTGTTTTTGTTAAAGAATTTTTTTTGTTAAAAAATTACTTATATTTTTTTTTCAGTTGTAAAAAAATTTTAGTTGAAAAAATTTCTGTTATAAATTTTTTTTTCAGTATTTTTTCAGTAAAAAATAAATTTCTTCAAAAAAAAATTTTCTGTCAAAACAATCTTTCGTTTTTTTTTTTTAATTTTTTTTAGCTTTAAAATTAGTTGTTTTTTTATTTTTTTTTAATGCAAAAATTTTTTTCTTTAACTACTTAAAAAAAAACTTATTTGTTAAAAAAAATTTTTATTAAAATATTTTTGTTAAATTTTTTTTTTTAAATATAAAAGTTATAGTACAAAAGTTTTGCTCTAAGTTTGATATACATAGATTTAGTTTATCCAGATTTATTTTTATTTCATTTCTTTTTTTAAGTTAGCAAACATTTTTTTTAGTACACAAATTTTATTAACAAAATTTTTTGTAGAAAAATTTTTTTTCTAATTTATACCTTTAAATTCAATAAAGATTTACTTTTAAGTAAAAAAACATATTTTTAGTAATCTTTTTTCGTAGAAAATTATTTATAGTGTTAAAAAAAAAATTATAGAAAAATTTCGGTATAATAAAGAAAAAAGAATTTTATAGTCAGAATAAATGTTACTGGTAAAAAAAAAAAATAAACATTTTAGTAGACAATTTTTTTTATAAGCAAATTTTATAAAGAAAAAATTTCCATAAATATTTTTTTATTTAATTTATAGTAGTTATAACAAAGTTTGTTTTAAATTTGATATATTTTTATTTCTATTTTTTTTTTTTATTTGAGTAAAAAATATTTTTTTTTCTTAAAAAATTCTATTTTTGATAAAAAAAATTTATAGTAAAAAAAATATTTCGGTTTAGTTTAAAAAAAAAATAATTAAAGTAAAGTTGTTAGTAAGAAAAATAATTTTTTTTTGTTAAAAATAATTTTTTTTTATAAAAAGAAAATTTTTTGCAATTTTGGAATTTTTTTTTTTAATTTGTTTTTGCAATTTTGGCATTTTTTATATAATTTTTTTTACTCTAAAATTTCTTTTTATGTCTTAGTTTATAACCACAACTTATCTTCTTTTATTTTTGTTCAGTCCAAAAACTCGTCCTTAGTTTTATGTTTTTTTCTCGCTCAAATTTGCATAAATATTTTTGTGAATTGAAGAAAATAGATAAATTAATAGAGAGCGGATTTATGAAGAAAATATAAAACTTTATATTTAATATTGCAGTTATCTGTTAAACTCAAACCATATAAATTCCAAATCTAGATGACCTCTCACCATATTCTATTATAACAACAATATTGACATAAAATTAAAATTTGCATATTGAATACAGTATTTATATCAATAGCAGATTCCAGCCCTCGAAATTCGAGCGCAAATTCTAGGAAATTTTATTTTTTTCATTTAATAAAAACCCTAAAAGTATGATAATCAATTATATCTAATTCACAAATCAACACAAAAAACAAACTCATTTTATTACAAACACATTAACAAATTTACTAAACACACACATAGCATTGAATAATTTTATGTATGTGTTAGTAGCAACTTTAAATGCAATTTACGCAAAATTAAGGAAAAAATTTAAAAATCTGTAATTCTGCAAATCGGCTAAAAAGAAATACCTTTCAAATAATATACGTTTGATCAAAATTGGGATAAAACGGTAGAACAAAACATCAGTCACAAGAAATCGCTTAGCCTATTAATATTATAGATATGTCTAAAAAATGACTATAAATCTAACAAAACAAAAATTTTCGCTTCAAAGCATCATCTCAAATATATGTAAAAAGTGCAATATGTAGTATATACAAACCGTCCATCACATATGGCAACTCTTACGAAACTGAGAATAGTGGACAGAGTTGTATCTTCTGAAATTAATACGAAGTAAAAGCTGTATGCCACGAAAATTGATTCTAACCACACTGCTCGTAGGCCTGACTTCAGGTGAGTGTGTTAAAGCGCTGACCAAAAAGTGCAAGTACGAGTGTATGTAAAGGTTCACGGTTCAAACCTCACTCACAGCCGCCCGACGTAGAAAAATCTCATATAGAAACAATCTATTCTATTATAATATAACAATTATCACAATTTTTAACAAATCCTGATGAAGGCTGAAAATCCAGAAACCGGTCCGATTAAGAATACAGTGTATTTATAAATTTTTGAAATATATGCTTTCTTCTTCTTCTTTACCACGCACCATCGGAACAATATTTATTGTTGAGTGTATCTGCCATGACATGTTTTATATTAATAATATAAAATTTAATGGAAAATTTTTTCAATATAAAATTTTTGCAGTTTTTTGAATTTTTTTATGTTTTTGCTCAAAATTTATTTCTTCAATTTATCTTTACTCATAATTTAACTTAATTTACTTTAATATATTTCTTCCATTTATATTTACTCAGTTGTTCTAGTTTTTCACAAAAAAAAAAGAAAAAAAACAATTTTTTTTTTAGTTTTTAACTTTCCTTCCCACAAAAATTATTCAGAAAAAAAACTTTGTTTTCCCCGGTTTTTTTTGCATTCTAGATAAATGTGACAGAATTACTCAAAAACTTGTTTCCAAAAGTGGTTGCAAAAGTTATATATAAAAGCATTTCTGTAAGGGTTTCAATAACTTTTTCTTGGGTTTTATTTAGGTTTCCTTTTACTTATTATTTTTTTTAAACAAATTTTTAGCATGTTTGTAATTTTTTCATAAGTGGCAATTTAATTTTTCAGCGACATTTGAAGTTCTTCATTTTGTATTTGCATAATTTGTGTTTAAGTTAAAAATTGTTGAAAAACAGACACAGTGAAAATGAATAGTTATTTTAATAAATTAAAAGCGAGTAAATTTATAAAGCAAGTTGAAGCTGGAATAAAAATACTAGCTTTTAAATTGTGCGACTCAAGCTAAAAATGTTACTCTTAAATGTTTCTTTGAAACACTCCATATACATAAAACTTGAATAGTTGTTGCTTAAACTTAACCCATTCCAGCAATTGAGCTATTAGATTTTTGTGTATTGTAAAGAGAGACACACTTACCATTTACTCCTCTAACCCCTACATGACCTTTCATGGCCTTTTTTTTAGAACATAAAGTAAAACTTGGACTGTTTTTTAAAACGGCGCTCAACCTGTTTTGTTAATGAAAAAAAGAAAATAATATTAATAATAAAATAGAACTAATCGAAGTGGTACTTTGAATATGCTTCTACATTAATATACAAAATAATCACTAAATTTCATTTCAAAAATGCAGTCACTTATTCCCATATTTCAAGACATTCCGCAGTAAAGGAAATTTATTAAGTAAAGGTATTTTTCTAAGAATATTTAATTTTTTAAATAAAGTTGGCTTTTTTTAAGAAGAGACGGTTTCTCGTGAAATGGTACTTTTTTGGAAAATGTACTTTTTAAGAAAAGGCACTTTTTTAGAAAGGGCATTTATTAAAAAGGCACTTTTTAAAGGAAGGTACAATGGTAGAAATCGTACTCCTTAAGAAATAGCAAATTTCAAGAAAATTTACTTTCTTAGAAAAGGTACTTTTTAAGACAAGATACTTTTTAACAAAAGGTACTTTTTAAGAAAAGGTACTTTTTAAGAAAAGGTTCTTTTTAAGAAAATGTTCTTTTTAAGAAAATGTACTTTTTAAGAAAAGGTACTTTTTAAGAAAAGGTACTTTTTAAGCAAATGTATTTTTAATAAAAAGTACTTTTTTAAGTATTGTTAAGAAAAGGTAGTTGTTAAGAATAGCTACTTTTTTTCGAAAAATTTACTTTTCTAAGAAAATGTACTTTTTTAAGAAAAGATACTTTTTTAAGAAAAGGTACTTTTTGAGAAAATGTACTTTTTTAAGAAAATATACTTCTCTAAAAAATTTTACATTTCAGGAAAAGCTAATTTTTTAGGAACGGGTATTTATTAAGGGGTATTTATTCTTTAATAAAAAGCACATTTTTAAGAAAAGGTACTTTTTAGAAAGGGTACTTTTTTAACAAAAGCAAATTTTTTTTAGAAAAGATATTCTTTAGAAAAATGTTACTTATATTAGAAAAAGCCATTTTGATGAATATGTTCTTTTTTAAGAGAAGTTACTTTTAAAAAAGGTACTTTTTAAAAATAGCTACTTTT
Source organism: Cordilura impudica (assembly GCA_963682025.1). Taxonomy (NCBI): domain Eukaryota; kingdom Metazoa; phylum Arthropoda; class Insecta; order Diptera; family Scathophagidae; genus Cordilura; species Cordilura impudica. Next base: position 202,876,740 of record OY821521.1, read on the forward strand.
TTAAGAAAGTATATTTTTTTAGGAAAAGGTACTTTTTTAAGAAAGTATATTTTTTTAGGAAAATGTACTTTTTTAAGAAAGGATACTCTTTGGAAAAATGATGCTTATTTCCGAAAATGTACTTTTTTAAGGAAAGGTACTTTTTTTAAAAATATGTTTAACGAAAGGTACTTTTTTTAAAAATATTTTTAAGGTAAGGTATTTTTTTTAAATATTTCATTGCAAGCTTTTTTAAAAAATTTTTTTTACAATAGTTGCTTTTCTTAAAAAATTTCTTTTTAAGATGATGTTCTTTTTGAAGAAAATGTACCTCTTTTCAAAAAAGTATCGTTTTACCAAATGGCAATTTTAAAAAAAAATATTTTTTGTTTTAAGAAAAATAGCTTAAAAAAAATATTTGTTTAAGAAAACGGTATTGTTATTAAAAAATTATAAAAAAAAAATTACAAAAAGGCTCTTATTTATTTTTACAAAAAATATGTACTTTTTCACGAAAATGAACTTTTTTAAGCAAATGTACTTTTAAAGACAAGGTATTTTTAAGAAAATGTATTTTTTTTTTATCGAAATTTGCTATTTGAAGAAAAGGTACTTTATAAAGCAAAGGTACTTCTTGAAAAAAAAGAAAAAATATTTTTGCAGAAAAGGTACTATCTTAAGAAAAAAATACTTTTTTGACCAAATCTAATTTTTTTGTTGAAGAAAATGTTGTTTTTAATGAATAGGTACTTTTATGGAAAAAGATTTTTTTTACTGAAGAGGTACTTTTTAAAAGATGGTAGATTTTCAACAAAAGGTACATTTTTATAAAATAACCTTTTTTAGTGAAAGGTTTCTTTGATAGAAGGTACTTTTATAACAAGAGGTATATTTACAAAGGTCACTGCTTTAATAAAAGGTTTTAATTTGAAAGTACTGCATTTGCATGTATGCCAATTCGCTTTGTTCGAAAGTAGCTACTCCATCTAGCGCTGTCTTCAATTTTTTTTTCCAATATTTTCTCTTACATTACAAAAAAAAAAGTATTATCTTTCTTTCATTAGAAAAATATATACATGATCTTAAACCGAACGATAAATAACTAATTAATTCTTATAAGTTTCAAAAAGAGCTTCATTTTTATTCTTCTTACGTCATAATGTTGCCTTGCAAAAAAGATCCATTATTTGAAATTTACCTTAACCTTCATAAAATTTGTCTTGGCCTTCTTTTCTGACATTTACATCTTTAGGGATGGCATTGTCTTCAATATTTTTTGTGAGCATATTGTGTAAGCACTATTTTATACATCACGATTTGTTATGTGTCCAACTGATGTATGTATCTTTTTAGTACCAGCCATGTAATTGTGCTGTATCATTCAGGGTCTCATTGCAGTTGGCATTATATTTCTCTCTGTTTTTATCTTCCAGTCTTTTTCCATTCCATAGGGATCTGTTACGCATTTGTCTACTCAAAACTATTTGTATCTTTATATAAATATATACATACATACGTATAGTCATTTCATTCTTCTTTTCCATTTTCTAATGTTAAACAATACAAAAACACTGCCCCAAAAGGCATTGCAATAATATAGTGCAAAAAGAAATAAAATAAATAAAAGTTTTTATTTTATTTTTTCTAAAATGAAAACATTGCTAGGGGAATGAAATGCAATTTAAAATTTAATTAAACCTTAGTAAATATATACATGCACACATACGTGCATGCGAGTATATAGGTCATGGTTTCAACAAATCCAAAAGCGAACATAATAAATTTCGTAATGGAGTTTGAAAAAGTCAACAACTTAAAGAAAATATTGAAAAAAAAACTGGTTTAAAAAAACAATTGGGTTATTGTGGAACGTATGAGTGGTGTTTTAAATAAACATAACCTTTTAAATAAGAGTGAGAAGCTATAATGGTAAATAAATTGAATAATAACAATGAGTCTGAAGGTTTTAAGAGGCATCGTAGCAGTGATATTAGAACTAAAATTTACCTATAATTCTGATGACATATTGAAATAATTGAGAGATTCGGCAAATACGTATCAAATAATTAATTTGCGACTTCATAAAGTATATATATTTCTCTGTTATCTTCCTCTGTTCTGTCTGTTATCATTCAAAAATCAAACCCTTTACATCGGTAAGCTTAGTATAATGTTGTTCATCCTTATTTCGGGTAGGTTGGTACTTGTAGTGCGGTAAATCGGACATCATTGTGCCAAGATATGACCTTAAATATGGAGATACCTCTAAAAATGCTAAAAATGCAGTGTGTTTATTGTAACTAACAGATTCCAGCCCTCGAAATTCGAGTGCAAATTCTAGGAAATTTTATGTTTTCATTAAATAAAGACCATAAATGTATGCTAATCAATTGGCTATAATTCACAAATATATACAAAAAACAAACTCATTTTTATTACAAACACATTAACAAATTTAATAAACACTCACATAGCATTGTATAATTTTATGTGTGTTGATAGCAACTTTAAATGCAATTTACTCAAAATAAAGAAGAAAATTGAAAAATCTGTAAATCTGCAAAACCGATAAAAAGAAATACCTTTCAAATAATATACGTTTGGTCAAAATCGGGATAAAAGAGTAGAACAAAACATCCGTCACAAGAAATCGCCTAGCCTATTAATATTATAGATAATTTATTTTTAAATCGTTTACTTTTACTTTTCCAAACCCAGGTGGAGGGCAATTTACTCAATTTGAGTGCAACTACTTGCTTTAGTATTATTATATTATTGCTTAAATAGTTGACTACAGAAAATTGGCATTTTGGCCAGTGGATTTAAGTGCTGAGTTTTTAAAAGATTTAAAAGGCAGTTTTGAAAAAGCCTTTTTCTTAAAGAAATACCCTTTCTTAAAAAACCCTTTGCTTAAAATCAGTGTTTTTTTGAAAGAATATCTTTTCTTGAATAAGTGCCTTTCTTGAAATAGTACATTTTCTTCAAAAAGAACTTTTCTTAAAAAAGTACCTACTCCTAAAAAGAAAACTTTACTATAGAAGAAGCATTGCTTGAAAATTAACATTTTTGCTTAAAACATATTTTATCTTAAAAAATACCTAGTTTAAAAATAGATAATTTTCTTAAAAAAACAACTTTTCTTCAAAAAGCACCTTTTCCTCAAAAATATTCGATCTTAAAAAGTACCTTTTCTTAAAAAGTACCTTTTCTAAAAAATCACATTTTCGAAAAAGTATTTTTCATAAAAATTATCTTTTCTTAAGAAGTACCTTGTCTTAAAAAAGTACGTTTATTTCAAAAAATACCGTTTCTAAAAAAAGTACCTTTTACCTTTTCTTAAAAATCAAATTTTTTGAAAAGTAAATTTTCTTCAAAAAGTACCCTTTTTAAAAAAACACTTTTTCTTAAAAAGAACTTTTTCTTACAAATCACATTTTCAAAAAAGTATCTTTTCTTCAAGAAGTACCTTTTCTTTAAAATTACTTTTTTCGAATAAGTACTTTTTCTTCAAAAATTACCCTCTCTTAAAAAATACCTATCTCTTAAGAAGTACCTTTTCTAAAAAATCACATTTTCGAAAAGGTATCTTTTCATAAAAATTACCATTTCTTAAAAAGTACGTTGTCTTAAAAAAGTAAATTTCCTTCAAAAAGTACTCTCTCTTAAAAAAGTACTTTTTACCTTTTCTTAAAAATCAAATTTTCTAAAAAGTACATTCTCTTCAAAAAGTACCCCTAATTAAACAAGTAAGTTTTCAAAAAAAAGTACCTTTTCTTAAAAATCCCACTTTCAAAACAGTATGTTTTCTTCAAAAAGTACCTTTTCTTAAAAACAACTTTTTCGAGTAAGTACTTTTTCTTCAAAAAGTTCGCTTTCTTAAAAAAGGACATTTTCTTAAAAAGTACCTTTTCTTAAAAAGTACTTTTTCTTAAAAATCACACTTTCAAAAAGTACATTTTCTTAAAAATCACAATTTAAAAAAGTAACTTTTCTTCAAAAAGTACCTTTTCTTCAAAAAGTACCGTTTCTTATAAAAGTACCTTTCCTTAAAAGGGTAATTTTCTTAACAATCACATTTTCAAAAAAGTACCTTTTCTTCAAAAAATTAACTTTTATCAAAAAGTACCCTTTCTTAAAAAAGTACCTTTTCTTAAAAATCACCTTTTCAAAAAGTATCTCTTCTTCAAAAAGTACGTTTTCTTAAAATATTACTTTTTTTTCGAAAAAGTGCCTTTTCTTCAAAAAAAAATACCCTCTCTTGAAAAAGTACCTTTTCTTAAAAATTACCTTTTCTTAAAAATCATATTTTCAAAATAGTATCGTTTCTTCAATAAGTACTTTTCCTTAAAAAATGACCTTTTGCCTCTTAATAAAGTGCAGTTTAAATAACAAAAAATTTTCATAAGAAATAGGCTTTTATTAAATTAATACTGTTTTACGAAAGTGCTTCTTAGAAAAGTACCTAGTATTATAAAACTACGTATGCTTAAAAATGTAGCCTTTTATGGAAGAATTAATAAAATAGTACCTTCTCTTTTTTTTCGTATAATGAAAATGTACCGTTCCTAAAAAAATGTTCTTTTTTTTAAAAAAACCTTTTCTTAAAAAATTTTCTTTCAAGTTCTGCGTTTATTAAATTTCTCCAGAAATATAAAATTTGATTTTTATAGCAGATATTTTAACATTTTTTGTAAATACTCTTTAACATAATTTGGCAAAAAATATTTTAAATAAAAAATATTTTAAAATTAAAGAATTTTGATTATAATTTAATTTAGCTTACGTTTACAAATCTCTCATTGTGTTATTGCAAAAAAATCATAACTAACTTTAAACATTATTAGAATATAGTCATGACTTTAAAACATAATATAATATCACCCATTTACAGACACACACATACATACATATATTGATTGATTTTGAGTAGTTTTAAACTATGATGTATCTAACAAAGTCCGCATAGAGCATTTTCTACGAGTAAGCTTATTAGAAGAACAATGTAAATGTTCAAAGAATTACATTTAATTAGTATATACATTACGTCTATGTAAACAATCAATTTTCCTTATAATAATATAACATTGTTTGTGTGTACAAGTATTTAATGTAAAATACAACACAATTGAGTAACAATATTGAAAACAATATTAATTACAAACAATTTCCTGTTTTGACTTGGGCCATACAAAAATGAAAAAAAAAAATGTAGTTCGAGCTTAAGGAAAACAGATAATATTAAAATTAATTATGGACAGCAGCATTATGTGTGTAAATTTTATATGTATACATGAAGTTAAAATAGAACTAATTTAAATATTTAAAAGCAACATATAAAAGTGATTTATATAAATATAAACTGAGCTAAGAAAGATGCCAGAATCAATATGATATAAAGGACTTAGAACGCCTGTTTCTTTTCAAATGATTTATATAAATTTAGCTTAAATTAAATATTTAACTTGTAATGCCCGACTTTTATATAAACAGAAAAAAAGTCTATAAACAGAAAAAAATCCTCTTGTCGGGGTAGTTCCACTGAAATAATTTTTATCCATTTTTTATGATTTTTTTATTCTGATAAAATCTTCTTCAATATGAGTCAAAGCAAAATATGATTTTAAACATTATTTCTTAGTATTTATGCAAGACTTTTGCATATTTGCAAAAATTGGTTTTCCGCAAAGAAGTTAAATTGAGCTAAAGATCTATATAAAATCAATCGATTTAAAATATTTCCCTAAACGTAGAAAAACATGTTTATAACTTGTGAAATTTTCACTAACCTATGGAGTTGCGACTGGGCTGTTTCGAAAATTATTTCTGAAAATTAAACAATTTAAATTGAAAAAAAAAAAAAAATTACAATTTGAAAAGAAATATTATAGTTTATGTTGCGTTATATTAAAAAAAAAAAATTTAATTAATCCTAGTTCATTAATAAAATTTCAAAGTTTCAATTGTTTTATATAAAACTAGCTGACCCGGGCAAACGTTGTTTTGCCTTCAAATCTTATTTTCACTGCAAGTCTGGTTCCGTTGCAAAGTCATGGCAGATTTAAATTTCGAAGAAGAATGAAAGGTGCACTAAATCGACATAGCAATTATTGTTCAAATACAATTTACTGAAGCAGAAATAATGGATTTATTTATTTTTGATAGTTGGGCCCGGTCCGCGTTGCTGGCCGCTTATCTCGCTAATCTCTATCGGGCAGAGCGCAAACAAACTAAATATTGCGCCATCTGTCGGACGAACTTCAAATTACATAGAAACACTCCTCACGCCCCGCAGAGCATGTATATAATGTTTGGTCAAAACTGGTGTTCTTGAGTTACGGTGCAAAAACACAAAAAAACTAAATATTGCGCCATCTGTCGGATGAACTTCAAACTACGCAGAAACACTCCTTACGAGCATGTACATAAAGTTTGGTCAAAATCGGTGCTGTAGTTCTTGAGTTTAGCGATCACGAACATACACGTAATTTTTATATATATAGAGATATTAATAAATACTTGCAGATTCCAGCGCTCGAAATTCGTGTGCAATTTCTAGGCAGCTTTATTTTTAAACTTAGCCAATGCACAAACCAACAATTTGTTGGTCTATTATTATTGTGAATGAAGATAACAAACTCATTAAATACACATAGCATATGTATAATTTTATGTATGTGTTAGTAGCAACTTTAAATGCAATTTACTGAAAATAAAGGAAATAATTTAAAAAACTGTAAAACTGCAAAACAGCTAAAAAGAAATAACTTTCAAATAAAATACGTTTGGTCCGAATCGGGATAAAATGGTAGAAAAAAACATCGGTCACAAGAAATCAACTAGCCTATTAATATTATAGATAACATTTCACTTAATAAATTAATTTTTATTTCATTTAACTAATTTAACTTTAACTAAAATAGTTTATTTGCATTAAATAATTTTTATTTGCGACTTAATTAATGCCTACTTAAAGTTATATATTATTACGAATAGTTTCTGAAATTAAAAAAAAAAATAAATTTTTTTTAATTTAAACTTTATTTTCCGATTTGAACAAAATTTTTTTATAGGTTTTCTGAAAATTCTAACGCGAATGTCTCCTTAGCCGGATTTGAAATTAAATGTTTATATTTCCAAGAGGATTTTATAAAATTCTAACAATCTAAGAATAAATTCCGAATAATTTTAGAGCTCAGTGTCACAAAATAACATATTATTATGAATACTTAAGTATGGTAAATTTTAAATAATAATGTTTTACAGCAATACAACACACACAGATATACATTTCTCTGAATATACAAATACAGTTTTTATACACACGCATATACACTAACACTACCACGTACTGAGTATATCATGCATAACAACACAGATGTATTTGTTTATCTGGTCGTGTCATAATGATGTTATTTGGCTTTTTCGTCTGCTAAAATAAATTTATATGTGCTAATAGTTTTTGTTGTTGGTTGTTGTTGCTATGGTCTGCAAGTATTAGTGGTAAACTATAATAAGTATGTATGTATGTATGTATATTTACAAATATACAACATATTGTTATGCGCATCATAGCAATGAGTTATTTTGTTGTGTTCTGTTGTTATTGTTGCTGTTGTTGTTTTTGTAGTTATATTGCTTTTGTAGACATTATAACCAAAGTGTTGTCTTGGCACTTTCAATGTCCATTCACATGCCATTCTGAATACCAGTAGTAGTTTACTTAAAACAGTTAATGTATTTTGTATTCAACACACACAAATCTATTCACTCACTAACTCACTCACTCACACACATGCACCTAATAATTGTATAATTCATTATATGTGTGCTAAGTAGTGTTTTCATTACAAATACTTAACTACATATGTTGATGGACTATTTTGTGTGATTGTTTATCTTGTATATGGTCTTCACACTAACAACATTAGACAACGCCTTTAATTAATCGCATTTTGTTAATTAATTAGAAATAAGTTGAAAAACTGTCTGTTTTCCATTAAATAAAAAATTAACCATACAAGGACGGCTTTAAGTGAGTTTCTAGAAAACCTACTAGAAAGTTAAGGTTGTTAAAGAGGCGACTAAATGTGTATAGAGGAATTTTGAAAATTATTCAGAATTATGCTTTTCAATGTTTTTTTTTTTATATTCATATTTATTCATGATTGAGCCTCAGCGCCATTAGGGCTTTGTTGAAGCAAGTTGGCAAATAAACTGATTTTAATAAAATTAAAAACTTAAAAATATTTAAATGAAAATTATTTGTTATACAAAAAGGGAAAAATTTAATTTGTACTAATGAAAATACTTAAAATTAAATCAAAAACATTACAATATCATTCAAAAGATTCTCTCTTAATTTATTTTTAAATAAAGAAATAGTTAAATATTCCTTTAGACTTTGCGATAAACAATTAAATTCCAGACTACCGATATATTCTACTCGCTGTTTCATAGTTTCTAAACGTCATCTTGTAACTCTAGGAATTGAATTATTTCTTGTATTAAAAGCTTTTTGATTAACTGTTAAACAAATAGTAAGGTGACCGATATTATGTAGCACTTTAAAAACATATATTAATAATTGCATTTTGTACATTCCATGTATAGGTAAAACATTTTTGTCGACATCCTTTTATAGAGTTATAGTTGGACACAGTCGGGGAAGATTCAATACAATTTTTAGTGACTTATTCTGTAACATTTGTAGGGGTTTTAAGTCACAATTTTTATTAAATTCAAATATAAAAGTCAAATTATTCAAATGGCTTGAATGAGTGATTGAAAAATAATATATATTGTTCCATCAAGTTTGTGTTTTAATTTCAATAAATCTCCCAGAGCCGGTAATATCTGGGCCTGCAGATATTGTGTATGGAAATGCCACGACAAATTGTTTTGTATAAATACTCCGAGATATTTAACGGCTTGTCCTGCCTCTATCTCTATGCTATCAATATACGGTCATATGAAATCCAAAAAGCCGTAAGTTACAAAAAATTCAAAATCGACTTTTAGAGTGATTATGATGAAACGTATCAAAATACATGTTCCTGCAAAATTTTACACTCCTAAGACTAAAAACGACGATTTTATTAACAAAATTCTAAAAGCCCTAAGTGCTAGCGCAAAAAATTCATAAACGAAAAAGGTAACTTACACCTTCGAAGAAAAATAAATAACAAAAACGAGAGAACAAATGCTGTTTTTTTTTGTTTATTTCATTTTTTTTATTATAAACAATTATTTTTTCTTTCCTAGTGTTTCTAATAATTTTTCTTCAAGTAAGCAGTTTATCAAAGTTAATGAAAAAATATCATTTTAAGTGCCATAATTAAAAAAATGAATAGTGAAACAAGTTTTTAATATTAATAGGCTAGGCGATTTCTTGTTAACGATGTTTTGTTCTACCATTTCATCCCGACTTTGACCAAGCGTATATTATTTGAAAGGTATTTCTTTTTAGCTATTGACCAGATTTCAAGATTTTTAAATTTTTTCCTTCATTTTGATTAAAATGCATTTAAAATTACTACTAACATATACATAAAATTATACATGTGCTACGTGTGTGTTTATTAAATTTGTTAATGTGTTTGGTAAGGAGTTTGTTATCTTCATTCAAAATAATAATAAACCAAAAAGTGTTGGTTTGTGAATTGGCTAAGTTAATATGCCTAGAAATTGGAATAAAATTTCGAGGGCTGAAATCTGCTAGTCTAAATAAATCAGTGAATAAAAAAAAAAACTTAATAAAAACAAGTAAGAAAATTATAGTCGGTCTAGACCGACTATACGATACCCTATACCATGCGTTTAGAAACCCTATCTCTTAGGCCCAACTAACTGGACATTGAAAATAAGCAAAAACCAAATTTGAGTGGGATTTTTAATAATTTTTTTGGCTGCAGATATGAAGAAGAATCAGTGCAATATTTTTGTTTTTTAATAGATTTAAGTGAAGATCGGGAAGCAGCTCTATATGGGGTCAAAGGGATCATTTTTGGACTACTCATTAGTGTATGTAATGAACGCATACAAACCCAATTTGAGTAAGATCTATATGACAATTTGGATCTTATGGCAATTTATGTCGATTTCATATGGGTAATTTGTATGGGGGCTAGGTCTGAACATGGACCGATTCTCACCAATTTCAACAGCGTTCATCCCATGGCCAATAAAAGCTTATATACCAAATTTCATCAAAATATATTCATATTTGCGACCTGCAGTTTGATTACAAACTTTACATGGACACACAGACGGACGGACGGACATCGTTAAATCAACTCAGAAAGTGATTCTGATTCGATCGGTATAATTAAAGATGGGTCTAGGTCAAATATTTTTGGTTGTTGTTGCAAACAGCAGCACAAAGTCATTATACCCAAACCACATAGTGGTATAGGGTATAAACATTTAAATGAAAATGACCGAATGATAGGCAAAATGTATACAGGCCTCAATAAAGGAATTGTGTGTAAAAAAAAAATCCTCGAAAAATGGGGTTAAGATGTCAGAGTAAATATTGTGAAAAGAGTTCATTACGCGAATGCTACAACTTAGCTGAAAATATACGTCAAGAAATATTTGATAGATTTTAGAATATGACGTGGGGAGAAAAAAAGTGTGTGTAACAAGCCAATTAGAAGTTTTTGAAAAAGTACGAAATCGTAACATATTTTCACGACCATCTATGTCAAAACGTTATTATTTGAAAGGTAAAACAAAACGTATCCAAGTTTGCCAGCAGATGTTCTTGGAATAAATGAAAGGATGATAAGAAATTGGCTAAATGTAAACATTTTATATAGAAAGCAGTCGGAAGAAGTACTGCCGAAAAGAAAAACCTCGATTAATGTTACCAAATAAGTGAAGCGTCTTACCTTTTTAAAAAATTGGTTAAACGATATTCCGAAGCTTAAATCCCATTACTAAGGATAATACACCAACAAACTTTATTTTCAAACAGATTTTAAATCACACAGTCAAGTTTATAAATTATATTGTGAAGAATGCGTTAATAATAATGATGATGAAGTTTTGTCAGTATCGTGACCAAACTTTATGCTTGCAATAAATGAACAAAGCATTTCCTTATTTAAACCAAGGAATGATATGTGTGATAGTTGTGTATCATATGAAACAAAAAACATAACTGATGATCAATATAACATTCATAGATCAGAAATTGATGACATGAGACAAGAAAAAGCAAACGATATCAAAAATGCTAAGTCTGGGTTGTGTATATTATTATGCACGGATATGCAAGTAGTAAAATTATTTCCCCAAACAAACGCAGGTGCCTCATATTATAAAATGAAATTGCAAGTACATAACTTCACAATTTATAATATGATTACTCATGAATCTGACAATTATATCTTGGATGAATCTGAAGGGAATCTCATAGCGTCTACATTCACCATATGTATTATAAAACACCTAAAAAATTGTTTACTTCAGTCAACAGATATTCACAATATTATAATATATTCTGGTGGCTGCATTTATCAAAATCACAATGTCATATTGTCAAACGCATTGATATCCTTATCTATTGAAAAAGCCATAACAATAGAGCTTAAATATATTATAAGTTGAACACTCCCAAATAACAGTGATTCAACACATTCTCTTATCAAAAAAAAAAAAAAGAATTAATAATAAAGAAATAAATCTTCCTTCTGAATTCGTTGAATATGGTAAGGATTCCCGAAAGTCCCACTTTCCACTCAGCACCCATCACCTTACTCAACCGTTTTTTTTTTTGGACCATTATTCTCTTCCTATGCTTTAGGTAAAATTGTTACAATAAATATTTATGACCTGTCAATGCAATAGAATATATTTTACAGGAAAATAAGCTGGAGAACCCACCGTCAACAGGATTCGACCATTGCGATATGATCCGTCTGGAACTATTTATTTCAAAACAAAGAGGAATATGCAATTCTTCCACACGGAAGTGCAAAAAATAGTTTTGTCAGCGAACCTGCTCCATTACATATCACAGATTAAATATTGCTAAGAAAAAGTAGGAACATCTTAAGGATCTTAAATCCTTCACACCGGAAGATTGCCATGCTTTTTACACAAATTTACCGTATGAAAATTAGCACAAAACAAAACTTTGTAGCATGTTCTTTTAATTGCGATATAAATTTCCCTTTATTTAAAATTAATTTTTTTTTAAATTTCCTTTTGTGTTTTATTAGCTTTTATTATAAGAAAGAATAATAAAAAAAAGAAAATAAGAAAATGTTCCCTAAAAAATGCAAAAACTATTTTTTTTATTTGTTAAAGCGCTTTTCGACTTCAACCGTAAGTTTCAAAACTCTGTAAATAATGCAAAAAATGGCAATTTTTCCTCAAATACAAATTCGGTAACAAAAAATAAGGTTAACCTGAAAAAATTCTGAACAGATTTTATTTATTTTTCACTTAAGGAAGCTCTTGCTTCTCCCGTAAAATTTTGTAAATGTAACTTACGGGATTTTGGATTTCATATGACGATATATAATGTTATTTCAATTAGGATGAGGTCTAAATCTTATGAGTTTTTTTTTATTACAATTTAGTACAAGTTTGTTTAACTCGCAGACTCTGAAATTAAAGCTCTATCTGGTTCAGCAAACGTTTTAAAAACCAGATCTTCTTTATACGGGTAACAAATACATAATCGACTTTCCGAGACTTATTGACATGTATGTTTTCATAGTCAATTTTTCCTACGAAGTTTTTATTGTACTATTAAAACATTTTATTTATCACAAGCGATAACCGCCTAAGTCTACTTAAGAATGATTTGAGTTAAGTATGCTATCATGTTCTACTAAAAACGCTGTATATTTACGTGAAATCCCCATTTCTCTGACACTGATTTTTAAAAAGATATTAATAAAAATATACTGACCTAAGTCGTAATGAAGCACCATTAATTACATTTATATAAAAAGTTGTTTTTCTCGAAAGTATGATTTTCGATAGGCGGTTAATGCTTGTGATCGTAGATATATGTTTTGTTTCAATATTTATGCATTCTGTGGAAAAATTTTCAAACTATTCGGGCTTCCTATTCTGGAGCTAGCTACATATAGCTGTCCATGAGAAGCACGTGGATTTTCCAAATTAAGTCCGGCTACCCTTAACGATTGAACTTGAATTCAGAGTATCATTCTTGATTTTGGCAATTTATTATTTTAGCGATTTTTGCTTTTGGCGATTTTTTAATTCAGCGAATTTTGATTTTGCCGATTTTTAATTGTCAAGATTTTGGTTTTGACGGTTTTTTTGTTTCGCGATTTCGGTTTTGTCGATTTTTAATTTTGGCGATTTTTGTACTTTGCGATTCCGCCAATATCTTCCACGACCTGCTCATATTGGTGATTAATGTACTGTCAAAAATTTCAAGACTGTCGCCGTCATAGTATTTAATATCTTTTTGTATGGGAGATGCCACGCCTAATAATCCTACCCCGCCCATTTTTATCTTGCTGCTCACATTAATATCTGATGGACTCGAATAAAATGTCCCTTTTATAGCACTTCAGTTAAATGATTTTATAAATTTACTTTGTATGGGCGGTGCCAAGACCACTAAACCGATCACTTCCATTTTTTTTCGACTAAGCAAATGAATAATATTTACTTGGTTTAGGGGGTACCATGCCAAATGTTTCGATCCCACTCATTTACTGGCCGACTGATCACATCAATAATAGGTGACCTCACAGAAATTTATAAGCTTTATCTGTCATAGTACTCGATATATGTATCTGTGGTTTCTAGAATAACCGCGTATGTCATAAACTCAAAATGTTCAGGGGAGCGTTATATTTGAAATTATGGGCTCGATATAACGATTTTAGAGCTTTTTATTTAACAGTCCTGTAGATATGGGCAGTAAATACTTTATATAAAATTTTGGGTCAAAAATCTTCAGAGGAATATATCCTGGAGAAGGACGAAAAACAATATGTAAATTACACTTAAAGTGTGTGAAGAGAAAACAACTTATGTTGACAAATGTCATTTTCTTTGAAAAAAAAAACTGCCAATGCAACCACCCATGTAGACATCAGTTGTTGTTGCTTGAAAATTGGATTTTTTGTTCGTCAACAAAAAGTTAACGGGACTTAGGATGAGAATATAATAACGTATCAAGAATAATGGTAACAAAAAGTAACAGATATAAACACACAGGTTTTTACAAGTGGTTATAAACTGAAAACTAATCCAAAATTATTTTGCATTTTTTTTTCGTTAATAACAACATATGTTGATATGTGTTGTTTTCTGAGAAAATAATTTGTCAGCGATCAAACGTAGGTTGACATACGTCGTTAGTGCTGTAAATTAATTTCATAAACCGTTAAGTTACGTCGTTATTTAAAGAAAAAACTCAGAAATGGTCAACATTTTTTTTTTTAAATTGAACACATGTAAAGAGCATTAAAATTAATATATTTGGCATCGTTAACTCAAAACTGACAAAAATGGACATAAGCGGTTATTCCAGAAAACCACAGATATCGCATAATTTCATTGTATGGGAGGTGCCACGCTCACTCAAAATATCATACAAATTTATGGCCTATAGTTTCTTCCAGACACACAGTAGGACTGTGTAAAAATTTCAGAAAGATCGGTCTAAGAGTTTGGCTTGGCTTTGACATATATTGATAGTTAAATCAACAAATCTTACAATAAATAAAATATTTGTTACAAAAATAAAAAATATTAAAATTTTTCAGTTCAGAAATCTCCAATGCAAATGTTTTGTTATTTTTTTTTCAGTTGCTTAAATTTTTTAAAGTTTTCCTCTCCGAAAACCTTTAAATTAATTTACTAGAAGACGAATTTATTCATACACCGCGGCATTAACTTTAATTCTTCAAGACTTTTTTATTTTTCCTTAATAAATCATAAAAAGAGGAGTGACTCAATAACTTATAGCCAACAGAAAATAACTTCGAACTTATATTTCTCGTAACCAACAGGCCAACCAACGCAAAAAAAAATGTAATAACAAATAAATGTTTTAATGACCGAAGAACATTAAAAAAAAGTGCCACAAGGAAACAACAGAAACAAATATATACATTAACAAATTCATACACACATACACAAAGTTATATGAAAAATATATAATTTAACTTAACGAGGCAAAAATTTAATATGGCAGCCAAATAGGTCGAGAGAAAATGACAGAGGCCAGAAAACCTAACCATAGCAAAACCATGAAGAAGATTCCGCAACAACTGGAATAAGAATCACAAAAATTGGTCACGTTTTCGTCTGTATTTTCAACATCATTTACTTTTTCTTTTATGTATCTTTTTTATCAGTTTGCTTTAAGCGAAAACGTAAAAAAGCAAAAAAAGAAAATGAAGAGACATTTTTCAAAAAAAAAGAAATATATACCTTTTTTTTTTTATAAAACATTAGATAAAATGTTTAACTGTATCCAAAAAAAAAAAAGAAGACACCAACATACACAACGATGGTCAGTTAGTACAATGGAAACATATACAAACGTTAAGGTCGCACAACCAACCAAACACGTACTCATACTTTAGAATATTTGCTTAAAAATAACATTTAATAAAAAAAAAATAAATAAAAAAAAAATAAAAAATGACTCCGCCAAGAGGGTGTATACAAGCATGAGTATGCTTAATTTGTGGTTATAAACAAAAATTCTCACTTTTGTGGAGGATCTGGAACAAATCTGTAGTGACCTTTTCTAAATTTCCAGCAAACTATTAAAGAATATATAGAGATAGACACAAAAATTTCAGAAATAGATTTCATATATTAGCCGATCAAAAAAGTATTCCATAAAATATACCACGAAATATCATAATTAGTGGTGTTCTAAAAATTCTGTTTATAGTTTTCCCAGTTTTGGGACTGAGTTTTTTACATCTTATCATAGCGCCAACACTTTTACTTAAAAATGCTTATTTATTTCCCATCATACCATCATACTGCTAGTCGTTCTAGTCACTGACTTGCTAAGTACGACTGCTTTTCACTGCTACTTTTACAATCATCTGAATTTCTTTTTCCGTTTCTTTCAAATGATGGCAACATGCAAAAATGTCACGTACCGAAGCCATTAAATAAAAACGCATTTTTCATTATGTTGTGGCTTTTAGAAAAAATAGATATTTTTTTCCAATGGCATATTTGCTGCGATGGACAATCTTAAAAAATAGCCTTGGGCCGATATCGATTGACCAAAAGAAAACTAACACAGAAAAGTAATTAACTATAAAAGTACAAAAGAAGACCTTTAAGAGACAGTTAATTTAACAAAAAAAAAAAAAACTAGTTCAAATCTATAATATTAATAGGCTAGGCGATTTGTGGTGACCGATATTTTGTTCAACCATTTTATCCGATTTTGACCAAACGTATATTATTTGGAAGGTATTTTTTTAGCCGTTTTGCAGACTTACAGATTTTTAAATTTTTCCCTTTATTTTGAGTAAATTGAATTTAAAGTTGCTTCTAACACATACATAAAATTATACAATGCTATGTGTGTGTTTATTAAATTTGTAAATGTGTTTGTAATAAAAATGATTTTGTTTTTTGTGTTGATTTGCGAATTGGTTATAAATGATTAGCAAACCTTTTGGGTCTTTAGTTAATGAAAAAAAAATTTTCCTAGAATTTGCACTCGAATTTCGAGGGCTGGAATCTGCTAGTTTATGTAATTACACAAACATTTTTTAAGTGTGTTTTTTATAAAGGAACTTTTATTAAACGTACATTATATTAGGAGGAACTTTTATTAAAAGGTATTTCTTTAAAACTTATTTATATTAAAAATTTACTTTTGTGTATAGATACTTTTTTAAAATGGCATTTTTTTCATACTTCTTACGCTTTTACAAAAAATAGTATTTCTAAAATAGTTTTTTATAAAATTATTTTTAATAAAAAAGTATTTCATTATTAAAGTATCTTTTGAAAAAGATCTACTTTTTTAAGAGACTTTTGGTAGAAAGCTACTTTCTCAAAATGAATTTCTTTAACTGCTGCTTTTTGGCCTTTTTGAAAATGAGTCGATTTTTAGTAAGTACTTTTTATAGGAGGGACTTTTTTTTAAACTCTTTATTAAAAAGGTACTTTTTGAAAAAGTACTTTTTTGAACTGTACTTTTTTTAACAAAGAAATATTTTCAAAAGGCACTTTTTCAAAAGTTACTTTTTTCGAAAGGTACTTTTTTGAAAGTAATTTCTTTACTATAATTTTAAAAAAGATGTTTTTTTAATTTTAAACAAAGAAATATAATTATATAAGAATATAATTTTAAAAAAGATGTTTTTTTAAAATACTCTTTAAAAGTCCTTTTTAAGTTTGCTTTTTTAAAGCGTACTTTTGTAAAAATGTACATTACAAAAACGCTATCTTGAAAAGTACTTTCTTAAAGGCGTTTTTTGGCATGTGCAGTTTAAAAAGGTACTTTCTTTAAAAAGTTTTTCTTTTAAAGGTACTCTATTTAAAAAGGTACTTTATTTAAAAAGTTTTTTTTAAACGGTACTTTTTAGAAACGAACTTTTTTTAAAACGAAATTTTTTCAAAAAGTATTTGTTGAGTAGTTTTTTGAAAAGGTACTTTTTATAAAGAGATACTTTTTAAAGGATACTTTTTCTGTAAGGTGCTGTTTTAAAAGGTACTTATTTAAAAAGTTACTTTTTTTAAAGGTATTTTTTTTTTTAATTGTACATTATCAAAATGGGGCTTTTTTAGAAAGATACTTTTTTTAAAGAGACACTTTTGTAAAAGGTTCGTTTTCTAAATGATATTTTTTTAAAAATTTTATTTTTTTAATGTGCTTTTTAAAATGGAGCTTTTTTAAGATTACTTTTTAGAAGGTAGCTTTTTAATGCTACTTTTTTGAAGCTACTTATTTAAAAAATGTACTTTTTTCTAAAAGCACTTTTTGTAAAAATGTACATTTTCAAAAGAGGTACTTTTTAAAAAGTAAGTTTTTTTCAAAGTTACTTTTTTGGGTGGTATTATTCTAAATGGTACTTTCTTTAAAATGTACTTTTTTAAAAAGGTACTTTTTTAAAGAGGTACTTTACATTATCTTTTTTAAAAAGGTACTTTTTAAAAAGGTACTTTTTTAAAAAGGTACTTTTTTAAGTATATTTTTAAAGGTATTTATTTTAAAAAGGTACTTCTTTAAAAACTTACTTTTTTAAAAATTTTAATCTTTCAAAAATGTTACTTGTTCTAAAATTGTGGTTTGTTAAAGGTACTTTACTTTACTTTTTAAAAGATGCCTTTTGTAAAAAGGTACATTTTAAAGCGAGGTACTCTTTTCAGTAAATAACTTTTAAAAAGCATTTTTTTTTATCGATATTTAATTAAAAGGTACTTGTTTTAAAAGGTAATTTCTTCAAAATTTTACTTTTTAAAAATTACTTTTTTTTATAGGTGCCCTTTAAAAAGGTACTTTCTTTAAATGTGTACTTTTTTAAAGGAATTTTTTGAAGATACTTTTTTTTGATGGTGCTTTATTGAAAAGTAATTTTTTAAAAAAATCTATATAAAAGGTATTTTTTTTCAAAAGTACTTTCTCAAAATGGTATTCTGGTAATTTTTTTAAAAGTTAAATTTTTAAAGAGATGCTTTTTTAAAGATTTTTTTTTAAAAAGTTTGGTTTTTAAAAAAGGACTTTTTTGAAAATTTTACTTTTTCTTAAATGTAACATGTTCTGAAATGTAACTTTTTTTAAATGTGCTTTTTTTAGAATGTATATTTTTAAAGGTACTTTTTTAACGTAACTTTCTTAAAAGGGTTCTGTTTTTAAAAAGGTACCTTATTTGAACAGACACTTTTTTTAAAAGGTATTTTTTCTAAAATGTTCATTATCAAAATGGGGCTTTTTTAGAAAGATACTTTTTTTAAAGAGACACTTTTGTAAAAGGTTCGTTTTCTAAATGAACTTTTTTAAAAATTTTATTTTTTGAATGTGCTTTTTAAAATGGGGCTTTTTTAAAATAATTTTTAGAAGGTAGCTTTTTATTGGTACTTTTCTAAAGCTACTTATTTAAAAAAGGTACTTTTTTCTAAAAGTACTTTTTGTAAAAATGTACAATTTAAAAAGAGGTACTTTTTAAAAAGTAACTTTTTCAAAGTTACTTTTTTGGATGGTATTGTTCTAAATGGTACTTTTTTTAAAATGTACTTTTTTAAGTATGTTTTTAAGGGTATTTATTTTAAAAAGTTACTTCTTTAAAAACGTACTTTTTTTTAAAAATTTTAATGTTTCAAAAATGTTACTTGTTATAAAATGGTGGTTTGTTAAAGGTACTTTTTAGAAGGCGCTTTTTTAAAAGAACTTAGCTAAAAAGTTTACCTTTTTAAAAGATGCTTTTTGTAAAAAGGTACATTTTGAAATGAGGTACTTTTTTCAGTAAATAACTTTTAAAAAGCATTTTTTTTTATCGATATTTAATAAAAAGGTATTTGTTTTGAAAGGTAACTTCTTCAAATCTTAATTTTTTAAAAATTACTTTTTTTATAGGTACCCTTTTGAAAAGTACTTTCTTTAAATGTTCACTTTTTTTAAGGAATTTTTTGAATATACTTTTTTCTGAATGGTTTTTTATTGAAAGGTAATTTTTTTAGCAAATTTATTTAAAAGGTATTTTTTTTCAAAAGTACTTTCTCAAAATGGTATTCTGGTAATTTTTTTAAAAGTTAAATTTTTAAAGAGATTCTTTTTTAAAGATTTTTTTTAAAAAGTTTGGTTTTTAAAAAAGTACTTATTTGAAAATTTTACTTTTTCTTAAATGCAACATGTTCTAAAACGTAACTTTTTTTAAATGTATATTTTTAGAATATATATTTTTAAAGGTACTTTTTTAACGGAACTTTCTAAAAAGGGTTCTCTTTTAAAAAGATATCTTATATAAAAAGATACTTTTTGCCAGAAGGTACATTTAAAAAAGTTTACTTATTTAAAAAGATTCTTCTTGTAAAATAATACATTTTAAAAAAGATAAAAGAAATTTTTTTAAGGGTATCTTTTTAAAAGGTGTTTATTAAATCGTAATTTTTATTAAAGTGTTTTTTTAACGAGATGCTTTTTTAAAATTTACTTTAAAAAAAAAAGGTAATTTCTAAAATGGTACTTTTTTTTAAATTGTATATTTCTAAAATGTAGTAGTTATTAAAATGGCCATTTTGAAAAAGCACTTTTTTGAAATGCAATTTTTTTTACGAGTTAATTTGTTATAAGGCACTTTTTTAAAAGATTTTTTTTAATATAGTTTTTTGAAATTGTACTTTTTTAAAAAGGTATTTTTTTTTTGAAAAAAGCAGTTTTTGTTATGTATCTTTTTAAGAGCTTTATTTTTTTAAAAGGTATTTTTTTAATAAGTGCTATTGTTAAAAAAAATTTTTTTTAAAATAATTTGCTAAAAAGTTCTTTTTTTAAATAATTTTTTAGAATCGGTATTATTTTTTAAAGGGCACTTTTAGTAAAAGCTTTTTTAAAACATTTTTTTTTTTTAATTAACATTTTATTTTGAAAACGTTTTTTATTTAATTTAAGATTTTTTTAAGTAGAAATTACTCTAATCAGGCTTTCAAGGTCATGGGTTTCAAATGCAAAGAGAAGATTATTCCATTTTTGTAATGCGACGTTTCGTTGGGGTTATTCCAACATCTTCAGGAATTTTGTTTTATTGGATCCGACAGTATTTTCACAACCAATAAGAATAATGCAATTTAAGAACAACAAGGGAAAACATAACATCAAGTGAAAAATTCAACTTACATATAATCTTTTTTTTGCCAGTTTTACATTTAAAACTTTTAAGTATGTGGTAAAATACGAATTAACAGCAC
The DNA here is from genome assembly GCA_963682025.1 of Cordilura impudica. Lineage (NCBI taxonomy): Eukaryota > Metazoa > Arthropoda > Insecta > Diptera > Scathophagidae > Cordilura > Cordilura impudica. The sequence continues at coordinate 202,897,605 of OY821521.1, forward strand.
GACATTAAACACACAATTATTAAAAATAAATATGTATATATAAAATAAAATATCACAGATGAAACTTTTTTTTAATGTTAGTATCACAGTTGAACTTAAACTAAATTAAACTATTGCTGTAGCGTAATTTGCTTTGGCTTGATATTTGTCACTTTTTGTATTTATTGCACGAAGTTGTCTTTGTTGAATTCTAATTTATTTATTTTTTAACAATATTTTTTAAACAATTTTTTAATAAGTTTTAAATAAGGGTTCCGTGAAAAAATTATTTGATAAAACCCGGTCTGCCCTTATATTCAGTTTCTTGCGAATCTAATCTGTTGAGCATATAAAATAATTTGGGATTAAATGGAAGCTCATACATATTTTATTTTTTGATACTTTTTTTTTATTAATTTTTTTTTCCAATAGAAAATTATTTACAAAAAATCAGAAAAAAAAATTTCCAGACATTTATTACACTTTCCGTCACGTACCTCATATTGGACTGATCAGTCCAATCATTGTATAACCTCACTTCTTGTTGAAAAATGTTAGTTAATATTATATAGACATGAAATTAGTATAAAATGAGAAATACTTTAATATAACTTGAAATAATAGTAATAATAATGACAGCAAAAATAAATTATTTTTAGCTTTCAATCATTTTTGACACATGTACCAAAATAAAAAATATAGCTAAATTTTATATAAATTTATATAATCAAATCAACAATCATCATTATAGGAAAGAACTTTTATCAATATAATTAAGCGATTATTAAGTGAATATTTACAAACTCTAACGTATACTTAATATTTTTTTAATATTAATATAACTCATACGTTTATAAATTTATTATGATTTAACTAAATAACCCTTTTAATTTAGTTTCTTTTTTTTTAAATAAACAATTTTAAAATGTGTTTTTAACAAATTCATTATAAAGCTCTAATACTACAAAATATTTACATAAGTATGCATTTCATTTAGCAAAAAAAAAAAAGTTAAAACAAACTTTAATTGTTTGCTGTTTTTACTAATATTTACAAAGTGTTGTTGAAAAATAGCAACTACCAAAAAGTACATGTATAAACATCCATACATACTTATATATGCAAGTATATGATTTTAAAGTGGACATTCGAAAATGAACACAAACACTTGCTTGTGATAGTAGCAGAGTCAAGGGAAGAGTTATATTAAATATGTTTGTGTTATTTTTTTTTTTTGAATTTTGTACGTAGCCGTACAATAAGTTATATATGTATATATTTGCAAGTAAATATTTGCATTGAGTAACATGAAAACATAGATCTTAATGCATGAAGTTTAGTTGAGCAGACACTTGCAATTACCAAGGCAGCTCTTTTCAATACAAAAGCTTAAAATTTTATTGATTTATTATATAAAAAGATAAAATTAATTCTATGTTCTAATATTTAGCAAGCAGCCTACGTAGTTTTGAATTTCAGTGCCTTCTAGAAACTAGAATCTTGCTCTTTTTTTCTGATATTTCTCTAAAATAAATAAAAGTTTGTTTGGGTATAGAATTCCAAGTACACAGAACGGATGTGTTAATATTTGAAATGAGAAACACATATTTAATATTTATTTAAAGTTTATGTTTGCAAATCTAAATAATGTTTTTATGTAAAAACGAAATACTTAGCTTTTTGTAATTAAATAAAATATTAAAAAATAATTAAAATAAATGTTTCATATTTATATTTTCATATAGATTTCACTATAAAATACAACTTGTTTATTTAATATTATATATTTTTTCTAATAATTATTACATTTGACATGTTTAGCGAAAAATTGCATTGAATTAGGATTTCTGTTGAAACTAAATTTTAATATTTTATTATTCTGCATGAAAAATTTATGATATCTAACAGACATAATTTAATGTAGAGCTACAATTGCAACAACCAGCGTTAGCCGATAAAGTAGCTAACTAGAGCAGCTTTTAAGAAGTTAATCTTTTAAGAAAAGTTACATTTTCAAAGTATTTTTTAAGAAATGGCACTCTTTAAGAAAATGTACTTTTCTAAAAAAATATAATTTTTCTAAAAACTCATTCAAATAATCACTTTTTAAAGAAAAATATATATATTTTTAAAAAGGTCCTTAAAAAGTACGTTTTTAAGAAAAGTATGTTTGCTCAAAAATTTACTTTTTGAAGAAAAGGGTACTTTTTTAAGAAAAGGTGGTTTTTTAAAAAAGTTACAAGAGGTACTTTTTCAAAAAAAGGTATTTTTTAAGAAAGTCACTAAAAAGTACTCTTTTAAGAAAAGAAGGTTTTTTTTAAATGTACTTTTTTAAGAATACATATTCTTCCTAGAAAAAGAAACTTTTTCATCAAAAGGCACTTTTTTTAATAAAATGTAGTTTTTTAAAAAGTTATTAAAATAAAATCTTTTTAAAGAAAATATACTTTTTTAAAAAATGGTACTTCTTAAAAAAGCCATTAGGGTACTTTAAGGTAAAGAAAGGGTACTTTTTTAAAAAAAGACACTTTTTCAAGAAAAGAAACTTTTTCAACAAAACGTACTTTTTTAGGAAAAGGAACTTTTATAACAAAATATACTTTTTCAAAAAAAAAAAAAAAAAACTTTTTCTAAGTAAAGGTAGTCCGTTAAGACTCTTTAATAAAATCGCACTTTTGAAGAAAAAATACTTTCTCAAAAAATTTACTTTTTTTAAAAAGTACTTTTCTAAGAAAACGTTCGTTTTCAATAAAAGGTATTTTTGTTTTAAGTAAAGAAAATGAGATTTTTTAAGAAAATATACTTTATCAAAAAAAACTAATTTTTATTAAATTTTATATATCGGAAAAAAAATTTCTTTTAAAAAAAATAAACTTTTCTGGAAAAGATGCTTTTTTAAAAGAATGTAATCTTTTGAGAAAAATTTACATTTAAATTAAAGGTAATTTTTAAGAAAATTTACTTTTTTAACAGAACGTAATTTTGTAAAAAGTTACTCTTTAAATAATTAAAGAATAATTAAAATAATTAAAAGAAAAGGTACTTTTCCTAGAAGAAGTTATTAAAAAAAAGTTATTAAAATAAAAACTTTTTAAAGAAAATATACTTTTTTTAAAAAAAGTACTTGTTAAAAAAGCCAAAATAAATTACCTCATAAGGTAAAGAAAAGGTACTTTTTTAAAAAAAGACACTGTTTCAAGAAAAGTAACTTTTTCAACAAAACGTACTTTTTTAAGAAAAGGAACTTTTCTAACAAAATATACTTTAAAAAAAAAATAAATAAAAATACTTTTTCTAAATAAAGGTAGTCGGTTATGGCCCTTTTATAAAATAGCACTTTTGAAGAAAAAATACTTTCTCAAAAAATTTACTTTTTTTAAAAAGTACTTTTCTAAGAAAACGTTCGCTTTCACCAAAAGGTGTTCTTGTTTTAAGTAAAGGTACTTTTTGAAGAAAATTAGATTTTTCAAGAAAATGTACTTTATCAAAAAAAATAATTTTTATTAAGTTTTATATTTCGGGAAAAAAATTCCTTTTAAAGAAAAGAAGCTTTTATGGAAAAGATGCTTTTTTAAAAGAAGGTACTCTTTTGAGAAAAATTTACATTTACATTAAAGGTAATTTTTAAGAAAATTTACTTTTTAATAGTAGGTAATTTTTATAAGAAGTTGCTCTTTAAATAATTAAATTTTTAAGAAAAGCTCTTTTTTAATGGAAATTGTCGTTTTGCAGAAAAAGCGAAATTTTTTACGACAGGACTTCTATAAAAACTTACATTTTTAAGATGGGGGTTTTTTAGAGCAAAAAAAAGAAAAATTTAATTTTTTAAGGAAAGGCCGTTTTTAAAAAGGTGTTTTTTTAAGAAAAGGTACCTTTTTAAGAAGGCGTTTTTTTAAGACAAGACACATTTTTTGTAGAAAAGGTACTTTTGGAAGAAAATAAACTTTTTGTCAAAAAATGCTTTGTAAAAAAAATGTAGGGAAAAATTTTAATTTTTAAGAAAATTTTTAATAAGAGGTGCTTTTTAGGAACAGCCACTTTTCCAAGAAATGGTAATTTTGAAATGAAGGTACGCTTTAGATAATTTAGTTTTTAAGAAAAGCTAATTCTTTCAAATTTGGTTTTTGGAAATAAAGCACTTAAAAAAAAAAACTCTTTTTTAAGGGAAATATATATTTTTAAGAAAAATCTAAATTTTCTACGACAGGACTTTTGTAAAAATTTTCATTTTTAAAAAAGGTGTTTTTTTTAGAGAAAAAGAAAAGAAAAATTAAATTTTTTAAGGAGAGGCCGTTTTGAAAAAGGTACCTTTTTTAAGAAAAGGTACTTTTTTAAGAAAAAGTACTTTTAAAGAAGAGATACTTTTTTAAAAAAAATTTACATTTTCAAGAAAATTTACTTTTCAAAGGAAATTTGTATTTAAAAGAAAAGGACTTTTTTGAAAAAAGATGTATTTTTTTAATAAAAGATGTATTTTTGTAGAAAAGTTACTTTTAAGAGAGAATGTGCTATTTGAAGAAAATAGACTTTTTGTAGAAGACGTACGTTGTTCAAAAAAGTACTACGTTTTTCGGAAAAAGTACTTTCTAAAAGTTATAATTTTATATAAAAAATAATACCTTCTTAATATAGTGTATTTTATAAGACTTTATTTTTTCAAGAAAAGTTCCCTTTTTTGAAAAGATACTCCTTTGAGAAAAAGCTATTTTTGATGTAAAGGTACCTCTTACGAAAAGGTACTGTTAATGAAAGGACCTTCTTAAAAATACGTACGTTTTGAAACAGAAGTACCTTTTAAATCTCATATTTATATATAAATAAAATATACAACAACTTTAAAACCTTTACGTTCAGTTATCCAATAAAAAAAATTTTTTAATAATAAAATATTTTAGATTTGTTCACTGTTTGGTTATTTTTAATCTATATGCGTTAAATTCTCTTCCTGACCGATATTTATTTCTCAGATAAAAATTCTTCGTACTAATGCCGGTTTTCTCAATGTATCGTCAAACTGCCTGTTACTTAACATACATTAAAATTATTGGACAATTTTTGTTTTCTCATTGTATAGACAAAAGCATTATTTTTCAGTTGGCAATGCCTCTCAGAATCCGTATGAAAGTTGGGAGAATTATTTTCAGTTGGCAATGCCTCTCAAAATTGATATGAAATTTGGGAGAATAATTTATCTGTACGATAAATAAATAATTGGCTGATGAGTGCCGGTTAGCTTTGCGACAAAATAGAAGAAACCAGACATTGAGAAACCCAAATTTCTTTAATCGGCAGTTTCTCGTTGGGATAAAAGATAATCGCCTATTGAGAAAAGGGGCATAAGTCTCATATTCCTAAATTGATTTATTATAAAATCCAAAAGCTAACGTCTCTTACAATTTTTTCCATTTTCCCCCTTAACATTCGAGTAATAAAAATCCTTTTTTAGTGGATCTACATTTAGTAGGGAGATTACATTCCCAATTTTTAACACGTTATAAACAAGATTTATTGCCAAACCTACAGGACATTTGGTGCTATATTATATTTTCTAAAAATAAAGAAGCAGTCGAAGAAATTAACTATATGCTCTTCTTGGGATTACGATGTGATGAAAACTTAGAAATAGTTTTATTTTAAAAATATATTTTTTTTTCTAAATAAAATTTTATTCTTGTGATTATTTCTTTCATTTTGAAGTATTAAGTTTTCGTATTCATATGTAAGTCATTAGCCGGACCTTAATAAAGTTCTATTTCATTTTGTTAGCAAATTTAAAACAGAAATATATTTTTAAATACTATCAATTTTTGGCCATCCCCTTTGGCTTATAGAAAAGTTTAAAAGTCAAGTGGTGTTATTGTCGTTTTCTCTTCCAGTGCTTTCTGCTCTCGCTCTACAAAAAAAAATAATAAAAAAAAAACGATAAAAAAAAACCTTCAACAAAACTCAAAATTGTGAGAGACACGTACAAACACAATACACTCATGTTATGAGGCCAAAGTGTTCAAATGAAATCAATAACCCAAGAGAATTTCAGACATCATGACGACAGCAAAATTCACTCATACGTATATAAATGGATATTTTTCGAACGTATAAAATGTCTTTGGGGTACTGTAAGGAATATGATGCATCAAATGCAATTTGATGGTAGAGACCAAAAATACATGCAATTTTTTTGTTTGAGGTTAGTTTCAGCAAAAACACACACATCATGATTTTTTCCTTTTTTTTTTTTTTTGGGGAGAAATGAAAATAGTGCAGACATATTGGTAAGGAAAACAACTATGAATAATATGGAGTTTTGCCAAAAAAAAAAAAAAAAAAATGAATGTAGTTTATAGCGAGCTATATACAGAGCGAGCCATATTCAGTATAGAAACTGGAATGTAAAACCAAGTTAAAATGAAAAAACGAAATACATTACAAAATTAATGTGCCAACTAGGGTCATCACAAATCACATCGAAAACCCAAAAGATGGGTCAATAAACTTTTCAGGATTTAAAGTATAAAGCAGTTCTTTTTTTTGATTTATGCTAAAGTGTTGAAAATTTACTATTATACAAAGACATTGCTATGAGGGTGGTCTCAAAACACCGCGACCTGATGAAGAAATCACAATAAAATATTCTTTATTTCTCAAATAATCTCACTTTAGCTAGACACAGTTTTCCCAGCGATTTGCAAATAGAGAAATTTGTTAAGAGTTAGGCAAAAACTCCTAATTCGAAACTGCCAATGTCATGATCGATATCTGCAAAATTAATTTCAATTTAGAAATTTCTTGAATTCTTAGATAACCAGAGGTGGCAAATGTGCCTCAGTGATTTAGCTGTCATGATTAGGTTAAGTGCACAATTTTTTTTAAATTATATAATTTCACATACTCACAAAAATCATTTGTTTTTTTAAATATAATTAAGTTTACGAATACATTCATTATATTAAAGTATGAACCAAGGTACTTAAAAAACAGACGGATTTGTGATAAAATATTAACAATATTTACGAAAAGGTAAATTCATTATAAACATCAATAATATTAATTGGCAAGACGATTACTTGTGACATATTCTACAACTTCAATTACCAACCGATTTTGACAAAAAATACTCTATTTGAAAGGTATTGCTATACAGATGTACACCATATTTATAGATGTGCACTATCTGATACACCATTTTGGAGCAAAATTCATTTAAAGTTAGTACTAATGCTTACATAAAACACATATCTTTTAGCTTCAAAGAAAAAACTATACAATGCTGTGTTTATTAAATTTGTGTTGAATTGTGAATTGGCCATAATTGATTAGCATATCGTTAGGCTCTTTTTTCATACGACTGAAGCCCTCCTCACACTTAGCCACCCCACCCGACCGAGGCTACACACCATGGTCAGGACTCTGGCGGATTCCAAAAGCCGGCAAGTATATTGTGTGGTCGGAAATCAGATTATGTCATCAGCTGATATTAATAATAGACTAACTTATTAATAATAGACTAACTTAAATATAAATATAGTTAATTGAGGTATTCAATTATATCGGTCTTTACTTTCAATGCATTAAATACAATTAAAATCAACGAAATTTTACACACTTAACACATTTAGCACATTATAATCACGACAAATTCTGCGGAAAGTCCTAAAAAGGTCCAAGCGAAGCGGCTTATAAAACTATTTATTAACAAATCTATTTATATATCTTCTGTGTGTTCAACAAATATTTATAACGAAATTTGATGAATTTTATTTAAAGATTCACAATTTAGTGAATTTTATTTAAATATTCATAGATTTTTACATATATGTACATATAGATTAAATAAATTTGGCAAGCAAAAAATTTAATTTAAAAAAAAAAATTTCCCAGAATTTGCACTCGAATTTTGAGGGCTGGGTTCTTCTAGCGTTATTAAATCTGAAACTGTTTTGTTTTTGCAACTTAAAAAACAATAAGCAAAAACTATTTTTTTGGCATCCTTCTTCTAAAATTTTGCAATTAATATTGTAAATATTTGTCATCAATATTTATTATGTTTTTCTTTATAAAGTATTCCTAATTTATGACAATGTACTGTAGATATCAGAAAACCTGTCATGCATAAGTGTATACACTTGCTAGAAAAAGCATTCGTATACGTGAAGACGAAAATTTTAAATATTATTAATATATATTTTAATAAAATATTTTGAATTGCGGACTTTTTACCATCGACTCAATGGCGATTTTATTTGCTTTTAAATAAAACAGAGTTACCGAATTCTAACTTACTTCTGGTGTCAAATAATCCTTGCAAAATCATAGAAATATCTGGCTGTCATGTTCGTATAGCACTTAGAAAGCCGTTAGCCACCGCTGCCAACAGAAGCAAGTAAAACTGTTATATTCGGTTATGCCGAATCTTCTCCACTTGGGTTTTACGTCTATATATGTTATATATCGGGACTATTTATAGTAAATATAAACAAAATACTTGAAAAAGTAAACAATTTGGCCAACTTAATACTAAGTTATTACAACAGCCACTGAATTTTTAGGATTTTTTTTTAGAGGTGTCGTCATATTTTATGTCATATCATGGCACAGTGCACTCCAATTTAACCTCTTTTAGATAAAGGAATGCATAAAAGAACGGCAAATAATACTGTTCTAAGCTTAGCGACGTAAATTTATATTAAGGGACTGAGCGTAATTTCAACAAACAGACAGACAGATGAACAGATGGACGAACTGACAGATGGACATCACTACATCGACTCGAGTTATTTTTATGATCAAAAATATATATACTTTATGGGGTCGCAATTAATTTTTCGATGCATTACAAATGGAATGGCAAACTGATATATATAACCTCTGAACAATGGTGCGAAGGGTGGCCTTGACAAGTGAGTATGTTAAACGGTGCTCCAGAATTTTAGGAACATATTTTATTTTCAGGTGAAAGAAAGTTTTCCATTTTTGGCACTGAAAGAAAAAAGTTCGTTTGCGAATAAGCGGAACTACATTACATAAAGAAAAACGTTTGCCGACCATACAACACGATGGTGGTATTATGATCTTGGGTTGTAAGGCAGGCACCGAGATTGGAAAAACCTCTTTCTTGCATTAAATTGGAAAATAAGCATTTCAAACTAAATCTAAAAATAGTTTTGGTTCTAACAGGATGATGATGCTAAATATATGGCCCGCAATGTTAAACTGTGGTTGCACTACAATACCAAAAATTAAGTTACCAACCCAATCATACTGAAGTGTAGAATTCAACACCATAATGTAACCTCAAAAAAAAGCTAAAAAGCTTCATTTTGTGTGAGTGTGGCTAAGTAAAGAGCATACTTAGAAAGTAGTAATTTAGATGTGAAATCGGCTCAGAGAGGTCCTAAACACACATGATATACTGCAAGTTGCTAATATTTCATCTGAATTTACATTTTTGTATTAATATTTCAAATGTATAAATCAAGGTTCAGAAAATACATACATGAAACACACAATGTTCTGTTCTAAAGCAGCCAGCACATGTTTTTATTTTCACATCAATTATGTGTGTTTCTAAATTTTGTACGGTGCCCACCACAATCATGACTGAGTTTTGTTTTAATATTTTGTTATCTACACGAACATTGTTTCGAACACACATAAACCACACAGATTTGTGTATAGCCTTATTTTAAGCTCGTTTTCTTGCACGTGTACTGCTAAATAAACAGAACATGTTCTTCAACGCGTACATCTAAAAATTAAAACATTAACCACTCGCGATCGGAAAAAAACGAAACTAAGTCATAAACAACATACAAAATTTCTCTGTTTTCGATTTTATTACTTTTTATTTTTATTATTATTTATTTTTTTTTTATTTTTTTTATTTTTATTACCTTTTTATTTTTAATTTTTTATAACTGCTAATGAATTATTTAAGATTTTTTTTAATAAATTTGCTTGAAACAATTTTTGTCGCTATTAGGGGGTGTATCGTACCCCTTTAATCACGTGTGGATAATATTTTAATATTCAAAACGCGTTCAAGAACATGTTCTATTTTTTTTTAGCAGTACACGTGCAAAAACACGAACTTAAAATAAAGCTACTTTCGAATCTGTGTGGTTTATGTGTATCGGAAACAAAAAAATGCATGATAGAAACTTGTTCGTGTAGATAACGATATATTAAAACGAAACAAAGTCATGATTGTGGTGGGCACCGTACAAAATTTAGAAACACACATAATTGATGTGAAAATAAAAATATGTGTTTGTTGGTCTGATTCATGCTTGTTTACATATCGTCGTTCGTAAGTTATTGTGTTCTATATGATTTTTTTTTTGATTAATCCATGTTTAAGTTCTAATAGTTCTTACGCTTAGAGGCGTTTTCAAAGAGGCTTTTTTTAAACAGAAAAAACCACAAACTATAGTACTTTCCTTGGTAGGAAGGTCGCAACAATTTTATCGGTTCAGTTTTTTTTAATTAGCAACTAAACTTTAGCAACTAAACTTTAACAAAAAGCATATAGAACACAATAATTTACGAACGACGATATATGTACGAGTTTTTTTTATTCAGTGAGTGTTTTTTCTCAACTCTGGTATAAATACTTTTTTATGGCTTTTTCTTTTTGTACTTTTTTTTAAATATGTAATAAAATGAAACATATTGAAATGAAAAATTATTGTATGAAAAACTAAAAAGTTTGAAATATTTTTGAACATTATTCATATCCATTTTAAATATTTCGATATGATTCGCTATATGGAATGAGCCTATTAATAATTTACGAAATTCGGTTGCAAATTCTAGGAAAATTTATTTTTTCATTTAATAAAGACACTAAAGTATTATAATCGATTTTATGTTCACAACTCAACACTTTTTAAATATCGATCGGTTTATGTCTAAAATTATTTTTCAATTCAACACAATTATTATTGTGAATGAAGAAAGCAAACTAATTTTTTTAACTCTTTCTTTTAACTCATACGCTCCGTCTGTCTGCCTGTCTACCATGGGGCAATCCCATTCCCGCTTATCCAATTGATCTGAAACTTAGCCCATAATCTTGTTGTGAGAATAGATCAATTTTGGGTAGTCACACACAGTCACGGAGTGATTTAAACCCCACTTTCCCTCATTTAGTCAATCTGAAACTTGGTTCGTAGACTTGTAGTAACCAAGGATTAATTTAAAAATAGTCACGCAAAGACACGCACAGTGACGGGGATATTCAAATATCAAATGCATAAGGAAAGAAAGAGTTTTAATAAAAACTTTGTTTTAATGGTTTGGATTATTTTTGCAAACATTGTCTTATATTCTATAATACTAGTACGTGTGTTAGTAACAACTATAAATGCATTCTACTCCAAAAAAATTTTAAAATTTAAAAAATCTGTAAATCTGGTGGACAGCTAAAAAGAAATACCTTTCAAATAAGATACGTTTGGTCAAAATCGGGAGAAAACTGTGGAACAAATCAATGGTCACGAAAAATCTCTTTAACTATTAATATTGTACATAAGATATAACAATAGTTCAGCTTAGTTAAGGTTTTTATACCCTATACCACTATGTGGTTTGGGTATAATGACTTTGTGCTGCTGTTTGTAACAACCAAAAATATTTGACCTAGACCCATCTTTAATTATACCGATCGAATCAGAATCACTTTCTGAGTTGATTTAACAATGTCCGTCCGTCCGTCCGTCCGTCCGTCCGTCCGTCCGTCCGTCTGTGTGTCCATGTAAAGCTTGTAATCAAACTGCAGGTCGCAAATATGAATATATTTTGACGAAATTTGGTATATAAGCTTTTATCGGCCATGGGATGAATGCTATTGAAATTGGTGAGAATCGGTCCATGTTCAGACCTAGCCCCCATACAAATTACCCATATGAAATCGACATAAATTGCCATAAGATCCAAATTTTCATATAGATCTTACTCAAATTGGGTTTGTATGCGTTCATTGCATCCACTAATGAGTAGTCCAAAAATGATCCCTTTGACCCCATATAGAGCTGCTTCCCGATCTTCAGTTAAATCTATTAAAAAACAAAAATATTGCACTGATTCTTCTCAAATTTTGTTTGTACATATTTTTGCAAAATACAAGAGACTTTACCAAACATGGTCAGGATCGGTCCATTTTTGGACCTAGCCCCTTTATAGATATAGCATCCGATATGAACTTTTTTATATCTGCAGCCAAAAAAAATAATAAAAATCCCACTCAAATTTGGTTTTTGCTTATTTTCTATGTCCAGTTAGGTGGGCCTAAGAGATAGGGTTTCTAAACGCATGGTATAGGGTATCGTATAGTCGGTCTAGACCGACTATAATTTTCTTACTTGTTTTTATTTTTTCGTAGTATGGCGGTTTTAATTTGAGTTGAACGGATACTTTTTGTAGCAAGTGTATACGAAATGGTTTATAAAATATGTATTAATGTATTGACTAAGTATTTGTAACATAATATATTCGATTGTTAATTTACATATACCAACTACATTTACATTTACATACATACTTACAAATACATAATTATAAAAGTGAGCATCAAGATAATTATAATTCATATAAAATGAAGTCGACTAAAAGTTGGTTAAATATATTTCTGGTTTTATTACAGATTATTTAATTATTGTAACTCCGGTAGGCTGACAAATAAAACAAAAATCCATTTGCAGACAATAACGAAATACAATATCATAATTTTGGCTTTCTAAAATGAATTTGAAATAATTTTGAATTTCCTTTACCTGAAGTATTATAAAACCAATAAAAAAAGTTAGCACTTCTATCTCTGCGTAGGAATAATTAACTGATTAAACTTTAGAATATTTTATTTACTATCTATGAAACTATGGAACTTAATTCCATTGAATACTTTAGAGAAATGAATCAAAATGATGAGTTAATGTTTGGTATTGTCAATATATTCACAAACAAATATTACCACATTCGCGCTCTTTATATGAAACTTTTCAGTTCTGATATTCTAAAGAATGATCATAAATTCATGGACACTTTATTTTATGAACTTTTATATAAAACTTTCTTTTTGAGAAGTGTTTGTGACAAAAATTTTTTTTATTGATTGAATTGTTTTCATATAAATTAATTATTGAAGTAGAACAACGCAGGCCTACAATATATTTTCCTCTGATATCTGAAGTTGTTTTCTAATATAGTTTTTAACGTGGAAACTAAAACCGGTACCGTATGAATGATATTCTGTACTGTAACACGATAACAAGAATCATATCTATAATATTAATAGGCTAGGCGATTTCTTGTGACCGGTGTTTTGTTTCACAGTTTTACCCCGATTTTGACAAAAAATTTATCATTTGAAAGGTATTTCTTTTTAGCTGTTAAACAGATTTACAGATTTTCGTCATCTGAAATATTTTTTGGAGTTATGATCGTTTAAAGTTGCTACTAACGCATAAAATTATACAATGCCATGTGTGTGTTTACTAAATTTGTTAATGGGTTTGTGTTGATGTGTTGAGTTTGTTTTCTTCATTTAAAATGAGTTGAATTGTGAAGTATACCTTTAGGGTCTTTATTAAATGAAAAAATAAAATTTCCTGGAATTTGCATTCGAATTTCGAGTGCTGGAAACTTCTAGTATATATTAATATGTAAAGGAAAATTTTTTATTCCCTTCTTAAGCAAAATGCGGGCACGGAGGGTTATGAAAATTGACATAGTTATAGTTCATATAGAGGAAAAGTGCAGAATTTAAGAATATGTGTATATTATGTGTAAAAAATATATTTAATTAAATACGATAAAATATTTATAATAAATAATTTTATAAGAGCCTAAAGGTATGATAGTAAATTTTGGCCAATTCACAATTCATCGCATTTCATTATAATCGTATATCACACACCCTGTGTTGAATTGTGAATTGCTTAAATTGATTAGCATAGGATGAATTTTATTTAAATATTTATAAATTTTGTTTATATATAGATTAAAAAAACATTAAAAAAAAATTTAATGAAAAATTTAAATTTCTTAGAATTTGAACTCGAAGTTTAAATAAATTAGCTTGTTCCGTACAACGTTGTTGTTCGAATTAGATGTAGCGCTTACATTACGCAATCGTAATGTACTTTGTCTATTTTAAGGTGCTGTAATGGTCTAATATTACATTACAACAATTTTATATTTCTGGCACTTATTTTTTAATTAATAAGTTGGTTTTTATAACGCAGTGTAACAGGCATTTAGTGGGGGGGGCAAAATTCAAAGTCGCGGGGAAAGTAAGAGGCCAGTATAGTAAAACCTCCCAACAGTTTGCCATTCTCAGGCCAAATTTTTGTATGACCTTTTATAACTTTTCTTTATCTTGATAATTTCATGCGTAGTTTTTCAGCTATAAATCAAGAACCATTGACGATCTCTCATTTCAATCTTTAGAAAAAAGCTTCAGAAAATCAAGAATAAAGCCTTCAAAAAATTTGCATTTCTCCCCCATTTTGTTGATAAATTTTTTGAATATTTAGGACGTATGACTATTATTTATTAGTGGAGTAAAAGAGATGTACATATATGTATGACTGATATTTTTAATATGATAGGAAATATACATCAGTATATTTTTATTAAATTTTTCTAAAGAAATTAATATAAAATAACAAATAAAAAAGACGGAGGGCATGCCGTTGACACTAGATGTAAGTTTAGCAAAACAAATAATTGTTAAAAAAAACAACAAGTATATTGTAGTAGGCAAAAGCAAACACATATACAAAAATACTTGTTTGAAAGATCTATATCTAGTTTGTTATATTGTGAAGTAGTATTACCCTTTACTTGGATTCTCACAGAATTGGTTTCACCGCAAAGGTATATGAATTAACTTTTCAACAAACAAACAATCTACTGCTTTTGGTTACTGATGAGTGTTGGTGACTCGGTCCGAAACAGCTGTTAACCTGTAATGCAGAATATAGATCAATTTTTTAAACAAATGTGCTAATGTTTTTTACTTTATTTTAAAGAAAAAACGTTTGATCTTGAGCATGAAAAAATTTTCAAACTCTATCTTGAAGAGAACAAAAACAATATTTTACATTTGTATAAATATAAAATAACGAAAAGAGAAATCATTTATGGTTTCTGAGTTATAGCTGCAAAGCTAAACAAAAAACATCAAGATAAGGCAAAAAATATGAAATGTCATAAAAACACTTTGGCCTGAGAACGTCAACCTCTTTGAAGGCTTCACTATACTGGACCAGTGCTTTCACCCTGACTTGGAATTTCCCACCGCCCATACAATGAACCCGGATATGTTCCATAGTATTAGTAGTATTTTTCTCAACTCTGTCGTGTGAGTTAGATTTCGTTTTATTTAAAAATTTGCTTTTTACTTAGTATATATATTTTGTCTTTTAGGAGTTAACTAATAAATTAAATTCCTTGATTGAAATTAAAATTTTTATGTTTATTTTGCATAGTTGAAATACTTTTTTGTTAGAGAATTTTTCGGAAAACTCGGGAAATTCCATAGAATTTATTCAAGACAATCAGAAAATTTTGAAATTTACCTGAAAGGGATTTAGCTCCTATCAAATCGGTGAAAAGTTTTCCGCATTTAAAGTTTCCATGCAATTTTCCGCCTACAATTTCATAGTTTGAAAAAAAAAAAAATATTAATGTATAATATATTTTTCACTTATATAAAAAAATTATTCAGAATTTTACAGGTTTTTTAATCGCAGTTCATAACTAATAGGATTAATAGATATCTGTTGATATATAAATAGTTAATTAATTAATATATACTAGCAGATTCCAGCGCTTGAAATCCGAGTGCAGATTCCAGGAAATTTTATGTTTTCTTTTAATAAAGACCCTAAAAGTATGCTTCACAATTCAACTCATTTTAAATGAAGAAAACAAACTCAACACACCAACACAAACACATTAACAAATTTTTATTTTATGTATGTGTTAGTAGCAATTTTAAACGATCATAACTCCAAAAAAATGTTCCAGCCCATGAAAATCTGTAATTCTGGTTAACAGCTAAAAAGTAATACCTTTCAAATGATACATTTTTTGACAAAATCGGGGTAAAACTGTAAAACTTACATCAAAATCGCCTTGCCTATTAATATTATGCATCTATTAATCTAGATTTCAAAAAAAAAAATTCAATTCAATTAGGAATATCGCTATATTAAATTTTAAATTTTATATAATTATTTTGTAGATATTTTCATATATATATATATATATATATATATATATATATATATATATATATATATATATATATATATATATATGTATACATATATATTATATTCCTTTGTAATAATACACAATATATATATAATTTATATATGCATATTTAAATAAAAATTTAAAAAATTTTATTCGTATAGTTTATAAGCTCTTTAGTGCGTAAATTTTTCCGCAAAACTCGTCACATTGCGAAAAATTTTTCTACAAAATCAGAAAACTCTGCATTTTTATTGAAACGGATTTAGATTCAATCAAATGATTGAAGAGTTTTCCCCGCTTTTCAAAGTTTTGGATGGAATTTTTCTGCTCTGGAAAAATAGAAAATTTAAATGGCAAATTTCAGCTACTGGCGAAGGCTAAGAGGGAGTCTAAGTGCTTGTCAAACATTAGAAAGAAGTAAACAAATATAGTCGGTTCTTTAACCGAACTCTTTAGACAGTGACCTCAAAAATAGTCTTGGTTTATGCCCTACACCAGACTGTGAATAGTACTATTTATTACATATTTATTTATTTCATATATATTAAAATTTTATATATGTATGTATATAAAACATGTTTTATATGTAAATTTTTTCCATTAATAATAAATAATACATAATAATTTTTTTTTTTTAGCTTACTTCTGTACCTGTTCAATAATTGAAAAAAAAAAATTATTGCTTTAAACTATGAAAATACCATAAAATTCTTTGTCGACCTATTCGTTTGTTAGTTAGTTTTCATTTCCATTAGTTAGTTTAAAAAAAAAAACCTACCTGTACATTGATGTGGGATCTTTTCAAGTACGTCTGCTTAAGTGGTCCAGCCAGACATGTTGAGGTGTTGTTATGACTTTCTATGTATTCGTTAACATTTTGATTGTTTGAGGCATCAAAAAAAGAAATAAAAAAAACTCACAGACAGAATTGTTACTTGTTGATTATTAAATAGTTTGATGGGAGACGAGCAAAGGAATTATTCAGGCACTTCTGATTCAAATTTTTGTGAGCTCTGTAAGTGTTTAATGAATGGATATGAAAGATTTATTCTCAATTTCAGAAATTTAAAATTTTCCTAAAATAATTTTAAATGAATTTCAGGTAAAAGAAGGAAAGAATGATTAAGTTTGAGATATAAGCAGGGACAATGAAATGGAAAAAAAATATTTTAAATGTATTATTTCGATAATTTAAGATAAACTTAAATACAGAGCCATGACTGCGAAGTACCGAATCAAAATTGTTCGGTAGAAAATCTTTTGATTTTCGTTATATTTACTTTATATCTAGTGTGAATGTAAAGCGTGACGGTTTTTAGTTGGCCCAAGAAATTTTGATAAATGACCAAAATTATTGAAAATGCTAGATTTTTCTCAAAAAACGAAATAATATGACATAAGCTATTTTGGCTCGATATACTATATATATATATGTTTTGCATATTTTACAATTTAGAGCTTCTCGTACATTACAATAATATAAATTGTTTTTTTTTTCATAAGTTAAGAAAACTGTCTTAAAACTTAATAATTCGAGTCTAAAAAGCCAATAAAAATATTATTTTACTTCTTCATTTTGATCAAACTTTTTGATGTGTAAACATCTATAAGCGAAAATAAGGGTAAATTTCAATTTCACAATACAATCACAAAAACAGCCGTAAGACAAAATCGGTGTGACTTATGATTGTATTGGTGAAAAATTATGATATGTAATAATAACCTGTTTGAAAATGAAAAATATTAAATGAAAAAAAAATTAAAATAAAAATAAAAAATTTAAAAATGAAATATGAAGAATAAAAATTGAAAAATAAAAATGAAAAATAAAAAATGAATAATAAAAAATTAGTAATGAAAAAGAAAAATAAAAATGAAAAATAGAATGCAAAAAATTAAAAATTAAAAATAAAAAATGAAAAATGAAAAACGACGAATTACAAATAAACAATGAAAAATAAAAAATGAAAAATGAAAAATAAAAAATGAAGAATGAAAAACAAAATATAAAAAATAGAAAATAAAAAATTAAAAATTAGAAATTAAAAATAAAAAATTAAAAATGAGAAATAAAAAATAAAAAATAAGAAATGAAGAATAAAAAATTAAAAATAAAAAACGAAAATTGAGAAATAAGAAATACAAAACGAGAAACGAAAAAATTAATAATTAAAAATAAAAAGGAAAAATTAAAAACGAAAAATGTAAAACGAGAAACAAGAAACGAAAAATTAAAAATGAAAAAATTAAAAATGAAAAACGAAAAATGAAAACTAAAAAACGAAAAATTAAAAATTAAAAATTAACTGGTTGAAATAATAAATAATAAAAAATATTTTTATATTAGCAGAGCATCTGCAGTTGATTGCTACAAATGGTACATAGATGACGCTTTCTGTTTATACCCTATACCACTATGTGGTTTGGGTATAATGACTTTGTGCTTCTGTTTGTAACAACCAAAAATATTTGACCTAGACCCATCTTTTGCTATACCGAACGAATCAGAATCGCTATCTGATTCGATTTAACGATGTCTGTCCGTCCGTCCATCTGTGTGTCCATGTAAACTTTGTAATCAAACTGCATGTCGCAAATATGAATATATTTTGACGGCAATGGGCATATAAGCTATTGTCGGCAATAGGATGAACGGTATTGAAATTGGTGAGAATTGGTCCATGTTCAGACCTAGCCCCCATACAAATGACCCCTATGAAATCTACATAAATTGCCATAAGAACGAAATTGTCATATAGATCTTACTCAAATTGGGTTTGTATGCGTTTGTTACATCCATTAATGAGTAGTATAAAAATGATCCCTATGGGACAACTCTTAGTCATAGGCCCCATATAGAGCTGCTTCCCGATCTTCAATTAAATCTATCAAAAAACAAAAATATTGCACTGATTCTTCTCAAATTTTGTTTGTATATATTTTTGCAAAATACAAGAGACTTTACCAAATATAGTCAGGATCGGATCATTTGTGGGCCTAGTCCCCATAAAGGTATAGCATCCTATATGAACTTTTTCATATCTTCAGCCAAAAAAATTAATAAAAATTCCACTCAAATTTGGTTTATGCTTATTTTCTATATCCAGTTAGTTGGGCCTAAGAGATAGAGTCTCTAAACACATGGTATAGGGTATCGTATATTCGGTCTAGACCGACTATAATTTTCTTACTTGTTTCATAATCAGTTTTTCCTACGGAGTATGTGTTGTGCAATTAAAACGTTTTATTTAATTTTTTTTATATTTTGTTTTATTTGAATGCTTGGTGTTTTTTTCATTCGGTGCAAAAATTATTTAATTTTTCGGCGTTCCTACTCTGGAGCAAGCTACATATAACTGCTCATGAGAAAAACATGGATTTTCCAAATTAAATACAGCAACACCTAACGATTGGCCTTGATTTTAAAATATCATTTGACAATTTTTTGTTTTAGCGATTTTTAATTTCGGCGATTTTTTGTATTAGCGATTTTTGCTTTTGCTGTTTTTTAATTTTGAATATTTTTGTTTTTCGCTACTTTGGTCTTTCTCGATTTTTGCTCTTGGCGATTTTTGATTTTGGGAATTTTTGAATTTGACAATTCCGCATAAATTTTTCACGACTGCTCACATTTGTAATTAGTGTACTTGTCAAAAGTTTCAATATTGTCACATTCACAACAATTTATATTTTTTTGTATAGGAGGTGCCACACCCACTAACCATATGCCGCCCAATTTTATCTGACTACTCACATCAATATCTAATGGACTCGTACAAAGTGTTAAGGCTTTCGCTTTTATAGTACTCCTATTATATGATACTAGCAGATTCCAGCCCTCGAAATTCGAGTGCAAATTCTAGGAAATTTTATTTTTTCATTAAATAAGGACCCTAAAGGTATGGTAATTAATTAAAGCCAATTCATAAATCAACACAAAAAACAAACTCATTTTTATTACAAACACATTAACGAATTTAATAAATATACACATAGCATTGCATAATTTTATGTATGTGTTAGTAGCAACTTTAAATGCAATATACTCAAAACAAAGGAAAAAATTAAGAAGTCTGTAAATCTGCAAAACGGCTAAAAAAATACCTTTCAAATAATATACGTTTGGTCAAAATCGGGATAAAACGGTAGAACAAAACATCATTCGCTAGAAATCGCCTATTAATATTATAGATTATACACTAACTTTGTATGGACGGTGCCATGCCCACTGTTTCTATCACGCCCATTTTTTTCGACTAACCACATGAATAACTTAGGGTATTACGCAAGGTCTCAAGGCTCTCAATATTACAGTACTCTTGACATATGATATTGATTATTTACTTTGAATGGGAGGTGCCACGCCCATTGAAATGATACCGCTCATTTTTTATCGGAATACTTACATTAATAATAGATGGCCTCAGACAAATTTGCAAAGTTGTATTTGTCATAGTACTCGATGTATATGATTTCTAATAATTATTTTGTATAGGAGGTGCCACCCCCACTTATACGAATTTGCTCATTTTCGCATGGCTGCTAATAAGAGGTGTTTTCTATATGTATGATATTAAAAATTGACTTTTATGGGAGGTCACTAAAAAGATCAAAAAGTTTTATAGCCTATTGTTTCTTCCAAATAGATAGTCAGAATATCTAAAAATTTCGGGAATATCCGCGTAATGATTTCGCCTTCTACAAGCTACAAACAAACAAACATACATATTTTCGCTTTTATAATTTTATTAAAATAGAAATTACTCATACCCCACCGGAAGTTGCATTTATTTTGAATATTTTTAAAAAGTATAAATTAATTTCTTTAAAAATTGAGCATACGCCACCGAAAGTTGCGTTTATTTGTTTATTTTGAATATTTTTAAAAAGTTTAAATTAATTTCTTTAAAAATTTCTCACCCGCCACCGGAAGTTGCATTTATTTTCAATATATTTTCGAAATTTTAAATTAATTTCTTTAAGCTTATTTATATAAGTTATTTTCTATTATCCGCAAAACATTACCATTAACGTAAATTATCTTGTTACGAAAAACAAAAAAGAATTTCTCAATATTTCTTGTTTCAAACATTCTAACAGTTGAATGTTTGCACACAATATGCTAATGTTTCAACACTTAACTTTTCTAAAGAAAAACAATTTCCATTTACCTTTTGTTTTTATTTGGTTATTCAAATATATTTCTCTCATACATACATATGTATATATGCATTTATTTTAGAATTTTGTTTGTTTTCTTTTTTTTTTTAATTTTATGGTAATTTATTTTCATTTTATGGTTAAGCTTTTTTTCTCATCTTGCTTCAGTTTGTCAGTATCTTTCATGTAGATGTTTAAATGTGGGATGAGGGACATGCATGTTTAAATTTAGTTGAGGTATTTTCGTAATTTAAATGTGTGTCAGGAAAGTAAATAATTGTTATTGTTGCTGCTGTTTTTGTTCGAAAGACATTTTAACTATGAAGAGCATATTTTAAATTATTCGTTTTAGCTATACAGTTCTACTTATATTTTGCTATGAAAACATTTTTTTCACAAAAAAAGAAGTAGTCATCACCTGTCATTATAACAAATCTTTGACAAAATTTGTTTACTTAAAAAAAATAAATAAATAAAATGATATAATATTATAGTTTAGGAACAAATTTTTCAACTGACTAAATTTATATCAAAATATATGTAAACATCCAAGAAAATTCATATATATTATTTAAGGTTAAGGACTACAGCATTTAGATTAATAATTGATTCGATTCAAGTTTGTATGCAACCTCATTGCTCTTAAATAAAATAAATATTGTCTTGATTCACTATCATCTAAGTAGTCAAAAGCGAATATATTTTGAAATCCATCATTTGAAGCTTTTAACTGATTCTCTTTCACACTATAAGTACCTGTAAATTTGACAAGTTTGACAACTACCTTTACACAATTACAAATTGTGGCTTTAACTTTTTTGGGATTTGGTTCAATGGCCTTTGTGTAAATATACAACATTTTGTGGAACAATAGTTCTTGGTGACTTATCTAGTTTGCGTGGAAAATTGTATCAGTGTCAGTCAAACTGAAATACATCAAAATGACTGTATTTCAAAAATCTGCAAATAGTTTAGTTATTATTGGCTGATGTTCATGATTTTTATGTTAATTTTATGAAAGTTTACTTTTAAGGAAGGTTGTTTTTTGAAGAAATGGTACTCTTTTAAAGAAAATATACTGTAAGAAAAAGTGTTTATAGCATAGGTGCTTTATTATAAAAATGTACTTTCTTAACAAAAGAAGAAAAGAGAAATTTTTGAGAAACTTGACTTTTTTAAGAAGGGGAACTTGTTTAGGAAAAAGTATTTGATTTAAAAAAAGGTGCTTTTTAAGAAAAAGTAAATTTATAAGAAAATTCACCTATTTAAAGAGAAAGATATTTTTAAGAAATGGTACTTTTTTCAAAATATACTTTTTTAAAAAAATGCACTTTCTTAACAAAAGTTAATTTTTGAGAAAAGGTGAATTTTTGAGAACATTTTGCTTTTTTAAGAAAATTAACTTTTTAGGAAAAAGTATTTATTTCAGAAAAGGAACTTTTTTAAGAAAATGTATGTTTTTAAGAAAAAGAACTCTTTTAGGAAAAGGTACTTTTTAAAGAAAATTTACTTTTTTTTAAGAACAGGAGAAGAATAATTTGTAAAAAAAATTGTTTTAGGAAAATACTTTTAAAGAAAAAGTACTTTTTTAAGAAAATGTACCTTTATAAGAAAAGGTTTTCCTTTAAGAAAATGTATTTTTTTAAGCAAAGGTACTTTTTAAAGAAAATTTACTTTTTGAATGAAAGGTACCTTTTTAATAAACAGCACTTTATTTAGTTAATTTTTAAGAAAATTTACATATCTAAAAAAAGGCAGGTTTCTAAAAAGAGGTGCCCTTTTAAGAAAATTTACTGTTGCAAGAAGAAGTACATTAAAAGTAGAAAACTACTTCTTTGAAAAGGTAATTTTTAAATAAGAGAGTAAGAAGAGGTACGAGTGCCTTATAAGAAGAGTACGTCTTTAATTAAAGTTACTTTTTTTCATACATTGTACTTTTTTTACTAAATGTACTTTTTTAATATAAGGCATTTTTTTAATTAAAGGTACTTTTTTAATAAAACCCACTTTTTTAAAAAAGGTACTTTTTTAATAAAAGGCACTATTTTATAAAAGGTACTTCTTTAATAAAAGGTACTTTTTTCTTAAAGAAAACGTAATTTTTCAAGAAAATTTTTTTTATTTAATTTTTTATGAAAATTTATGTATTTTAAAAATTGTTTTTTTCAGAAAAGTTACGTTTTTAAGAAAAGTTGCCAAAGTTTGTTTGTTAAGAAAATATACTTATTTAGGAAAATCAGTCTCTATTTAACCGCGGTTGTGAGTAGACATATATTCTGTGTCAATAACAAATTCATACTTTTTCTATTCAAAAATAACAACAAAATAACGTGTTAAAAATTAAAAACAAACGGATTAACAATTCAACATTGGGTTCAGTAACCGTCTAGCAAAAAAGAACAACAGACATTAAAAAAAAAGTTTGTTAATATATAAAACATTAACAAACAACAACAAAAACAGTAGCATGCCTACGTCAAGTGAAGATGATAGTAAAGACAGTGATAATATTTGGCAGCAGGTACCAAAAAGCAATTTAATGAAACGGTGGTTGACAAAATCGCCCAACATGCATTTGCATAAGAAAATAAATTTATCAATTGAGCTTAGGACATCCAGAGAAAATCAATTCTAAATTCTTAATGTAGACGAAGATGAAGATAATTGCCAAGACGAAGAAGATAAATCATCAAAACTTCCACCTATAGGTATATATACAATATATTGAAAACATATGTATTATGATTAAATCTATATCTAAGGTAGTATCCTCAAATAATTTAAATTATAAAACTATGAGGGATTATCAGATTAGATTAATGGTATAAAATATTGAGTCGTTTAGAACAGTAGTCAAGCATTTAGAATCAAAAAACGTATGCTTTCATACTTATCAGATAAAGCAAGAGAGATCTTATAGAGTTGTTGTTAAGGGAATTCGTCATACAACACCGGCCCAGGATATAACAGCCGATTATTACTATCAGGACATCAAGTTAGAGATGTATGTAATATTAAAAATCGTATTTTAAAACAACCGTTGCCCATGTTCTTTGTGGATCTCGAACGTAATTCTAACAACAAGGATATTTATAAAATAAAGTACATTAATAATGCTATAGTTTCCATTGAACCAACAAAAAAACTTCATATTTAGTACATTGTTATCGCTGCCAGTAATTCGGTCATACAAAGTCGTATTGCAAAAAACCTTTCAGGTGTGTAAAATGCGGAGGTGATCACCCAACTGCTGAGTGTGCTTGTCAAAAATAAAAAACGATATTCCTATTTGAGAAATCAAAATCTGCCAAGACCTTAACAATTTCACGCGAATGCAAAACATTTTCCCCATCTAAACCCCTCAGGAAACAATGTCATTTGTAATGCCGGTTACGAAACTAGAAATATTTCACATTCTCAAGCTGTTACAGGAAATAATATTGACAACAACGTAATGCATAGACTAGAAGCAATGCTTGATAAGTTAGTAAATTTAATGACTGTCTTAATTACGAAATTATGCAAACAAATTTAAGAATTGCAACATGGAATGCCAACGGTGCTTCCAATCATACCAAGGAAATTGAACTTTTTCTTAAATGTAATTATAAAGATATATTATTAATTTCTGAAACTCATTTTACTTCAAAAACGTTTTTTAAAATTAAAGATTTTGAGATTATTGTAGCCAACCACCCTGATGGCAAAGCTCATGCCGGCTCTGCTGTTTTAATAAAGTCTACCTTAAAATATAATGTATTGGAATCAGTGTTAAAAGCTACAATACAAGCTAGTGGGATCCAAATAAGATGCGACAATGCCGATATCGCAATTTACTCCGTGTACTTTCCACCAAGACATAACATTAAAGAACACGATTATGATAATTTTTTCAGAAACCTAGTACGTAGATTTATTGTTGGTGGTGATTTTAATGCCAAGCATCCATGGTAGGGATCAAGGCTTGTTAAACAGAAAGGGAGAGAACTTCATATATGCGTCATATCAAACAATAATAAAACCTTGTCTACAGGTAGACCAACTTATTGGCCAGCTGATTCATACAAAATACCGGATTTGCTTGACTTTTTTGTCTATTCGGGTATATCCAGCAATTTACTGGATATCATAGATAGTGATGATCTTAGTTCAGATCACACACCAACAATTTTGAACTTCACTACTTCATTGCAAACTATATATAAGATCTGGAAACTATTTACATCTAATACTAATATTAGATCTTTTCAAAATTGGTTAGATACAAATATAGATCTGAATATATGCATCAAAAACAATCACGAATTAGACTATTCTGTTGAAAAGCTAACAAATATCATTCACGAAGCAGCTTTTTTATCAACTCCACAAAAACAAGAATCAAATGGAATTCAGGTACTCATATCCGCTGAAATAAGAGCTTTAATAAGGAATAAGCGAAGACTAAGAAGGATCTGACAATCAACCAGAAATCCAAGGGATAAGACAAACTTTAACCGAGCATCCAATGATCTCAAAAAGCGTATAGCTGAAATAAAGAATGATGAATTTGGTAATTTTTTGAGAAATCTTAATACAACAAGCAATAACGAATATAGTTTATGTAAAGCTACAAAATTTTTAAAGAAGCCAACTAAAAGAAATGTTCCAATAAGAGATTGTAATGGTTCATGGTGTAGATGCAACAAAAGTACAGCCGATTCATTTTCTAATCATTTAAAGACAACATTTCAGCCATTCTTTATTACAAATTCCAAAGATGAAATGAATATACTAAACTTTCTGGATTTTCCTTGCCCAATGGCCTTACCTATTAAATCTTTTACATTAAAAGAAGTAAAGCATGAAATCTATAAACTAAATAACACAAAATCTCCGCAATATGAAAAAAATTAATTCAGAATTTGCTAAGCAGTTATCTAAAAAATCAATGGTATACTTAACCGTCATCTTTAATTCTATTCTAAGACTATCATGTTTTCCAACTCACTGGAAACGAGCCCAAATAATTGTGGTTCTCAAGCCAAATAAACCAGAAAATGAGGTTTCGTCAAACAGCCCAATCAGTCTGCTGCCAATATTTTCAAAAATTTTTGAAAGGATGCTATCGAATAGGTTAATTCCATTCCTAGAAAAGGAAAATATTATTCCGGATCATCAATTTGGGTTTCGTCCGGAACAGTGTCACCAAGTTGTTAATGAGATAATCAACATATTTGAAAGAAAACTGTATTGTTCAGCTGTCTTTTTAGATGCTAAACAAGCTTTTGACAGATTTTGGCATCAAGGACTACTTTACAAACTTAAAACCCTTTTACCAACACCAATATATTTAATTCTTAAATCATATTTAAATGAAAGAACTTTTTCGTAAAAGTCGATGATGAGGAATCTGAAATATGCACAATAAATGCAGGGGTACCACAAGGTAGTGTTTTGGACCCGATTTTATATACAATATATACATCAGATATGCCTGTTACACAAAACGTCACAATTGCGACATACGCAGATGATACAGTCATAATTGCATCAAATGAATACCCAATAATAGCATCTTCATTAGTTCAAAGTGAACTAAATCTATTACAAGAATGGTTCATGAAATGGAAAATTACAATAAATGCTGATAAATCGGTTCAGGTCACGTTCACTTTACGTAAAAATGAATGCCCATCACTTTACATTAACAACGCTCAAATACCTAAATCCGATAGCGTAAAATATTTGGATATGCATCTTGATAAAAGATTAACCTGAAAAAACCATGTCAAAGTGAAACGCGAACATTTAAATATCAAAACCAAAAAACTTTACTGGCTACTAGGCCCAAAATCAGAATTAAGTCTGGAAAACAAAGTTATAATCTATAAAGCGATATTAAAACCAGTTTGGACATACGGCCTACAATTATGGGGCATGACAAGCAACTATAATGTTGAGATTATACAACGATACCAATCCAAAACTTTACGACTCATTACTTCTGCTCCTTGGTATGTGACCAACAAACATATTCATGAAGATTTTTCTTATATAAAAGATGAAATTAACAGATTTAGTTGTAGATATTTAGAAAGGCTTAGTAACCATTCAAATCCACTAGCCATTATTCTATCAGATGAATCTGAAGAAGTTAAAAGGTTAAAAGGTTTCATAGACTTACCATACAGAAAATAGAATTTATTATTATAAAATACGTAAATATGTAAATATGTAAATATAAATACTAAATTTTGTATGTAATAAAAACAAAAAATAAAATAAGTTGTTAGGCTTAATGAAGCTTAATAATATAGGTTAAGTATAAAAATTTGATTGATTAAAAAAAAAAAAAATAGGAAAATGTACCTTTTTAAGAAAATAATAATTATAATGGAATTTAATACAGATTCATACAAACTTAAAAATAAGTACATAATTTATTAGATAAGCATATTACAAAATTAACCCTTTAATGCCCAATGCTGTCTGTAGGCAACTTTGTATATTTTAATTTATAAGTGCCGTAATTTTTTTCTCCTACGGTTTTTGTCTCAGAGTAGCTTGATATTTGTGCAAGCCTAATTTCAAATATTTTATTGTAAATATTGACAGAGACCATTTTAAAGCTAATCTTATTTGATTGCACATGTAAAATTTTTTTTCTGCTAAAAGTGAGTTTACAAATAATCACAATAAAGAAAAAGTAATAAAGATATTTAAAAGTTTAAAAATAAATTCTTAAATATATTGTTTAAAGGTGAGAAAATTAGAAAAACAAAAATCAAAAAATAATTTAAAATGCTAGGCAGTCATTTTGCAAACACAACTTTGCCTATAGGCAACATTTCATAAAGGCGAAACCAAGAAACAGAGGACTTTGAAAATGATATCAATTCATATTTAGGTCTAAACAAACAACTACATAAACTTGAAAAATGTTCAACCACGCCGAAATTAATTTGAGCATGAAAGGGTTTTTGCATGATATTTTTAACTATTTTTTTTTCTTCATAATAACTTTTTTCTAAAGAGTCCAATCAAAATATTGAAAATATTTTGTATTCTGCAATCTAAAAGCTAGAACCAATAGTATTTTTTAGTAGGCAGAAATGTATATTGTCTTAATAATAAAGTCTTAGCCTTGAAAGTGAAAATTTAAAAATATATTTAAAGGTTGATCGAAGTTTACTGTTAGGATTATTTGTCGCAATGTGCAATGCATTTGCAACAAAAACTTAAGTCTACAATTAAAGTGAAAAAACGTGTGTTAAATTTGAAATTAGTTCAATGTGTCACAAAATGGAGCAATATTTCTAAAACATTCGTTTGACATTCGAAAAATTCCATAAATTAAAACAGAGAAATATTTGTTTTGGAGATAACATATTACTCAATATTTACCCAGACCACAAATAAGTAAATTTTGGAATTTTTATTTTCGATTTTCTCTACATAACAAAAAAAAAAAAACATTAATTCAAGCATAAAAAAGTGTTGAAATTTTATTCCAACTTAATTTCTTATTGACTGACTTGTCTAAGTTGAAAAAAGAAATTAGCAACCAAATTTAAAAAAAGTCCATCTTAGTAACCTATAAAGATTTACTTCATTCACCTAGCAAAAGTCTAGACAGGACAATGAGCAATAACATTCTTTTTTATTGAAAATATCAGTTTTCATGATTTTCCATCACAAGGTTGTGATCATGTGATAATAAAATTTGAAATTTCTTAAATAAAATTAGGGCTCATGGATCGCTTAATACCATTAATTAATAGATTGATTAGAATTATAGGTAAACAGGTTTTGAAGATTACTAAATTATTATACCCTCCAAACCAGTGTCCAGAGGGCATATAAATTTGTCATTCCCCTTTTAATAATTTAGAAAAAAAAATCTGGTGTCCATAAATTATATATACTCTTTATTCCTATAACAAACGTAGTTGATAAAGCGGTGTCCGTCCGTCTGTCCGTCTGTTGAAATCACGAGCACGCCCTGAATTCGAGAGTAGGTGTGCTCTTTTTTAGTAAGAGAAATTCAGTGACATACTTTGCAGGATTTTGTTTAAAATCATCAAAATCCGTCTAATAGGTCCGGAGATTTTGAGGAAAATGTAAAAAGACTAAAAAAAAATGACCTTCTGTGTTCTTCTTGGTATTTTTTTTATTCCAAATTTTATTTCTTGTATGTGATGCAGCTAGCAGGTTGTTGATGTTGTGGTCATTGTGTTCCTTGCATTAGCTTCATGAGTGTTATGTACGTATATACTTCACGAGTCCAGAGTTCCAAGTCGTGCCGGCTTGGCGCCGATGCCGACTTCTCCTTTAATGTTGGAGCCGCCACTGCCACTATCTGCGTCAATTTTTCACCTTTAAATATTAGTATCAAAAAATGGTTTGAAAATAAAGGAGGATGTATTAAAACATTTAAATTATACTAGCAGATTCCAGCGCTCGAAATTCGAGTGCAATTTCTAGGCAACTTTTAATTCACAAAAAAATACTTTTCTGTTATTTTATTATTGTGAATGAAGATAACAAACTCATTCACAAATCCACTAACAAATTTAATAAACACACACGTAGCATATGTATAATTTTATGTATGTGTAAGTAGCAACTTTACATGCAATTTACTCAAAATAAAGAAAAAAAATTTAAAAATCTCTAAATCTGGTGAACAGCTAAAAAGAAGTACTTTTCAAATAATTTACGTTTGGTCAAAAGCGGAATAAAACGGCGAAACAAAAAATGGGTAACAAAAATTGTCTAGCCTATTAATATTATAGATAAGTAGCTAGTAACAAATATAAAAGATCTTGCACGTCTTCTGAAGATTTTAATGACTCAACTTAAAATTGTCATAGATGGATAACAGTTTTGTAATCGTAGTAGGGTTTAACGGATACATTTGCTGGTCTAAGTGCTCTAATAATAGAAAAAAATTAAAGTTTTTCTATAGTAATAAATTCTTTCTGCGCACTGTGGTCCAAATCCATTTTTTTTTTTTTTTTACAAATTCTAAAAATATCGTTAGAACTTTAATTTTTGGTAAATTTTAAGATTATGGCATACAATGAAAATAAAAAAAATTATACTGGACCACGCTCATACCTTGCTCACACTAAATATATACAATAAACTTTAATCGTCCAATAACATAAAATCCAAAAATATAAATTCAATAACATAAAATCCAAATATATTTTTATTTATTTAAAATTTTAGTATTAAAAACTTAAAAAAATAATTAAAAACAGAGCCCTGCCGTCGAAATTCGAGTGGAATTTTTTTAAAGAACCCTAAAGGTATGCTAATCAGTTTTAGCCAATTCACAATTCAACACATTTTAAATATAGATTGCGCTATTGTCGTTAATTTCGTTATTGGTTTATGTCCAAAATTTTTTTAAATTCAACACAGGGCTTTTCATGTACAAGTCTTGCAAACCCATTAACAAATCCGATAAACACACACACAGCATTGTGCCATTTTATGTATGTGTTAGCAGCAACTTTAAGTGCATTTTACTCAAAAAAATATTTAAAAATGTAAAAATCTGTAAATTTGATGGACAGCTAAAAAGAAATACATTTCAAATGAGGTATATTTGGTCAAAGTCGGGGGTGAACTCACAAAGTTACATTGGTCACAAGAAATCGTCTTGCCTCTTAATATTATAGATATGTGTGCATTAGAGTGTTCCTTCATTATATTGAGGGAAAAAAGTGTTCAATCTCTCGGTCGCACCTCCTAGAAATATGCGAATAGTAAAAAAAGTGAGAAATGCAAAGTTTTGGGCTAATCAAAAAACATTTAGAGGTGGCTCAACGCGATTGAAAGTTTCAAGTGTGTTTATATTGGGAAAATATGTATTTTTTCAGATTTTACCAAAATTTCGTTCTATAGTTTAATTTTTCCGAAAAACTGTTACATAATTCGGGATCAGTATTAAATTATCTTTCCAAAAAGCTATAAAAGATATACCAAATGCCCCAGACCACTTTTGTGCCAAAAAAAAAACTAGGTCATGAAATTTGATGTCATTTTTTCAACTTTAAGAAATTAATTAAAGCTAATATTTTGTTTTAGTCTCTATACCTTTAAGTATATAGATATAAAGTATTTTTTTTATTACCACCTTCTTAACCTATTAAGCATTAAGACCGAAAATGGAAAATTTTTTTGATAAAATTTTCAAAACTCCTTTTTCAAGTTTTGAAAAATCAAATCAAAATCAAATCAAAAGAATATGAAATATAAAATTAATATAATAATATAGAATTAAAGAAAAGAAATACTTATTGCAAGTCGTAAGTGATTACAGAAAACAATTTGAAACGCACACTAAATCATCCCAATACACCCAAATAAATAGAATTAATTTTATATTTCATATTCTTTTGAATAAATTGTATTTTATTAGCTAGGGGTCATATGTGGGTCTTCTTATTTGATTTAGAAAAATATAGATAGTTTTTATACATAAAATAATTTTATAACAAAATTGATAAAAAGTTGTTTTAATTTATATTCGCGAGCAATAAGCAGATAATTGCACCAAAGATATATTACAATGAATTATTTTGATCCAAGGAGCATTGAATGGTTAAATAAATAAAAATTAGCCGAATTATTTTTCTTAAATTCTAAATAGTGGTAATAGAAAAACTCGCTTTCGGCAATTTTTATTTAAAAATATCTTAAAATCCAAAGCTGGTCTTGGCAAATAATGGGTTAACGTTCTCGGATTTATCTCAAAGTTTAGGAACGGCAATTCTACACATTTCGTCATTATATTTTAAGCGTCGCATCTAAAAATTCAAAAGCACTTACAAAATATTTGAATTTTTTGAATAAATTGTTTTTTATTAGCTTGGGGTCATATGTGACCCCACCTCCGAAAGGATTAAAGAGGACGTATTTTTTTCCAAAACACTAGGCTATTAGGATAAAATATGACATTTAAAAGTAGAACAATTATGAATTTTTTATACAAAGTATTTAGAAATAGTACATTTACAGAATATTTGAAAAATCCCATTTTTCTCGAAACCCGGCAAAATAAAATCTAAAAATTTACACAGTTAATCTCTTACATGCATTTAATAAGACCTTAAAGAGCTAGATAAATTTTCTCAAATTTTGTTTAAGAAAATTTTTCAAAACTTGAAAAAGGAATTTTCAAAATTTTAACAAAAAATTTTTCCATTTTCGGTCTCAGTGCTTAATAGGTTAACAAGGTGGTAATAAAAAAATACTTTATATCTAAATACTAACAGGTATAAAGACTAAAACAATATACTAGCTTTAGTAAATTTCTTAAAGTTGAAAAAAATGGCATCATGACCTTGTTTTTTTTTTGGCACAAAATTGGTCTGGGGCATGTGCTATTTCTTGGTAAGTTTTTATTAGATTTTGAAGTCTTATAGCATTTTGTAAAGATTATTTAATACTTATACCGAAGTATATAACAATTTGTCGGAAAAATTAAACTATAGAACGAAATTTTCATAAAAGCTAAAATAAATTCATATTTTCCCCATATAAACACACTTGAAATTTTCTATCGCGTTGAGCCGCCTCTAAATGTTTTTTGATTTGCCCAAAACTTTGTATTTCTCACTTTGTTTGCTATTCGCATATTTCTAGGGGGTGCGACCGAGAGTTTGTACACTTTTTTATTAACCCTGCTGTTAGGTTAAAAAAAACTTACGAATTCGAGGTTAACGGACCATTTTGGTCTATACCAATTTTTTTTTGAAAACAAGGGGCGTAAGTCTATTTTTTATACTTATTTATTTCAATTAAGTATTTGGCAACAAATATTTTCACTAAAAGTTATATTTGTATGCTTAACAAATCGTTTGGGGTATTCATTTTGTTTTGAATGTTTGTTATTATATTTCATACAAATTAAATTTGAAAGCCAATAGTGGGATTCCCTTAATTTTGTTTTGTTATGCCATCAAATCAGCTATTCAAGTTACTGTTGACATTCAATAAGTTGTGTTTTTTGTGTGAGTCCCCTTTTTGCATTTTATCATGCAGACATGTGTGTGTGTGTTTTTTTGTTGTGTTTTTGTGATTCCCCTGATTTTATTTTGTGATGCAGTCGTGTAAATTGTTAGCATTAGTTGCAGTTTAGTTTGTATCTTGTTTGTGTTGTGTTGTGTTTATTTCTTGTTAGAATGGAAAATCGACGTTTTTCGGACACCGATGCTATTGCTGAAATCCTAAATTACAGTGCCTCGGATATTTCAAATTCAAGTATAGTGAAGATAGTGAAGAAGATGTGGCTGCTGCTAGCACTGTTTATTGCAAAAAATTGTTTATTGCAAAAAATAAAATGCAATGGAGTGCTGTTCCCTTACCCTGTTCTATTGGAACTCGTTCTGAAAATATTATTTCAATACAGCCAGGACCAACTCGATTTGCTGTATCCAGGTGCCAAGATATTCTTTCATCTTTTTTACTGTGTAGCTTCTACAAGTGATACAGGAAACCCACCTGCTAGAAAACGTGGAATTTGTGGTTGCTGCAAATCAAAATGCGATAGTAAATGTGTTATCTGCAGCAAATTTATTTGCAAACTAAGCCGAAAAATTGTTTGTACATCCTGCATAGAAGCGAATAAATAAAAAATTACAATGGACCAAAATGGTCCTTAACATAAAATTTGTAACTGTTTATTTTTCTCCCTTCCAATTTATGTTAGACACTTAATTATTTGAATAAAAACATTGATTTAGAAAAAAACCACGTGAGCTGACGTTTCAAGTCGATATGTTTTACCGTTGAAAATATAGAAAGGAAAGAAAAAAAAATTTGACCAAAATGGTCCAAACCTAACAGCAGGGTTAAGGGCCACCCTAGTGTGCTTACACGCGTATGGCAATGATAATAGGACCATGTGTTTCATTTTGATATTTTGTATTCAAATTTAGCTCCACATTCAGTTCGGTAAAATTTCGAAAACATTCATTATCAGATTCCCTCTCGACGATGTCCACACACAAGTTATTATTAATTAATGGAACTAAATGTCAGTGCTTCTAAATTATCCATACCTTGTCATGAAAATGAAGCTTTTATATTTTTAAGCCTTCTCTTGACAAGACACTGATTAGATAATAATGGATCCATAGATTCCAATGCTCTATGGAAAACATCATTAATGTTATTTAATTATTTTGTCTATCGTGCTCATAAAATTTGTTCCGAGCTTCCGCTACATTTTCTCCCAAGCAACCCATAGGGAGTACAGAAACTGCATTGATCTAGGAACCATGTATTAAAATCTGATGAACAGTAGCTGACTTAGGATACCAAGGGTATTTGCTCATATACAATCTAGGAGCTCGTTCGCAGAAATTTTGGAATTTATCCACTTTAAGTTTATAATCACAGAACATTTCATTGAGTTTTTTTTATTATAAAAATTTAATTTTTCGTACCGCTTTATTTGAGGAATTGTTTGAGCTATGTTATCTTATTGAAATAGAACATTGAAGCCAAGTTTTATGTTTGCTAAGAGAATACGGCTGAAAAATTTATTTTTCTTCGTTGATTATTAAAAAAAAAAATATATTTGTTAACTACTTCAGCACTGTTAAAAAAATGATGAAATAGTATGATTCTCGCTTTACTCTTTAAATAAACCACCCTCCTGAAATGCACTTTAATCCTTACGTACGCACTAAAGAATTATTTAATTAATTATGGCATGAGTTTTTAGGTTAAAAAATAAATTTTGAAATTATACTTCGTACTTTGACATATCTCCAGACAATAATTATATAGAGAGCAAAAATTAATTATACCTTTAATTGCAGACTACGAGTGTGTGATAAAACAAAATGATAGACAAAGTAATCACTGATGAATAATAAATGCCAAAGACTGGTCTGATTAAATATATTCAAAGAATAGTTATGAGTTTTAGTAAATATCCGTTTCTACTTTGTCACATTTAATATTTAACTTAAATAATATAAAAGAATCGTTCTCTTAGATTAATATTACTCATACGTTATTTATTGTATTTTTAATAGAAAATGTCTACTTATATCAATAAATACTTTGTAAGTATAATAATAATTATACGAGTATAGTGATATAATGT
This sequence comes from Cordilura impudica, assembly GCA_963682025.1. Classification (NCBI taxonomy): domain Eukaryota; kingdom Metazoa; phylum Arthropoda; class Insecta; order Diptera; family Scathophagidae; genus Cordilura; species Cordilura impudica. Next base: position 202,933,117 of record OY821521.1, read on the forward strand.
TATTAAATATCAATACCATTTTTTTAAATGTACAATTGTTGATTTCATTTTCAATTTCATTATTGTTCTTTCTAGCGATAACATTGTATTTTTATAAAGCTGCTCTCTGTTACTTCAATTTGCTGTTCATATTGTTGATGTTTGCGAAAAGATTCTTTATTTATCAGTACATATTTTTTTTATTTCATTTATATAAAAATAACTTAAAGTTCAATTCATTTAGTTTTTTCTACTCAATTTCAAGTAGCACTTACTTAGTTTCTAAGTCATTTCTGGGTGGTTGTTGTTGTTGTTGTTACTGTTCTTTATTCAAGTTTATTTGCTTTACAACAAATCAACAAGCATATTATGGTCTTCAATTGAATCCCTTCCATCGTGCAGTATTTTTCTAATCTATGAAAGAGTTGTTTGTTTCTGACTGTGCTCGCTTTTTTTTTTTCTCAAAGACAACTCTCGACTTTGTTGCTGTCTTTTAGTAAACTGCCTGTAGTGTTTTTTTTTTTTTCTACAACGTCATCGTAACGTGCACTCACTTGTATATATTTGTCAAGATACTTAAGAAAGATTTAAGTACTGTACAACTGCAACATCAAGTACATTTAAATGATGTTGATGATGATGGTGATGATAATGATGACAAAGATGATGTTGTTGCTCTAAAGAAGTGCAGCAAAAACCTGTAATTCCTTTGCCATATTATGCACTTGAGTTATATTACTGGTTGTTGCAATGTTGCTCAGTAAATGATAAGGCAGTTTGTGTATCCATTCATTGTGACTGATGGCCTGACATATGTAGGAAGTTGCTTGTTTTTTTTTTATATTCAGTTTTTTAACTTTTTAAGGAGGGCAGATAAAAAAACAAAGTATTTTTTGTGAAGTTTGTTGGATATTTCTTTAATGTTTAAAAAGAGTTAAAAAGTAAGTAAACAAATATTTAAATTGATCAAAGAATTTTGTAGGATTCATAAGAAAACAAATTTGTTTTTCGAATAAAATTTAAGAATTATTTAATTACAATGTGCGTGATTGTGGTGCAGCATGAACGTATTACGAGGGCATCAAGCACTTAGAATTTAAAAAAAGCATGTTTATGAAAAGACTTTTAGGCAAATTCGTCTTAATTGATTGATGGAGCCAAATTTTTGGTATATTTGAAAATGGAAGAAAATGCTTTTCGTGCGGTCATTAGGTTAGTATAGTAAAATTCCGAATGGAATTGGAAATACATGACCAGAATCTTATTACGCGGCCATTTTAAATTTTGCTGTTTTTGCTTAAGATTATATGAAATAGAATGAAAAAAGCCTGTATACAAATTTTTCTTAACTAGATTTTGAATCTTGATGTCTTCTATGAAATTTCATTAGATATTTATATTTATATTTATTTATACACTCCACACCACTCTTCAGTTTATCATTCTACAAGGTGGGCCAAAAGAAGTCATCCGATGTTGTTTGGCTCTCATTTTTGCAAATGGCGGCCAATGTCAAATCTGTTTTGACATTTGTGAACTAGACAGATGTAAAATACAAGTGAACAAGCTATGGAGCGATACACTCCCCAGGAACGCGGAATAATCGTGTCTATTTTTTTGCGTAACAATTCGTCTGTGGTGTTGGCGTAGCGCGAATTCAGTCGAATTACGTGAACAAGCAAAATTATCGCTTCTGGGGCACCAAAAATCCACGAGTGATGCACGAGGAGCCTTTACACCCGCTCAAAGTGAGCAAGTGCGCTGTTCACGCTGGAGGAGTCATCGGGCCATTTTTTTCGAGGACGCCGCTGGTCAAACGAAACAGTGGACGGTGCGCGCTATAGGGCCATGTTAACCGAGTTTTTTCTGCCGCAATTGAACGAATTAGGACTGGAGCACATGTGGTTCCAACAGGATGGAGCAACGGCACACACTGCGCGAGCCACAACCGATATTCTGAAGGTGACGTTCCCTGGTCGCCTCATCTCTCGTTTTGGCGATTTACAAGATCGCCCGATTTAACCGTTCCAGACTTTTTTGTGAGGTTTTTTGAAGTCCCGTGTTTACGTGAACAAGCCTGAAACACAGGAAGCCCTCAAGGACAACATTCGACACGAATGCGAGAATCTGTCGCCCGAAGTTCTCGCCGAAGTGATAAAAATGCCATAAAACGAGCCCGTAGAGCAATCAATTGGGACGGCGCCCATTTGGCCGATATCATCTTCTCGACTTGACCAATAAAATTCTAAAGGTTCAAATAAACATAATCAAAAAACAGAATCGAAGTTTTTCATTTAGAAAAAAAATGAGAGCCAAACAACATCGGATGACTTCTTTTGGCCCACCTTGTATTTGTAACGCATTGGAAAAAACTAAAAATATTAAGACATATTTATAAGTAACAGAACAACTGGATGTATATATGTATGTGTCACATTAGGGTTACCCAAGATATGAAGGAAAGATTTTTTTTCAGGAATTAACTTGAATAACTCAAATAAAAAATATTATTACGATTGGATAATAATAACCCGTGCCTGCTTGATGCCAAAATTTGGCTTCGGTATTTGTACTGATTTTATTGAAAAAATAATACAAATTTATAAATTTCAGTCACTTAAACTTTATATTTAAAAATTTTATTGTTTTAATTTCCTTTTTAGAATTTTTTATTACAATTAGGATAAATTGTTCGGTGTTCATGTACGCAACGTAATAAAAATTGCTATTGTGATTAAACCATAAAAAAATCTTGCATCAACTTAACAGATCTTTCAGCTATATCGTTTACAGACCTGAGTGTTAAAACATTATTTTTATATTTGGTGTCTTTATACGAATTGTTATTAGACCACAAAATCGGATTCTCGTGAATTACTTTCAATTTTTAGGCGTTCAAAAAAGGATTTGCTTTTGACAGAAATTAAGTCATCGCTGTTTTTCTCTGAAACAATAAAAACGACATTTAATAAAAATGTTATATAAAGAAAAGAAAACGCTAATTTATATTTATATTTATATTTATCATATGACATAAATAAATTTACTTATGAAACTTACCGTACAATGGACCACAAATTTCTTCCTTCGATGGGATGTAACATTTACCATGTCTCGATATATCTTCTTTCCTTAAATTTGCAACTATCTTTAGTTTAGATTTATTATCCACATCGTCATTAAATAGTGAAAAGGCAGATACTTCATCAGTCAAATACCAAAAGATGGTGGATTATATTCTGTAAAACGGCTTCTGAGATGTTTTTTTTTTCAATTTTTTCGAACGCCTTGATTGACTTTAAAAGACACAAATCTTGACATAAGTTATAACAATGAATACACATACGCCAAATAGTGCAGCCCTAACCTGGTTCGTAATTTTTACTTCACCGTTTAGTACGGACATTTTTAGGGAATATATAGCTCTCGCCATCCAATGAACATAATGCATCTTTGCCTAAATAATCAAGGAAAGCTCTATCAGTTCTTGATATTCACCCCTGACTATTTTCTTGGTAAGTTCAAGTAAATTTTCAATTTCCGAAACGGTCAAGTAGGACGTGATCTTGTCTCTGTAGCACTGTATTTTGCTGGGATCGACACCTTTCCAGTTATCTTGGAACTTTTTAGTGGAATATCAGGGCTTTTGTTCGATAAGCACAATGTGCGTGATTGTGGTGCAGTATGAATGTATTACGAGGGCACCAAGCACTTTGATTTTAAAACAAAATAATTTTATGGAAAGATGAGTTTTTGGCTTGAATCAACTTTTTCTATTATTGAAAAATGGAAAAAAAATTATTTTCTTGCGGATTTTGGAACTTGATGTCCTTTATGAAATTACATAAGATCTGTAACGCATTCAAAAAAATTATTTGAGTCTCAGAAAGTAAACGCAGTAAAAGCTCCCTATAGTGGACAGTTTATTTAGTGGACACCTGCCTTAAATGGACAAAATCTTGAAAACGTAACACCAAATACTAATTTCCATGTGAATGAACCTTCCACATGAAAAAACATTTTGTATATATTTTGGTTAATATTTTCATTATGTGGACATTTTCATAGAATCGCGATAGTATTTTAAATGTTTTTGTTTAATTTCATAAATCTGTCATCGCTTTTCCATATTTTTAGTTTGTATGTTTTTCTGCTGTAATTTCGCGTAATTTTATACTTGTAGTTGAGATAGAGTTATTGTCAAAAATGGCTTCAAATCGAAAGTGTTTGACATTAAGAGAAAAAGTAGAAATTATTGAATCCTCAAAGAAAGATAAATTTTCGGTTCGGAAACTAGCAGAATAGTTTTAAATTATGTAATTATATGTATGTATTTAAGTGTAGATTTTTAATTTATATTGATCGTCCTTCAAATACTTGATATCGGAAAATCTTAAGTAGCCAACATATTGAAGTAAAAGGAAAATTTACTGCTGAAGTGACAATCGGGTACTAATTCTAAACAAATAGAAGATTTTAGATTTCTGTCTTGTAATCAAAAGCTAGAAAAACTGTGGTTTTCCAAAATTCGATCAAAAAATATACCTGTTGAAGAAAAAGTCAAACAAATCGTCACAAAATTGGGAATGACAATTTTAGTTGCATCAAAGTGGCGTAAAAGAGACAATATAAGTTTAAAGCAGTTTGTGGCAATGCTGATGAAAGTAGTCTATTCTATAAAGCATTTCCCAATAATGCATTAGCTTTTAAAAACATGAAATGTACAGCAGATAAACTGGCTAAGGAAAGGTTATCTGTGCTCTTCTGTGTTAACATGACGGCTCAAAAGGAAGTAAATTTAGTGATGGGAGAAGCTGCTCGACCTCGAGCATTTAAGAAAATCCCAATCGCAGAATTACCAGTAATTTGAAATCAAACAAATAAGCCTGGATGACAAGTGAGATTATGAACGAGTGGTAAAATGCGTAAAGAAAAAAGTGAGATAGCTTTATTTTTGGATAATGCAGTGCCTCATCCTCACAAAGTGGAGTTAGAAAACATAAATATATTATGGTAACCTGCAAACACAACTTCTATCTACCAGCCTTTAGATCAAGGAATTACTCGAAGTTTTAAATTTCGTTATCGCGGTTTTATTGCCAAAACTATTCTATCAAATTAAGGAACAATTTTGGATGCTTCAAAAAAAAACCAAGTTCTTGAATCTATATTTTTTGTGGAAGATGCGTGGAAAAAAGAAACAAAATATCTAAATTTGATGATGAAGATGACATTCTTTAAACAGGACTACAATTTTTGGTACGAGCTTGTAGGCCTATAAGTGCCGAATCAAAACTTTGCTTTGATAAAAATCTAACTACCGAGAATGACAGCATCTCCATCGAAATTGAAAGTGAATCTGAACAAGAAGCAATTACAGAAAAAGAAAACTGGGTGTAATGTAGCCCTCAAATGTCTTTCATATTTTTATTAACTGATTTTAAGGCGTATAACTATTTAAAACAATCGCAAAGCTGCCGAAAAAGAAGAGAATTTAAAACTGAAAAAACAAATATTTTTTTAAAAAGGAATACCAATTAGAAATTGCAAAACATTATTTATCCCAAGATACTACATATATAGCAGTGAATCTAAAAAAAATACTCTTTTAATTTATATTATATATTTATGAAGTTGGAATGATCTCTTTTTATTTCTTGTTGTTAAATAAACCGAAAAAAAATATTAAATTCTTTTACTAGACTTTCCCTTAGTTGCACACCTCTCAATAAAGGAAAAATTTCAGGCGACCGCAGCTGTCCACTATAGAGTGTATACACCGTATATTCATATTCTATAATACAATGCGAGTCTATATAGCAATATCCGTCTGTCTGTTGAACTCACACTCGTTCACAATACAATTTATTCACCTGGGTAAAATTACGATAATATTATTTGTCATTATGACGTTCAGAAATATAAAGATGCTCTGATACAATTTTACATAAAAAACTTAAAATAATGAAACATGTTTATAAGTTACAGAACATGTGGATAGAGATATGTATCAGCGAGTCGTTTGCTTATTGTTTTTTTTTTTTTGTTTTCTTTTTTTTTTTTTTTTTTTGTAGATGCGAACGAATGGTTTATATACTCGATAAGAGTAGGAGAATGACTATCATGGTTGCACTCTTACTCTCTTTTAACAAACAAGAATGTAATTCTATATGCCTTAATATTCAATATGGTATTTAACCATTATTTTTAATCCACTTGCTAATTGTAGTTAAAATCTTCTTGATCCATCCATAGCAGCCGATATCCTAAGCTGATAGTGCTCTAGTTTTCACGATTTATTGTAACTTTAATTATAATAAATATCAGAATAATTGTAATAATAAAATTTTATATATTTACATTTATTTTGCGTGCATTTATAATTTCTTTTCAATTAAAAAAGGACGAAAATATCTAAAATTTTTGTGAATTGTCATATCAATTTTAAAAATCATTGTAACAAATCTACCCCTTTTATAATTGACAACATTGGCTTAATATTGTGCTTAGAAAACGTGTGGATGGTAGCAAAAATTCGTCACAGCCCAATTTAACAGTCTAGTTTTTTGTAAAAAATTGTAACCCTTCAGCTGTCCTTCTCATAGCTCATTTTTTCCATTAATGGACGTTTACAATATAAATGAAATGAAAATGGGACGAAGAACGAATCACACAAAAATATCGCTAAGTAAATTTTCAAGATATGGCGGTTTAAGCGATTTTTCGCGAAGCCTTAATCGGATTTTTTGTCGATTTTTTTTTGCTTTTTTTCTATTATTTTTTTATCGGCTATTATTTTTAAGTTTTTTTTATTATTTTTTTTTTTTAATTTATTATTTTTATCTAATTTAAATACAAAATATAATTAATTATTTAATTTAAGTATGAAATGAATTAAAAAAAAAACAAAAAAAGCATGGTATATACAAAAAAAATATAAAAAAGAGTATTATACATATATTCAAAAAATTAGTTTAATGACCTAACGTCATCTTAGGAATTCATCTAGTTTATAAGTAGTTTTAAGTAAATTCAATAGGATTTTTACAAATTTTCTCCTTGAATACAAATAATGTAAATATATACAAAATAATTTTATGTAATATTGTTAAATAATAAGGTTGAAAAAGAAAAATTCTTGAACACTTAAGAAAGAAAGTATAAATATACAAAAATGTAAATATTATCTATAAATAAAATGAATTGATTTGAAAAAAAAAAAAACAAGTAAGAAAAGTAAAATTGCTCTAGGCCGACTAAACGATACCTTATACCATGCGTTCCAAGACCCTATTTCTTTGGTCCAATTATTTAGATTTAGAAAAGCATAAATAAAATTTGAGTGTCGTTGTTACGATTTTTTTTTTGCCTTCGGTTATGAAAAAGTTCCAATCGGATGCTATATTTATATGGGGACTTAGTGGAAAAATGGATCAATCCTGACCAAATCTGGTAAGGTCACCTATTTATTGCAAAAATATATACAAACCAAATTTAAGAACAATCTGTGCAAATTTTTCTTGTTCGGGATCGGGAATTAGCTTCATATGGGGGCTATGACTAAGAATTATCCTATAGGTTTTAATTTTGAACTACTGATAAATGGATGAAATAAACATACACAAACCCAATATGACCGAGATCTATAAGATAATTTTGATATTATGGCAACTTAAGTCGATCTCGTAGTAGTCATTTGTGTGGGGACTAGGTCTGAGCCAATTTGAACCGATTTTCACCAATTCGTGCTATGGATGATAGAAGCTTACGTACCAAATTTCATCAAAGTATGTTCACATTTGCAACCTGTAGCTTTATTACAAAGTTTACATGGACACACCGACGAACGAACGGACGTTTAATCGACTCAGAATGTGAATCTGAATCGATCGGTACCCTAAAAGATGGGTCTAGGTCATATAGTGGTATAGGGTTTAACAATTAAAAATTAACATAAAACTAACAAATAAACAAAATAGAGAAAAATAAATTAAAAGGCCATTATTCGGAAACGGCTCAATATATTTTTTATTTTTTTCAAAAGTTAAGTCTACGCGAAAAATAGCTCAAATCTACTTTTTTTTTCTTGAAAGCGGTGATATAGTACTATTTAGAGTATTTTTTTAGAACTCCTCCCAGATGTCGAATATATATAATAATCTAAGACAATGATTTTGATTGGGAAATATTTTTAATAAGACACGTTATCCCCATATCTGCTCGTTTTTGTCTATTTTAATAAGTGCATAAAAATTCATTTAAAATTGTCATTTCAAGGTTTAAAATATTGCCTATTTTAGTTCAGGTATATCTTTCAGTGAGGGTTTCAGAGACTAAAACTTTAGGGGGGAGTTGTTATATTCTGAAGAGATGCAATTAACATACGAGTTAAAAAATTTATTTCACGCTAATTCTGGAATTGAAATCATACGTATGTACTTTTAATCTTTGGCAACCCCTAGTGAAATCTACAGCTGAACATATTTGTGGATCATTTTATGCCCCGAAAAGCATATGTAATTTTTTTTTTCTATTAAAAAAAAGTTATTCAAATAGCCCAGAAAAAGGGCTAAATCGCTTTACAACTAATACTATTTTAGTTTAAAAATTTTTTGCCACTCTTAAAGCCGAATATGCATCCTTATAGACGAAAAATTTTTGAGAATTTTTTCAAATTTTGGAGGTCGCTTTTATATATAGAAAATTTCTCAGATCCTTTGAATAAAAAAAACGTTGCTTTTTCTAGGAAAACATATATTTTCTTTCTTAAAATCTTATAAATTATTCTAATTCCGATTCCGCAAATTTTTTTCTACAAAAACACTTATTTTGATATATATTTTTCTGGAATCATTTTGTGCTATAGAAAAATTCTTTGAATATAAGTAATTTTTCCAGTTTTTCAGACATTTCAATTGTGGACACTTTATCAGATTCTAAGTCATTTATTTATACAAAAATTTTAAAATTCTGAAAAAAAATTCCTGTTGAAAAATTCTGATTATGGATTACTTTTCTAATATTTCAGATTCTGTGTAATAATTGCTATATGAAAATTTCCATAACTGAGTTGTATTCCCAACTATCTAGCTTGTTCATATTCATAAGTGGCACGGGTCATTGCCTGGGGAGTGAGAAATTCGAAATCAAGGTGAAAGCACAAGGCCTGCTTAGCAAAATCTGCAATTGCTTTGGTGTTCTCAGGCCTGTACGTGACTTTATATGACCTTTTATATTTTCTTTATCTTTATGTGGGTTAACTAAGTTTTTCAGTTATAACTCAAGAACCCTTGACGATTTCTCATTTCATTCTTCAGCAAAATTGTAGCTGAGCCTTAAATAAATAATTAATAATCCAAGTATAAAATAGAATAACAAATTTTGGTATGCTTGAGAAATATTAGAAATACCACTCATACGTTTACGTCTCTTCTACTCTACTGTTAATCAATAAATTAATTTAAAAATGGGAAAAAATTCAAATTTTTTGAATATTTCCTTTTATAAAATTAGTTCAACTTGATTTGCCGAAGCTATTTACTGAAGAATGAATGAGAAATACTCAATGGCTCTTGAGATATAGTATAATAAAACCACATCAGTTTGGCTCTCCGGACTGAACTGAAAACTCTTTATTAATTACTCAACTTAAATCTACCTACAAATATTACATTCACTCACACATTCACACGTATATCTATAGATAATTATAATAATACATAACCGTGGGATTTAGCTGGCTCAGCGGTTTACAGGTGAGCCAGCTATAGAGTGTGTGGACAAATAACTCAGCGGAATGTGAGTATTTAGTTACATGCATAAGGCATGGTAACTAAGACTTAGTCAAACACACTACACCTCCCATTTTTAGAAAAAGAATGATCAATAACTGGTTGATCATTCTTTTAAAAATAATTACAATTTCTGTAAAATTACATCTAATAAAAAATTTTTTTTCAATATTATGTTTATTTTCTTAAGTTTGATGTTAATTCTAAAGTTTTTAATTTTAATTTTCCAAATTTCAAATTTAAGTTTTGTATTATTGTTAACTTTAGTTCTAGTTGAGAATTTCAATTTAAAATTAATTTTCTTTTTTCTTTTTTCCTTTAAATTTATTAATATTAAAATTTATTATATTTAAAAAAAAAATGTAGTAATAATTAAAAATAACTAATAACGAACTAAACGAATAAAATAATTGTGCAATTGTAATGTTTAAGACTAAAAAAAAAGAAATAAAAATTATTACCTATTTATTATAAATTTTTAATCTATCTCTATGTATATTTTGCCTTTTATTTTTATTATCCTCTATAACAACATTATTGTTGTAACCTAATTCTATTACTTTAAAAGGTCCTAAATATTTATTCTCTAACTTGTGTCCTGCTTCATTTCTAAGCAGAACCAAGTCATTTTTCTTCAATATTATCTCCTTACTTTTCCTGTCATAGAAGTCCTTTTGCCTTAACTTTGCCCTCTCAAGCATAAGTCTAACCCTTTTATAGGCTATTTCTAATCTATACCTAATCTCTTTCGAATAATCGTCGACGTTATAGAGAGGTGTTACGTCATTGACTGTGTTGAATAACTCAAACCCATTTGGTATTTTCCCGAACACCAATTCGTATGGACAATATCCATGTACCACCGAAGGGGTTGTATTGAAACAGTACATAAAGTACAATAACCATTCATCCCAGTCATCTCTATCAACTGATAAATACGATCGTACGTATTCATTGAACGTTCGATGACTGCGTTCCACAGTACCAAGGGTCTGATGATGGTAAGCTGTCGATGTTATATTCTCTATTCTGAGGTACTTACACAAATCATTAATTATTGAATTTTTATACTCCGTACCCATGTCCGTAATGATCGTCATCATAGGACCGTACGTTAGTATATGAGATTCAAATATAGCTTTCGCAACGGTCTTCGCGCTTTTGTCTGGTACTGGTACAGCAACCAAATATTTGGTAAGATCACATATAAGCGTCACCGCATATTCATTGCCCTTTTCCGTCCGAGGTAACGGACCAATAGTATCTATTAATACAGTTTCAAAAGCTTTAGCAGGCGTCTTCGTCAAGGTCATGGGTGTTCTCGTATGCCGAGTTACCTTGTCTTTCTGACATTTCTGGCATGATTTGACGTATTTCGATACATCTTTAATCATTTTTGGCCAATAGAAATATCTTTTTATCTTATTCAGTGTTCTTGTAATACCACAGTGTCCCCCTTGAATTGGGTCATCATGATATTTTTCAATAATTTTCACTATATCACCCTTATTTTTCAGCTTGGTCACCCCTGGTAGTAGCGCTACTCTCAAATTTATTAATTTCCCATTGCCGAAGGCCTTAAATTCATCTAATGTGACAAATTCGAAAATTTGTTCACTGGGTGACATTTGTACTTTGACAATACCATGTTTGCCGGCCAATGATTCCAGCCTTGGGAAGAATTGTCCTAGGTCAATTTTCCCATTAACAAACAGGTCGTCTATCATTATCCTTTGGATAATTTTTCCCCCACGCTTCAAATAGCATTGGGTTGGAGTCATTCTTAATTTCGGATGTTTCCTGACGTCAGTGTAATTTATGACCTCCAATACATTGGGCCTTTTGTAATCCTTTTGCTGATTGAGGGGATTTTCGTCCGTATTTGTCCGTTCCGTAGATGACCTTGTTGATACCTTTAGTATACTTGAGATGGTTCTATCCATTTCCCTCAAATCATCTATTGTTATCCTTGAAAGTGCATCCGCGACGACATTTTCCTTACCTCTGAGATATACCACCGTGAAATCATATTCTTCGAGATCTAATCTCATACGGGTTAATTTAGAACTTGGGTTCTTTAAGGAGAACAGGTAGCTTAGGGGGCGATGATCTGTTTTGATCAAAAAATGTGTACCATATATATATGGCCTAAAATGTGTAATTGCCCAATGAATTGCCGTGAGCTCTTGCTCAATTGTGGACTTATTACTTTCCCCTTTAGTGAAAGTTTTTGAGGCGTAAGCAACTGGAAGCTGTTTGCCTTCATACTCCTGACTAAGTACCGCCCCACAGGCGTGTTTACTGGCATCCGTTGTGATGCAAAAAGGTTTATCAAAGTCAGGATATTGTAGAATTCCCGGATTCATTAACGCCTGTTTGAGATATTTAAATGCCACCTGGCATTCTTCGTTCCATTGAAATTTAACATTTTTCCTTGTCAGTCTTGACAAGTGACGGGAATGATCAGAAAAATTCCGAATGAACCTTCTATAATAGTTGCAGAAAGCAACGAATCTCCTGGCTTCGTCTGCATTAGTCGGGACTGGATAGTCTCTGATTGCTGTGTACTTACTGTCATCCGGCAGGATACCTTTGTCAGTACATTTATGCCCGAGATAAGTGACCTCGTGCATGAAAAATGTGCACTTCTCTGGATGCAGTTTTAGATTGTACTTTCGGCATAGTTCGAAAACATCTGTTAAATTTTTGAACATATGTTTTTCCGAACATCCTAGTACTACTAAATCATCCATGTATAAAAATGCTTGTGATGGTGTTAAACCAGAAAATGCAAGGGTCATCATGCGTTGAAAAGAATTTGGAGCAATCTTAAGACCGTATGGGAGTCGTTTAAAACGATAAGAGCCATTTACGGTGGAAAAGGATGTTATGTCCCTTGAATCCTCATGCAATTCTATCTGGTGAAATCCAGACATTAGATCTAGACAGGAAAAATATTTTGCCCGTCCTAACTGGTCAAGAATATCGTCTATTCTTGGCAGGGGGAATTTGTCCGCTATTAACTTTTTATTTACCTGGCGATAGTCGATTACCAATCGCCACCTTTTCTCCTTTGAGTCTGGTAATGATTTCTTAGGAACTAGCAATAAAGGGCTGTTATATTCCGAAGTTGATGGTTCTACTACCCCATCATTTACTAGTTTTTCAACCTGCCTATTGATTTCCGCTTTATGAGCGTGTGGTATTCTATAGTTCTTTATATAGCTCGGTGTTTTGTCACTCAGACTAAGTTTTTGCCTATAAAAATTATTTGTAGAAACTGTTTCCGTTTCAAGGGCGAATATGTCGCTGTATGTGGTACAGAGTTTCGTTAAATTTTCTTTGAATTGATCTGGGAAATTTCTGCTAAGTTTATCCAGAATTTTTCCCGATCGCTTCCCCAATTCTTTGGTCGTTTGTAGAATATCATAATTTGATAGGTCCTCCGTCATTATATTCATTGTACTCAGTGCCGTATCGTAGTTGTTAGAGTTCAGTATTCTTACGTACGCGTTATTGCCTTGAACTATTGTATTTGCAATATATACGCCTGGTTGAATTTCCTGATTAGGAATCAACAATTCTTTATGCTCTGAGTCAATGTATATTTTTCGCACCACTTGTGATCTTGCCGGTAGCATGATCGAATTATTGATACAGGTGTTTTTTATTGGTATTGCAAAATGTTGGAAATTGTGTGGTCGTAAAACGAGCCAATCCTTATTTTCCATAAAGTCGAGTTTACAATTGAATTCCTTAAGAAAATCTATACCGATGATTCCATCGCATGGTATGGGAAAATCATTCGGTACTGCATGAAATTTATGCTTTATTAGTATATTTTCAACTCTAAGGTCAATTTGCGTGCAGCCAATTGATTGGACCGTATCTCGACCTATACCGCTAAGGGTTGTTATTTCCCCTGAATTCAAATGGTTGTGGTTTACATTTTCAATTTTTAGCAGCGATATATCTGCTCCTGTATCTACAAGCAATGTTAATAATTTGTTTGTTGTGTTATGAAGTTTCACAAATACACCTAGACTGAGATTGAGCTTATATATTCTATTAATTATTCTCTCAGAGGTTGGTCCCCGTTTCCCGGAACCTCATATTGATCATTGATCAGTCTGACATTTACATTATTATATCGTCGTCCACCATTGGCACCACGATTTCCATTATTCCTATATTGACTATTATTATTATTAACTTGGTAGTTTCCTCTACCTCGATTATTTGAATTATTGTAGAAATTCCCACGGTAACTACCGCGGTTGTTTCCCCTATTGGAATTTCGCTGTCCCCGGCTATTTGTATACAAAATTGTATTAGGCTGTCCGTATGCCTCGGTACAGCTATTAACGAATTTAGCCACCAGTTCGTTCATGTTCCCGAACTGTCCTGATTCTATTATGAGCCTAACCCTGTCATTTTGGGCATTTTTAACAATGGCTTTTACAGCCAATTGTGTCGAATATTTATTGGCAATTTCGGCCGATAGACCGTCCGAAATGTAGGCACCTTGCAATGCCTTGGTGATGTCTTCAACTTCCTTTACATAGGCATTCGCACTCTTGCCAGTTTGCCTGATGTTCATCAGCTTTGCTGACAATACATCAACTGATTCTCCTTTAACAGAAGTTTTCAGTTTTGCGACCACTTCTTGTACCGTGGTCTCAGTGGACAAGATATTCCTGGCAGAACCCTTTAGTTTTGTCTTAATTAGACTAACTGCTAGAGCATCATGTGCCTCCTTTATCGAATCCACTAATGCAATGGCATCTAGAAATGCCGTTAAGTTTTCCGCTTTGCCATCGATGTCAGGTATTAACTTCAAGGCTATATTTAAAAATTGAACTGGTGTCTGCGCCATTATCATTTGTGGTTCCCTATTTCGGTCTATATTTTCTCCCAATGACTGTGGGTCTCTACTAGGGTCTATTTCCTGTTCCAAAACCTCCAAGGACACTCGTTCATGGAGTGTTAGAGGCAATTTTACCTCTATGCCCCTTCTTGCCGCTACCGCAATAAGTCTGTTCCTCACGTCAAAGAAGAACCCTTCGGCTGCAACTTTTTGTGCAGTCGTAAGTCGTTCGTAATGGACGTTAAGTACCACCCTTATCTCTTCTAGCCGCAAGGAAAGGTTTCTTATATGTCTTTCGACAGTATCTTCCCTAGCCGGTCTATCTGTATTTAGGCACTTGTAGGATTTGTCGAATTCCTCTCTAATATTCCTACACTGGCTCAAAATCGTTGGCCAGTCCATATATTAAATTATGAAACAGGAAGGAAAAAAAAATGTATATTGGCGCTTAAAGTCAATAATCATTGAAGTACGAATCTGCGCTCAGAGACGCCGTATATAAAAAACAAATTCATCCTGGCTCATTAGGCCATTTACTCAAAACACAAAAAAAAAAAAAATATATAAAATATCTAATATAAAATCTAAATTTTTGTAGTTATCTTTTCATCAAGCCAAATTGTGTTATGCTGATTCCATAAACCTAAATTTTGTCTAAGTTGTCGCACCTACTTGCGTACTTCTTACGCAGTGATCTTTTATGGAGTAGGTACAATTTAAGTAAAAGATTTTCACCAGTCATTACTGTAATGCATAGGAGTAGGAACCATAATGAGTCGATTCGCGCCGTGTGATCAACAACTTCTACATTTGTTATCACGTTCGCGTTCGGTTTCTCCAATTTTGACTCTGGGTTGCCCATATTATCTACCTAGTAACCTATGAATTATATCTCTTATTCTTTAAACTTCTCCTAACAAAAATTTACCTCAATATATATCTAACATATCCTCAACGCAATAAAAATTAAATTGCTTTACTAAGTACACATATTTGAAAAAAAAAAGAAATTAAAATTGAATTATTTTTTTTTTTCTATATTTTAATTTTTACACTAGTTTTGGAAAATTTTACATTTTCTTCTTTTCCCTATAGAAAAAGTATATATATAAAAAACAATTTTAATGGTGTTAGTTATTCAAAAAAAAATTAAAGCATCTAAATATATTATTATGAAACGTTAAGAATGAAAATACAGTTGATGAATGTGATTGCTGATAAATAATTTAATAAGAACTCTATATACAAACACTTACAAAATAACATTTTGAATTCTAAATTTTTAAATTTAAGATAATCTTAACTCGTTCAACTTTCCGTTAGCCGTTGTTTCTGCTGTTGGTATTGATAATCGTTGTCAACGTTGTTATGTTGTTGTTATGTTGTTATGGCAATAAGGTTAAAGATTAATATTGATGATTCCTTAATTTGTCACTTGGAGATTATATAGACGTTGTATTAATATATGATTGCTTTTTGTAGTAGGTTTTGTTGTTTTTTTTTTCAAAGTTAAGAATTTTGTTTAATTTTGTGTTTTTTTTTTCAACATTCTTTTTTTTTTTTTTTTTTAACTGTATTTTTTTTCGTAATTGAAATTTTGTTTTCCGCTTTTTTTTTTGTAATTTAGGTATTTTGTTGTTTTATTTTATAAATTTATTTAAAATATTAACTCCAAAAATATAATTGAACACAGCACCAATATTTCCTTATTATATTCATAGGTAGCGGTATTTTTTTGGTTGTGTTTTAAAAGAGTACATTTGTGTTTTTTCTTTTAATTAAATGTTCAAATGTTTTCTTATATTTTGTTTGTACTTTATTAATTTATTTAAGTTAAAAGTTTACTTTAAAAAAAATTATCATTTTTCCCTGTATTTAAACTTTGTCGTAGTTTTTTTTTTCCTTTTTTTCATGTTTGCACTTTTGGTTATTCTTTTTTTTAGATCACTTTAATTGTTACACACTTGTTCTTGTTATTTTATATTTAAAGTTTTTTTTTTGTTTTTCGTCACGGTCGCCATATAATAAAACCACATCAGTTTGGCTCTCCGGACTGAACTGAAAACTCTTTATTAATTACTCAACTTAAATCTACCTACAAATATTACATTCACTCACACATTCACACGTATATCTATAGATAATTATAATAATACATAACCGTGGGATTTAGCTGGCTCAGCGGTTTACAGGTGAGCCAGCTATAGAGTGTGTGGACAAATAACTCAGCGGAATGTGAGTATTTAGTTACATGCATAAGGCATGGTAACTAAGACTTAGTCAAACACACTACAATAGCTGAAAAACTAAGCAAACAATAATCAAGGAAAAAAAATATAAAAGGTAATATAAATTCATATAAAGGCCTGAGAACACCAAACCCTTTGGAGATTTTCCAATACCGGCCTAGTATTTTCACCCTGTCTTGGAATTTCCTACACCTCAGAATGTGTTATCAGATTTAACCCAATTTTTCGCTGAATCAAGCAAACTTTTAGTAATTTTCTGTTGAAAAGCTCCCCAGTGGCATATTAGTGCTAAAACAAAAGAAACGAACCTAATAATATAAATAGCCAGCAAAAGCAGTTGAATGAAGAATATGAGTCCTAAAGAAAAACAATTACATTCACAGCTATAAACACACACAACAGCTTAATAAAAATAATACCCAATTTAAACAAACACAAACATGTTTACATATGAACACTTCCGCTTACAGAGACCACCACATACGAGTATGTAGGAACCCAAACACCCAAACCAAATAAACACATTGTCCCAAAAATAGACAAATAGATATAAGTAAAACACCCGAAAGAAAAAAAAAATAATTTCAATAAAATGACCAAAAACTAATATAGAAATATAAATAAACAAATGTTTCTATGTATGTGTGTTTATAACAAATTTAATATCAACACTAGCCCAAGCAAATAAAATGTATCAAAAAGTCATACATGTGTTTAGTTGGAACTTTTTTTTTGGGGTATGAATTGTTTTGTTATTTTTGGGGGATCATTTAACGACCCGGCTGCAGTTATTTTCTTTTTTACCAGAATTTTATTCCTTTTTTTTTGTTATTCCTATTTTTGTAGGAACTTTCGCTTTAGTTAAAATAATACAAACTTTTTTATTGCAATTGCTTTGAAATTTGTTTTTGTCATGTTCAATTTTTATTGTTGTACCATTTGTCATATGCTAGTTGTGTTGTTGTTTCGGCCAAACTTTCTCTTAATTTCATATATACAGTTTATAAGCAGGAATGGCTATTTTGTAATGATTTCATGCTGCTTGAATATGTACTCGTTTTTATTACTGATGGCTTGAAGTTTAATACCGTAGAATATTTTGTAATAGAAAAAACCAAGTTAGCTTTTAGATAGTTTTACTAAAACCAACTTTTGATTTAGCCTCACTTAAAAGCCTGATTTATGAAAGCTATATTCATATCTTATTTTGCCTAAAACTTAAAACATTTATTCACACCACTGTGCGGAGGTTACATGTCAGTTTTTCATTCCATTTTTTTACACATTGAAATATGAATTTGGGTCCCAAATAAAGTATATAACAACGTCGGTCCGACTACATGAAGTCATAGTATGTTCTAGTTTTATTCATATTTTTAAACACTTGTAATACAAAATTTAAATTAAATGTCCGTTCGTCCGTCCGTTCGTCTATCTGTTTGAATCAAGCTCATTCACAAAGTAAACAAGCTACCTGGGTACGGCTAGAACAATATTATTTGCCATTACTTCAAGCAGGTCACTATTGAAAATGGGTTACTTCGAGTATCATTGCACCAAGATATAGCCTAAAATATGCTATAAAATTTCATGCATAAAATAGTGAAAAATATTTGTACATAACAGTACATGTGTATAGAGATATGTATCAGAAATGCGTACACACTTTTTTGTTTGCTTGTTGTTTTTGTTTGGTTTTTTTTTTGTACATGCGAGCACAAGGTTTTTCGATGAGAGTGAGGGCATATACACTTACTCTCTTTAAACAAACAAAAATGTAATTGTATGTAATTATATTTAAACTGATTCCATGTAATAAAATACCCAAAATACTTTCTTGTTTGCTTGTTGTTTTTGTTTGGTATTTTTTTTTTTTTTTTTGTACATGCGACGAAAAGGTTTTTCGATGAGAGTGAGGGCATATACACTTACTCTCTTTAAACAAACAAAAA
Organism: Cordilura impudica; assembly: GCA_963682025.1. NCBI lineage: Eukaryota > Metazoa > Arthropoda > Insecta > Diptera > Scathophagidae > Cordilura > Cordilura impudica. The sequence continues at coordinate 202,951,955 of OY821521.1, forward strand.
TGTAATCGTATGTTATTATATTTAAACTGATTCCATTTAATAAAATACCTACAATATTTGTTAATTATCTCAATAATTTTAAACATCATTGCAAAAATTTTACAAATTATAATATGAATTCGAGTCTTGTTTGTCTTCTAGCATTGACAACCTTCGTTATAATAATGTATATAGAACGCCGTTGGAGGGTATCAAAGATGCGGCTTAGACGATTCGAAACTCTTACTTGTTTTATAAATATTATTGTATATTAAATATTATTAAAATATTATCGCAAAACATTATCAATCATATGCCTCCAACCAATGAAAACGGCAGCACTTTCGCTTCATCACCCTTGTACTTATTTATACATGCATATTTATTTCATACTTAATCTTATGGAACCATTTACATCTTTTGATAAATAATATTTTCTTAAGCTTAGAATACTTGATTGTTATTACTTCATTGATGCTTCAGTGATTTATACTTAAAGAAAAAAAAAAAGAAACGAAAACTGAATAGACCTCGAAACCATTCTGTGCTGGAACTCTATTTTTCTAATCTATAAACAAATAAATTACAAAATAACAGATTAAGTCAAACAACTGAAAGGAAAACAATAAAATAAACAAAAATAAATGAATTGCCTAATACATGCACACACACGAGACATAAACATTAGGGTGTACCGATTTAGGAAAATTTACCAGAATTTAAATAATTTGGATTTTTTTTTTTATAAAAAAATTTAATTATTTTGCAAAATTGTTTTCACTAGTTTTACAAGATTAATTTTTATATAGTTTAGCACTGACAAATCTAATATTAATTCCAAGATAATTATACAAGATTTAAAACAAAAATAAAAAATCACGATAATTAAAGTACTCCCGTAATTCTGAATGAAGTAGGCCCACTCCTGTAGCGAGGCCCAAAAACTAATCACGTCTAATCCTTCTTAAACAACAGTTTCAAATACGGTTTATATAACACTGCACAATAACCGTTCTGGGGGGTGGTAAACTCCAAGTCAGGGTGAAAGTTCTAGGCTAGTATAGTAAAACATCCAAAGGGCTTGACGTTCTCACTTTTTTTTTATCTTATTTGTCCTTATCTTGATATTATTTGCTTAGTTTTTCAGCTATAGCTCAAGAGCCTTTGATGATTTCTTATTTCATTTTTCAGTAGAATTGTAGCTAAAACTTAAATAAATCATTTTACTAAATTATCCATGCAAAAAATAGAATAAAAAATAATGATGTATTGTTGATTTAGTATTAGAAATATTTGTCGTACGCATACATCTCTTCTACTTTACTAATAAATAATAATCATAGTCCCTGAATATGTTATGGTATTCAAAAATTTTATTTAAAAAAAAGAAGGCAAATTAAAATTTTTTTGTGATTTCATTAGATAAAATTAGTTCATCTTGATTTGCTTGCTGCAGCTATTTGCTGAAAAAATAAATGAGAAAGCATGAATGGTTCCTGAGTTGTAGTTGGAAAACTAAGCAAACAAACATCAAATTCAGAAGAAATATATAAAGGTCATAAAAAAAGTTTGGCCTGAGAATGATAAGCCCCTTTAGTGGTTTCATTATACTAGTCTAGCACTTTCGCCGTGATTTCAAATTTCTTACCCCCTAGAATGGCTCTTGTACAGTGTAAATACTTCGCAAAATTTTATTTAGTGATATTGTATTCTCTTCTTAGTAAGAATTAAAATTTAGTAGATAGAAGTAGATTTTAGATTTACAATGACCTCTCAGAAACGTGAAATAAGTTCTACCAAATTTTGTCATGCTTTCGTTGCTGCCCATGCTTGTGTTTTGATTTTTTTTTTTTATTATTTTCCTACTGAATTTAACGGTGCAAAATAAAATCTATTCACAAAATTTATCATCTTGAAATACACATTTTCTAATAAACTCTTCAAATTTTATATTTAGATCAGATATGGGCACTTCCACAGAAAGGAAGTGAATTTTATTACTAAGGAAAAATCGTTAACTTTTATTAAATTAAAAAGTCCAAAGGTTGTCTCAGTTACAATGAATATCAAACGTACACCAAAGTTGGGTTCATGTTTTGTTAATTTTTTTTATATTTTTCTTAAAAATTAACTTCTTAAAAAAACATTATGCAAGTGCACTCTTTTCAGAAAATATTTGTTACAACAATAATTTATTTAAAAAAATAAACACTTTTTGATTTTCTTTCATTGACATTCTAATGTCACATTTGTGACACCAAAACAAAACTTATGTTCATTACTTCTGCGTTGCTGCTGCCAAGTATTAGAAACTTTTAATTTTAATAAACTGGGGCTTTACAGGCAGTGTTTGTTTTTTTTTTATTTAATAAAATTTCAAACTTTGTCACATCACGTCACCTGGCAAATATTATTGTTGCAATCGCTTAGATTGGTGGTAATTCCAAAAAGCTTATAAAATTAAAGTGGGTTTTTAAAATCAAGGATGAATCAAATGCATCAAAGCGTTATAAAGCTCGCCTTGAGGTGAATGTATATACACAGAAACAAGGCACCGACTACGAAGAGACGAATTCCCAGTTGTATCGCTGAGATTGCTGATAGCATTAGCAATAAAATATTTGGAAATAGAGCGAATGGATCCTACAACAGAATTTTGGCAGGGTGACTTTATTCAACATCCAGCAGGATTGAAGCAAAGTTAAGTATGGAACGTGAAGCTAGATCAAATTCTATAAAAATTGAAGCATTGAAAAGTGTGTGTATTATAATATAATAAAGGTGAGTCGAACATGTTAAACAATTTATTCAGAAGACATGTTTCTATTGAGCAATTATCCAATTTTGTGCAACAACAAAAAATAAACTTTGTAATTAGTTGAACATAAAATTACTTGAAAAAGCCAAGAAATGTTTAAGTATTCGTATTACTAAGAAGATTATATTGATAAAATATTACAAAAATGTAATATGGAATATTGTAGTACAGTGCAAGTTCCAATGGATCCAAATCAAAATTTTACAAAAATGTTAAAAAGAACTGATAAAAAAATTTATCCACATCAGCAAGCAGTTGGAAGTTTGATGTATCTTACACAGTGCACAAGACCCGATATAAGTTGCACTGTAAGTTTTTTGAGCCCGTCAAATGAAAATCTATATCAAGAACATGGGAATACTGTCAAAAAGGTGTTTAGATATTTGAAGCACAAAACACGTAAAACTCTGCTACTGAACTAATGGCGTATTCTGATGTAGATTGGGCAAATGACATCGATGAAAGGCAATGACGGGCTATGTTATTATACTACAATCAGGAGGAGTTTCTTAGGGGCAACAAACGGCAGCAAACAGTTAAGTTATCATCAACAGAAACAGAATTCATGGCGAAGTCTGAAAAAACTAAAGAGATACTTTGGTTAAGAGGTCTTTATCTTGAACTCGCCTCAGATATTCCGAATAGACCAACTCCAATATTTTCTGGCAACAGAAGTACAATGCATTTGCCTTTAGTCACTATCCACAGTCAAAGCATATAACATGTATCATATAAGAAATTTGTCACATCACGCCACGCCACATAACGCTACACATCATGGTTCAAACGTCATGGTCGCCCTAAGTAGAAAAATTTGATATAGAAACAATTATAACATAACAATTATCACAATGTTCAATAAATCGCTGATGAAGGCTGAAATGCCAGAAACCGGTCCGATTAAGAATACAGTGTAGTTATGAATTTTTTAAATATATGCTTTATTCTCCTCTACCACGCATCATAGAAACAAAATTTAAATTTGCATATTAATAACAGTATTAATTGCAATATGTCTGAAAAATTACTTCAAATCTAACAAACGAAATACAAATTTCAAATAAATTTCTACAAAAAAATTTCCAGACTTTCTCCTTAAGAAGAAAAATTCATCAGAATTATGAAATATTCTCTAGAAGAAGGAAAATTATTTACTATATATGAATCTAGCATAATTTTTTTCCAAAACATTTCCGTTAAGACTATGAACGTTTTCATACATATCTTGAGAATGAACAAGGCCTCCTAAATAAAAATTGCTTGGATAAAAATGCATCCTTACTTATTATCTTTCTGTCTTATTTTCAGTTTTGGTTTATTTAAATTATCTTCTATTTATATTAAAAATTCTATTATATTGTTCTGCCCTGACCAGGATTCGATATATCTGTGGTCGCAATCATGAACCGACTAAATCGAAAATCTGCTTTCAAGAAAAAAAATTTTTAAATAAATATACTGGGGCTTTATAACTACTTAGGTCAGTATATTTTTATTAATATCTTTTTTAAAATCAGAGTTAGAGAAATGGGGTTTTCACGTGAATAAAAACGGTTGTTAGTAGAATATAATAGGATACATAACTCGAATCGTTCTTGAGTCAACTTAGGCGGTTATCGCTTGTGACCACAGATATATTCTTTAATTCGAAGCCTTCTGCTTTCACACAAACGTTAGCAATAACAAATATTTTAGGCATTTGGTTTTATTCAAGTCAACTAAAAGCTCATATAATTTTTTTTTCATTTTTTTTTTTTTTTTAACATTAAAAATATTTTTTAGCGTCGGCAACTAAAAGTTAAAATATATTTATATAAATAAATATAAAAAAAATGTTTGTATAAAATCAATTAGAAAGGATGTAAGTTATAGATATAATGATATTCGATTATTTTCAAAATCGAATATTCCAAATGCTATCACAAAAAATTTCTATATAAATTTTATTGTTATTTCTAGGCTTTTATTAAAATAATATATCTCTGAATTTTTTTTTTATGATTAAAACCAGAGCTCCGCATTACTCGAAGTCCGAGCCGCTCGAATAGCTCGAGTGGCAAAATCTAAAATTTTTCATGTTTGAAAGCATGTAGAAAGTTATATATAAGTATTTAGTATAAAAAATGTATACTTATTGGAATCGTATAAGTACCAAGAATATCGTTCTTAAACTTCACTAGGATCGGAATGTCCTACTGACGTGTGCAAACTACTACTCGAAAATACTCGACGACTTTCCATACACATTAATGATATTATTCACTTCATAGATGTTTAACTTCATTAAAAAAAACTTTTTCCAAAATACATAATATTATTTTATATATTTTGAAGTCAGTTATACCGATAGATTTACCCTCCTGAAATATTAAAACATTCTGATAAAAACTATGAAGTGGGCTAACTGCTCCTCGAAAAAGATCATCCACTTTCCACTCAAATGTATGAAAATATGGTCTTCGTATATGTTTGATGCCTTTTTTCAAAAAAATGATTCAAGAACACTTGGAAAAAGCTCTCACAATTTTAATCTGAACATATGTAGAGAATATGTTTTCTTAATGTCAAAGCATTTCGACAAAAATTTTGGTGTGTGGGAACACCTACTCGAAAAAGATGGGAAATATGGCAAAAATTTAAAAAAAAAAAAATTGTTTTTAGTTTTAATAGATTACTCATAAGAAATTTTTAACCATTCCACCCAAAATTGTGGCGTCGGTATGTCACCACTCGACTGATATTGACCATTTCCCATACAAATGTGTGAAAATATGCTGTTATTTGAAGTTTGATGATATTTTCTAGAAAATTTTCTACAACGACGCAAAACCAAATTATACTCAGTAGAGCTGCATATATGACGGGAACGCTTCCTTCACGTTTCAAAGCATTCCGCCAAAAATTGAAGCTTAAAGAAATCATTAGTCGACAAAAAACAGAAAATAAAAAAATAAGAAATATCAAAAAAAAAAAATAATTATTTTGTCACTACACGTAATTGCCTTTATTCACAGATGGTACCTTTAAAAAATTAAGTCATTCCGATTAAAACTGAGCTCTGCCACCCTCTATACAAATGTGTGGAAATTTGGTCTTATATCAAGTTTGATGTAACTGTTAAAGAAAATGCCATCACGACATGCTGAAATTTGTTGCTGTTTGTAGTTGTAAATATATTAAGATAATCCTCTTAAAATTTCAAAGTATTCTGACAATAATTGTGCTGTTAACGAACTACTCTCGAAAAAGCTCGACCACTTTCTATACAAATGTATGAAAATATGTATTCCCTTGATATTTGGCATCGTTTTACAAAAAATTTTTGAAAGAATACATGATACAAATTTATACTTTTTGAAGTTGGAAATATGAGTGGATTACGTACACCAAATTTCAAAGTAATCTGACCAAAATTGTGGCTCGTAGGAACTAATACTTGGAAAAGATAAGACTCTTTCCATACAGTGAAAGTGTAAAAATTTTCTCTTATTTCAATTTTGAGATAATTTTACAGAAAATTTTTCATAATGACTCAGCCAAAAGTTATATTTTCTAGAATTTGAAATGTAAGGAGAGTATTTCTTTTAAATTTCAAACATTTCCTACAATAATTGTGAGGTGGACGAACTACTACTTTAAAAAGATCGACTTCTTCCCATACAAATGCATGAAAACATTCACTGTATGGAAGTTTGACATCATTTTAAAAGAAATTTTCCACAAAACAAAACATGTTATAAACTAATCCAAATGGTAGTCCCTCATATCGACAGATTATTTTCGTAAAATATTTGAACCAGTGTTGCCATTTTAGCATTTTAGTTGCTAGATTTAGCAACTTTTTATTTCGTTTAGCATCCAAAATTTATGAAAAGATGCTAGATGCTAACTTAGCATCTTTTATTAATAAAAAGTTGCTTTTAGCATCTTTTTTTTATTATTTTTTTTTTCATTATTTTTGAATATAAAATTTTAATTTTAATGGTATTTATATGTTTTAATTTCTCAAAGTGTATTGCGAGAATTTTGTGTACTATTCTTCCTACCATTCTACTCGTTTCTTTTAACAAATTTAACAAAACATTTTGAAATAGAAGAGTGTAAACAGCAACAACAGTTTTCAATGAATTAAAAAGTCGATTGCCAAAAAAATATTATTGTATTAAAAAATGCCACAATTTTCAATACAAAACACATTAAACCGTATAAAAGAACCCATAACAAATATATTAGAAGAGTTTAAATTTAGACCATCTGAAATTGAAATAATTCAAATCCAATGGAGTTATATCACAAAACAATATTGGGATACAACACTGAATACAACCTCTTTATGGATTGAAGTTAACAAATATTCTATTGGCAAAAATCCATTTAAAGAGTTATCAATATTTGTATTGCCTTTTTTAGTTTTGTCTTTCTCAAAAGCCGAAGTTGAACGTTCATTTAGTGTAATGGCTTTAGTTAAAAGCAAACTTTGAACAGAATAAAATCCGAGTTGTTATGTTCTGCAATACGTATAAAAGAAGGTTTGAAATTGAAAAATGGGTGCTGTTACAATTACAATATACCGAGCGATGTCGTTGATAAAAGTCGATTGTCAGAAAAATATCAGAGCTAAGAAAATTAAATTTCATAAACCAATTATTTTAATACAATCGTATCTTTTGATAATGAAATTTAAAAAAAATCTCTCTAAAATTAAAAATATTTAATTTAAAATTAAAAAAACTCAATTTGATGTTAAAAAAAATTACAGATGAAATCCAAAATAATTTTAATTAAAATTTTAAAAAATATAAATCTAAACTTATGTTTTATATTAATTTTTCGATTTAAAAACCAAAGAATTTATTAATAAGTATTTAATTTATCAATATAAAGGTAATTAGTCTTTAAAAAAAATTTTGCATTTTTTTTTTTTTTTACTCCAGTACGTTTTAGCATCTTTATTTTTGCAATTTAGCATCTTTACAATGTCAAATTATGGCAACACTGATTTGACCACTCGGATGAAAGATATGGGGTGGGCGAACTATTACTCGAAAAAGATCAGTAATGAAAAAAATAAAAATTAAAAAAAAGAAAAAAAATTATGTTTCTTTTTCAGCAATTGCTTAGATGGACCTATTTCAATTTTGAACACATTCAACCTTTTCGAAAAATAATCAGTCAGTTTCCATACAAATATATGAAAATATGAACTTCATGCAAGTTTTACAATGACTTTAAAAAAAATTTTAAGGCACACATGGTACAAGTTTATACATTCTAAAATTAAAAATAAGAGAACATTACGTCCTTAAAATTTCAAAGACTCTCGGTAATAATTGTAAGAAAAAATGAACTCCAACCAAGTTTGACATCCATTTACAAAAAATATTCAAGGAACACCTGATATATATCTATACATATACATACTAAAATTGGAAATACGAGGGCATTACACCTTTTAAAATTCGCTCTAATTTCAAGTTTGATATAATTTTACTGAATATTTTCATTCACGAAATTTTAAAAATTTATATATTTTCAAATTATCGATTTCGGGACACTATATCCCTAAAATTTCAAACTATTCCAGGGAAAATTGTGGAGGCGGCGAACTTATACACGAAAATATCAGCTACTCCCAAAACATTTCACTGAAAAAGATCAGTCATTTTTTATACAAATGTATGATAATATGTAATGACCCCAAAGCACTTCGCAGAATAATGTGTAAATTTATTTCTGTTTCTAGATACATAATAATAATAACTAGTATAGCCCAGCACTCGAAATTCGAATGAAAATTCTAGAAAATATTATATTTTCATTCAATTTAAAAATGTATGACAATTTAAATGAGCCTAAAGATATGCTAATCAATTTGAGAAATTCACAATTCAACACAGGGCGTGTCATATACAATTTAAAACATTCTCATTAACAGGGTGTAACGAATTATTATAAATATTTTATTTTATTTAAAATATTTTTAAGACAGATTAAATACAAATTTCATTACTCTCAGCTTCTCTTCCATATGAGCTATAACTATGCCAATTTCCACACTCATCCGGGCCCGCATATTGCTTAAAAAGGGAAATAAAAATTTACCTTCACGTATTAATATATAGATTTAAAATTATATAATAAAATTTTAAATTAAAAAAAAATTTTTTTTAAAGTGTATTAAAAAAAGTGCTTTAAGCCACAGAACTTCTCAGTTTTAGTTCACTAAAAAGAATTATAATAATAAATTAATTCATAAAAATAAAATATTTTTGTACTCTGATAAAACCAAAAATCCAAAAATTGTTTACTGACATTTTTCTGTTTTACATCTAATAAGGAAACTATAAAATTATTTAAAGAAAAAAAGTCTTACAAAAATATTTAACAATTTTTAATTTCAATCATCCTAATTCTCCAGAAAAATTTAAAATATTTTTTTATATTTTCTATGTCGTTTACCCCTAATACTACCCCATACTAACATAATAAAAAGTAAGTAGAAAAATATGTACAACTAAAAAAAATTTTACCTGATGAAAAAAGGCCTTCAATCATTTTTTCCACACACTGGTGGCAGAATAAAGAAAAATATCCTAAGGCAAAAGCTCAAACCTCCGCTTTAACACATAAATACAAATAAACACAAATCAAGCGTAGATAATCTATAGGATGCAAAAAATAAAAAAATAAAAAACAACAGAAGAAGTGAAAATAAAATATTTAGTGTCCTTAACAATAAATATTCGCAACATAGACTAGAAGACAAAATATATTTAAGAACTGCTTTTATATATGCACGTATAATAATTTAAAGGTAAAGCAACTGGTCAGTTAAGATTTCTTTTAGAGCTCGTTATTGTCATGTCTGTATATAAATAAACCAACCTAAGGCATGATAGACCGATCAACAATAGGCCTAAGCTGATTATAAATATGCCAATTGTATTCTATAATACTTTGTGTGTCTCTTTTAAACTCTACGAAAAATAACAATAATCTATTGGTCTAATTCAGCACATCTATGCTCTTAACAACATACTTACATACATATGAGTATAATAAAATTAATAATCATTTATTTTCGCTTCGTTTGCTAAAAAGGAAAAAGAAAAATGTTCCACCACATGGGTTCACATAAAAACACCAATACATAAAGGCAATTGCCTCATATGGCCTGGTAGTAGTAGTATAAGTTTGACAAAGTGAGTGATTATTATTGTTAACACATCATTGCATTTTTGTGAATGTATGTGTTAAAAACAACATAGAAAATAAAATAAAATTAAGGAATACACAGCAAATTTGAATGATTTATACGTCAATAAATTTAAGAATATGATTGCTTAAAAAATATATGATATTATTGTAGAAATTAATTAAACATAGTGCAAATTTTAGTGAAAAAGCTTAAAATTTAAGTTTAGCACGACTTTAGTTCTGAAATTTCAGATAAAATTTCTGAAGGTCTCTAGTATGCTAAAAGACGAATCATATAGCAGCAGGCTCTACTTCAGTTTTTCATCACAAATTTAACTTAATTAAAAAAATTTTATAATAAATTTTCTGAAAGAAATTTCAATGCTTTATATTTGAGGCTAGATTTATCTTAAGACCATGAAGACCGCTGGACTACTATTAAAAATAAATGTAATTCAAGGAATTCTTTAAAAAATATTATCCAAAAGTGGAGCTGTCTTGAAAAAATGTAACGTGTTTGAAAGAAACAACTTATTTTCACAAAAAAAAAAAAATCTACAAGCATCCATGCAACCAAAAGCTACTAAATGACAACAAAAAATTGCAGAGCTCTTTGATTTCAGTACCTATTTCGGACATTGAAAAATTTTTTTGCAAGTCTAATTAGGAAATTTCATCTACAGTAGGTTATCGTTATCTTTTCTATACCATCCACAGTAGTGTGTAGAAGGTTTATGTATGTAGGTTTGTCATTGCGTCTGAAACTCATCGAAATAAATTCCGCAGACCCCACGATCACACCCTCAATAACTAAGCTAGACCCTTTTATTTTGCAAAATATAATTTATTAACATTAAGAAAGTGCCTATCCCTAAAAAGTACGTTTTCTCTAAAATTAAATTTTTGTAATAAGGAAAGTGTTTTAATAAGTGCCCTTTTTAAAATATTACCCTTCCTTAAGAAACTGACTTTATTTACAAAAAAAAGTACGTTTATTTTTTTAAGTACCCTTTTCAAAAGACTTCCCCTATTTTTATAAAAAAATGTACCCATTTTTAAAAAAATTACCCATTTTTTTATAAGTACCTTTCTATGAAAAAGGTAAATTTTTAACAAAGTGCATTTTTTAAAAAAGTATTTTTTCAAAAAAGGTACTTCTTTTAACATGCTATATATTTTAGGAAAGTGTTTTTTAATTCAAAATTTACTTTTTAAGAAGGTCCTTTAAACGATTCTTGTCAAAAATGTAGTTTTGTAAGAAATTTGCTTTTTAAAACAAGTTTTTGCCCTGAAAAAAGTACTTTTACTGAAAAAAGTACTGTACACGAAAAATCTAGTTTTTGTGAAAAATTTACTTTTTAAAGGCAATTTTTATGAGAAAGATACTTGTTATGAAAAGGTACATTTCATGAAAAATAAAATTTTCATTAAAAATGAACTTATTATGAAATGAACTTTAAAAAAATGAACCTTTGATGCAAAGGCTACTTTGAACAAAGATGATACTTTTTATCAAAAAAAAAAAAAAATATTTCATATATAGCATTTTTTTTTACCAAAAAATTATTTTTTGTCAAAAAAGGAACTTTTTGGGAAAAAGGTACTTATATGAAAAATTAAATTTATAAAATCTACCTTTTATGACAAATGTACTTATGATGAAAAATGTGCTTTTTATGAAAAAGGTACTTTTATGAAGAATTATTTTTTTTATAAAAAAGTTACATTATATGAAAAATGTACTTTTTATGAATAACGTACTTTTTATAAAAAGGTACTTTTACCAAAATTAATTTTTTATAAAAAAGATACATTTTATGAAAAATTTATTTTTTTTATGAAAATTGCAATTTTGATGCAAAATGTACTTTTTATGGAAAAGGTAGTTTTTATGAAAAATGTGCTATTTATGAAAAGTGTGCTTTTCATGAAAAATGTACCCTTTATGGGAAAAGTACTTTTTATGACAAAGGTGTTTTTATGAAAAGGTACTATTTTTGAAAAAGTACTTTTTATGTAATTGACACTTTTTATAAGTTTACTCTTTATGAAGAAGGTAATTTTTAGGAAAAAGGTACTTTTATGAAAAAGGTATTATTTATAAAAAATGTACATTTCATGTAAGAGGTACTTTTTATCAAAAGGTACTTTTGTGTCAAAGATATATTTTTTATGAAAAAGGTACATTTTATGTAAAATTTACTTACGAGAAATGTGCTTTTTATGAAAAAGGTATTTTATGTAAATAGTACTTTTTATCAAGAGGTTATTTTGTGTCAAAGATGAATTTTTATGAGAAATGTACTATTTATGAAAAAGGTAAATTTTATGTAAATGGCACTTTTTATCAAAAGGAACTTTTGTGTCAAAGATGTATTTTTTATGAAAAATATACTTTTTTTAAAAAAGGCACTTTTTTATGAAATATGTTGGAAAGTTTACTTTGCATGAAAAAGATGCTTTTTATAAAAAATTTAATTTTATGATATATTTTTTTCATGAAAAAAGATACTACTTATGAAAAAGATACTATTTAAAAAAAACGGTACTATTTTGGTAAAGTTCATTTTTCTCATGTGGAAAGGTATTCCTTGTAAAAATTTACTTTTTATATAAGAAAGTACTTTTTGAAATTGTAACTTTTCAGAAAAACTTAAATTTTGTGAGACAGGAAATTTTTGCGAAAACCTTACCTTTTGCTAATAGGGTATTTTTTATTAAAAATGCATAATTTTATAAAAACTTAATTTTTCAAGAAATATTTTTTCCATAAAAAAGTTCTTATTAAAAAAAGTACATATTGTTAATGAGGTAATTTGTTTAAAAAATTGCTAATTGTGAGAAAGGTACTTTTTGAAAAAAAAAAAAAAACATTTTTGTGTTAAGGGTACTTTGTATTTTGGGTAAATCTATTTTTTATGAGAAAGCTAATTTTTATGATAAAAAGGTACCATTTTTGAAAAACGTACTTTTTATGTAATTCACACTTTTTATAAAAAAAGTGTAAGTACAAAAGCTTACTTTTTATGAAGAATGTAATTTTTAGGAAAAAGGTACTTTTTATGAAAAATTTACTATTTAGGAAAAAGGTACATTTTCTGTAAATGGTACTTTTTATCAAAAGATTATTTTTTATGAAAAATTTACTTATTATGAAATATGTACTTTTAATGAAAAGTTCACTTCGCATGAAAAATATGCTTTTTATAAAAAATTAAATTTGTATGAAATATTTTTGTTATGAAAAAAGTGCTACTTATGAAACAGATACTATTTAAAAAAAGGTACTATTTTGGTAAAGTTAATTTTTGTCATGTGGAAAGGTATTCCTTGTAAAAAATTTACTTTTATATAAGAAAGTACTCTTTTGAAATGGTACCTTTTCAGAAAAATTTAAGTTTTGTGACACAGGAAATTTTTGCGCAAACCTTACCTTTGGCTAATACGGTAATTTTTATTAAAAATGCATAATTTTATAAAAATTTCGTTTTTCAAAGAAATACTTTTTGCATAAAAAGTTCTTATTAAAAAAGTACATATTGTTAATGATGTAATTTGTTTCAAAAATTGCTAATTGTAAGAAAGGTACTTTTTAAAAAGAAAAAACATTTTTGTGTTAAGGGCACTTTGTATTTTGGGTAAAACTATTTTTTATGAGAAAACTAATTTTTATGAAAAAAAGATACCATTTTTGAAAAACGTACTTTTTATGTAATTGACATTTTTTATAAAAAAAATGTGTAAGTACAAAAGTTTACTTTTTATGAAGAAGGTAATTTTTAGGAAAAATGTACTTTTTATGAAAAATGTACTATTTATGAAAAAGGTACATTTTGTGTAAATGGTACTTTTCATCAAAAGGTACTTTTGTATCAAAGATGTGTTTTTTAGGAAAAAGGTACTTTTTATTAAAAATTTACTTATGAAAAAGGTACTTTTGTTGTAAAATATGCTTTTTGTGAAAAGGGTACTTTTTATGAAAAACGTACTTATGAAAAAGGTATTTTTTAGGAAAAGATATACTTTTTATAAACAATTTATTTTTTTATGAGAAAGTTGCTTTTTATGAAATATATTTTTTATGAAAAATTTACTATTTCTGAAAAAGGCACATTTTGTGTGAATGGTACTTTTTATCAAAAGGTGCATTTTTTTTTTTGTCAAAGTTGAATTTTTTGTGAAAAGGGTACATTTTATGAAACATTTACTTGTGAAAAAGGCATTTTTTAGGAAAAAAATATACTTTTTATAAACAAGTTATATTTTATGAAAAAGTTACTTTTTAAGAAATATATTTTTTATGAAAAAAGGACTACTGATGAAATGGGTACTATTTTGGTAAAGTTAATTGTTGTCACGTGGAAAGGTACTCCTTGTAAAAAATTTACTTTTTTTAAAAGAGAGTACTTTTCAGGAAAATTTTTATTTTGAGAAACGGGACTTTTTGCGAAAACCTCACCTTTTGTTAATAGGGTAATTTTTGTGAAAAATGAATATTTTTATAAAAATTTAATTTTTCAAAGAAATATATTTTGCATAAAAAGGTTCTTATTAAAAAAGTATATATTGTTAATGAGGTAATTTGTTTTAAAAAAATTGTGAGAAAGGTACTTAAAAAAAAGCGCTTTTTGTGTTAAGGGTTCTATTGTTAAAAAGTTTATTTATTTTGAAAAAGGTATTTTTTAAGAAAAATTTAAGCAGATTTTCAGAGTGTGCTACAATACTTTAGAACATGTAGGGTAAGCTACCGTTTGCCTGAAATGAATACGTTTGTGAACATTTAACGCTCCTATACTAAAATATATATTTTCTTTAAAAATACTTTTTATTCCTTTTCATGGGGATCGTTGTGAATTTGCAAGTGTAATCTCAACATATCTCATGTCATATACAGAACATATTGCCGAACGTTCTCGACTTATATTGAGAGTTTCTTCATGTAGTACTAATTTCCTCGTATTGTTAAGATATATTGAAAAGCTGGAAGTCATATATTTTGGCCTAACCTCTTTTCCATAAGTCGAAATTGAGAGCAAGTCTGGTGTGTTATTTAGTTTATGAGACGGTTTTTTTTATTACATTTAGATTTGACACTGATTACCGTCTTAATATTTGCTGATGTTATATGAAAGAGGTCACCATGGTTATCATCGTTTATTGCCTTTTCAGAGTTTCGTTACTGATTCTTTCCAGGATTGAAGATGGTAGGCTTTGAAAATTTATACATTTTCTTCAAAAATATAAATTGTTTTGCGTTTTGATTTGTTGTAGGCTATTGGTATTCGTTCCTCATAAAATGCTATTGCTTGATATTCAATATTAGAAACTATGCTCTCTTTACTGTCAGCATTAAATTTATCTTCTACTCGGTTATTTGTAATAGCCTTTTCTAAGGTATGACCTCTCATTAAAAAAAATTTTTTCGATTTTTTTTTTTTTCATAAATGTTTTCTAAAATTCTTAAAAAAAAATAATGTCCTCAAGGGGGTTTTTATAACTGTAATTATTTTTCGAGTTACAGAGCTATATATCTTAATATATTAAAACGTTGGTGAGTATGTTGGTACTCTAATAACTGTTGAACCACTAATGCTAGCGACTTCGTATTCATACCATATGTTTCTTTTGTTCTCCGATTTGCATAACTTTTTTTTGTACCCGATAGGTGGCGCTGGGGTCGAGATTTTCCCAAAAAATTTATTTACGGTCCAATTAAGCTCAAATTCGCAACATATATTATGTACATAAAACTAAAGTTGCTGACAAAGTTTTTTACCTGTAGGTGGCGCTGGTGTTAAAATATTCAAGAAAACGTACATTTTTTTCAGTCATATTCATAATATTATTAAATCGTGCTTTACTTTTGCCCGACACTCGGTATTAAAATTTAGATGCAATATAAAATCCAGATGTTTTCTTCGGGCCAGCAACGCGGACCGGACTCAGCTAGTATATATATATATTTGTAAGACAGTATAGAAAATTCTTGTAATAAAACTTTATATGCATTTTTCTCGAAATCAATTTTTTCAAATTGGGGTGTCGTTTTTCTTAAGAACCAGATTTCGTATCGAAATTCGGCGGACGGCGTTTTGTAGGTAATTACGTCAGGTAGGTCCTGAACTAGGCCGATTGGGCTAAGTTTACTACCGGTGGAGGGGTGGGGAAAAAACCCCCCAAAAACAGCTAATTTTTGAAAGATTTTTTTTAAATCGCACCAATTTGTCAAGTTGCCGGACGTGATTACCAACAAATTTCCATCCGCCGAATTTCGATATGACATCTGCTTCTCAAGAAAAATGACATCCCGTTTGCCTTCTCATTTTACGTACCCCTTTTCATCGCTCTGGGAGGGGTGTATAAAATAACAGAAACATAAACAGGTACAGAAAAAGTTAGAAAATTACGTACACTTTGACGTAAAAAACCCAAACTTGCTAAATTGAAAAACGACTGAGCGACAGTGCTTTTAAAAAAACGTTATTTTTGTGGGATTGCAAGGTTGGAGTAGGGCATCCGACTCTAGTGGTTTTGCATTTGCGAATAAGGATCTATAACAAATAATTCCAACCGAGTGTACTTGTAGTAACATACTTTGTAGGTCAGACCAAAGTATTCCGGTATTTCATCAGTCCAGTTCAATACTACATTAGTCTGTAGATACATACGACACATATCTTCTCAGACATTTTTCGGGTCACAGAATTCGTTTAAATTCGAATGATGATTGTGATTTTTAATGTGATTAAAAAAAAATTAAAATATGTAGCAATAAGATAACATAATATATTTATGTAATATGTTGCTTTTATTTAAACAATTTTCATAAAGCCAATAATCACACCTACAGCACTTTACATTTTCTGTTTCCACTAAAGAATTCTGTAAATAAAAACATAATAAACACTAAAATTTTATCACCACATCTTATTTACATCACTCATACGCCATGATGGCCACACACGCATACACACATTAGTGCTCGTATAACATTCGTAATTTAATCAAAGTCTAATGAAAGATAGAGAAAAATATTTTTGCTGACATGACTAACAAGATAAAAAACAAAAAAAACTATTATTTTAACGACTTTTCTAGAAAATAACCATAAACAGCGAACAACAGCAACAAACAATCATCAATATTTATTTTATTTAAATTGAAAACCAATACATTCATTACGACTGGCAAACAAAGTTTCCCGCCCACAAGTCGTATAAAAAAAAATATAAAAAGTAAAATTAACTATAAAATCAAGTTACATGTTCCACATATTCAGAAACAAAACAAATCAAAACCGAAGACTCATCTTATGGTTTTCTATTTTCTCTCTTGGTAAGTATTGAAAAAAAAAAATAAAACAAAAAAAAATAAATAACAAGTAAGAAAATTATAGTCGGTCTAGACCGACTATACGATACCCTATACCATGCGTTTAGAGACCCTATCTCTTAGGCCCAACTAACTGGACATAGAAAATAAGCAAAAACCAAATTTGAGTGGGATTTTTATTAATTTTTTTTGTCTGCAGATATGAAAAAGTTCATATCGGATGCTATATCTATATAGGTACTTGGTCCAAAAATGGACCGATCCTGATCATGTCTGGTAAAGTCTCTTGTATTTTGCAAAAATATATACAAACAAAATTTGAGAAGAATCAGTGCAATATTTTTGTTTTTTAATAGATTTAAGTGAAAATCGGGAAGCAACTCTATATGGGGTCAAAGGGATCATTTTTGGACTACTCATTAATGGATGTAATGAACGCATACAAACCCAATTTGAGTAAGATCTATATGACAATTTGGATTTTATGGCAATTTATGTCGATTTCATAGGGGTAATTTGTATTGGGGGTTAGGTCTGAACATGGACCGATTCTCACCAATTTCAATAGCGTTCATCCCATGGCCGATAAAAGCTTACGTACCAAATTTCATCAAAATACATTCATATTTGCGACCTGCAGTTTGATTACAAACTTTACATGGACACACAGACGGACGGACGGACGGACGGACGGACGGACGGACGGACATTGTTAAATCAACTCAGAAAGTGATTCTGATTCGATCGGTATAATTAAAGATGGGTCTAGGTGAAATATTTTTGGTTGTTACAAACAGCAGCACAAAGTCATTATACCCAAACCACATAGTGGTATAGGGTATAAAAATGTGTGTTGACAATTGAATTGTTTGGTAGCTGATTACATAATCCAGTTAGTAACAATGTTGCTAATGATTCTATAAAAGATAATAATATTACACTTGTATCTATTTTTTTAGCTTTATTTATGATACAGAAGACATTTTACACTTAAATCCAACATCTTGAATTCTATCTACTAATAGCAACAAGATTATTTTGTTTTCAAAGCCCAAAAATAATCAAATGAAAAGAAATGTTTCCAATTATTGATATGCGGTTTGCTATAAAATTTTGAAAAGATTCTGACAACTTTTTTATCGTTTATTTTTATAGATATTGCTATAATAATTCGGAAGATATAAATGATCTATTTGTGTAAGCCTAAATTAAATAAAAAAAAATGTTTAGTATTTAAATTAAATTCTCCGGTCTGGCAACTCAACATAAGCATAACTTTTTATCTTCTCTCTATCTTTATCTATGTATGTCTATCATTAGAAATCTCATCATCAACATCATCCTCGAATTGCACTTGTATGATTCTATTCCAAAAACTCCCACAATATTCAATTTTGTAAATGAAAACAATAAAAACCTACGCATGTTGTTTAACAATATTGTTTGTAAAATGAAAGGAAAAAGATTTCTAGGCATCCTATAGAAAAAAGAAACTTAAGCCAAATGTGAAGAAATTGTGCAAAGCAAGTAAAGGCAATGAAAATGAATTGATAAATTAAATAAAAGTGAAGTGGAAGTTAAATAAAATACTTTCTGAATAAGCCAATGATTTCAAACAATTTACTCTAATATACAATTTTAAAGAGAATTATGATTGTAGAAAGGTTTCAAATAGCAATTCAAAATTTGAAGTTCAAAAAAGATTAGGAGAAAAAAGCAAAAACATGATAAGAGTAGTTGCTATTAGGTAGATGGAAATAAGGATTAACTTGCACTTTAGATTAACCAAGCTTTGGACCAAAAAAATTATGTCATAGTTGAAACAAATTCATATTGGAATTAAAAAAGTTTTTATAGTTTAGAACGTTGTTTATTAGTATAGATGAAATTCGAAACTAGATAACTGGCGATGTTCTCTCTTTTGATGATTTACATCGTCCATAACTAAATTATTGTCATTTGATCCTCGCAAAAAGAGATAATCACAAAAACGCTAATTCACAATATCAAAAAAAAAACGCAAAATCGTAAAACCACAAAGATGTAAAATCACAAAAACCTTAAATCACAAAATCGCTATATCCCAAAATCGCAAATCACAAACCTTAAATCACAAAATCTCTATATCGAAAATTCAGAAATCGAAAATTCACAAAATCATAAAATCATAAAACCGAAAATGAGCAAAAAACCAAAAAAAGGAAAACGTCAAATCGTAAAAAAAATCAAAATCGTAAAAACACAAAAACGCAAATCGCGAATCGCAAAAACGCACAAAAATGCAAAAAACACATATTAATAAAAACGTTAAAATGCAAAATAACAAAATAGCATAAACTCAAAACTGCAAAAACACAAAATCACAAAATAAAAAAAATATAAAAAATACAACGACGTAAAATCGCTAAATCACTATCTTTCAAAAGCGCTAACTCCCAAAATCATAACACCGCAAAACTTCAGAATGGAAAAGTCGCACAAACTCCAAAATCGCAGAAACGCAGCATGCTAAATATCAAAATAATAAAATCGCAAAAACGTAAACGTAAAAATGATAATAAACAAAATAAAACGCGGACTCAAATATAGAAAGACATAAAAGCAGAAAGACCCGAAATCAAAAAAATCGCTATAGCCCAAAATCGCAAACTCGCAAAATCATAAAATCATAAAACCGCAAAAACCAAAAAAAAGGAAAAATGTCGAATCGTAAAAAACTCGATTTTGAGCAAAAACACAAAAACGTAAATCGCTGAATTGCAAAACCTTAAAAAACGCAAAAAAACAATAATAAAAACGCTAAAACGCAAAATAACAAAATCGCAAAATCTCAAAATTGCAAAAAGAAAAAATCGCAAAACAAAAAACTAATAAAAAAATCGACGTAAAATCGCAAAATCACTATATCCCAAAAGCACTAACTCCAAAGGTGATAACATCGTAAAATTTCAGAATCGAAAAGTCGCGCAAACTCCAAAATCACAAAATCGTAGAAACTTAGCATGCTAGAAATCAAAATAATTAAATCGCAACACGCAAACGTAAAAATTAAAATTTACAAAATAAAACGAAGACGCATAAACCGAGAAAGACGTAAAAGCACAAAAACCCAAAATCAGATAAAAGCAAATTCACAAAACAAAAAATAACTAGTATAGCCCAGCACTCGAAATTCGAGTGCAAATTCTAGGAAATATTATTTTTTCATTTAATGTTTTTCTTTCCATGTTTTTTTATCTATATATTAAAACAATTTATGAATATTTAAATGAGCCTAACGGTATGCTAATCAATTTTCACAATTCAACACAGGGCGTGTCATGTTCAATTTAAATAATTCTCATTAACAGGGCGTAACGAATGAGAAATATTTTGTTTTATTTAATATATTTTTAACACATATAATACACAAATTTTAAAATTCTGCACTTCTCCTCCATATGGACTACAACTACGCCAATTTTCACACCCCTCCGTGCCCGCATATTGCTTAGAAATGGAACTAAAAATGTAGCTTTACGCATTAATATATAGATAAACCTAAAAACATAAAAACGTAAAACCGCAAACTTGCAAAATCTTAAAACTGTAAAACCCTAAAACAGCGAATCGCAAAGACTAAAAACATATCGTCGTAAAAACGCTAACATGAAAAATAGTGAAATATCGAAAACTCAAATTCACCAAAAACTGAAATAAGAAAATTATAAGTGATCTAGACCGACTGTGAGATGCGATCAATTTTTCTTAGCTCCAACTAATTCGGGTACAGAAAATAAGCATAATCCAAATCTGAGTGGAACTTTTATTAATTTTTTTGCAAGCAGATCTAGAAGAGTTAATATCAGATAATATCTTTGCATGGAGACTAGGTCGAAAAATGGACCAATCCTCACCCTATGCCCGCATCAATTTGTCTTAGGTCCAACCAATTCAGGTATACAAAATAAGCATAAACAAATCTGATTGGAATTTTTATTAATTTTTTTGCAAGCAGATCTGGAAAAGTTTATATCAGATAATATGCATGGAGACTAGGTCGAAAAATGGACCAATCCTCACCCTATTGGATAAGGACACATAATTTTGTCAAGAACATATAGAAACCAAATTTGAGAAAAATTTATGCAATTATTTTTGTTTTTCGACAGAATTAAGTGAAGATGAGGAAACAGCTTTATATGGGGGCTATTAGTAAAAATTTTCCTTTAGAGTTAATTTTTGGACTACTGATTAATGTGTATAATAAGCACACACAAATTTAATTTGACCTAGATCTATATGGTAATTTGAACCATATGGCAAATTAATTCGATCTCGCAGGGGTCATTTGTATGGTCATTTCAACAGCGTCCATACTTTTATCAATATATATTCATATATGTGACCTATAGTTTGATTATTGGCTAAGAGGTTTACAGGGACACACAGACGGACTGATAGGCAGACGAATGGACAGACGGACGGACGGACAAATGGACAGACGGTGGACGGACGAATGGACAGACGGACGGACGGACGGACGGACGAACATAGCCAAATTGACTCAGAAACTGATCGAAATAGTAAAAGATGGGTCTATGTAAAATATTTTTTGTATTTACAAACATCAGCACAAACTCATTCTCCCCCGACCTCATAAAAAGATAGGGTATAAAAACGCAAAAATGCAAAATCGTAAAATAGTAAAAATGCAGAATCGTAAAAGCGTAAAATTGTAAAAACATGAAGACGTAAAATCGAAAACTCGCTAAATCGCTATCTCCCAAAAGCACAAACCCGCAATATCGTATACCGGCAAAATTGCCGAATCGAGCAATTGCAAAAACTCAAAAAACGTAAAACACAAATTCGTAAAACCGCTGAACTCAAAATTGTAAAATCACAAACACAAAAAATTTCGAAAATTAAAAAAATTCCAACAATGTATAAAAACAAAGACGTAAATTGCAAAATTGTAAAATCGCTATCTCCCTAAAGCGCAAAGCCACAATGTCTTAAAACCGCAAAATTCCAAAATCGAAAAATCGCAAAAGCATAAAATTCTATAAAAACAAAAGCAGAAGATAGCAAAAAGAAAGCTATTTTACAAAGACGAAAAATCGCTGTATGCCAAAATCGCAAACTCGTAGTCTTAAAACATAAAATCGTAACTAACCCGAAAAAACGCAAAATGGAATCGCTAAAACGTAAAATCGGAAAAACCCAAATTCAAGACATACAAAATAAATGCAAAATCGCAAAATTGCAAAATCATTATATTCCAAAAGCTCAAATATATTCCAAAAGCGTCAATTTAGAAAATAAAAAAACGACAAAAAACAAGGACGTAAAATCACTTAATTGCTATATCCCTAAAACACAACCTTGTAAAGTTGTAAAAATTCAAAAATCACAATAAGTCGAGAAATTGCAAAAACTCAAAAAACAATAAGCACGAATTCGAAAAACCTATAAACTCAAAATAGTAAAATTGTAAAATCGCTATATCCCTAAAGCAAAAAGCCACATTGTCTTAATCGCAAAATTCCAAAATCGAAAAATCGCAAAAGCACAAAATTCTATGATCGCTAAAATGGAAGATAGCAAAAAGAAAGCAAACTACACAAATACGTAAAATCGTTGTATGATAAAATCACAAACTCGCAAAGTCTTATAATAAAATATAGAATCGAAAAAACGAAAATCGAAAAAACCCGAAAAAACGCAAAATAGAATCGCTAAAACGTAAAATCGGAAAAACGCAAATTCACGACATAAAAAATAAATGCAAAATCGCAAAATTGCTAAATCAATATATTCCAAAAGCTCAAACTTGCTAAGTTGTCAAATCGAAAAATTTCAAAAATGAAAAGCGCCAATTCAGAAAATAAAAAAACGCCAAAAACAGAGACGGTAAACCGTTAATTGCTATATCCCTAAAACACAACCTTGCAAAGTCGCAAAAAAAGCAAAAATCATAAAAAGTCTAAATTTTTAAAAAAATATGCAAAATCTCAACTCAATTATTTTATAAAGACTGGTGGGGATTATTAAAATATATAAAAATAATAAATCGCTACTAATGGAAAAAATGTTAATTCGTCTTTAACCGTCATTTGATTTAAAAATGTATAGTCAAAAAAAAAAATAAAAATGTTTTGGTGAGAACCAGCAAATAGAACAAAAATTTTTTAAAAATAAAATAGTGATTACTAAAAACTTCTTATTAAAATTTCAGAGCTTTAAGTTTAGTTACTTAGTGAAAAGTTAAAAGTACCACGTTTGAATAAAAAACATTTGACATCTAGTATTTTATATGGCTAAATTAGGAAATTCATTTCGATTTGCTGCCTAACAATATAATGGAACAATTTTATTATTTCTAACTCGAGCTAAACTTATTTAACAGCAAAATTCAAATAACCCAATTTTCTCTCATTTCCTTAATAATTGTCCTTCACTTAGATAAACAAAAATACTCAAACAAGCATTTATCTGTCATTTATATTTATGTTTCTATGATAATAGCAACAAAAGTAAGTCACATGTCCAGGAACTATAGCAAATAAAACTTAAATTATTTGACATTTGTTTATTGCAATTGTTAGTTGCGAAACAGAACAAAAGACAAACTTGTTCACATAAAACTGGCCGATGGGAATAGGAAATACAATACAATACAAATGAGAATAAAAACATGACCATGCAATATAATTGCTGGCATACAGAGAATTAAAGATGAAAATTTTTTTTTAACAATTTTCAATAAAAAATTAAATTTATTCTAAGTGATAATTGCATAATAATTTGGTTTATTAATTTTTCTTAAACTCTTCTTTCCAATTCCAGGTATTTCATATGCACAACAACAATATATCAAACCATTAAAACAGTACAAGCCCGCCGTCATCACCAACAAACAACAACAACAACAGCAACAGACCACAAAATGGAATCTAAAATATACTTTAGCCGAATCAGAAGATCACAACCACCTGACAACGGAGCACCAACAGCAAAATTATCAACAGCCAGAGGACGAAGAAAGTTATTCGCTATCAATAGATGACAATAAATTCAGAAATGATAAGCTGCCGAAAGCTCATCATTTCAGTTATCACTATCGACAAGAGAGTAATAAAAATTATAATAATTTTAATAAAAATGATCACAGACATAATTTGGATCATGTAAATATAGGAAAATGTGCCAAAAATTGTAAACAAAACCAAAAATCTCGTCAAGCAGCATTAACTACAACTACAAAATCTAATAACTTTAAATACAACAACAAAAACAACAACAACTATACTTCTCTATCTTCTTCCTCTCATTTCTTAAGCCATTCTAATAAAGACTTTAATAATAACAATGAGAGCGGTGATGATAACGATGACGATGAGGGGGAGGATGAGGACGATGATGATGTTGATGATGACTTAAAAGCCAAGCTAAATTCTAGTTCTACTTCTACTTCTAATTTATTTTCTTCAAACTCTTCTTCAGCTTCAACTTCAACTAAACTGAAAAATGTTCATAGTTTACCATCCCAAATGCCTTTAAGGAATGAGCGCTACGTTTATTCCAATTCACCAGAAAGTCCTGCCAAATTAAGCTTTAAAGCTTTAATGAAAATAAACAAAGACAAAGAGCACCAAACCATACATGTAGCCCATAAACTACAGCACAAAGAAGTTAAGACACATAGGGAAATTTACCAACACAATAGGGAATCGTTACAAAAACAACAGCAACAAAAACCTAACAAAAGCTTAAAGCATGAAGGCCATCAAGACAAGATGCTATACAGATCACGTTCTAGAAGAGAAACAGAGGAAACAGAGAGTATACAAAGTTTAGAGGATCACTACAGAGACAGTACAAAAGCTACACCCATAGATATTGTTACCCCGGCCGTGAATATTATAGAAAGTTCAGCAGCCCCATTGAAAGATCATGAAAAAGTCAGCTATTTAAATGCAACAATTGTTAACAAAGAATCATCTTTAAAAATTCTAAAGCCAGTAGTAACAAAGTCAAAAAGATCTCACACAAATGTTCGGGTGCCGGTTGAAGTTCTAAATAAACCCAAAGAGTCTATGGTTATCATAGATGATGGTGAGGTATTTGAGGGTGCGGCTGAGAGACAAAGAGAATATGCTGCCATGGGTGTTATTGGGGCTGACGACAAAAGTAGTGAAGATTATTCCCACGATGAAGAACCAAGAGTTTTACCCCTAAGGCCTGTTCTACCCAATCCATATGAAGATGAAGAAATGTCTGTGGTTTATGCCGAACAACATTCAGAAATTCGTTTAATGTGTGAAGTCGATTTGGACATATCATCGAGTATGTGGTATAAAAATGGCCAGGTAAGTGAAGAAGTAAAAATTATATAATTTATCATGTTGCAATTAGGCTGTTTTATAATTAAGAGAAAAGTAAAAAAAGATCGATTGAAATAAAAAAATGAACCAATTAAATTTTAATTTTAAATCAACTAATAATGATAATAATAATGGATATATTAAAAAAAAAAAAAAATTAAAAGCATCAGATTTTAGATATTTAAACACAAAATTTTAATTGTATATATGATATTGACCCTTGACCATTTAAAAATTTTGTGTTGGTGTATGTCATTTCTGAGGATATTTCAATACCTTTTTAACAATATCTCGATTAGAATCATAATTCTGTAGATAAATGCAATTTTTGGACCCATTCTGTGAGATTTTTAAAAATAATTTGTTCAATTTTTGTGGCGCCAAGTTTTCGGCACCCCGTTAAAGCTAGAGACCAACATTTTGAATATATCTTTTTTTTCAGTTTTGATTCTTTAGAATTGTAAATCGTGATAGATTGAAAGCTAAAATAATGATGCTGAATGATGTGGTTAAGTATGTAAACTTGTTGGAACTTGGTGATCTTCTTGATATAAATATTCAATGATGTCTATAATCATAAATTTGTTCAGAGATCAATGATTTTTTAATTTTTTTTTTTTTTTTTTTTTTACAAAATATTTGTTTTTTTCCTTTATAATCATTCCTATTTTCTCTTTATTTTTACAATACACTTTAGTTATGGTACTTAATTTTCAATCAAGTGGGTAATTTTTACCCTATACCACTATGTGGTTTGGGTATAATGACTTTGTGCTGCTGTTTGTAACAACAAAAAATATTTGACCTACACCCATTTTTAATTATACCGATCGAATCAGAATCACTTTCTGAGTTGATTTAACAATGTCCGTCCGTCCGTCCGTCCGTCCGTCTGTGTGTCCATGTAAAGTTTGTAATCAAACTGCAGGTCGCAAATATGAATATATTTTGATGAAATTTGGTATGTAAGCTTTTATCAGCCATGGGATGAACGCTATTGAAATTGGTGAGAATCGGTCCATGTTCAGACCTAGCCCCCATACAATGACCCCTACGAAATCAACATATTTGTATGTATATATTACATCTATTAATCAGTAGTCTAAAAATGATCCCTATTGGACAACTCTTAGTCATAGGCCCCATATAGAGCTGCTTCCCGATCTTCACTTAAATCTATCAAAAAACAAAAATTTTGCACTGATTCTTCTCAAATTTTGTTTGTATATATTTTTGCGAAATACAAGATACTTTACCAAACATGGTCAGGATCAGACCATTTTTGGGCCTAGTCCCCATATGGATATAGCATCCGATATGAACTTTTTCATATCTGCAGCCGAAAAAATTAATAAAAATCCCACTCAAATTTGGTTTATGCCTATTTTCTATATCCAGTTAGTTGGGCCAGAGAGATATGGTATCTGAACGCATGGTATAGGGTATTGTATAGTCGGTCTAGACCGACTATAATTTTTTTACTTGTTTTATTTGAATATGAGTTATTGCTTCATGTTGGATATATATAAACTTTTTTGCTCATTAATGTTTATCGTACTAGTTGTTTTTTGGCTCCCCCCAACATATGAGTGTTGGTCTTATTTTTATGATCCATAATCATAATCTTGGACCTATAGCTGGAGATAGCACTATTTTGAGATCATCTCTTTCTTTTTTTTCTGAGAATTTAAACATTGGGCATATTAATGCTCAAAGTTTGTGCCCTTCTATTTCTAATACCAAGCTTGAAGAGTTTAAAGGCATATTTGATGAATCTAGTCTCGACATAATCGGAGTATCGGATACCTGGTTCAAACCAGATATTTTGTCCCAATCTCTTGGTCTATCTGGTTACAAAATTCTCAGAAATGATCGTCCTAGGTTGAATAATGATAGTGATAGTCTACATCCTGGTAGAGCCGGTGGTGTATGCCTATACATATCGGATAAATTGCCTTTTAGGATTATTTTTTATGGCAAAAGGTATGGAGTATGTGAATCTGTGTTGAAATTTTTGGTAATGATATTTCGGTGGTAGTTGGTGTGGTATATTTGCCTGATGGTGATGTTGAAGCGTTTGAAAACCTTCATGGTGATCACTTTGATTGTTACTCTAATATTATTATTATGGGAGACTTCAATTATAATCTCTTTGATACTACTAAATCACACAATTTTCATTCCTTACTGTCCAGATGTGGTCTTTCCGTTAGTCACAACTGTTTGCCAACACACCTTCATCTGCCGACTAATACTACCTTCTTGATTGATTACATTCTTTTAAGTCAACCTTCTATTGTGGATTTTAATAGCCAACTTCAATACCCAGTTTTTTCTTTTCACCACAGCTTTATTTTTATTTGAATCAAATTTTCATCTCAAACACGCAATGATTATGTTGAATATAAGTATTATAGAAGGATTGATTATGATGATTTTTATCGACATGCTAATTCCTTTGATGTATCACATATTTTTGGGTCAAATGACGTTGATGTACAACTGTCCTCATTAAATGATTTAGTGGATAGTCTCCACAACCTTGTTCCTACTTCTAGGGTTAGACTAAGTTCGAATGATTCTAGCTGGCTTAAATCCAGGAATATTGTTGGGATCATTTAGGGATCGAGCATATGGGGCTTACCTTAGAGATGGTACTGATGCTAATTGGAGAACCTATTGCAGGTTGAGAAACAAAACCAAATCTGTTATTAGAAAGGCTCGTAGGCTTTATGGAGTTAATCTTTTTACTGATGTTGATAATACTAGAATGTGGAAGAGAATTCGCGGACTAAGATGTGTCGGCCATGAAGAATTTGAACTTGATGCATCGAATATTGAATCGATTGCCGCTGGTTTCTTAAATAATCTTATTCCCAACCTCCGTTTGGAAATTAACTTTGATAATTTTATTGATACCTCAAATTCATTTTCTTTTTTTCCTACCACTGAATCTGAACTTTTGCTTGCTGTTAATTCCATTAAATCTAATGCTTCTGGTTATGATAAAGTGCCCATTAAATTCTTAAAACTGATTTTCTCTATTATTAAAGGACTACTTCATCTTGTAAATTCTATATTTACAACGTCAAAATTTTCCACCGCATGGCAGCTGGGTCGAGTTGTTCCAATCGTTAAAAATGGTCATGCAAATAATGACAACTTGAGACCGATAACTATTTTACCTGCAATGTCTAAAATTGTTGAATATTTAATGAAAACACAAATATTATCCCATTGCGAAAATTTCTTATTGCTTTATCCGAGTCAATATGCATTTAGGCGTAATCATAATACAACATCGTTGTTGCTTTCTCTTACAGATAATTTTAGGAGGCAGCTCGATAATCATCATCACTGTATTATGGTTTCTCTAGATCTTTCTAAAGCGTTTAATCGAATCAACCATAATCTCCTTGTGAAAAAACTTCAGGAGAATTTCAATTTCTTCAAGACTGCTTGTAAGTTGATTAATTCTTACCTTTTAGACCGATCGCAGTTTGTTTCTCTCCGTGGGTTAAATTCTACCATTGGTGCAGTAACCTCAGGTGTTCCTCAGGGTTCTTTACTTGGTCCTATTCTGTTTCTTTTTTAACTAAATGATTGTGTCTCTCTTATGAACAACAATTTCTGCAAGTCATTTGTTTTTGCTGATGATATTTTCCTTCTCTATACTGCTGACTCTCAACTTGTCGACTGTTTTGATACCTGTTTAAGCAACCATCTGAATTCCTTATCTAATTGGATGTCTCTTAACTGTCTTGAGATTAATTCAACTAAGACTAAGGCGATCACCTTTCATTATCTGAACCAAAATTTGTTTCTTCCCACGATATTTTTAAACGGACAGTTGATTGACTATGTGGACTCTCTTAGATGCCTCGTGGTTATTTTGGATTCGAAGCTTAATTTTGATAACCATATAAATTCTCTTTCTAATAAAATTTGTTTCGCGGTAAGAAGATTGTACTCTCTAAGACCATACACTCCTAGGATTGTAAGATACCGCTTAGCTCATTCCCTGATTATGTCCCAGTTCAATTATGGCCTGGAGGTTTTCTCTGGTTCTTGGCAGTATAATTTGGATATTCTTAATAGAATTATCAGAAAAGTGGTTCGCTATGTGTTCAGTGTAAGAATCCATGATCATGATCGTGTCAGAGATCTTGTTCCCTTATTTTTGAAATGTAGCTTTGATGATTATTTGAAATTACGTACTTTACTTCATTTTTATAAAATTATGAAATTCCAGCAACCTGAGCTACTAGTTAACGACTTTTCTGTTATAAATTCAACTCGGAACGTTCAGATTAATGTGCCTATTAGACATCTTTAAATATATGATCGCTCTTTCGTTGTACGTGTCTATCAAATCTGGAATTATCTGCCAAACTGTCTCAAACTATTTTCATATTCCTGATTAACATATAAACGTAAACTACTTGATTACTTCAACTGTATTTTTTAATGTTTTTTCTCCTTCTTTGTATCTCTTGCCATAGGTTCTTTTTATAAAGGTTTTTTTTTTTCTTTTTTTACTCCAATATTCATATGGCTGGGGAGCCACTTACAAACTGGAACTGTAACATTTTGTTTCTTTATTTTATATCTAAATTTTAAGTTATTTTTAAGTATAAATTTACTGTACATAGTAGGTTATTTTCAATGCTTAAATAATTGGCCATGCAGGCTTTCTTTGTATTGATATTAATATATAAATAAAATTTAGCATAAACTTTCCTTTTCTACATAAATATTAATAACAATGTTTATTATTTGTGTACATTAATGTTTGTAATATTTGTAAGGAAGGGTAAAATGTTCAGGGTAACTGTTCCAGTTCATTAATATGGTTAAACACAGAATTACTACAGCTATTTGAAGAAATTTGATGCAAGTTTTTGTATACGGATATTTGCAAGTTTGACGTTTGCTAGATTGTGTAATCGCTGAGTATTTGTGAGAAGCATAAAACATAATTGAATGGAATATTGATTTATATATAACAGTTTTGTATCTGTTATAAAAGGAAAGGAAAATAGTATTTCTAAACTACTGGTAATTTTTGTCGATAGCGTAGGTGATACGGTCTTTAAATTTAAATTTCGGATCTAGTGTGAAACCCAGGTATATAACTTTGTTTGTCCAACTAATCGAGTTGTTGCTGTAAAGAAAGGGATGTTGTTCGTTGTCTTGAAAAATGGTTTGCTGTGGGTGGACAAGAATAGTCCATTTTGAGAAATAATCACGAATTTCAGTTTAGCTGACATTAGGTTTGAAATAATTTGGGCCGACAATATACCTGAGCAGAGGATGCCAGTGTTGTCAGCAAAAATTTATGTAGCATAACCATTTAGTGATGGGAAATCTGCTGTGCAGCTATTATATAATAGTGGTGAAACGAATAAGACCTGTGGCCAAATTAGATTAGATTATTTTAAGAAGACTCTACGTACTGTGAACAATTTGATCTTTTGTCCAGCTCATGGTTGTCCGAAAGATTAAGGCTCCTTATAACGAAAATTATTCTATTTGGCATGAGATACCATATGTCCCGGGGGATACAATGTATCCTAAAAGGGCTAAGATTACAGTGTCCAGCAAACAAGCCCATCAAGGTCCTTCACTCCTTATTATCAGACTCAACACTGGATGGAATTATAAATCTCTTAGCTTGCCGTTGGCCGGGATTTTTGTCCCAGTGTTCGGCAATTTGTGATTCAATAAATTTCTTCAATTTTTTCCTGATGTGTCCTACTGGAACACTACAGAATGGTTCCGGACCAATGAAAGGATGACGGGCTCCTCGATTGGCTAGACCATCTGCCTTTTCGTTGTTCTTCGTCTCCCGCAATCCAGCATAAAGTTAGTTTGTAGCATCTGACTAGCTGGTTGAGTACTACGAGTCTGAACATCACGTTATACGACATAATTGCATTTAGTGCAGCCGGACTGTCGGATAGTGTGTAAATGTCTTTCTTCACGCATACATAAATAGCGAAGACCTGCTCTTGGAAATTGGATGGGTATTTTCCCATGGGTAGGTTACGTTGAAAATTGAACCGAGTTTGCCGAATTTTTGCCATTTATGATCAATGTAACCTGGCAAATAATCGTGAATACATCCACGCTGGAATAACACTAACAAATTATCCAAATTTAATTTGAAAATCAGTCATCGATTCGTGCCACTTGCAGACGACTTCCTGATTTTTATGGCGCATAAAATCGTCTATCTGAAGAAGCCTTCCGTCGAACTCTGGATAGATTCCATACCACATACTATCTAAGTGATACAATAACATAGACACATCAAAGGAGTATGCATACTGAAGAGAATATGACCGCTGTAAAAGAAGGTGTCGAAGAAGATCCAAATTTATCGATTCGTCGTCGACCTCAGGTACTGGCGCTCGGTCCATGTACTACGTGGAATATTTTGCGCAACAGTAGTGACCACTACCCATATCAAATCCAGCTGGTATAGGAATTAAAGCCACGAGACCATCATATGTTTTGTTCTTTATCCGATTGGTCTCTAGAGCAGTTGGAAACTGACCCGATTTTTAAGTGCAAAATTGTACAGAGTGAGACCAATCCGCAACAAACCATTACCCAGAAATTGCACCATTTAGTGCGGTTTACATACCGAGGCATCATCAGTCCT
Source organism: Cordilura impudica (assembly GCA_963682025.1). Taxonomy (NCBI): domain Eukaryota; kingdom Metazoa; phylum Arthropoda; class Insecta; order Diptera; family Scathophagidae; genus Cordilura; species Cordilura impudica. The sequence goes on from OY821521.1 coordinate 202,984,317, forward strand.
TACTTGTTCAAAAATAAAGCAGGAGCATTCTGTTAATAACCAGCAACAACTGACGACTTGGAGGCCAACATTCAAAAAGTGGGCCAAAATTGGAAGACCAGAATGCGCTTTATTAAGAACAGCCATACGAACAAAATCATCTTCAAATGTTAATGCTCTGTAATGATCCTTCGAACGAAAAATTTTTTTTTTATTAAAATTAAATTTTTTTTATTAAAATTAAATTTTTTCGTTAATTTTTAAAATTTCAAGTTCTATCGGGCTTAAAAATGCCCTGCTATAAGTTTTCGCAAAAAATTGTTCAAATCGCCATATCTCGAAAATTCACTTAAATTTTTTATTTTTTATTTTTATTTTTATTTTTTTTTTTTATTTTTTTTTTTTTTTTTGAAAGCGGTTATTTAGCGCTTAGAAGCGCAACACCCAACTGTTGTAGTGCATTTTGTTTTTTCAGCAGTTCATCAATTCTACGCACTTGTGAAAGACAAGCCCAAGATAAGGAAAGTGAAGTTTTCTCCTCTAAAATTTTGATTATGACGCTTTAGCCATGTTAGCTGTCATGGCTCGATCTTTGCCTTCATTTATTTGATAAACTAGCGTGAAATAGTTTTGTCTTTATGTTTATAACTTTAATTAAAAAATTCATTTTTGCCTTAATAATTCAGGGATGTTTGACTATGATTAACTCTTTGATTTGTAATCTTTTTTTTTCTGAAATATAAAAAGTTAGTGTTTAAAGGTTTTTGACTAGATCAAGAAAAAAACAGTTTTTATATTATACTCCAGACAGCTATTGCAAAAACATTTCTCTTGGTTTTATCAAAATTGCAATTACCCACCACTACGTTATTGTTTATTTCTACTTACTTACACACTCATAAAATACACATAATGGTTACGAGTATTTTTCTAACAATAAATTGTAACGCTTTTCATCTCCGTTTATGTAGCAGCCACTAACGCTCAATACTCCTTGGAATAGTTTATAAAAACGAAAACCATTCAATTGAAATGATTATTTTTAGTAACAACCGAATTTTTGCTGTAGAGGAATAAAGCATCAAGTCCTCCAAGAACATTGTTTTAATGTTACATACAGCTGCTTAATAATAAAAATTTATATCATTAAGTGTTTGCAATTGTTTGTGTATATGTGAGTTAGAGTATTTATGAGAGTGCTTTTGTATGTTTGTTTGTGTCTCTAATCACCAATACATACACTGTATACATGTGTAATGGTCTGGCTTGTTAAAATTTCTTAGCTCCATTTATTGTGACAGTTTTTCATATTAAATTTTCAAATGTTTTCAATGACATGTGACAAGTGTTGTGCATTGCCAACAATAAAAACTAAATGTTACAACATGAATGCATCTCTGGCTGCATGTAATACTCGTATACAACCCAGCAAAAAATGGAATGGTATACCTTTATTGGATTATACATTTCTAAGTCTAACACTAGATCTAAAGTCTCTAAAGAAACCAGCAGAAACAAATTTGAAGTCATTCATTTGGTCTTGAGACACAAATATTTGAGAAATGGTTTATGTAACTTCCAATGATGTGAAAACAAAATTCTTAGAAAAAACTCTGCTCTCAAATCTTCCAAAAATTACACTAATATGGGAATTGCAAAAAAAAAAAAAAATAAAATATTATAAAAAATAATTTAAACCAGCACTCGAAACTCGGGTGCAAATTCTAGGATATATTATTTTTTCATTTAATAAAGAAAACTATAATAGCCTAAATGTATGCTAATCAATTTTATCCAATTCACAATTCAACACAGGGCGCGTGACATACAATTTAAATCGTTCGCATTAACAGGGGGTAATGGATTATTATAAATATTTTATTTTATTTAATTTAATATATTTTTAAAACATATAAAAAAATTCATTTAAAAAAAATAAAAAAAGCATGGTAGAAAAAGGATTTTCATGAAAATTAGGAAGAAGAGTTCCTACATTAATTAAAACTAGCAGATTCCAGCCCTCGAGCGCAAATTCTACGAAATTTTATTTTTTTCACAAATTAACACAAAAAACATACTCATTTTTATTACAAATTAAATAAACAAATTTAATAAACACACACATAGCATTGCATCATTTTATGTATGTGTTAGTAGCAAATTTAAATGCAATTTACTCCAAATAAAGAAAAAAATTTCACAATTTGTAAACCTGCAAATCGGCTATAAAGAAATACCTTTCAAATAATATACGTTTTGTCAAAATCGGGATAAAACGGTAGAACAAAACATCAGTCACAAGAAATCGCCTAGCCTATTAATATTATAGATTTGTATCGGGAAAAGAGGATCGAAATAAATCTTTACACATAAAATCAATTTAAAACTATATAAAAAATACCACGCCCATGTTTAATTAATTTTTGAAGATCCAACATTTCCTGACAACAATCTCTCCAGCTTACCAACAATTTCCATTTTTCGAATATTCATTTTTCCTTGCTTGCATTTTGTTTTTGCTGGGATACAGTATGAATAGCAACCGTAAAACAAAAACCTCGTTATATGTTCATCTTTCTATGTTTTTATTATTTTTCTCTTAATCCGTCTGTTTCATATGAGTTAAACAATTTATTGTTAAAATTATCAAGGGGCTAATTTGTTCTGCCGTAAGCAATTTTAAACAAATTGCTGGGTTGTTATTATTACAAGGATGCGAAGAGATTTTGTTTTCAGTTCATAACGATTCCTACATTATTGTTTGTAATGAATTTGTTTATCGGTGGATACATAGGAAAAGAGGCTTAAATTCAAAAATATTAAAAATTTGATGTTTTAAGTCTTCATAAAAAAGATTTCTCATTAAAGGATTTTCAAATCTGCAAGAATTAGCAAAATAAGGGAGTTGGAGCCACTTTTTACAATACAGATCGACTTAGAATTACTTTTCAGTCGATTTAATGTTGTCTGTCCGTCATGTTGTCTGTTTATCACAATATAAAATGGTTACCTGCCATAAAATTTCTGTTGATACAATAGAAAATACAGTTGTCCTACTTTAGAAAAATTCAATTGACGATTTTTTTTGTTTAGAACCATTTTAACTTACAGTCCCCTTATAAATCGCCGGTAATCAACTAATTCTATATACAGTGTACTCTCTCTTAAGCGGACACCTAAGGGACTAATAAATATTTCCGCTGGTGAGAGGTGTCCGCTTATGAGAGAAGTACAAAAAGAGCAAATAATAATTTGTAATGTATTTATCTCTAATCACTTTTATTGTCAAAACAATAACGTACAAATATTAGACAAAGTAAACAGAATTTTCATTAACATATTTTCGAAAAATGGAAAAAAATAGTTGCGTAAGGTATTCAAATGGATTGAAAAAAGTCAGAAATTTTAGCTTGGTGAGTTTTTGCTTTAATTTCAATATCTTGAAGATGTATTTGAAGGTCAGTAAGATATTAAACACCTTTAAGGTCGCTGTGATGTAAAGGAAAAGCCTTTAGTTTTCTTATAGCTAAATAAGCTTCTTTATAAGAAGTTAATTTGTCGTCAATTTCACTTTCTCGTTTATCTTCAGACGAGTTGGTCAGCGTTTCTTGGGAAGCAATTAACATTTCAGTGCTAATGTTTTCCACATATTCATCATTAATGAAGACTTCATTATCTAAATTGATATAGTCTTCAATGTCAACTTGGATTTGGCTCTGAACTCGATTAACAACATTAGTGAACTGGGCAAGTGCTGATAGTGGAAGCTCATCTTCTGCGATCCAACCGCTATTATCATCGAGGATATCTTTTTTCGCAAAACCAGCATTCCTGAAACAATTATTTACTGTTTGTTAACTCACTTGCTCCCACGCTTTGTGTATGAAATAAACAACATCTAAAAAATTTATTGATTTTGGTAAATCCGAAGCAGAATTTCCATCTGCAACAAAATACTTTTCAAAAATAATGATTTGTACAAAAACTTAAAGTTTTTTATAACGACTTGATCCAGGGGCTGACAAAATGCTGTTGTGTTTGCTGGGAGAAAAATAACTTTAACATTTTTCAATTTGAGATCTCGAGGATGAGAAGCCGCAGTGTCTAAAAATAAAATAACTTTCCGTTCCTGAAGCTGCATTTTTCTATTGAAATGCACTAGAAAATCAGTCATCAAAGTCATAAATTATTTAAATTAATGTTGCGAAACGCCCGAGGCTTTGCAGCTTTCCCAATAACAAAACCACGTTCCTTTTCTCCAGCCATATTGACGCAGTGCTATATCGTGAGCCTATCCTTGGCCATTTTTCTGCCAGTGAATTTCTCACCTTTTAATGCAAATGTTTTATCGGATAATGCACGAAAAAACATGCCAGTTTTATCTGCATTATAAATAATATCTCGCGAATCATATCCTTCAATTAAAGATGGCACTTTTTCGGTAAAACTTTTGACATCATCTTGGTTTACACTAATGGCTTCTCCAGAAATTGCACGAAAGGTTATGTTATGCCGTTTTTTGAACCTTTCCAGCCAACCAGATGATGCACTAAAAGCATCGTAATTCAGTTTCTCTGCAATTTCTTTAGCCTTGCTTCTTATAAGTGTGCCCGACAGAGGGATGGCTTTATTGCGAGCCATCACAAACCAATCGTACCACAATTTATCAATGTTAAGGCCTTTGGGCTTCAGCATACTCTTTTGTCTATCCGGATTGACATCAGTGTCCCACAATCTTAAAATTTGGTCTTTGTTTTTGATAATGCAATCAGCTTGAGTTTTGCTGATCTTACATTTTTTTGCTAACTCGCGTACACTTAGTTTTTCATTTTTATGAATTTCAATTACATTAACTTTGTCTTAAATAGTCAACACTGCTTGTGGCATAGAGATTCAAGTATACAATATGAAAATATAAATGTATGTATATATTCATTCAAGACTTGTTGTCTGTTCGTATTTAGGGATTCTCCTTTATACATACAAGCATTATTGAATAAGCAACAGATGTACGGATAGGGACAAGAGTAAACAGAAAAACAGTGTTACCTTGTTAAAGTGTTATAAACTGTTCGGTTATGGGGAACTAAAATGCCCTTTGGTGTGGGGAAAAAGTGTCCGCGTCCGGTTATGGGAGGGTTGTCCGCTTAAGAGGGAAAAAATTAAAAAATCCTGAGGATATTTTTGGTACTGAAAAAAGTGTCCGTTTAAGAGAGGTGTCCGTAAGGAGAGAGTACACTGTATACACATTCAACCAAACAAATTTGTTTAGTATATAATATAATTTTAGAATATTGAAGAGATTTCATAATAATCTAACCCATATAAACAAAGTTGTTGTTAAAACTCTTTCCTTCCTTATGCATATGAGTTTTGAATTTCTCCATTACTGCGCGTGACTTTGCGTGACTATTATAATATTAATCTTTGGCCACATCAAGTCTATAGACAAAGTTTCAGATTGATTGAATGAGGGGAAATGAAGTATAAATCACTCGGTGACTGTGCGTGACTAGACCTAGATTCTGATTGATCGGATGAGGGGAAATGGGGTTTATATCACTACATGATTGTGCGTGACTATGCGTGACTGTGTGTGACTATCTTAAAATTAATCTTTGGCCACAGCAAGCCTACGGACATAGTTTCAGATCCATCGGATCAGGGGAAGTGAGGTTTTAATTTCTCCGTGAGTGCGCGCGACTACGCATGACCGGCGAAATTGGATAAGGTGAAATGACTGTGCGTGACTATTCGTGACTGTGCGTGACTAACCAAAAAATTAATCTATAGTTACAACAAAACTATGGGCCAAGTTTCAGATCAACTGGATTAGGGGGAATGGGGTTGCCCCACGACAGACAGACAGAGAGATTGAGTTAAGAGAAAGAGTTTAAAAATGGTAACATTGGAATATTTTTGAATCTATATAATATTCACATCCGATATCAACTTAAATAAATCGACAGGCAACAAAGAAATTACAATCTCACTTAACTCTTCTGTTTGTGTTAAGGTCCCTGGGTACCTTTTTGATTTTCGAATTCTTACGCCTCCTTAATGTTGTATGAGTTGAATTCCCGAACCGTACATATGTTCCACGAAAAAATTGTACTGAATTTGAAGCGATTCTAGCAAGAGTTCACATTTTATTGAGGTTTAATGACGTTTAGTACGTGGATTAGTGAAAGGGTCCCCACTTTAGTTCGGTTTATTTATTTATTTATTTATTTAATTTGGTATCCCACCCAACAAGACATGTGATCTTCAAACAGAGCGGGTTCTAATATATGTTAAATTGATTTATGATGTACAATGGAACTTAAAGCTATTATCTCAATATTTAAATTTAATTTAAAAAGAATTTAAAAAAAAAGAAGTAAAAAATAAATAAAAATAACTGACTTTAAATTGGAATATTAAGCATTAAAATTAAAAACATCCGTATAAGTAAGAAAAAATTAAATAAAAATTGATAAATTAATAATAAAAAAAGGAGAAGATATGAAAACAAATATAAAATAAAGAATGAAATCAAAAACTAACAATGCAATTTTGATGTATAAAATATAGAAAAGTTACAATACTACTTAGAATAAAAAAACAAAAGAAAAAGAGGAGAAAAAAAAATATTTATATGTATATTAACTTAAAAGCTATTTTGACAATTGTTAATTTTATGTAATGTAGATGAGGTGTAAAAACAAAAATTCCTATTTGTATCGTTCGAAAATTATTTTCTTAAAAAGTGAGACGTTGCTAACTTCTTTAATTGTGGAGGGTAAACTATTCCAAAGACGTACCGCAAATATGAAAAACTGCCATTCAGATACCAAAGTATGGTGCCGAAATTGTATTAAATTGTTATTTCTTCGGAGCCTACTAAAACGCAAACGCGTATAAAGATATTCTGGTTCTTGATTTATAATAATTTTGTGTAAAAAAATGAGTGATTCTATTTTTAGTAGGTCGTCAAAATTGACCCCATAGATTGTCTTTGAGTAGGAAGAAATGTGATCGAACCTTCTGAGACCAAAAACGTACCTTGCGATATTGTTAAACGTGATGTTTAACCTGATCCTACTCCTAGCGTCGCAACTTTCAAAGATTTCACATGCATTAACTAATGTCGGTATTAGGTAGGTCTTAGCTAGTAGTAAACGAATACAACCAGGGGTGCAATATTGAGTGTTCCAGAGAGTTTGCAACATTGAATAGGTTTTTCCACACGCCGCTGCAATGTGATCTGACCAGGTAAGATTTTTGTTAAATACAACACCCAGATTTTTGGCTCGTTCGACAATATCAATTTGCTGATCATTTAAATAAATGTTTGGGTTTACCGGTATTCTAGTTAATCTATTACGCATCAGAACGCAATTGGTTTTTTAAGGGTTAAGGCTGAGACCATTTGCAACCGCCCAATTTGAGATTCGTTTTAAATCATCATTCAGTTTTCTACTGCAGTCCTCAATTTTTCCTTTTTTGCTGCTAATGTACAGTTGTACATCATCGGCATAAATTCTTACATTGCAGTGGATTAACTGTTTAGGGAGGTCAGTAGCATATATTGAGAAAAGGAGGGGACCAAGAATAGAACCCTGAGGAATGCCTCTTGAAACAGGAAGAAACGCTGATGCTGTATTATTTATTTTTACGCATTGAACGCGATTTACTAAATAAGATGTCATCAGTGCAACTGATGTTTGGGAAAAGTGGATAATTTTCTTAAGTTTTTTCAGGAGGACTGTGTGATCAACTCTGTCAAAAGCTTTTGAGTAATCTAACAGCACTAAAAATACCACGCATCCACAATCAATTTCTTTTCTGATATCTTCAGATACATCGGCTAGAGCAGTAAGAATTTTAGCTTGTTTCCATCGTTGGGGAAAAGTGCTCGTTGTGATTATTTTGTTAAAAATGTGTGTTATATATGGCAAAATTAGCATTTTCAAAAAAGTAGGGTGATACCATCAATACCAGTTGCATTTGACTTTATCATGACCATGTACTATTATTCGAGGAAGTCGCTAACGAGTTTTGTTTCAGTATATTTTTTTGACTGTATTTATTTTTTCAATTGAATTGACGCTGATGAGTCGGATGACAAAACTGAACCGCATGTGGATATCGATGAGGAGCTAGACGAAGACGACGAAGATATATTAGAAACTGCTCCTGCCACTACCAAAACTTCTGAAAGTTATTTTGCACTAACGAATTCTCGAATTGATACTCATAAAGTGGTCGACTATATAAGAAGGAAACTATGGTCAGTGAAAGACCCATATGACCCCTACACCATATTCCTCATGCTCATTATCGAACATATACCGTATATTATCATACGGAAATCCAAACGAAAAGCCAGGGAAGTACCAACTGTATGGAATTCGGTAAATCCTACGAGGAAAGTGGAATGGAAAATAATCGCTATAAAATATTTCGATGCATTTGTATACCCTATACCACTATGTGATTAATTTTTCTTATCGTTTTGTATGCTGGACTGTCGAAATCGAATAATAAGCCTGCTAAGGAACTGTCTGACCGAACCCATGCTCCAATATATAAAGCCGCATTATCGTACGATCGATTTATGCTAAAGAATTATTTCGCATTGATAACGAAATTACGCGACGCGAGGGTTAAACAGTAATACTACTGCTATTGACGATGTGTATGCCAATTTTGCGGCTGTTTACATCCCGCATTATTCGCAGACCGTGACGAGCAATTTTTCCCATATAGAGGCCGGACAAGATTTACTCAATATATTTCGTCTAAGCCAGCCAAGTACGTAACAAAAATATGGTGGCTGTGCGAATTCGAAATCAATGGAATAATTTACTCTGGGAAGTTAAGTGGCCTGGTCAAGAGCCTGATGTAAATCATGGGCAGAATGCTGTGTATCAATCAGTGGAAACATATGTGAATGCAGGCCGCATAGTTTATACTGAAAATTTTTTCTCCACGCTTAATGTGCCAGAGTATTGCATTTGTTCGGATAGTACACTCAAATAAAATATTTGTACCGCGTGAGTTCTTGAAAAGTCCTGCGCGTTCAGCTTGCACTCATTGTTTGGCATTGTTTGGCGAAAGCATTGTAGCACTGTGCTTATATGTCCCGAAGAAGAATAAAGAGGTAATTTTACTGTCTTCAATGCACTATTCTCGCGATGTAGGTACAACTATAAAAAGGAAGTCCATGGTTATTCTGGTTTGCACTGCTAATAAATCCGGCCTGTATACAATGGATCAGATGCTTGGCACACGATCAACAACTTTCGAACGATCAACAAACCGCTGGCCGCTTGCAATGTTCTATTAGTTGCAATAGTTGCATTTATCATATAAGCGATTCATTTTTCTAGTTGCTTACAACACAAATATAAATGCCTAATAATGAAGAACGAGCCACCAATGAATGTATTGCAAGCTGTGCCATACTCTAGGATTCGAAACACTGTAGAAGCATTCAATGTAAACATAAAATAAAATAATATTGAAACACACAAAACCGGAAAACTTAATATTTTTTGTCCTTGTAGCTGGTAGGAAGACTGACAGCAGGAGTTGCACCATCTTTTGTGCATCGGCCAAATAGGCCGTTATGCCAGTTATGTAGTGTGGAGTTTGAATGCCAACGTAAAACCAGAGCATATTGCTTTATTTGCAACAAAGCAGTTTATGCTGGGTATTCGACATTGCTGCATCATTGCAATACCTGCACACTCGAACTGAAAAACCTGCAAAAAGCATTTCAGCAGTGATTTGTCTAACTTTCTCAAGTATTTTAATGTTAAAGAAATCCGAAATTGTCAAAAAAATAAATCTTTACATAATCTAAAATTAACAATCAATCTCATCACAACACACCCCATCAAGCTAAATATCATACAATTTCCTATAGGTCCCAGCGGCCCTCTTTACTGTTTTAAGTGCAGCGTGAGACTCAATAATCGGAGGGTTAAATTTGATAATTTGATAAATCTCCATGTTTTTTAATGACCTTATCTAGCATTATTTGACTTTTTCTCGAATTTCATATAAAAGTTACTTTATTCTCAGCCTATAATTTTCTATAATTTTCCAACTTTTATTCTTTTAAAAATTTGTTTTTCGCCAAAAAAAAAAAAAAAAAAAAAAAAAAACAAAACATCTAACAAACTTTTTTCCGTTGGTAAAATGTTTCTTAATGTCTATTTGCATTTAAGCTGACGCTATCAAATATAATAGTCTAAGTGTGATGCATATTCTTAAGCAATAAAAAACTACTAGGAATTCCTTAATTTTTTTCTTTTTTATAATGAATATTTTCTGTTCATCCGCCATTCTGACATCTAGAAACTATCCAATAATAACGATTATCCTATTTGCATAATATGACAGCCAAAGACGACAAGACAACCAACAAACACTACTGTATGCAAATACTTTTATTAAAGAAAATAGAAAAATTAAAAAAGAAAAATATTTCTATTAAAGCAAGTACAAAAAACAAAAAAATAATAAATACAGTTGTTGATCTTATATACGGACCACTTTAAAATGGTTAACACTTTAGAGTCGAAACTATTTATAAGCTTTCTCAAGTCTTTCGCAATCTAAAGGCACAAGTTTCACTGCATGTTGCATAAAAGCAGTGGAGTATAACTCAGACCCTAAACGATACTATATGTGAAAAATTTATAATAAAATACCTTGGTTATCAGATCGGTTATTAAACATGGCCTTTTATTGCTTATAAAAACTGATAATATCAACAAAAAATTTTATCAAAAATATCGCTCTAAACAATTTCCCGATTTAAGACATTTTTAAAAATTGCTCCGCTATTGTTGCGACCAATGTCAAGTGCATGTTAAAGTTTATGATTTAAAAGAAATTCGGATTAGTTTGAGTTAATAACAACAAAAAATCCGTTACTCAAAGCTAGAAAACTGGTATGCATTTTTGGACAGGACAACATTAAACAATTTATCATTGGGTTATTGAAAAAGAAAAAAATTAGTTTGGGAATTTTTTATTCGCTTGAAATCTATAATAAAATAGGTAAAATACTTAAAAGATTTTATTTCAAACAGGACGTGAACTTTCATAAGTTAAAAAAGAAATGCAAAAATGAGTTCAAAACAAGTACTGTAAAATGCATAAATATACATATATTCAGAAATAAGCACAAGACCAAGCAAGTAAATTATATTAATTAAAAACAAAAACAATAGAACTCTGGTAACAGCTAAAATAATGTTACCATATGAAAACAAATAATTTAAAAAAATATATATCATAAAAACATATACAGCTCATTTTAAAATTACGAGGTATGAATTCTCCTAAATAAAGTTTATATACAAGTTGCTATTTGCACATATAGATCTCCAAATGTTTTAACCATAAATTCAAAATTCCAATTCTAATATATATTGATTTATATAAAAAAAATTAAGTATGCAAAATAACGTTAAAAGTTATGCAATAAAAATCACAAAATCTGCACACAAGATATGTATATGAACTTAAAAACAAAATATGCAAAAATATGCATTTATAACAAAATATGTTAGATCAAGTTGATGTCATATTGTTTTCAATCATTTGTTTACAAAATTTAATTCCTCAAATTTTATTTGGGGCTACTGACTGCAAATGCGTATTTGCTCAAAAGTCGCAACCATGATGATAAAAATTTGCTTTAAACAAAAATTTGTCAAAATTTTTTTCAAACTAATTTCACCAGAATTTATTGTACTTCAGATAAAAACAGTCCATAAAAAAATATTAAAAATATTTGAAATATATATATCCACTAATTGATACAGTAAACCTCTATGTTTAATATTAAATATTAATCTTTTCTGCAAAAAGTACCTTATCTTAGAACAGAACCTTAAAAAATACCATTTCTTAAACGGTACATTTCTTAGAAAATCACCTTTTCTTAAAAAATTACCTTTCTTTAAAAAGTATAGCTTCTTAAACAGTTCTATTTCGTAATTAGTAAGAGCCTTGATACCCTCCACCCGTGTTCTAAACACACTATTACAATCCAGGTTGTCAACACTTATGCATGAAGCACAGAGATGATTGCGGCTACACGAACACATGACTACAAATGCTGCTCGCTGCAATTGTAGTCGTGTAGTCAGCAACTTATTGTTTTTGAAAACGACAGCAACAGATTACAACAATATAGACAGCTGTTTTTATAAAAATGCATTCTTATTTCAGTAGTGCCATTTTAATTTTTTTTTTACTTTATTAAAATAGAAAAACATGCATGACATGCAAATAACTTTTTTTTTTTTTGAAAATGCTATAAAAAAAACTACTGAATATTATCTCAAATTTCTTTTTTTATTTGAAAGTACAATCCTTCCGGTTAATAATGGAAAGTAATTTCATTCAATGGCCTCAGCTAGCCATGCAGTACCCTACACGATCGGTCCAATTTTTAAGCACATTATCGATTGTGTGCAGCTGTATTTCACCAATGGCTTCACGAATATTGTCTTTTAAAGCGTCAATTGTCTCTGGCTTGTTGGCGTAACACTTATCTTTGAGGGCACCCCACAAATAATAGTCCAACGGTGTCAAATCCCAGCTCCGAGGTGGCCAAACGACATCAGCTCTGCGGCTGATAATGCGATATTCAAAAACAGGGCGCAAAACACCGAGTGTAGCTTCGGCTGTGTGGCACGTAGTGCCGTCCTGTTGAAACCAAATGTTGCCAATATCCTCGTCTTTAATTTTTGTGAACAAAAATTCGTTCAACATGGCCCGATAACGATCGCCATTGACTGTAACGGCCACTCCTTGCTCATTGTCGAAGAAAAATGGCCCAATTATGCCTCTGGACCAAAATCCGCACCAAAAAGTGACTCGTTTTGGGTGTATCGGCTTTTCAACGTATGCGTGCGGGTTTTCTGTGCCCCGAATGCGATAATTTTGCTTGTTTACATACCCGCCAAGATCAAAATGAGCTTCATCTGAAAAGATGATTTTTTTGGCAAAATCGGCATATTCTGTAAGTCGATCGCAGGCCCACTTAGCGAAGCGAAAACGCATTGGATGGTTAGTTGGCTTCAACTCCTGAACCAATTGGACTTTGTATGGCATCATACCAAGGTCTTTATGCAAAATTCGTCTCAATGATGCCTCCGAAATGTTCAATTCTTGAGAACGACGGTGAATTGATGTTGATGGCACTTCACGCACACTTTCTGCCACAGCAGCAATATTCTCGGGTCTACGCACTGGATGTCAGTTTCTTTCACTTTTTTCATAAGATAACGAACATACGGAGGTGACGGTGCTTCTCTTCTTCCAAAATCCGTACGCAATTTTCGCACACATTCTGCAACATTACCATGATTTTCAAAGTGCTGTCGCAATATTTCCCAGCGTTGTTCAAGCGTATACACAACCATATTCGTTCAGCGGAAGGATAAAACTAATTATCTGTCAAATCAGAGATGAGCTAAGTGTTACCATTCACGAAATAAGCACTAGTTGAAAAAAAGCGTTAGATGGCGGACCCTTTATATAAACTTGACTTAAGTATACAATTACTTATTTATAATGCATTATTATAACATAAAAATAAAAAAATTAAATTTATTTAACCCCTTTTGATTATTAATCGAATTATAGAATTTCATTTTGCGATGTTTTTTTTTAACAAAATAAAATATTTCAAAGCACTAATTTCTTCTACATATTTTGTTATATTGTCAACACTATTTTTGTTTTGCAGCCAACAAAAATAGAAATTATCCTAAGTTGACTACAGTGACAAAAGTAGTCATGTAGCCGTGCAGCTGTGTTAATGAAAATATAATCGTTTTCATATAAAAGTGTGTATTTTATTTTTGACAGGCTGTAGTCGTAAAGCCGCTGTCGTCTATGTGTTTCATGCATTAAGGTGGATTCATCGTCGCGAACCGCAGTTTTTTTTATATGAGGTTTACCCGAGAGAAATGGAGGGGAAAGTATCGAGCAATTTTTAGTCTTAATGACTGCAGACTAATTTGCGGGTTGGTCGTTATAATTCAACAAACGAGTCTTCAGTCTGCAGACTGCGGTTCGCGACGATGAATCAACCTTCAAAGATAAAAAAGAGGCTAGATTTGAAATTATAATATCTAGATCTGTCGATGGCGCTTAAAATTAATAATGCAACAAAAGTTTTAGGTCTTATTTAAAAGCAATTATTATATGCAATGAGCAGAAATGTAAACATATTCAATTTAATTTTTGTTTGTTTGTTTATTAACGACGAAAACACTTTTTATAATCTGTACCAATATGGGTACAATGACTGTGCTGATGTTTGTAACTTACAAACATATTTTATTTAAAGCCATCTGTTATTATGCTGATCGACCCAGAACCACTTTCTATGACGATTTAGCGATGTCCGTACGTCGGTCTTTCCGTACGTGCATCGTGTGCCCATGTAAAACTTGTAATCAAACAAATATAAATATATTTTAATGAAATTTGGTACATAAGGCTCTATCGGCCATAGGACGAAAGCTAGTGAAATTGGTACAAACCGGCTATACACATAACCCTTACGAAATCAACTTAGATTGTCATAAGATCCAAATTATCATATAGATCCCGTCCAAATTTGGTTTGTGTGTGTTTATTATAAGTACATCACCGCAGTCCAAAAACAAACTACAGGACAACTCTTAGTCATATCCCCCATATAAAGCTGTTTCCCTATCTTCAGATAAACCTATAAAAAAAAAATTATTGCACAGATTTTTCTCAAATTTGGTTTGTATATGTTTTTGCAAAAAAGAAACAACTTTACCAAATATCGTCACGAGTGGTCTATTCCATTCGATATAAACTTTTTTCAAATTTACAAGCAAAAAAATTTTAAAAAAATTTCACCCAAGTTTGGTTACTGCTTATTTTTTGTATCCAATTAGTTGGTCCTAGGATCAATTCTCGAAACGCATGGTACAGAGTATCGCATAGTCGGACATAGACTCACTTATTTGTATTCCCTATTGTTGCTTTTCTCTACAAAAATGTGTATGCGTCGGTGATACATATAGAGTACATATATCTGTGGTTTTCTAGAATAACCGCGTATGTCATAAAATCAAAATGTTTAGGGGAGCCAAAAAAACGTTATATTTGAAATTATGGGCTCGATATAAAGATTTCAGAGCTTTTTATTTAACAGTCCTGTAGATGTGGGCAATAAATACTTTATATAATATTTTGAGTCAAAAATCTTCAGACGAATAGATTCTAGAGAAGGACGAAAAAAGCTGTATGTAAATTTGTCTTAAAGTGTGTGCAGATAAAAACAACTTATGGTGACAAACGTCGTTTTCTTTGAAAAAGAAAACTACCAATGCAACCACTCATGTAGACATAAGTTGTTGTTGCTTGAAAAATGGATTTTTTTGTTCGTCAACAAAAAGTTAACGGGACTTAGGATGAGAATATAACAACGTATCAAGAATAATAGTGACAAAAAATAACAGAAATAAACACACAAGTTTTTATAAGTGGTTATAAACTGAAAACTAATCCAAAATTATTTTGCAATTTTTTCATTAATAACAACGTATGTCGCTATGTGTCATTTTCTGAGAAAATAATTTGTCAGCGATTAAAACATAGGTTGACATACGTCGTTAGTGCTGCAAATTAATTTAATAAACATTTAAGTTACGTCCTTATTTAAAGAAAAAACTCAGAAATGGTCGATATTTTCTTTTTAAAAATTGAACACATGTAAAGAGCATTAAAAATTAATATATTTGGCATCGTTAACTCAAAACTGACAAAAATGGACATACGCGGTTATTCCAGAAAACCACAGATATATGCAATGTTCTCTTACGTATAAACATTTTCCAAATTTTTTAGTTTTTTATATGAAATTTTATCGGAACAGTTTTACATTTTCCTATATCATTCCTTTCTTACATGTTTGGTCTAGAGGCATCAAATTCAATACCATACTGATGCAGATTATGGGGAACATTTCAAGTCTAAGTGGTGTGAACCACTCGAACTGTTGCGGACAGGAGAATGCTTTCAACAGATAAGCAGACAGATAGCCAAACAGACGGACACTGCCAGATCGACTTCACCATTTATAAGGATCAAGTACATATATAGTTAACAGGATATCCGGAATTTGTTTCGAGGAGTTTCAAATGGATTGAAAACCTGTGGTGTGGGGGGTATAAAAAGATAACTTTGCTTAAAAAGGACCTTTTCCTAAAGAGTAAATTTTTCAGAAAATATATATTTTCATTAAGATAAGAAATATTCTGAGAAGGGAATTTTTGCTGAAATATGTGCTCTATCATACACAGTATATTTTTAAGTGTCTTACTCAAAAAAGTGCCTTTATTAAAAAAGCTAAAAAGTGCCTCTCCTTCAAAAAGTACCTTTTCTTTAAATAAAAACCTTTCCTAAAAAAAGCTTATTTCCGTAAAAAAAAGTGAATTTTCTTAAAAAGTGGCTTTTCTTAAAAAATTAACTTTTCATAAAAATATTTTTTTTTAAATAGTAAGGTTTTCTTAATAAATCCCTTTCTCATATAACTGCGTGTTCTTAAAAAGTACTTTTTTCTGCAGTACCTTTCCTTGTGGGAGTAAATATTCTTTTAAAAAAAGTACCTTTCCTTAAAAAAGAGTACTTTTTCATAAAAAAATTGTTTTTATGAAAAAAAATTCCTTTCTTAAAAAAAACATTTTCTTAAAAAAGGCTTTTATCTTAGGGCATAACATTTCCTTAAACAAGTAACATTCCTTCGAAATCTTTTCTTAAGAAAGAAGCTTTTCTTTAAAAAAAGTACCGTTTCTGAAAAATTTATATTTTTTAAAAAACTACATTTTCTTTTTGAAAAAATGAATTTACTTAAAAAATACCTTTTTAAAAAAGGACCGTTTTTAAACAGGCAGCTTTTCTTAGAAAAAGTTCTTACTTAAAAGTGGACATTTCCTTAAAAAACTACATTTTCTTAAAAAGTACATTTTCTTAAAAAGTTATTGTGTAACAGGACGGATGGCCGAACGCATAGGTGTCCCGAGAGCTGACTTCTGTAGGAGCTGTATGGATGTCGACAAGGAGGAGTCCGTGCGTCATTTGCAGGACTGAAGGAGCGGTGCCTTAGATATCAAGCACAAAGATTCTTTTATAACCTAGGTTGAATGATAGATGTTCCCTCCGATGGCCTAGTGACTTCTTGAGGGAATCTAACAGGTTCAGGAGGGGCGCTTTGTGGACAAAAGAGCTATTTTCCTTTTCTTTTTCTTTCACACTCCTTCCATTATCTATTTACTTACTTCCACCTTCCGATACTTTCTAAAGAGTATCACAATGGGCCATATGGCCCATATTGGCCCGAGCGGGCAATCTAACTTAATCAAATCTTACCTAAAATATTACTTTTTCTTAAAAAGAGCCATTTTTCTTAAAAAAGATAATTTTCTTAAAAAACTACATTTTTTAAGTATTTTTATTTTTTAAAGTACCTTATCTTAAAAGCGCATTTCCTTAAAAAAGTATCTTTTCGAGAAAAAAGTATTTTGTTTTTTTTAAGGAAACTTTTTTAAAAAGGGTCGTTTTTGCTAAAAGAGTACCTTTTTCTATAAAAGCAAAGTACTTTTCCATAAAAGGTACATTTTGTAAGTACCTTTTCTTTAAAAGCTTTTTCTTAAAAAGTACCTTCTTTTTAAAAAGTGCCTTTTTCTTAGAAAATATCTTTCCTTAAGAGAGTACCTTTCCTTAAAAAATCAAATTTTC
Source organism: Cordilura impudica (assembly GCA_963682025.1). Lineage (NCBI taxonomy): Eukaryota > Metazoa > Arthropoda > Insecta > Diptera > Scathophagidae > Cordilura > Cordilura impudica. The sequence goes on from OY821521.1 coordinate 203,002,089, forward strand.
TTAAGAAAATATCTTTCCTTAAAAAAAGTACTTTTTCTTCAAAACGTAAATTTAAAAAAAAAACCTTTTTTTAAAAAATACCTTATCGTAGAACAGAATCTTTCATTAAGAAAGTACAATTTCTTCAAAAGTACCTTCTCCTAAAAATTGTAATTTTTCTAAATATGTAATACAATTTCTTAAAAAATACACCTCTCCGAAAAAAGGACCTTTTCTTCAAAATATTACTTTTTTAAAAAAGCACCTTTTTTATTTAAGTGGCTTTCCTTCAAAAAGTGTCTTTACGCAAAAAAGGTACTTTTCTTAAAAATCTACATTTACCCTTTCTTAAAAAATTCCTCTTTCTATAAAAAAGTACCTTTTCTTAAATAAGTACTTATTCTTAGAAAAGTACAAGTTCTTAGAAAAGTATCTTTTCTTAAAAAGTAAATTTTCTTAAAGAAGCATCTTTTCTGAAAAGATTACATTTTCTAAAAAAAAAAAAAACATTTTCTTAAAAAGTACATTTTCTTAAAAAGCAACTTTTCATAAAAAAGTACCCTTTTTTAAAAAAGTAAATTTGAAAAGGTGCCTTTACTTAAAATCTACATTTTTTTAAAAAGTACCATTTTTAAAAAAAAGTACCCCTTATTTAAAAGTAATTTTTCTTCAAAAAGTGTCTTCTCTTAAAAACTTCCTATTCTCAAAATAGTAAATTTTTTAAAAAATGACCTTTCTTAAAAAAGTGTTTTTCTTAAAAAGTACATTTTCTTAAAAAGTACTCTTTTTTAAAAAGTCCCATTTCTTAAAAAAACGCCTTTTCTTAAAAAAGCACCTTTTCTTGAAAAAGTACCTTTTATTAAAAAAGTACCTTATATTAAAACAACGTTTTTGTAAGTTCCTCTTCCTAAAAAATACATTGTCTAATAAAGTATTTTCGTAGTTTCCCAACGGGCATTTTGGACATTTTTATATTAAAGAAACAAATATCGTATTTACATTTGTCTGAAGAACATTGAAAATTTTGAACACTAAAAGAAAATTCCTTAAAATATTGTTTTGTAATAAATTTGTTATTTTACATAAAGAAAAGTCAACTTATAGAAGATTTTACTGTATTCGCAAGAAACATTTATATAAAAGACATTATTAAGTTATTTTCTTTTAGAGAGAATTTTTTTTAATACTGAGAAAAATCATCATAATGAACATTTTATGTCGAAGTTGGTTAAAATAAAAAGCAGTAAGCACAAACACTTTTGCATGCAATTAAAGTCACAAAGAAGAACAATTTATGATTATTATTTCAGTAATCAAATTGCCAATGTCAGAAGAAAGAAATTTATATTGCAGATTTTATGTTTTTTCATATTAATAACTGGTATTTAGGGTTGGAATTAAATTAGCTTTTAATAAAACAGTTTCTATGAAATATATATATAAAATATTTAGTACAGAAACCTCCAGACACCCGAAACTAATAATCGATCATGTGAGAATTAGCATTATCGCAAACAGGATCAATATTTTCATTTAAATTGCATTTAAAACCTTTATTTACGTTTTTTTTCTAGCCAATGACAATATTACAAATTTAAAACAAAAAATCTTTAATTTATAAATATTTATTATTTTTCATTTTAAACTCTTGTTATCTTAAAAACTACATGACTATTAACATAAAAATACTTTTATCACAGTTATAAAAAAGCACGTAAACTTTAGTTTGCACTTTATAAGAAGTCGTGTCTGTTTTAATACGTTGTACGTTTTTTCTTTTCTTTTCTTTTAACCTGACCAGCAAGACATTGACAATTTTAGTTGCTTGTTATACTTGTTGTTGTTGTGTGGTAAAACTACGATTATTTTAATATTCATTTAAATTTTGTTTTATTCTTCAGTAAAGAAAAAAAAAACAACGTCTTCTTTCATTTTTTCGAAGATCCTAACAGCAGTCGTGCTTGAAGTTTTTGAGGCAACAAACAGCAACAACATTGAAAATAAAATTCAAAACTCAAAAAGTTTTATATTCTCTAATTTTTTATTTAATTTTTCGTTTTATTATCATTTTTTTTTGTTTTTTCTTTTTTTTTTTTTTTGTAAACTTCTTTTACTACTAATTGCATTTGTAGCACGTGTACGTACGAAAGCCAAAAAGTAGGCAACAAAACTTTTAGCTTAACTACGTAACTGTGCCGAGCTTTGTGAGCCTGTGTGTGTGTGTGTGTAAAAATATCCTTGGAATAAAACTACGACAAAATGTGCAATTACAACTCAATAGCTTTTTTGTTTTTGGGTTGTAACTTTTTTTGTTCAAAATGGTTAAAGTTTAAAGAAATAAAAATAAAAAATGATTATGAGGTTGTTGTTTTCAAAATAAAAAAATAAAAAATACAAGATCCATAAACGTCAACAGGAGGTAGTACGTACGTACTCGTAAGTAGATAACATTGAGAAATGGAGCATTGTCAATGCAATAACACAGTTAAACTCGTTTGTTGTTACAGTTTCTGTGGAAACATTGTAAATGAAAAATTGATGGCTTTCAGTTAAGTTTACAAAATTGGTCCGAGTCATAAAACTGACAGTTATTGGTTAAGGAGATGAGAAGAAGTTGTTTGTTTATCAAATAGTTTAAAGATATTTTGTTTTTAAATATAAATTTTACTACTGAAAATATTTGTGCTTAAATATAAAATATCAATTTGTATAAATATCTACACTTTATTATCACTCAAAATTATATCGTTCCGTTTATGGATCATTGAAATAAAAGTTTAATTCTTTATGATCATTGTAACAAGTGGATTCTGTTGAGCATCCATCTGACTGAATGCACGTGGCGGGTCAACTAAGTCTTGATCAACTTGTTTGTTGTTTTATTGATCAGTTTTGAATTGAAAATAAGCAACGTTGGTTTATTGATACGAAATATATCTGTGCTAATAGTGAAATACCTTTAAAGTTTCAGCAAAAAACTTTTTACCCCCTTCAAAAAAGAGATACCATGAAAGAAACAATTTTACACAACTTAATTTTTGATGTGTAAACATCTATACGCGCAGGGGGGTAAATTTCAAAAACAGCGTAACATGTAAGCGTAACATGTGAGCGTTAGATGTGAGCGTAACATGTGAGTCGTAAGAAAAAATGTGATTGTATTGGTGAAAAAATTATGATATGAAAAATATAAAATGAAAAAAAAATGAAAGAGGAAAGATGAAAAAATTAAAAATTAAAAATGAAAAACGCAAAATTAAAAATTAAAAATGAAAAATAAAAAATGGAAAATAAAAAATGAAAAATCAAATATGAAACATGAAAAATGAAAAATAAAAAATAAAAACGAAAAACTAAAAATGAATAATGAATAATGAAAAATGAAAAATGAAAAATAAAAAATGAAAAATAAAAAAATTTTAAATAAAAAATGAAAAATTAAAAATAAAAAATGAAAAATAAAAAATGAAAGATGAAAAATAAAAAATAAAAAATGAAAAACGAAGAATAAAAACTGAAAAACGAAAAATGAAAAATAAAAAATGAAAAATTAAAAATGAAAAACGAAAAATGAAAAAGAAAAATGAAAAATAATAAGCGAAAAACGAAGAATGAAAAAAACATTAAAAATGAAAAATAAAAAATTAAGAATAAAAATTAAAAATTAAAAATGAAAAATAAAAAATGAAAAATAAAAAATAAAAAGGAAAAAAGAAAAATAAAAAATTAATGATAAAAAAATTAAAAATAAAAAATGAAAAATTAAAAATAAAAAATTGAAAATAAAAAATGAAAATTAAAAAATGAAAGCTAAAAAATGAAAAATAAAAAATTAAAAATGAAAAACGAAAAATAAAAACTGAAAAACGAAAAATGAAAAATTAAAAACGAAAAATGAAAAATAAAAAGCAAAAAACGAAGAATGAAAAAACATTAAAAATGAAAAATAAAAAATTAAGAATAAAAATGAAAAATAAAAAATGAAAAATAAAAAATAAAAAATGAAAAATAAAAAATGAAAAATAAAAAATAAATAATAAAAAATTAAAAATGAAAAATAAAAATTAAAAAAAAAAAAATAAAAAGGAAAAATGAAAAATAAAAATAAATTATAAAAAAATAAAACTAAAAAATTAAAAATAAGAAATGAAACATGAAACATAACAAATGAAAAATGAAAAACTAAAATTAAAAATGAGTAATTAAAAATAAAAAATGAAAAATTAAAAATGAAAAATAAAAAATAAAAAATTAAATATAAAAAATGAAAATAAAAAATGATAAATAAAAAATGAAAATTAAAAAATAAAAAATGTGATTGTATTGGTGAAAAAATTATGATATGAAAAATATAAAATGAAAAAAAAAATTTTAAATAAAAAATGAAAGATGAAAGATGAAAAAAAATTAAAAATTCAAAATGAAAAACGCAAAATTAAAAATAAAAAAATAAAAAATTAAAAATAAAAAAATTAAAAATAAAAAATGAGAAATGGAAAATTAAAAATGAAAAACGAAAAATAAATAACTAAAAATAAAAAATGAAAAATAAAATATGAAACATGAAAAATGAAAAATGAAAAATAAAAAATAAAAACGAAAAACGAAAAACTAAAAATGAATAATGAAAAATGAAAAATAAAAAATGAAAAATAAAAAAATTAAAAATAAGAAATGAAAAATAAAAAATTAAAAATGAAAAATAAAAAATGAGAGATGAAAAATGAAAAATAAAAAATGCAAAACGAAAAACGAAAAATGAAAAATAAAAAATGAAAAATGATAAATGAGAAATGAAAAAAGAAAAATAAAAAGCGAAAAACGAAGAATGAAAAAAACATTAAAAATGAAAAATAAAAAATTAAGAATAAAAATGAAAAAAAAAAATGAAAAAAAAAATAAAAAATAAAAAATGAAAAATAACAAATAAAAATGAAAAATAAAAAATGAAAAATAAAAAATTACAAAAAATAAAAAGGAAAAATGAAAAAAAAATTAATAATAAAAAAATTAAAAATAAAAAATGAAAAATGAAAAATGAAAAATTAAAAATAAAAAATTAAAAGTAAAAAATGAAAGATGAAAAATGAAAAATAAAAAATTAAAAATGAAAAATAAAAACTGAAAAACGAAAAATGAAAAATAAAAAATGAAAAATGAAAAATGAAAAACGAAAAATGAAAAATAAAAAGCGAAAAACGAAGAATGAAAAAACATTAAAAATGAAAAATAAAAAATTAAGAATAAAAATGAAATATAAAAAATGAAAAATAAAAAATAAAAAATGAAAAATAAAAAATCAAAAATAAAAAATAAAAAATAAATAATAAAAAATGAAAAATGAAAAATAAAAATTAAAAAAAAAAAAATAAAAAGGAAAAATGAAAAATAAAAAATTAATAATAAAAAAATAGAACTAAAAAATTAAAAATAAGAAATGAAACATGAAAAATAAGAAATGAAAAATGAAAAACTAAAATTAAAAATGAGTAGTTAAAAATAAAAAATGAAAAATTAAAAATGAAAAAATAGAAAATTAAATATAAAAAATAAAAAATGATAAATAAAAAATGAAAATTGAAAAATACAAAATTAAAAATAAAAGATAAAAAATGAAAAATTAAAAATAAAAAATTAAAAGTTAAAAAAAAAAATTAAAAATTCAAAATAAAAAAACGAAAAATTAAAAATTAAAAAGAAAAAACGAAAAATTAAAAATTAACCGGTTAAAATAATAAATAATAATAAATATATTTATATTAGCACAGCCCCTGCAGTTGATTGCTATAAGTGATACGCTTTCTGTTTGATTTTAAGAAAGTGTTATAAAAAATCTTTAAGTACACATCTCCCCTGCGATCGGACTCACATGATTTTTTTGTAACAACAACAAAAATACATACAATATTTTTTTTCAATTCTTTTCATTCTTTAATAACTTTGTTCCCATAAAAATAATTTCCACCAGAAACTAAGTTTGTTTTCCTTCCAATAAAAAAGATATAAAAAATCACGGTTAAAACCACGATTACGCCTACAAGAATTTGAATTGATAACTGGGTAACTGAACAGTCGCCAAAATGGTTTCACTTGTCCTGAGGAGGTTTTTGGTGTGTAAACATCTATACGCGCAGGGGGTAAAAATATATTTCAAAAGACAAAAACGGTGTTAGGTATTAGTGTGTTGGTGCAAAGATTAATATTTATATAAAATTATTTCAGCTAATTCAACAATCTTTAAGTATGACAACAACAGCCCCCGCAGTTGTCTGCTATAAGTCATATATAGATGACGCTTTCTGTTTGATTTTAATTGGAGTGTAAATAAATGTTTACACATCTCCCTTGTGATCGGCCTCACATAGTTTTTTTTTTATTATTATTAAATATTAGTAATACGGAATTAGACGTCTAATAAATCCTTGACGATAAACCCTTCAAAGGCAGAGGTCATTACGTTCGGTTCATCGAGCCGTTACTTTACTGATTCTGATATTTCTATTTATGGTTTTCGTGTTGAGTTCGTGAACCAACATAGGTGTTTAAGGGTTTAGGTAGTTGATGAACACCTTAGTTTTGCCTCCCGCATTGCATCTGTTCATTGTAAGGTGGCTAGTATTCCACGTATGTTATATTCATACTTGCCATTTCGGGTGAAGTGTAGAGTGGCTAATGCTTCGCAGTAGCCTCAGATTTTATATGATCTTGAGATGTATTCGGGCAATATTTGCAAGAACCTCACAATGCTTGAGCGGATTGTTAATTCGTTTACAAGTTACATTTGTAATACGAGTAGGGGGTGAACATATGTCTGGATATATTAGGATATTTTTGGATGTTACTTTAAGGATTTCCTTAAATTTCGAAATATCTTTTTTTACTATAAGACACTTGAGAGTGATATAGTTGTACCGTTGTGTAATTAGTTTTATTTTGTTTACTTTAGTAGGTTGAATCATACTATCATTCCATTGACTAGAAGTTCTTTATATGACAGATGTTTTCCAATTAGAGTTGCTTGGTGCTGGAACTATTTGCTTTTGAAATTGCAGATTTTCTTTTATTCTCTTATTCTAGCTTTTCAACTGAAATTTTTGAAGCATTTGTCGAATGTGGTTTTGTGATTTTTTTTTTTTTTCTTATTTTTGTTTTTTCTATTTTCTTGATGGGTTTTAGGTAAGAAGCGGTCTGAAATCTGACAATTTGCCTATGTTATTTTTTAATTATTTATTAGCTTTCTATTGATAATAATATCCGGTCTTTATTTTAATGGTGTTTGTTTGTTTTCTTATCGGCTGGAGAGCCAAAATAAATTGTGTTTAGTGAATTTTTTTATGCACATAATAATTTTTTTTTTATCGTGTTCAGGATTGTATGGCGACGTAATACATTTTTTTTTTTGGCATAGAAGGCTTTTGTTTTACAGTGTGGATAAATAAATAAATAAAATAAATAAATCCATAAACTAATTGAAAATCTTAGCACACAGAAATGTTAAATCATTTCGTTTACTTTACTGTTCATATTTATTTAGCAGTTTACAGAATTACAAGAAATAGTAGTTTAATATGTTGTATTGATATGTTGATTTTTGAAAGATGCTTACTTCTTAATTAATATTTGCCTAATATCGTAAAATAAATTATAGAATTACTGTTTGAAATAAATCAACAAAAATATTTATACCCTTCTTAAAATTCCCCTACACTAGAAAAAAACCCTAAATCTAGTGGAAACCCTCCAAAACTGGCAACACTATACGGGTCCCTTTGAGCAAAAGTTGTATTGAGTCCTCTATAATGTTCACACATAACTGTGAGATCTACTTACTTAAATTATGGATTTATTAAAAATATTTCTCTATAAAATTGTACGCGTAGCATTATGCTACATGTGTTGAACTTTTTTTGTCATGTATTGTTGATAATTTTTGTGTCACGTTGGAACAAAATACAGCAAGGAAAGCAATATGTTGTTTTTTTAAACTTAAAAGAAATATTTTTTGATCTTTGAAAACCCAATTGTGCTCAGTGACCTTGGGTAACAACCGTGAAGGAGTTAAATCATTACATTCATATATTTTCATTAATAATTATGAATTTTTATTTTCAAACGAAAATAAATAGTTGGGAAATATTGAATTATTATCAAAGTGACCTTAGAATAATAATTTTTACCGAGGAATTTTCTTTTTTTATTCGATGGCACTTTGAAAAAAACACTAGAAAGTATAGGAAAAAATAATTTCGCAACATTATTTTTATACTATGCTCACCAGTGTGCAAAGAGTATATATAAGTTTGTCATTTCGTTTGTAATAATTAAAAAAAAAATGTCGGGACTAAATAAAATATATATTGTCTTGATCCTTATAGCAAGCAGAGTTGATATAGCGATGTCCCCCTATTCTTCTGTAGAAATCACGATCCCACCTTCGATAGGCCAGCTGCGTTGGTAGTTTTTAACGAAAATTATTACTCTACGTGTCAACAGGTTCCAGTTGTATGGCTTATATCATCGAAATTACAATAAAAATACTTATAATAAAAATATAAAAAAAGCTTGCGTTTTTTCTGAAGTTTTTAAGATGAATATTTGTTTTTTTTAAGTGTAGTAGGGTTTCGCCTATCTGTTTTCTCGTGTACGCATGTCCCAGCAATGGGAATCCCACTTTAATAATAGAAAAATAATTAAATTTTTCAAATAGAACTTTATTCTTTCTACGAACAAAAGCATAATTTCTTTATAAAAATAAATAAAAAGAAATCTTTAATACTAAGAGCCAAGGCGATTTATTGTGACCGATGTAACATTGTCAGTTTTAATTCTATTTTGACCAAGCATCCCTCATTTGAAAGGTATTTCTTTTTAGCTGTCCACCAGATATACAGATTTGCACCATCTGGAACATTTTGTTGGAGTAATGCTCATTTAAAGTTGCTACTAATACATACATAAAATTATACCATATAAGGAAAAATTATTTCGTAACATCATTTTTATACTTTGTTTGTTTGTTTGTTATTTCGTTTGTAATAATTAAAAAAAAAAAATGTCGGGACTAAATAAAATATATATTGTCTTGATCCTTATAACAAGCAGAGTTGATATAGCGATGTCCGCCTATTCTTCTGTTGAAATCACAATCCCACCTTTAATAGGCCAGCTGGGTTGGTAATTTTTAACGGAAGTTATTAACGACATCCTAAGCTTGATGCTCTTTAAAAATCATCAAAATCGGTTCAATATGTCCTGAGATATCAGCGAAAAAATAAAAGAAAAAATATAATTTTTCTATGCTGTTCTTGTTGACATTGTTATTATATATATTTTTTTTAATTTATAAGTGATAGCTGTAATTGTTGTTGTTATTGTAGTCGCTGTAGTTTTAGCATTTGTTTCATTAGTGTGTATGCTTGGCTATACTCTACGTGTTAACAGGTTCCAGTTGTATGGCTTATATCATCGATATTACAATAAAAATACTTCTAATAAAAATATAAAAAAAGCACGCGTTGTTTCTGAAGTTTTTAAGATAAATATTTGTTTTTTTAAGTGTAGTAGGGTTTCTCCTATCTGTTTTCTCGTGTACGCATGTCCCAGCAATGGAAATCTCACTCTAATAATAGCAAAATAATGAAATTTTTCAAATAGTACTTTATTTTTTCTACGAATAAAAGCATACATAATTTCTTTATAAAAATAAATAAAAAGAAATCTATAATATTTATAGCCAAGGCGATTTATTGTGACCGATGTAACTTTGTCAGTTTTAATCCTATTTTGACCAAGCATCCCTCATTTCAAAGGTATTTCTTTTTAGCTGTCCACCAGATTTACAGATTTGCACCATCTGGAACATTTTGTTGCAGTAATGCTCATTTAAAGTTGCTACTAATACATACATAAAATTATACCATGCTGTGTGTGTATGTTTATTAAATTTATTAATGTGTTTGCAAAAATTGTATATGAAAATCCCTGTATTGAATTGAAAAATAATTTTGGACATAAACCAATATCGACAATAACGACAACAACGCATTCAAGTTTCTTTATAATAACTTCATATCACACGCCGTGGCTCTTATTTCTGTGTGATCAACAAATATTTATAATAAAATAATTTTAATGACTTAAATAGATTAAGAAAACTTTGCAATATATAAATTGAATGAAAAAATAAAATTTCCTAGAACTTGTACTCGAATTTTGAGGGCTGGGCTTTGCTTGTTATAATAAATACTGGTCCAAAAAGTACAACAATTAACCATAAATTTTGATAGTACTAGAACTGAAAAGTTAAGCAACTGTTTTAAAATTGGCTATAAATTTGAGTTTAAGACACAAGAAAATGGATAAAAGATTCGGCAAACACAAAATTAATACTCATACTTAAGTAGTTTTCCACGACTCCTATGACATTCAAAAAAAAAAAAATCTGAAACATTTCTAGAGAAATTTTTGGGACAAAAAAAAGTATTTTTTAAACGCTATAGTGTACAGTTTCTTTAGAGAAAATCATGTTTCTAATAGCAATTAAATAATTCATTATCCTGTCTTTAGAAATTATTATTCAGCAACAAATAGAAAACTATATGCAAAATTTAATAAAATATAATTATTTTTTACTCAAAATTAAATATATTCTCAAACACTTTTAAACAGCTTTAGCTGGGCTTCAGTTTTGCAATAAAACAACAGTATTAAAATACCATAAATAGTAGGTAATAACCACTATACGCCAAATACTAATGGAGAGTATATACAATTGTAAATACCATTTCAAAAATTGCAATTTTTTTATTTTATTGTTACTTTTTAATATTTTAATACCTGTTTTATTTTATTTATGGCACAGACACTCATCCCCATACAAACAGACAAGTTTTAACAAACACCAGCACATCCGGTTGAACACTTACATTTCAATGTAATTACAACATAGTTGTAGATATATTTTTGTAGTTGTATTGACGCTGAACTGTTTAAATAACAACAGGTCATTGGAGTACAATACAAATACTCATAATCACTTGGTGGTTTCATAAAATTGGTTAAGGGTAAAAAGTCTGGGTGTTGTTTGTTTGTTCGAGTCTATTTGAGAAGAAAATATTTTTAATCTAACTGTAAATTTGTAAGCTGAGATTAAATAGAAAGACTTAAACAGACCATCTATTTTGAAAAGACTCATTATTGTTTAGTTACAATATTTATAAGAAATTTTATACCATTTCAAGTTAATTTAAAGACATTATTTTCAAAAGAAATGCTTTGTAAAAATTTGCTAAAAATCGACAGCTATTCTAATATTTTTAATAAAAATTAAATTAGCACTTAAACAGCTTAAAGCTTAAAACAATAATTAAACTTAAATTCGTAATTTTACGTTTGCTTTTGACAATAATTTATCTTCTAAGGTATAGAGAAACTATGAATAGAAATACTTCGTATTATTATTACATTAAAGGAACCACAAAAAAAATGTTCCATGCCCTCAACCAATAATTTTTATTGGTTTTTGTAGTTGTTGATGACCTCGTAAATTTAATTTCATTATCTTTGAAGCATACTCTATAGAGGGCTAGGATTTACTCTTTAGTTTTCATAGCCGTGATCATATACAATGACAATGTAAAAGCATTTGTTAATAAACAAAACAGTTATTAAGCAGCTTAAAATTGAAAATGTTTAATAAATATTTTTATATGTGTGTATATTAGGGCGCTACAAAATATTAACTTGACAATTTGGATCGCCACATCAGCTATAAATATTGATTTTGGTGTAAAAATACAAAACTTTATGAGATAGGATTGCAAGGAGAAAAAATTACAAAAATTTTGCTATTAATAATTTTGTTTTAATTTGAAAGGTCCATAACTCGTAATTTGCAATAAATTATAGTTCGAATAGAACAATAAAAACAAAAATCGGTTGAAAACCCGCCATTTACTAGGCAAATATTGCATCACTGGCACACGATTGGGACATTCGAACTCACATTTTCAAAGTTGTTGAAATAATTTATGGCAACAATTTTATATATTCTTTTAATTCCAAAACATACGTATGTCGTACTTCTATCTTGTTAGCAGAGATCAGCAATGAATAACTTTTCTCTTCTCATAGTCATTCATAAAATTTTAAGTATAAGTGAGTAGAGAGCCTTGAAATTCAACAACTCTGATTTACTCAAGCTAATAATAACGATGAACTATAAGTATAAGTAACAATAAATTTTAATCCAACGTTGACATCATACTCAGACATCCCAAATCTGTTTGATTCATATCACATCAGCTTGATTTACATTTTAGGAAAATAGTTATATTGCTTACAACTGATTCAACTCCTTCAACTTATTCATGTACAACTAAATGTATACTTATATGTAGCAGAACAAACTCACAATCTCACAATCAGTATTGTAATGTTCGTAATCGAATAATACTTATTTTTTTTGTTGATACACATTGAGTGAAACTGAGTATAAGTCAACAACATTATAAATTAATTAAGTATCATGAGTATTTCCGACTTTAGAGAGGATATGAGGTTCGACAACTCTTTACTCCATAATATTAATAGGCTGGTCATTTTCTTGTGACCGAATTTTTGTTCTACCGTTTTATCCCGATTTTGACAAACCGTACATTTTTTGAAAGGTATTTCCTTTAGCTGTTCACCAGACTTGCTGCTTTTAAAGTTTTGCCTCTGTTTTGAGTAAAATACATTTAAAGTTGCTACTGACACATACATAAAATTATGAATTGTTTATCGAATTTGTTAATGTATTTGTTAGTTTGTTTCCTTCATTCACAATAATAATAAACCAAAAAAGTGTTGGTTTGTGAATTGGCTAAGTTGAAAAAAAATTGCCTAGAATTTGCACTCCAATCTTCTAGTAAGTATGAATGCATTTAGGCACAAGAAATTGTGAATCATGTTTCAACTGTACTCACTTTTTCTAAATTAATGACAAAATGAGTATTCCTTCCAAATCTATAATTTTACTTTTAAAGAAATATTATTCAAGAAATTTAAGAAAATCAAACAATTTCTTCAAGGATTTATTAAGCATATGTTAAGTATGAAAAATTTTCAAGTAATGTAGACAATTTGAATTTCAGGGGATTTCGAGAAAAATTAATATTTTGTAAGTTATTTTATTTTCAGAAAAAAAATTGGTATTCTGCTTTCCTATTTTAAATATTTTTAGTCATATTTTTAAACAATATGATACAAGACCTTAATTTATATAAATCAATGACAAATTAAAATTCCATAAACTGGATCTTTTTAGGGTTAAGTACCAAAATTTAAGAGATCTTAAATGTTTGAAAGAAAATGTTCGAAATAATTTGCATTTGTGCAAGGATTTCGATAAAATTTACAACGAAAACTTACTTAAACAATAATATTTTTGACTTTATTTCTGAAATTAACCCTTAATTGCTCTTGGGGTCAATACTGACTCTATGCTGAAAATTAAAAGATATTTTCATCGCCAGGAAAATAGTTATAACAAATTCAATATTTAGAAGCTTACAAATTCTTGTAGTATTTTGTATTGAAACCATTTATTAGACAATTGAAAAAAATCACTGACGAATTTACTTCGGGAAGAAAGTATTATTTGATGACCATAATGGTTCAATTCCAAAAATTAATTCCAGAATTAAGAAGCCATCATATGATACGTAAGTGTTACTAAAATCGAAAAAGACATAAAATCATTTAATTTTCTATATATATATCGACCTTTTTTGTATTATTAAATGAAAATTCAGAACTTATATTTCTGACGGGCTTCCAAGGTCATTTCAAGATTTAAATAAAAGATTAATATTTAGTTTTTTCTCCTACGTTGAACTATTACTATTAAAATCAGCTTTCTTATAATGGCAAATGAGTTAATAAAATTTTAATAATTTTCCAGGTTATAGCAGATAAAAACGTTCTTTTCTCAATTTTTTTGGTCAAGGTGAGACTTTCTGTGAAATTGTCCACGTCTTAGTGAGTTTGCAAAAAAAAACCTATTTGGGGGAAATAATATTTGTAGGGATCCGCTAGTTATTATATAAAATGTTTCACATCCCATCTTATTAGATACAAAATTTTCGTATTGGATCATATCTATAGGTTTTCCCAAGAGATTAAATGAAGTCATAATCCTACTTAAAAATAAAGCTTATTTGGGTTTCGGTCTGGGGGTTACAATATTCTCTTGCTAAACAAAAATCTAGCAGAACATACAAAATGTTCGTTTTATGGCCTTTTTAAGTTTTATTTTATTTTTTTTTTTCCCCCAAAAACATTTTTTGAAATCGGACGATAAAACAGTATAAATGTTTCTCTAAGCTAAATTTTTCCTTTGTATACTCGTTACAAAATTTTAAGAGAAATTTTTTTTATAGAATAAGTACATATGTGAACACTGCGGCTGGAATTTTCAGCGATCATTGTAGCCATATTTAAAAAAATAGTAAAAAAAAACGTTAAATCGGGCGTTTATATTCACTTTTCTTGCAAAAATTTAATTAACCTTAATTTATATTCTCTCTGTGAAATGTCACGAGATATATTGCGGACGTATCTATCACTCTTTTCAAAAATACCCAAAAAAAAAAGTCCACTAAAAGGGGCTTTCAGTAGTAAAAATATATCGCACAAAGTTAATACCCTCAAACTTTATAAATATTGTAGGACAATGTAATTTTGTTGTTCCTTTTTTTGTATTTATCATATCCGATCATTTTTAGATCACGTTTGCTCTTAATTTCCTATTATTTGTTCACAAAAAAAGAAAAAATATATTTTAGATTACAGAAATAACAAGTAAGAGTGTTAAATACGGCTGAGTTGAATATTTTATACCCTTCACCCATGCTCCAAACACAATTTTGTAACCAATTTTATCGACACTAAGAAACAAAAAAGACTAGATTTCAAATTATAATGGCTAGATCGGTTACAAGTATGATTAAAATTTATAGGAAAAGAAGTAAGATAATTACTGTGGGTCGAGACCGACTACGCGATAGGGCATAAAAAATAAGCATAACCCAAATTTTAAGGGAATCTTTATTAATTTTCTAGGTCGAAAAATGGACCTATACTGACCACATTTGGTAAAGTCATTTAATTTTTTTTAAATTTAAACAAACAAAATTTTAAAAAATTTGTGCATTATTTTTGATTTTTGATAGATTTAAGTGAAGACTGGGGAGCAGCTTTATATGGGGGCTATGACTAAGAATTATTCTATAGGGTTTATTTTTGGACCAGTGATTAATGGATATAATAAACATACACAATACCAATTTGACCGAGATCTATATGATGAGTTGGATGTTACGGCAATTTAAGTCGATCTTATAGGGGTCACTTCTTTGGGGACTGGGTCTGAACATGATCCGATTTTAACCAATTTCAATAACACTCGTTTTATAGCTGATAGAAGCTTATATGATGAATTTCATTTAAAAATCAAGATAAAACTGAAATTTTGAACCCGACCACCTCAGATATCGATGAAATTTTGTTCATAGCTAAATTTTATCAACACAAACAAACCCTCATTTCTAGAAATGACTGTTTTGCGATTTTTTGGGCGTGGCACAGTGGAAAATTTTTCGAAAAAACGCGAAAATGGTCGAAAAGTGCTCCATTTAAAATGCAATAACTCAGAATCGGCTGAACCGATTTCCATGATCTTGGCATCATTAAAAAGATATTTTAACAGGCTTTATGACACGTTTGAAAAAAAAAAATAAAAATACACTGTAAAAAATTTTATAACAAAAAGAAAATGTTTAAATAACGGAAAAACCAAAAAGATCTAGAGTTTTTTTTACAGTGTATTATTTTTTTAGAAAGGCTTATCCTTCACCTATACCATATCCAAAAAGTAAAATGGGTTCTTTTTTAGTTTTATTTATATAATTTTTTAAGTAGTGTCACTTCTAGTAATTGCCCTTATATTTTATATTTACAGGTAAAATAACACAGTACAACACATGATTTGCCAACTCAATTCGCTTTTATTCGCAATTGAGTAAAGGTATGAATTTCAAAAATTTACTCTACATATGCACATTCTTCGGAAAAACCCTCGATCATATTTTTTATGATTCTCAGAATTAACAAAATGGAATAAACAAAGGGTTATTTAATTTTTATGATTGCGTAAGCAAAGTAATTTTTAATTATTTGGGTTTTCCAGTTGGCTACCTATATGACTTTTTTACAGAAATTCAACCCACATTTAAGGGTGGTCATTATTCGAAAATTTAAAACTCACACATGGTGAAACAGGTATATAGCCACCGTAAAAAAATATGCACCCATTTATAAGTACCTGTCAGTAAACTAGTGAACAATACACAGTATAAATAGGAGTGCATTGATCGATTTTACTCATTCAACAAGTGTCGACGAACGCGAAAATTACAAGTCCATATTTTAAAAGTGCAACGTACCGAAATTCATAATTATAAACAGTTTCGAGAAGCCAAGATATCCCATTACAATTTTTAAGTATATATTTTAAAAATTTGAGTGAATATGAATTCAAACAATAAGTAAAGATGCATAAAAATATCTAATAAGTGTTGCGCTTCGCTTCGTAAAATAAGTGAGAACGAGGCTGGAAATATAATTGAGTATTTTCCAGCTGTCGCCAACATTCATTGTAGCCGTATTTGCAAAACTTGCCGGAATACACTGAGAAAAGCGCGCAGTCGTAATGAATCCAACGTGGAGCAGATTGAAGTCTCAAATTATTTACCAATAACGCCCAGCGATGAAATTAGCGAAGAATTGAATGAACTTCCAACTTGTACCAGCCGTAATGCAAACATCGAAAGCAACGAACTCATTGAAAATATAATTGATCACATTATTCCGCATCTACCAAACCAAATGACGCCTCTTAAAAGGAAATATATCAAACGAGATGCATACAGAAATAGAAAATCAGTGCAAATTTTGTAAAATATAGCAGATTCACTTGGAGCTGATCCATTATCTGATTTGTCAGCGCAACTTGAAAACGTCAAAGCCATTTACGAAGAAATTTTGCAAAACATCAAATATCAAATAGAGAACAGCTCAAATCTTTTGGAAAAGCAAAAACTTTTATCTCTCTTACCAATCAATATGAGTCACGCAGAAATTAAAGATCGTTTTGGGGATGATTATCTCACGATTGTATCAAAAAAAGTAAAGATATCCAAAGGAATAAAACGAAGTTTGCAGATATCAATCTTTTAAAAATGAGCAGACGTAGTTTACCAACCGAAACTCTAAGCACAGTCAAATTATTTTATGAAGATGATGAAATTAGCCGAATGATGCCAGGATCGCAAGATTCAATTACTACAAGGAAACTTACGTGAAATAGTTCAAAAAAGACTGATGTTATCTTCACTACGCGAATCTTACTACGAATTTAAAAAAAAAACCTTGGCCAAAGTTGGTTTTACAAAATTTACAATGTTAAGGCCAAAAAATTGTATGAAACTTGGAGTTGGAAACCAGCAAAATATCTGTGTATGCACATTGCATCAGAATATGAAATTGATGTTTGAAAAAAGTCGCTTAAAATCATTTTGTTTTGAAGGAGAATGCACATTTACCGACTACAAAGATGTTCTCAAATTCGTTGATTGTAATGGTGACAAACAAAAAAGCGAGTGTGCGTTTCAATGTGTGGTCACTGCTTCAAAATTTTAAATAATCTAAAAAGCATATGCTAAAACATTTTGAAAATAACCAAACTGAAGAAATAATATACAAAAAGTGGAATACAACGATTAGATGTGTTCTGGAAACGGTAACCACCAACCGAGAATAATTTGGCAAATAATATAAACAATTGTTGATGGTTTTTTATTTGTAAACATTTAAAATATGTTAGAATTGTTGAACTATTTTGTAAATGTGTAAGAATGTGAGCTGATATTTTCGCTGTTATTCGAATTATTTCAAAAACTTTCGGTACGTATTACTAGAAGTGACACTACTTAAAAAATTATATAAAAAAAACTAAAAAAGAACCCATTTTACTTTTTGGATATGGTATAGGTGAAAGATAAACCTTTCTAAAAAAATAATACATTGTAAAAAATCCCTTGATCTTTTTGGTTCTTTCGTTATTTAAAATTTTCTTTTTGTTATAAAATTTTTTACAGTGTATTTTTATTTTTTTTTTCACATGTGTCATAAAGCCTGTTAAAATATCTTTTTAATGATACCAAGATCATGGAAATCGGTTCAGCCGATTTTGAGTTATTGCATTTTAAATGGAGCACTTTTCGACCATTTTCGCGTTTTTTCGAAAACTTTCCCACTGTGCCACGCCCAAAAAATCGCAAAACAGTCATTTCTAAAAATGAGGGTTTGTTTGTATTGATCAAATTTAGCCATGAACAAAATTTCATCGATATCTGAGGGGGTCGGGTTCAATGCATCTCGATTTTTACATGAAATTCATCATACATCAAATTACATCAATATATATTCATATTTGCGAATTAAAGTCGGACTACATTGTTACATGGACAGACGGATGGACGGACATTGCTAAATTAACTGAGAAAGTGATTCTGAGTCGATCGGTATAATGAAAGATAGGTGTAGGTCAAATACTTTTGGTAGTTACAAACATCAGCTCAGCACAAAAATTTTAGGTATTTTCGCGCTTCTTCGTAGAAAACAATTGCTATATGTAATGAGTATAAGTGTAAACGCATACGACTTTATTTTTGTTTTTTTTTTTTGTACTAGCGATGCATACACATTTTATTTTGCTTGTTATTGTTCGTTTACATGTACAAAAGACAAAAACAAAATCAAAAAATTTTATCGGAGTATCTTTACATTATTATACGTCATTCCTCAAATATTTGGTGTAGCGGCTCCAAATTGAATACAGAACTGATACGGATTACGATGA
The DNA here is from genome assembly GCA_963682025.1 of Cordilura impudica. Taxonomy (NCBI): domain Eukaryota; kingdom Metazoa; phylum Arthropoda; class Insecta; order Diptera; family Scathophagidae; genus Cordilura; species Cordilura impudica. The sequence goes on from OY821521.1 coordinate 203,021,029, forward strand.
GCATTTTAAGCATAAGTGTTGCCACTCACTCGATCTCTTGTGGACAGGATAATGTTTTCAACAGACAGACAGGCAGACGGTCATCGCCATATTGACTTCTTATTTTATAGGGAACAATAATATATATAGTTTTTAGGGTCTCTTCGATGAGTTGCAAATGACTAGACAGACTGACGTATATAGGCTCTTCACATTGGTGTGGAGGGGATAAAAATAATAAAACTTGTTATACATCTGTCGCTTAAGTTAAAAAAAAATATAAAAATAAAGCCTCAGCATATTAAAATGAACATCTTACTTATGCGCAACTGGCTTAAATCTTAAGTCGTACAACAACAAATTATTGCTTAGGACTATTAAAATATTACTAGCAGATTCCAGCGCTCGAAATTTGAGTGCAATTTCTAGGCAAATTTATTTCTTAACTTAGCCAATTCACAAAAAAACACTTTTATGGTTTATTATTATTTTGAATGAAGATAGCAAACTCATTAACAAATTGAATGAAACACACATCTGTGGTTTTCTGGAATAACCGCGTATGTCCATTTTTGTCAGTTTTGAGTTAACGATGCCAAATATATTAATTTTTAACGCTCTTTACATGTGTTAAATTTTTTTTTAAAAAATGTTGACCATTTCTGAGTTTTTTTTTAAATAAGAACGTAACTTAAATGTTTATGAAATTAATTTACAGCACTAACGACTTATGTCAACCTACGTTGACAAATTATTTTCTCAGAAAATGACACATAGCGACATACGTTGTTATTAATGAAAAAATGCAAAATAATTTTGGATTAGTTTTCAGTTTACAACACTTATAAACACTTGTGTGTTTATTTCTGTTATTTTTTGTCACTATTATTCTTGATACGTTATTATATTCTCATCCTAACTCCCGTTAAGTTTTTGCTGACGAACAAAAAAATCCATTTTTCAAGCAACAACAACTTATGTCCATATGGGTGTTTCCATTGGTAGTTTTCTTTTTCAAAGAAAACGACGTTTGTCGACATAAGTTGTTTTTTCTGCACACACTTTAAGTGTAATTTACATACTGTTTTTCGTCCTTCTCTAGGATCTATTCCTCTGAAGATTTTTGACTCAAAATTTTATATAAAGTATTTATTGCCCATATTTAGAGGACTGTTAAATAAAAAGCTCCAAAATATAACGTATTTTGGCTCCCCTGAACATTTTGATTTTATGACATACGCGCTTATTCTAGAAAACCACAGACATAGCATATGTATAATTTTATGTATGTGTTAGTAGCAGCTTTTAATTCAATTTACTCAAAATAAAGGAAAAGATTTAAAATACTTTAAATCTGCAAAACGGCTGAAAAGAAATACCTTTCAAATAATATACGTTTGGCCAAAATCGGGATAAAACGGTAGAACAAAATATCGGTCACAAGAAATCGCCTAGCCTATTAATATTACAGATTAACAAGTTTTAACAAAATTCTTGCACAAATATCTGCTATTTCGATAATTTTTTGTTGAAAACTCAAAATACTCTAAAATATGAGATTGCACTTTTAAAAGGGACTGTTTAGCATCATATAATTTTCTTCTAATATAACAAATTGAAGACCTGCCAAATTTGTAAAATATTAAGACTAAAAATGTTTGAAATATGAAAACAGGCAGCTTAATTAAGGCTAAAACTTAAACAAGCGACAAAACCATATTTTTCTCGAAATCCGTTGGAATTTGTTTTTATACCCTCCACACCACTGTGCAGAGGGTATATATAGGTGTGCCATTCAGTTTATAAGGCATCGGAAGAAGCATTTACGATCATATAGAATATATATATTCATGAACCTTATAACAATATGGAGATGTCCGTCTGTCTGTTAATATCACGCTCATTCACAAAATAAAACATTTAACGGCGTAAAGTTATGATAATATCATTTTTCATTATTTCGAGCAGGTTCTTATTGAAAATGTAGTAGATAGGGCATCACTGTGCCAATATATGTCCAAAAAGATAAAGACACCTCTCAAAAAATTTAAAAAATTGAGTGTTTTTGTCGTAATAATTTAGTATTAAGTTTACTAAATTATTAAATTGTTTACTTTTTCAAATATTTTGTTTACAATTATTATAAATACTGCAATAACTCTATACTTTAATGTAAACTTAAAACCGATGTGTAGTGTACCAAAGATTCGGCACATCCGAATTTAACACTCTTATTTATTTAATTTTGTTTTTATTTATTTAATTTATTTCATTATTTTTCCATTACAACAAAATTTACAATCTTATTCTTTTGAATTTTGTTTCAACACTGTAATGAATATTTCTTCCATATATCGCTGGTGCACCCTATTGTACATGTTAAACCATAATCAGAACAATAACAACAACATAAACATAAACAAACAGGCTTACCCACCTGCTACTTTATTACAATAATATTCTCTTATTTTGTTATTAAACAGCTTAAAAATGTACTTAAAATAATACAATTTATTATAATATGAAATAAATATGAAAATTAATTCTTAATTACAATAATAATGTGTCGGTACTTCATTAACAGGTTGTCCATGCCATGGATCGTACTACCCGAGTAACAGATTATCGTTTTATCAAAGAGGCTAATGGTGCTCTAACCATAACGAATGTCATGCTTGAGGATGATGGCAAATGGCAGTGTGAGGCTGAGAACACCAGACATTATACTGAAAATGCCAGACCAGTTAAGCTGGTGGTTTTAGGTGAGTGACAATATAAAAATTAAATAAGAAATTCAATTCGTAGTAAAGTAAAGTCTTTTTTTAAATAAGGTCAATTTATTAAAGTTTTTTTTTTTTTTATAAGATTTAATTTTAGTATGCTGTGTTCAAACTTATTGCAACAACTTTTCTGCTTTTTATTTTTTCTAGTTTTAAAACTCTTTATTGCTTAGGAAATCTAACCAGAAGCTAAGCATGACCAAAACAAGTTATAACTGGTTTTTTTTTGGGATTTTCTCCCTCTATCATAAACATAACACTTAACTAAAAGTAAAGTGTAAAGTGTGAAGACCTGGCTGTATTACAGCAGCCAAAAAAAAAATAAATAAATAAAATAAGAAAAAATAAAAATCAAAAAGTAAAACTTTTTTTCATTAAAACTTTAAAGTTTCGTAAAAGCACAAGAAAAGTTTTTATGAAAAGCATATTTCCAGGGCTTAATCAAACATACTTGTTTTTAAATTAAACCGTGACATTTAAGTTAACTATTAATCCTTTGCAGATCGTCCAAAGCCACCTTATTTATTGATCGATGGCCGCCGTTTGGATGCTGGTAATATTTTTGTTCCGGTTAAGGAGAATTCTGAATTAAATTTGGCTTGCATAAGTGAGGGTGGCAACCCTAAGCCAACTTTAACCTGGGAAGTGCTTCTCAGTCCGGGAGTAGATCGTCATGCTCAAAAGGTTTCGGCTGAAGTTTTAGAACTGGAGGAAATCAAAAGTGAAAAGGTAAGTCCAAGAAAAAAGAAAATTGGAGGAAGCTCTAACTTAAAGCCGTGGTCTAGTTAGAAAGTATGCAAATTGTAAAGCAAGTCAGTCATGGTTATAAGTTGAGAATTTTTATTAGTTGCACCATAATTTTCTATGTTCTTCATACAAACTTTTTATTCCAATAAAAAACCCACATAATTGCTGGTGTAGAACTGATAAGGAAAACTCTAATGTACTTTCTAATCATTTAGAGGAGACATTCCAACCATTTAAGTTAACTGTAATGATGAGCAAATTATGTTTTATTTTTCTATTCTGCATGTCAAATGGATTTATCAATATCTAATTTTGAACCAAATGAGGTTCAGTTATGGTAAACTAGATACTAGCGTGGTCCTACGTTATAGGGAGATTTATTATATGACGATTTTGGGGAGTGTTGGGATTCAGTTTGTTTCCTGTCTATATAAAACTAATAAGCGTCAAGTTTGGGGACAATCGGCTAAAGAAAAGTCGCGTCGGAAATCGATTGAATATTTCAACTGTGTTTGTATGGGGAAATATGACTTTTTTCAGATATTACGACAATTTCGTTCTACAGATTAATTTTTTCGAAAAGTTATTATATGAATCGATTTAAGTATTAAACTATCATTTCAAAAAGCTATATTACTTCATATCTAACTAAAACTCGTCAAGAAATAGCAAATGCCCCAGACCACTTTTGTGCCAATAATACTAGGTCATGAAATTGGATGATAATTTTTTCAACTTTGAGAAAATGATTAAACCCATCATTTTGTCTCTATACTTATAACTACTCAGATATGAAGTGTTGTTTTTTTACCACGTTGATAAGCTATTGCGCATTGAGACCGAAAATGTGTAATTTTCTTGATAAAATTTTGCTAACTTCTTTTTCAAGTTTAAAAAAATTTCTTAAACAAAATTTTAAAAAATGGATCTGTCACCTTAAGGTTTTGTTACGTACATGTTAGAGATTACCTGTGTGAAATTTTAGGTAAATGCCTCGGCCCGAATTTTTTTTCGGATTTCGGGAAAAATTTGATTTTTGTGAAATATTCAGTAAATGTACTCTTTCTGAATACTTTGTAACAAAAAATTAATAATTTTTCTTGTAAACTTGAAAATAGAAAAATAATTCTGAAACATCAATTCGGATTCCGTCATAAACATGACACTCTAGAGCAATACCATTGAATTGTAAACGTTACTGTTGATATATATGAAAGTAAAAAATACTGTTCAGCCATATTTCTCGAAATACAACATACATTTGACGTTTGGCACAATGGACTATTGCTTAAACATAAGAACATTTTACCAACTCCATTCTATCTTTTTCTAAAATCTTATTTGAGGTGGGTAAGGTTTTATAAGAGAACAAAAATGTGTATTTTCATAATTTGTTTTGAAGATATGAATAATTATTTATTTCATACACACGTTATAGCATTTGAAGAGTGTTTGAAATAATTTTTAATTAAAAATTTTAATAAATAAGTCCGTGACAGCGAATTTCCGGAGTCGCCTCGACAAAAAGTTGTTTTGTGGTGGACATCATAACTCGTTGCCGGATCATGTGAAATAAAAAAATCGAAATGCGTTTAAAAGCTGATATATTTCCCGTGGAAATCGCGAAGAGTCTTTTAATTTTTTTTTATTTTTGGCAGCATTTTGAAGTGAAAACCACGATTTTTGCTATAAAATTTCGGTGAATTTGTGTTAAAAAATGGGGAAAAAATGGAAAATGTAAAAAAACTCTTCCTGCTTACCTGGTGATTTATATGTAGAAATAGTGTGTAAAATTTCAAAAGAACTGGTCAAATAGATTTTGAGCTATGATGTTCACGGACTTCAAACATGTTATTTGCGAGAAAATCGATTTAAAGCTTTTTAAAAACTTATTTATATACCGTATGAGGCCGGTCGCTGGAAACGCAGTATCTTCTTTCCCTTTGCTACGATTTACTTGAAATTTTGAAACAACACTATCGACATATTGTACATTTAGCAAAAAACTGCAAAAAAAAGGTTTTAAAACCTGGTTTTAAAAACTGGTGTTTCCATGTAAAGGTGAATAATGAAATATCCAACATACATAAAATTGATGCTGGTATACCTCAGGGACGCGTATTAGGATTAGTACTATACATATACTTTTTTATGTCGGATATGCTTTGTATTGCTGGGATAACAGTCGCAACTTATGCAGATGACCCCCGCATTTTTATCACCCAACACATCAGCAACCGAAGCTTCAATTTTGCTCCAGCAACAAATTAAAGTATTAAAAACGTGTTCAACTACATGGAACATCATATCTAATAAAGAAAAATCGATTCATGTCACATTCTCTTTAAGACGAGGTAATTGTGCTAAGCTAAAACTGAATGGGTTACGCATTCCATTAAAAGAAAAAATGGAATATCTGGGTATGTGTTTAGAAAGACGATTAGCATGAAAATGTCATGAGGAAAATAAAAGAGATCTAGCTGAAAACAGATCAAAACGAATATTCTGGCTTATGGGTCAAAAAAAATTAAAAATTAGATCTGAGTTTGGAAACCAAAATTAGTCTCTATAAGACAGTATTAAGACCGCTGAGGATATCCGGGTTTAAACTGTGGGGAAATACTAGTAACTCAGATGTTGAAGTCCTTCAAAGATATCAATCTAACTGGTAACGCGCCGTGGTTTATATGGAATGACACACTATATAACGACTTTCACATCCCAGAAGTTAAAACCGAAGTAAGTTGTTTTACTAATAGATACCTGCAAAGATGTGAATCCCTTAGCCATATCCTTACTATTTGATAGCAATGAAGTCAGACAATTACAAGGCCATCGTGTCCTTAAAAATTTCCTTGCAAAATCTTTTTCTTTTCGGGTTTGTGACATTATCCTCTATTTGGGGTTTCAAAACAATATCGTCATTCTCGCTTCGTCGTCTGACTCATCCAAACATAAAGAATGGTAGGCAATACAATCTGTTAAAATTAATTTTTAATTGTTTTTGTAAAGAATTTAAAACACTTTGTTATCTGAAGCAATTTTTAAGCAATAACATTTTGGTTAAAATGGGTAAAATATTATGTACAGATTTAACTTTTGAGCCTCACGTTGACGTTTTTCCCGTTTTTCTTCCCTTTTTTTTAAGTTTACATCAATACCTGCCATGCACGCTTTACGGCCTTTTAATCCCTGTTGTACACAAAACTGCTTGTCTTCCTCGATTTTTATTAGATTGAGTGCATGCACATGAGCCATATCAAATAAATCGTCCAGTGAAATTTTCCAAGATTCTCTCCTTTGTTTAAATATACCAGAATCTCTAAATTTACGTTTCGATAAATGCCTCCACTCATTATACAAGGCCACTAATTTATTTTCTGCGTTTGTGCTTGTCATGATAGGAATACGGGCCTTTTCCCAAAAAATTGAGCACTCCTTTATAACTAGACGAGCACTTTTTACAACATTTAACTTCGTAGTTCTTAAATTATAAAAAAAAAACTCTAAGACAATCTAATCTTGATGGAAGCTTACTACCAGATAGTTGTTTTTTTTTGGAGACCAATTAAGTAGATTTCATTTCTTAGTAGTGGCATATTTAAATTTATAGAATTTACAAAAAAAAATACTTAAAACATGAATCGCTTTCAACTGATTTAAAACAACTGATTTATTTGTATTTATTTCTACTACAAACTAATTTTTTTGTAATGATTTTAAACTTAGTAGGGGAAAACCCGAAATAGTTATATGTATTAGTTGTATTATTAGTTGTATTATAAGTTGTTCATTTCTAAATCCGTTAAATTTAAACTTACAATTCTTTTATGTCCTTACTAATAGGTTTTTGTCCATACTTATCAGTAGATGGTAACACTATTACTGTTTTTGACGATAATAACAAAATTAAAATCTGATCCGCATGGGTAATGGTAATTTATTTTTTTGTATGTCGTTCGCACATAAATTTATAGACTCTGAGTGCGTTAAGTAAGTAAATAAGCTCTTGTATGTGATTAAAGTGCATCCTAAGACCCAATTTTGTAATATAAGACTAAAATATAAAATTAAGAAATGGGTTGACCTCCAACACTAAAAGGGTTAATTTTTTCCAAACAAATTTCCAGTTTCTAATTTAAAATAGTTGCTTATTAATCATAATTTGGACGATAATGGTTTTTAATTTTGTTTTAAAAAAATGGGTCATATTGACCCCCATGACAAAAAAGGGTTAGTTAAAAACAACAACAATTTTACCAATTTTTGCCAGAATCCTGGAAAAATAACGATTTCTTCAAACAATTACAGTTAAAACTACAGTATTTCGTAAAATCTGAACTTTGACTCCTAGGGGACACGGCTTAGAGTTATCCGAATTAGCTCAAATTTTCACCATATTAGTGTTAGACCAAGTGTCACAATAATCCGTTCAGGGCTCCATACAACGTAATACCACCCTAGTGACCACATAGTGGTATAGGGAGGGTATAACTAACAAAAGTGTTAAATTCAGATGTGCCTAATCTTTGATACCCTCCACATGTGCTGTAAACACAATATTAAGCTGAGAATAAAAAAAAATGCTGCAGGGTATATCTATAATATTAAGTAGCAAGGCGATTTCTTGTGATATAAAAATTTTAGTTACCAACCGATTGGGACCAAAAATACCCCGTTTGAAAGGTGTTTATTTTCAGCTGTCCACCATATTTATAGATTTGCACCATCTGGAACATTTTCAGAGTAAAATGCATTTAAAGTTGCTACTAACCCATGCATAAAACACATATTAATAGGCTAGGCGATTTCTTGTGACCGATGTTTTGTTCTACCGTTTTATCCCAATTATGACCAAACGTATATTTTTTGAAAGGTGTTTCTTTTTAGCGTTTTTGCATATTTACAGATTTTTCAATTTTTTCCTTTATTTTGAGTTAATTGCATTTAAAGTTGCTACCAACACATACATAAAATTATACAATGCTATGTTTGTGTTTATTAAATTTGTTAATGTGTTTGTAATAAAAATGAGTTTTTTTTTGCGTTGATTTGTGAATTGGCTATAATTGATTAGCATACCTTTATGGTCTTTATTTAATGAAAAAATAAAATTTCCTAGAATTTGCACTCGAATTTCGAGGGCTGGAATCTGCTAGTTTTTTATAAATAGTGCAATAAGTACAGATATTGATGTTAATGTAAAACCCAAAACAGAAGATTAGGCACAGACGAATATAACACTCTTACTTGTTGCTGTATATCATTTTAAAGCTTATTATAAAAATACAACAGAACACGATTATGAGCAGAATATATTGACACCTCGCCTTTTTACATCAAGAACTTGATCTAGGTTTTGAGAAATAAAGTATTTTATATTGCACTTGTCAAATAATACCTTTTGATATATAAATTTCGTATGTTTTGCCCTCCCAGTTATCTTTTTTAGTTAAAGCCTTAAAGATTTCACTTTTCTATTTTAAATGAATTATGGCATGTGGGAATTCGATCCCATTTCACACTTTATCTATTTTTGTGAAAAATATATTTTGCAGCAATTTTCTACTAACAAAAGGATTTGTTTTTTTTAACAAAAAATCGCTCAAATTAGTCTTCAACATTTTTCTGCAAAAAAAGCCAATATTTTATTAAACTTTTTTTTGTTCAAGTACATTTTTTCGTTTTGTTTTATTATAGTTAGATTTTTGCCACCATTTATAATCATTCGCCCATTCTACGCACACATACTCGCACACACACACAGCTGCTCTTGTATAAACAGCAACACATTTTCTGGTCGGTTCTATGGAACAATGAGTGGTTTGTATAGTGTATGTCCCAAATAGCTATTATTACGCTCGTTTATTTTATGTTTTAAGCCATTATATTGCATGATGCACTGAATGTTCAATTCATCCTCCTTGGTATTGTTCTTTTTTATTTTTGTTTTTGTTTTTACTTTCGAGATGATGTTGATGTATGTTACCAATAATAAAAATAAAGAGAACAGAAGAGTGTTTCATGCATACATTTGGTCGTTCAGATAAACTAGAGGGTTTCTAGCGAAGTTGAATTTGTTTTTGTTATAAAATATTTAGAAAATTATTTAGTTTGTATGTATGTGATGTGTGTACTTATATAAGTATTTTACTTGGTCAGCAGTATAATTTTGCATGTAATGGTTATTGACTATGAGTGTTTGTAAATATATTTGTATGCATGTGAAAAAGCTTTTGTTATATTGATGTTGTTGATGGCGTAGTCATGTCATGGTGGTGTTGTTATTGCTACTGTTGCTGGTGGGGATGTGTTTATGTTTGTGGCTTCGCAGGAGGTTGGACGAATATATTCTTCGTGGAGTAATAATGCTAAAGCTATTGTTGTTTTTTTTTTTTTTTGTCTAACAACCAAATTTGTTACACTTTTGAAGCTTTAGTGCAAAATTATTATACAATCTATTACATGTACAAATTTTAATACCATATTACAATGGAAGTAGTTCAATTGCCATACATAAGAGATGGATATGTAAATTTTTATAAATTAAACAAGAAAAGAGGATGATGGAAATTAAGAATTTTTCTGGAATAATTTGTTTTGTAGGGGTGCTGACAAACTGTCGGTTTTAGTTATATGTTTAATTCTTATTTATTTAGATCTGAAATTTAAAAAAAAAATGTTTTTTCTAAGCAAAATTTTTAAATATATTTGAATTATTAAACATTCGTTACATTATCACTTAGAGAAAACAGATTAATTGTGGCCAACCGAATTGCAATGAAGTGAGTAATCGAAATTCCGACTTTATAATAACAAAAGATATGCCAGTTAATTGCTTTGCGTTTTCTGATATATTGTGATAGAATCATTCATCCTATTCCATAATAATTTGCCCAAAATTTTTAGGCAATAATGAAAATAGGGATGCAAAAAATTAATTTGTATAAATAATGTAATTGAAGTCAATATTGACAAATAACACTGTGGAACAAATTCAAGTTAGCAAACTTAGGTCGATTTTGAGAGTGAGGTGTGAAAATAGAGGCTAAATTAGAAGACTCCTATCGCGGGGTTTGTTTAAGTTAGTTCGAACTTTTTTTTTAATCGACCTTCGAACTTTGCAGTCAAATGCCGATTTTCAGCATATTGTTTATTAGGGTTTTTTGGCTATAACTTTTCGACTAATTGATATTTTTTCAATCTGTAAATGTCAAATTATTGCTAGAGACCTGTGCAACAATTAAATTTATGATCTATAAAATTTTTGTGGTAGTTGTGAAGCAAAATGTTGGAAAAATTATTTTTTTTTCATGCTTTTTGAAAATATTTTCCACAAAACTAAGTCTTTTCTGCCTTCTGTTTGATCTATATTATGCTTCTTAGTTTCTTCAATAAATTTCATTTCAAAAGAATATGGTTTTAGTCGATAATTTGCATTAAAAATCCCAAAAACCATTAAATAAATAGCGATTTTGGTAGAAGTAATTAAAAATGGAAATTCCAAGAATTGGGAATTAGTAAAACAACTTTTTTGTTTTCAACCACCGCACAGGTAGCGATTTTTCTTTTATTTCGTACAAGCGAAATAATTTCAAAAATGAAGATTCAGTTAAGACTCGAAACTCAGCCGAAGCTGATGTCTTTTATTTTTCGCTCGGTCATGATAAAATTCGTTATTAATTTTTTTAAACTTATTTCATTTTGTGAGTGATTTAAGTTAAGTGCTTCGGTTTCATAAAAATAACAAAAAAAAAACATTGTATAATATATATTGTATTAAAAATGTCGGAACCAAAATGTAAAATGGACCATTTTTGTAATGTTTGTGGACGTTTCATAGCAAACGATGAAAAATGTGGCAATGCGAGTGATTTTTTTTTTTTTTTGGAAGCCTATAAACAATATTTCTCGCAAAAGTTTATCACTGACGTAAATTATGCTCCTAAAAATGTATGCTTTAATTGCTATTCAACCCTTATGCAATGGAAAAGTGAAAAGAAGAAGGCTAAGCCTTTTGGTATACCAATGATGTAGTTAGACAACAGCCCGCATCAAGAAAAAAATTGCTATGGTTATATCAACTACCATAAAACTTTGAATAGAAGGAAAGCAAAGAATACTACTTATGTAGCAGTGCCAAGTGTCCAATTACCATTATCGTACTCAGAACTCGTTCCAGTACCAACATACCGAAGTATTGATCTTCAAACAGATATCAGTACTACAACCGCCGCTGCTACATCCATGGATTTCTTCTCAGAATACGACACTGGTGAAGGTACATCCTATGAAAGGTACATCCTATGAAACATCAAAGGACCCAATCCTAGTCACGCAAAAACAATTGGATGGAATTGTTCAAATTTGTGTTTGACTCAGAAAAAATCAGAACTACTGGCTTCATTTTTGAAAGGGAATTATTTGCTGGCGAAAGATACCAAAGTAACAGCATATCGAAAACGCCAAAAAGAGTTAGAAAAGTTCTTCAATGTGAACGATGCAAAAAATTTCGCTTATTGCAACGCTATTGAAAAGTTAATGGAGACGACAGGGTTAACTTATAAAAAAGATGATTAGCGTTTATTCATCGATAGTTTACTAATCAGCTTAAAAGTTGTGCTTTTGCACAAGACAGATAGAATGCCTTCTGTTCCGATTGCGTATAGCACTGACACTAGTGAAAATTTCGATAATGTGAAACACATTCTGGAAGTAGTCAAATATAACGAACACCAATGGCGCACTTGCTGCGACCTCAAAATAGTTTCATTTATTACAGGCTTAACAGCATCTGGCCGTCCAAAATATCCGTTTTTTTGTGCGATTGGGATTCACGATACGGAGAAGGTAATAAAGGAAGAAACCAGTACAAACAGCATAACTGGAATAGTCGCATTGGACGGAAATGGCTTAAAGACAATAGGCTACCCGAAAGTCTTGTTCCTGAAATGAAAATTTTGATGCCGTTGCTCCACATTAAACTTGGCATTGATAAAAATTTTTTGAAATGTATCGCAAAAAGAACAGCAGTATTCAACCGCTTAAAAGACATTTTCCCAAGACTAAGCAACGCCAAAATTCAGGAACTAATGAGTCGTCAAGATTTTGATCGAGTTCTGACAGACCGAGAATTAAATGCATGACTCGCATTGAAAGCAGTCATTAAAGGACTTTTGGATAAAGAACGCAAAGACAACTACAGGCAATCTCTTGCAAACATGTTGGCAGCTTTCGATGAAATTGGGGTTAATATGTCGTACAAAATTCATCTCTTGCATCAGCATCTTGATCAACACGCTCAACAGTTGCCAACTGAGTCTGATGAGCAAGGCGAACGTTATCACCAAACTGCGCTTCCATTTGAAATAAGGTAACTATAGAGTGTGCATATTTTGAATTCCTAGATTTTTCTAATATCTTTTTCAGAGTGCACAATTTAAACATGTTAACGATTGAAAATTATTTTCGTTTCAGGTACAGAGGAAAGTAATCTCCAGATGCACTACTCGCTGAAATTTGTTGGCGGTATAAAAACACCTTTGAAGAAGAGGAAGACGAGGAATAAGGGGAAGACAAAGATGAAATTCCAGAATATCTGTTGGACGAAATTATCGACCTTTCTAATGATGATGACGATGACCAAGATATTAGAGAGAGCAGTATTTGCTAAACAGCAACTGGCCAAATCATTAATTTAATTTATTTAATTTTTTTACTTAAAACTTTTAATAACCAACATTTCAAAAATATATTTTTATCTATATTTTTATAATTTCTTTTTCAATGTTTCTTCAAAACCAACACTGAACAAAATTGGTACATAAAAAATGAGAAGTATTAATATTAAGTTGGAAAACGCAAGTTTTGAATTATGATTTAATTGAAGGAACTGAGGAACTGAGAAGCATATTATAGATTAAACAGAAAGCAAAAAAACTTAGTTTTGTGGAAAATATTTTCAGAAAGCATGAAAAAAAAAATAATTTTTCCAACATTTCGCTTCATAAGCACCACAACAATTTTCTAAATCAATTTTTTTTAAAAACTTTAATTGTTGCACAGGTCTCTAGCAATAATTTGGCTTTTACAGATTACAAAAATATCAATTAGTCGATGAGTTATAGCCAAAAAACCATATAAACAATATGCTGCAAATCGTCATTTGAGTGCAAAGTTCGAAGGTCGATTAAAAAAAAATTCTAACTAACATAAACAAACGCCGCGATACGGTTCTTCTTATTTAGCCTCTATTTTCACCCCTCACTCTCAGAATCGACCTAACTTTTGCTAACCTGAATTTGTTCCACAGTGTAATTGGTGCTAAAATCAGAGAAGGCCCTAAAAGCTTTGATTCATCCGAGAGCAATTACTTGCATGAGCAAAATTTAAATAATGTAAAAGAAAATTAAAATTTATGTCTTTGTGCAAAAACTTTATGAAAACAAAGAAAAAATATTGCCACTAAGTTGAATTGCTGAATGAGTTCCTGAAATCATTGCAACATTAAATTTCTGAATTTTCTTGCTTAGAAAAAATAATGTAAATTTGAAAATTGTATAGCGATTGAAATATTTGAAGGCTCCTGTAATACCTAACAAATACTCAAACATTTATCTAATATAATTAAAGAATGTCGCCAAGGTTGATATATTTAAAAATAATTTGAAAATTTTAAATATTTTTGAGAAAAACTGTTATGGCTCTGTTAAATATTGCATAGTTAATGCAAACTTGTTCCAAAATAAATGAGCAAGAGTGTTAAATTCAGCTGTGTCGAATGTTAGGTACACTCCACCTTTTCGTTTACATAAACATCTAGACTTAGTGCAATATTTATGAAATATCGGAATAAGTTAACAGTATAATAAACTTAATACTAAATTTTTACAACAAACACACTGAATTTTAATCATTTTTTATAGGTATCTTGGCATAACATGACAAACAATATTATCCTACTCAGGAAAATGATTTACTTTGTGAATGATCATTATTTCAACAGACAAACGGACAGTCGGACAAATGGATGGACAAATGGACGGACAGACAGATGGACTTCGCTGTATCTAGTCGACTTGTTATAAGGATCAATAATATATATATATATATATATATATATATATAATGTATTGTATTAACCAAAATAAGTAAATGTGTTACTTTATCTTGTATGACATCAGACTCTCGACTGGAAATTGAATCCACAAGTATCTGAAATTTGTTAATTTCTATCTCAAACCTGGCTGGAAGATTCGCTACTTCTAGCTGTTATATTGTTATCCATTGACTAAACAATTTTTGACATGATTTCCCATAGATTTTCGATCGTGCCCAAGTCGATGCTTATAAGAGACCAGTATAAAATTGGGATTGAAGCCGATGAAAGAAAGGTGTTAGTGCTCTTTATTTCTCTAGATTATCTCATTTTCCTACAACTTATTGCCCTTTAACATTTCAACTAAGTCTCTGAATTCATTTTCGAGGAAATCAATCAGAAATTTAGGTTCCCCTGGCACGTAAGAAAGCGTACTTTTTTAGGAAAAACTTACTAACTTATTAAAAAGGTACTTTTTTAATAAATAAGAAAATCTTTTTTTTAACAAAAAGGTACCTTTTAACAAATAGATAACATAAGGGAACAAAATGTAACATCAACTTTAATGTAATTTTTTATTAATTTGAGGCCGCTGATTTCAAATGTAATCTCCATTTTTATCTATCAGCTCCCATTTTTAATTTACAGGTACTAATAGCATTTTTACTTTTTTAAAAAATAGTTCTTTTTTCAAAACTTCAACGATACCTCTCAAGCTACTGGGCAAATTTAAAACCAACGTAAGCACGGCTTAAAGAAAATATTGTTGATGAGTTTAGGATTTTTTTTTTTAAACTGAATATGATTTTTTTTCGAATATTAAGTTATTCCTACATATGTAGTGGGAGTGTCTTATTTGTTGACATAACGGTGTATCGCGAAAAGTCGAGCTGATAAAAACGAACCAAATGCAGGTTTGAATTTAGCGTCCCAAATAACATTAAAAACAACGCTCAGTTCTGAATCCACGAAATCCTGTTCCCTTGTGCAATTGTTGTAATTTTTAAGATTTAATTTTTTAGAAGAGATACTTTTTTCGAAAAGGTAATTTTTAGAAATAGTATTATATTAGAAAAGGTACTTTTTTAGAAAAAGTATTTTTTTAAAGGTACTTGTTTATAAAGGCACTTTTTTAGGAAAGCTACTTTTTTAGAAAATTTAATTTTTATAAATGGTACTTTTTTTAGAAACAAAATTTTTTTAAGAGAAGGTACTTTATAGAAAAACTATTTTTTTAAAGGCACTGTGTTAGAAAAGGTACTTTTTTGGAAATGATACTTTTTTAAGAAAGGTAATTTATTAAGGTATTTTTTTAGGAAATTTATTTTTTTAGAAATAATACTTTTCAGAAAAGACACTTTTTTAGAAAAAGTATTTTTTAAAGGTACTTTTTGGAAAAGGTACTTTTTTATAAAAGGTACTTTTAAGAAAAGGTACTTTTTAGAAAAGGTACTTTTTTAGAAAAGGTACTTTTTTAGAAAAGGTACTTTTTTAGAAAAGTTACTTTTACAAAAAAAGTAATTATGTAAGTAATTTTTTTATAAAACATGAACGAAATTAATACAATAACTACAGGGAACACATAAAATATAAAATTGAGAATCGCAAAGAAAATTCATAGTTTTTCCAGAGATTTTGTTGATATTCTTAATTTTAAACAGCAAACAACTCAGGTAACACAAAATGGATCGAAATTTCCATAGATGGCGCTTATAATATGAAGTTATAAATTTTTATGAACTGAACTGATTTTATGAACTGCTATAAAAACAGAAATTTTGTATAGATTTTTTTATCAAAAAATTTAAAAAAAAAATAAAACTTGATTAATAACCACTAAAATATAGAAACACAATTTTCAAAAATTATCAGATATTATCCTTAACATATATTTCGCAGTAAATATCCGACAACGTCACATAAATTAAGTGTACTTTAAAGTCATTAATGCACCTAGCACGATAGTACTACACATCCTCTTTCGAAAATCATGCCATAGGTTATACTCGGTCCGGACCGACTACAACTTGTTTTCAATTTAGTTAATTCAACTTTTATAAATTAATTATAAATGCAAATAATCAAAACATATATGAAGATTTGAAGGTTGGTTATATTCCAGCTGTAGATGTGTTCTTTATTTAAATTATTTAATTTGTTACTTAAATTAATCATTTAAAAACGGTATGTTCTCTATCGAAAGATAACAAATTTGTTACAAGAAATACAATAAAAAAAATAGATGAATGAAAAAGAAAGTCTTTTTTAGTGGTGAAAAAACAATCGCAACTTTTAATCTTGTATATTAAAGTTGATTAAAATAATAAAAATAGAAGATGCTATGAAAGAAAATTTATAAAATCGTAACCGTTATTAAAATATTTATAGAATCTGACGTTTTCTTTCAACTGTTTTTTAAACACAATTGTATTTTTCAATGTTTTAATATTATTATCAATTTTTCGAAAATATTGGCAAAGAAAAAAAAATATCATGTGAGTCCAATCACAGGTAAGGTGTGTAAACATCTAGTAATTAAAGATTTTTTTTGGCACTTTTTTAAAATCAAACAGAAAGCGTCATTTATGTATTACTCATAGCAACCAACTGCACGGGCTCTGCTAATATAAAAATATTTATTATTATGTATTATTTGAACCGGTTAATTTTTAATTTCACGTTTTTTATTTTTAATTTTAAGTTTCTCATTTTTTATTTTTCATTTTTTCATTTTCCATTTTTCATTTTTCGTTTTTTATTATTCATCTTACATTTTTAATTTTTTATTTTTCTCTTGTCATTTTTTATTTTTCTTTTTTTATTTTTTATTTTTCATTTTTAATTCTCATATTTCATTTTTTATTTTTCGTATTTGATTTTTATTTTTAATATTTTATTTTTCATTATTTATTTTTCAATTTTAATATTTTATTTTTCATTTTTAGTTCTTTCTTTTTAATTTTTTTTCATTTTTCACTTTTATTTTGTCATTTTTTATTTTTCAATCCAACAGAAAGCGTCAATTATGTATTACTCATAGCAACCAACTGCACGGGCTCTGCTAATATAAAAATATTTATTATTTGAACCGGTTAATTTTTAATTTCACGTTTTTTATTTTTAATTTTAAGTTTTACATTTTTTATTTTTCATTTTTATTTTTAATTTTACATTTTTCATTTTTCATTTTTTATTTATTTTTCATTTTTCATTTTTATTATTTCATATTTTATTTTTCACTTTTTGTTTTTCATTTATAATTTTTCGTTTTTACTATTTTTGTATTTTATTTTTCATTTTTCATTTTTATTTTTTCATATTTTATTTTTCATTTTTTATTTTTTATTTTTTATTTTTCATTTTTCATTTTTATTTCGTAATTTTTTGTTTTTCATTTATAATTTTTCGTTTTTAATTTTTTTGTTTTTTATTTTTCATTTTTCTTTTTTCGTTTTTTATTTTTCATTTTTAATTTTTCTTTTTTTCTTTTTTATTTTTAATTTTTAATTTTTAATTTTTAATTTTTAATTTTTAATTTTTAATTTTTAATTTTTAATTTTTAATTTTTAATTTTTAATTTTTAATTTTTAATTTTTAATTTTTAATTTTTAATTTTTAATTTTTAATTTTTAATTTTTAATTTTTAATTTTTCATTTTTAATTTTTATTTTTTCATTTTTTGTTTTTCATTTATAATTTTTCTTTTTTAAATTTTTTGTTTTTATTTTTCATTTTTAATTTTTTATTTTTATTTTTAATTTTTCATTTCTCATTTTTAATTTTTTTTTTTTCATTTTTCATTTTTTCATTTTTTGTTTTTCATTTATAATTTTTCGTTTTTAATTTTTTTGTTTTTTATTTTTCATTTTTCGTTTTTAATTTTTCATATTTTATTTTTCATCTTTTATTTTTTATTTTTCATTTTTAATTTTTTATTTTTCATTTATAATTTTTCGTTTTTAATTTTTTTTTGATTTTTTATTTTTAATTTTTCATTTTTCTTTTTTTATTTTTCATTTTTATTTTTTAATTTTTTGTTTTTCATTTATAATTTTTCTTTTTTAATTTTTTTGTTTTTATTTTTCATTTTTCATTTTTATTTTTAATTTTTCATTTTTCATTTTTTATTTTTCATTTTTCTTTTTTCATTTTTTTTTAATTTTTTGTTTTTGATTTATAATTTTTCGTTTTTAATTTTTTTATTTTTATTTTTCATTTTTAATTTTTAATTTTTTTTTTTTATTTTTTATTTTTCATTTTTCATTTTTCATTTTTCATTTTTCATTTTTAATTTTTAATTTTTAATTTTTAATTTTTAATTTTTAATTTTTAATTTTTAATTTTTAATTTTTAATTTTTAATTTTTAATTTTTAATTTTTAATTTTTAATTTTTAATTTTTTATTTTCATTTTTCATTTTTAATTTTTAATTTTTCATTTTCAAACAAGTTATTACATATCATAATTTTTCCCAAATACAATCAAAAGTCACACCGATTTTGTCTTACGGCTCACATGTTACGCTGTTTTTGTGATTGTATTGTGAAATAAAAATTTACCCCCGTATAGATGCTTACACATCAAAAGTTTTGTGAATAGTTAAAGGCCAGAATATTAAATGATTTAATTGCTATTCTAGATCAAAATCCATAACTTTAAAAATTATCAATAAATATCGTGACGACTTAACATTTAGACGTATTCAATGTGTACTCATATACAAACATATTTCAAAGTTGTTTTAAATTTTAATTTGTTATATTGGAAGAGGCTTAAATAGTATAACTCTTTGCTTGGATTCTCATTTGGTTGACTATTAATTTAACTTTTTACCAAACAAACTATCTACTGCTTTTGGTTACTGGTGAGGGATTGTGAGTCGACCCTATAACCTATCGTGCAGTACCAATGTTTTTTGCTTTATTTAAATTAAAAACATATAATCTTGAGCCTGGTTAATTTCTAACTCAATCATTTAATTATTTCTCTTTAAGAACCTCATCAATAAGTCGTTTATGCTTATACACTCAAAATGCCGTTAAAAATATAATTCATTTAATGCTTACACCTTCAAAATGTCGATATGTAAAATAACGTTACATTAAATTAAAATAACGTTACTTTTACCTTAATTCGTTTCACTGGCCAGCATTGAAATCTTCTTAATTGTATTAAAATTGCATTATTACCTTTTTTGCTCCTAATTTAATACTTAGTACCACTTGTAATTGTTTTCCTTCAACATGAGTCATTATTTCAATTTTTTTCCCATTGAAATTGTTGTAATTAACATTCCATATTGGCTTTACATAAATGCCAACAGTTTTTTCTTTTTTTTTTTTTATTGTTGTTGTTGTTTGGGCTTTAAACTCAACAAACTTATATACATGCTTGCAAAAACAAATACACACACACGATCACTAGCTACGAGTATGTGTATATATTTATGTTAACTGCCACAAAACCATTTTATATGTAGTTACTACTGCCTGCTATGGAATACTCATTGTTAAAGTACCACATATTTCATGTAAAGCGCTGGTATGCAAATTGTTAACATTGTATGCATTCAAAGAGAACCCACAAATAGCAACAAGCAACAACTACAAAATAATAACAACAACAACAGCAACAACATCAACTTTAACAAAACCTGTTAAACTAAAATGCTAAAAATGTCTACCAATGCCCGTGTGTCTGACTCTGTATGTGTGCGTAAGAGTATTTAATATTTTTTTTTTTGTTTGTGGTTGTGAGAATTTAAATATGAAAGTTTCTGTTTAAGAACAAAATTATAGCCGCCCCCTCCCCCTCTACAAAAAAATTATGAATTTTACGAATTTTCCCTCTAAATACAAATTCTTTAAAATTTTACTACTCGTACTAAAAAACAAAAAGTATAATATAAAAATTTACTTGTTTTCATTACAGGATAAAAATGCATATAAAATTAATAGTGGCGCCAAAAGTGAAGCACGTCTGCCAGCTGTATATCGTGCTCATCATAATGCACGCATTTTATGCGTTATGGAGCATCCCACATTAAAGATACGTCAGAATGCATCACTGCTATTGGATGTTCAATGTAAGTAAAACTTTATTCATCCACTTCCACTCCCTCTCTCACTTTACCTTCATTTCTATATGTTTAACTATTTATCGATACGATTTTATGTAGTTGCTCTAACGTGAAGTGTACATAAAGGCATGTGTGTGTACATTAAAATGTCTGACTTTTATTGGATGTTTCATAAAGTACTTAATATTGAAAATTGTTTAATGGATATTGAACGTTTTCATAAAAAATATATATACATATATACTTATATATATAAAAACAAAAATTGTAAAAATGTAAATAAATCAAAAAGCATGAAATAATTTTAAGTGAAAAATATCATAGTACAAGTACTTTGCTTCAAGGATAAATCTCATATGCGGAAATAGTCAATAAGGCGATATGAGAATAATATTTCGTTTAATGGAAAATACATTGTAAATATTATTAATTATTGACTATGACAACATAGAGAGAGCTTCAGCTGACTGGAATTTTTTCCATAAAAATACAGGTTATGTAGAAATTGAATTTGGAAAAAAAATATTTTCAAAAACCGGATCTAAGATTGCTTGCAACTAACAATTTTCAGTTTTGAACTTATCTCTTCCCTTTTAATGAACGGACTACCCCAGATAGAAAGCCTCACATAACTTATCATAGCAAATTTGATATACAAATTGTCGGTTTTTTCAGACACATGCACAGAGTATATACTTTCTGTAATACTGTAATACAAATTTCTGATTATATGGGTCTAAAATTTGAGATAATTTCGAGATCTCATTGCATTTTAAAGAAGATTCAAAATGTCGAAGTATTAGATTTACATTCAAATAATTATACATATTTTAATAAAACCCCGTTGAAACCTATCGCCCGTACAAATACATGTTCTGAACGGCTCTAGGAAATATCACTCAATGAAAAATCGCCACAAAAAAAAAAAATAAAAATTATCAGAAAAAAGTAAAAATCGCCAAAAACAAAAAAACTGAAATCATGCCAAAAAAAAAAGTGTGAAAAACGGCCCGAAATAAAATAAAAAATCGGCAAAAAAAAAATATTAAAAATGTCCCCAGAATATGAAAAATTTAAAAAAAAAGAACAAAAAGCGCCAAAAAATTGCAATATTTGTTTATATAGAAGTTTATTTTTCATTATGGAAAATTAGACCATAAAATTAAATAATGAATTTGTTTTGCTTATGTTATGGTTACATACAAATACATAGTATACAGCTAAAAAAAACTAATTGAAGATTATCTTGTAAAACTGCTGACAATATGGGCAGTGAAAACAGCTAAATCCGTTCGCCAAACTGGCTGCTTTAATTTTTAAAACTTTGCGTCGCAGGTGACAAATTTTAACAAAAAAATAACGAAAAATGAGCAATAAATAGAACAAAAGCAGGCTAATTTCTATTTTTTCATCCGAGGGAATTTTTTTATGATTTTTCTGGCCCATTTTTCATTTTTTTTAAAGCCATTCCATTTTAAACACATTTTAAACAACAAATGTGATTCTATATAATACCAGCATCCACTGCGATTTAGACTTATCTAAAATTAAATATAATATTCTAAAGATTATGTTTTTTTTTTTACTTATTTAATAAAATATACTTTTTAAAAAGAGGTACTTTTTTAAGAAAGGGTACTTTCTTAAGAAAGGTACTTTTCAAAGAAAATTCTAAGAAAAAGTGCTTTTTTAAGAAAATGTACTTCTTAAGAAAAATTACTTTCTAGGAAGTACTAAAAAGTACTTCTTTCGGAAGGACTTCTTAAAATAAGTACTTCCTGAAGAAAATGTAATGTTTTAAGAAAATGTACTCTTTTAAGAAGAGGTTTACTTGTTAGAAAATTATTCCTTGTAGAAAATGTACTTTCTTGAGAAAATGTTCTTAAGAAAATTTATTTTTTTTAAGAAAAAAATCCTTTTTTAAGTAATATATAGTTTTTTTAAGAGAAGGTACTTTTTTATGAAAATTTACTTTTTTAAGAAAAGGTACGAAGTGCGTACTTTTTAACATAGTGTATACTTTAAGAAATGTTACTCTTAAGAAAGGCCCTTTTTCACAAAAAGCATTTTTTTAATAAAAGGAACTTTTTGAAAAAAGTACTTTTTGAAGAAAATTTACTTATTTTAGATTATATAACTTTAAAGAAACTACTTATTGTACTTATTTAAGCAAAAGTACTTTTTTAAGAAAATCTACTTCTTGAAATAAGTACTTTCTGAAGAAAATGTAAACATTTTAAGAAAAGTTACTTTTTTAAGAAAATCTACATATGTAAGAAAATTATTTCTTTTAGAAAATGTACCTTCTCGATATAATTTGATTTTTCAAGAAAAAGTACTGTTTTAAGAAAATACAGTTTTTTAAGAAAGGTACTTTTTTAAAAAGGCACTTTTGACGAAAATTTTCTATTTAAGAAAAGATATTGTTTAAGAAAAGGTACTTTTTAAAAAAATTGATTTTTTTTAACAATATACAAGAAACACACTTTATTAAGCAAACGGTACTATTTTAACAAACTATAATTTTTTTAAGGAAAAATATTTTTTTAAGAAAATAAATTTTTTTAAGAAAATATACTTTTATGAAACGGAAAAGGAACATTCTCAAGAAAAACTACTTTTTTGTTAGGTACTTTTGTAGAAAACGTAAGAAAATTTACTTTTTTAATAAATGGTACTTTTTTAAGGGAAGGTACTTTTTCAAGCAAATGTACTTTTAGGCAAAGAAACTTTGTTAACACAAGATATTTTTTTTAACAAAATGTACCTTAAAAAAATGTACCTTAAAAAATGTCTTTTTAAGGAAACAAATTTTTAAAACAAAATTTACTTTATGACGAAAATGTGCTTTTAAGAAAAGGTACTTTCTAAAGAAAGGAATTTTTGAAGAAAACGTACTTTTTTAAGAAAATTTCTTAAGAAGTAGATGTATAAGAAAATGCACTTTTATGTACCATTGCTAACAAATTTTATTTTTTTAAAAAGAGATCTATTTTAAAAACATGTACCTTCTTACGAAAGGTAGTTTTTAAAAAAATTTATTTTTCAAAAGATTATTTTTTTAAAAATTTACAAGAAACACACTTTTTTAAGCAAACGGTACTATTTTAACAAACTATAATTCTTTAAGGAAATTTATTTTTTTAAGAAAATACACTTTTTTAAGAAAATATACTTTTATGAAACGGAAAAGGAACATTCTCAAGAAAAACTACTTTTTTGTTAGGTACTTTTGTAGAAAACGTAAGAAAATTTACTTTTTTAATAAATGGTACTTTTTTAAGGGAAGGTACTTTTTCAAGCAAATGTACTTTTAGGCAAAGAAACTTTGTTAACACAAGATATTTTTTTAACAAAATGTACTTTTTAACAAAATTACCGTTTTAAGAAGGTTACTTTTTTAAACGGTACTTTTTAAAAAATGTCTTTTTAAGGAAACAAATTTTTAAAACAAAATTTACTTTATGACGAAAATGTGCTTTTAAGAAAAGGTACTTTCTAAAGAAAGGAATTTTTGAAGAAAACGTACTTTTTTAGGAAAATTTCTTAAAAAGTAGATGTATAAGAAAATGCACTTTTATGTACCATTGCTAACAAAATTTATTTTTTTAAAAAGGGATCTATTTTAAAAACATGTACTCTTTTAAGAAAGGTAGTTTTTGGTAAAACTATTTTTTTTATGAAAATGTAATTTTTAAGCAAATCGACTTTTATCATTATTAAGAGGTACTGTTTAAGGAAGGGTACTTTTTAAGAAAATAAGCTCTTTTAAAAAATTCACTTTTTTTAGTAAAGCGATTTTTTTAAGCTAAGATACTTTTTCCACAAAAGGTACTTTGTTAAGAAAATATACTTTTTTATAAAAAGTTCAGTTTAAGAAAAAGTACTTATTTAGGAAAATGTGTTTTTGTTAAGAAATTTTTTAAAAAAAAGTTTTTTTTCAACCATAGTTAGTTTTTTAAGCAACTGTAATTTTTTGAAAAAGCTACTTTAAAAAAAAAATACTTTATTAAATAAATATAACTTCAAAAAAAGTTACTCTTGAAAGCATACTTTTCTTACTTTTGAGAGTTACTTTTACAATATGTTAATTTTTAATTTTACTTTATAAAGGAGACACTTTTTTAAGAAAAGAGACTTTTTTAATAAAAAATATACTCTTTTGTTAAAAAAAAAAACACAAAAAAAATTAATTGTAATTTTACGAAACTAAAATTTTTAACGTAAAGACAAGAAACTTGGCGACTATAAGCAATTTTTAATTTTATATATGCAAATATTATATAATAGCTTAAAAAATTGATATTAGGAAAATAATAATTGATATGAAAATAAAAATAAATTATATTAAGTTATTAAAAGTTAGTATTAGGAAGAGAAGACAAAATTATATGAAGTATTTATAAAAGTTGTTGTAAAAAATATCTATTGAAAATAAGTGAGTTATGATATCCAAATCATTAGCTGTAATGGATTATTCAGGTATATTAAAGTCAACTTCCGTCGTAAGACTGTTAATTTCAGTGGTTTTATTCAAAATTTTAACCACATTCGGATTTTATTTTTTGACTGGTCTTGTATTTTTCTGCCTGGTTTTTCAAACTTCACTTTTCATTTTAATTTACATCAAAAGATACGGTAACTCTAGGCAACTTTATTTTTCAACTTAGCCAATTCACAAACCAACACTTTTATGGTTTATTTTTGTTGTGAATAAAGGTAACAAACTCAATAACAAACACATTATCAAATTTCACATAATAATGTGTATAATTTTATGTATGTGATAGTAGCAATTTTAAATGCAATTTAGTCAAAATAAAGGAAAAAAATTGAAAATCTGTAAATCTGCAAAATGGCTAAAAAGAAATACCTTTCAAATAATATACGTTTGGTCAAAATCTGGCTAAAACGTTAGAACAAAACATCGGTCAGCGTATTAATATTGTAGATTAAATATATGCAGTATGCTATTTAATATATGCTTCTCATATAACTTCGCTGTTTGCTTTTCTTTCTAATAACCTCAGCTAGTCTGTTTGGTAGCTGGTTATTTTCGGGCCCAAAACCCCTAATTTTTTTTTAAAGGGTAACGTATATTCAAGCTAGATCATTTACCACTTTACTTCTTATTCTGATTTGTTATAAACAATTTAAAATTTTCTTCCTTTTAATGGCATCTCATTAACAAGCAACATTAGCTTTTATCTTAAGAAATTTTTAAAATAAAATCTTAAAAAAAAAAAACAACGATACACCCAAAAATTAGTTTCCTTTTCATTTACAATTTCTTTTCAGACCATTTAATTGGCTTTAGTTTATCTAAATATCTTACAGCCGTTGCTGTTTTCTTTCCATTTTTTGTTCATTGTGGCATATCTTTTGTTGTTTTCTATTCAATGGTTTTATCTATTTTTTTTTCTTTATTACCACTAAATGCATTTTTGCAACATTTTTTGAGGTTTATAGCAACTGACAAGCCTTAGAGTAGCAATGCGAGTCTGTTAGACGACTTTGTTGGCATTTCAAATACAGAAGACGCAACAAAAAGGAAAAATACACCAAACACTAACTCTTCGACTTTTCCATTCTTAACATTCATTTTTTATGACTGTTCTTGGGAGTTTGTTTGTTGGCTGGCTAATGACACTTTAACGACTCTTGACTTTGTGTTTTATGAAGTGTACAGGCTACATGAGAATCATAAGCAGCTGTAACATTTTTGGATGATTGTTAAAAAAAAAAAAACTTTAAACTCAATAGTAATAAGTCATTTTAAGATATTCTGATTTTATTTATAACTTAAATTAAAATCCTCTCATGTGATTTGAGTATTTTCAAAGTTAACAAAATAAAATTTCAGTTTCATGTAATAAAAAAGATTTAATTTTAGTTCAGTAAGTTAAATCACGATTTTTAGAAAGCCACTATTTTTAGTAAGTAATAAATATTCATTCAATTGAGGCATTTGAGACACTAACTACGACTTTAAATTAATTAAATATGTTATACACTTCCCAGATGTAATTTCATGAATAACACAGTGCAACAGCCATTCTGGGGATGATATATGCGAAGGCAAGGTGAAAGTACTAGGCCAGTATAGCAAAATCACTAAAGGGGTTGCATTCTCAGGTTTATTTTGATTATATTTTATATTTATTTCCTATTTCGACTATAACTCAAGAACTATTAAAGATATCTCATTTCAGTCTTCAGCGAAATCGTGGCTAAGGCTTAAATATATGTTCTTTATCAGTATAAGATAAAGTTGAAGTAATTGAATCTAAATTAAATAAAATTTTCCCCCCTCTTTTAATCAATTTTTTCCATAAACGACTGAAAAAATAAATACAATTCAATAAACAGTTTAAAATATTTTAGAGCACGTGCCAATTCCGACAAAAACGAAATTCTTTTTGAAAATTAAAACAATTTTAGCCGGTCTAGACCGAATATGCGATACCCTATACCATACATTTAGAAAATTGGTCTTACGTTTAACTAATTGAGTATAAACAAGTAAGAAAATTATAGTCGGTCTAGACCGACTATACGATACCCTATACCATGCGTTTAGAAACCCTATCTCTTAGACCCAACTAACTGGACATTGAAAATAAGCAAAAACCAAATTTGAGTGGGATTTTTATTAATTTTTTTGGCTGCAGATATGAAAAAGTTCATATCGGATGCTATATCTATAAAGGGACTAGGTCCAAAAATGGACCGATCCTGATCATGTTTGGTGAAGTCTCTTGTATTTTGCAAAAATATGTACAAACAAAATTTGAGAAGAATCAGTGCAATATTTTTGGTTTTTAATAGATTTAAGTGAAGATCGGGAAGCAGCTCTATATGGGGTCAAAGGGATCATTTTTGGAATATTCATTAATGGATGTAATGAACGCATACAAACCCAATTTGAGTAAGATCTATATGACAATTTGGATCTTATGGCAATTTATGTCGATTTCATATGGGTAATTTGTATGGGGGCTAGGTCTGAACATGGACCGATTCTCACCAATTTCAATAGCGTTCATCCCATGGCCGATAAAAGCTTATATACCAAATTTCATTAAAACATGTTCATATTTGCGACCTGCAGTTTGATTACAAGCTTTACATGGACACACAGACGGACGGACGGACGGACATTGTTAAATCAACTCAGAAAGTGATTCTTATTCGATCGGTATAATTAAAGATGGGTCTAGGTCAAATATTTTTGGTTGTTACAAACAGCAGCACAAGGTCATTATACCCAAACCACATAGTGGTATAGGGTATAAAAATAAGCATAAACCAAATCTGAGCGGAATTTTTATTAAAGTTTTTGGCTGCAGATTTGATAAACTCCATATCGGATGCTAAGTCTATATAGGGACTAGGTAAAAAAGTGGACCGATCTTAACCATATTTTGCAAAGTCACTTGTTTTTTTTTTCAAATTTGAGGAAATTCTGTGTAATATTTTTGTTTTTGATAGGTTTAAGTGAAGCTGGGTAAGCCGCTTTATATGGGGATCATGACCAAAAATTGTCCTATAGCGTTTATTTGGGAATAACCCATTAACGAATGAATGCAATCTGTATGATAATTTTGATCTTATGGCAATTTAAGTCGATCCCATAGGAGTCGTTTATTAGTCCCCATACTCCTATGATATCTGAACATGCAACGATCCTCACCAAATACCAATACCAAATTTCATGAAAATATATTCATAATTGCGACCTGTAGTTTGATTAGAAGTTTCACAGTGATACACAGACGGACGGACAAACGGACGGACATCGCTAAATCGACTCAGAAAGTGATTTTAAATTCAGCGGTATAATAAGTTATATTTTTGGTAGTTACAAACATCAGCGCGTCATAACGTCTTTACTCGATCTGTACGCATTATCACTATAAGACAGCATACGCCACATATTTTTAGCATGGTAAGCCATTTTTAAAATCTATCCCGGTGAGTAGTATGTCCTTTCGTTTCTGTACTACATGCGATTGGATCCAAAGGTTTTATATTGGTATTATGCAGTAAAACAGCTTTTAAACTGCGTTTCGCAGTTAAATTATACCTGAAGAACTAAGGAAACAGAGGCCATAAAAAAAATTTGGCCTGAGAACGCAAAACCCTTTTGATTTTTCTTATATATACTGTCCAAGTACATTCACTCTGACTTGGATCTTCGTACCCCCCAGACAACGATCCCGAAAAAGATCCACAGTGGAATTTTTCCCACTTCCAATAGCAAACTGTACAATATAACCCTGTCATCGAGTAGTAATAATATCAGCCCTAACTCTTGATTAAAATTTTTAATTTTAAATTTTAAACTTTAAATTTGGATTGTAAATTTTAAATTCTATAATTCTAAATTTCGATATTTTAATAAGATTATAAAAATTTTAAATTTAAATTTATATTTAAAATTTATAATAATTAGTTATTTATAGTTCGGTTCGAGATCATGTATAATTTTGTAATACTAGAAAAGATAATACTTTATGCAATGTAAGAGAAATTTCGAAAAAATTGAAGACAGCGCTAGATGGAGTAGCTACTTTCGAATAAATCGACTTGTTCATCCTCAGCATCCTTCTGCCTATTGCTTCAACTCATGCTTAATCAACTATTTAACTCAACATTAGAAAGAAAAGAACATGAGAAATGTTTTTTCTTTCTTTTCATACGAGAGTTAGAACGAACAAGCGATGTTAATGTAGAGAAAGCTATAAATTAGAAAAAACTCTCTGCGATGTTAATGTAGAGAAAGCTATAAATTAGAAAAAACTCTGCTTGTTCGTTCTAACTCTCGTATGAAAAGAAAGAAAAAACATTTCTCATGTTCTTTTCTTTCTAATGTTGAGTTAAATAGTTGATTAAGCATGAGTTGAAGCAATAGGCAGAAGGATGCTGAGGATGAACAAGTCGCTTTATTCGAAAGTAGCTACTCCATCTAGCGCTGTCTTCAATTTTTTCCAAATTTCTCTTACATTGCATAAAGTATTATCTTTTCTAGTATTACAAAATTATACATGATCTCGAACCGAACTATAAATAACTAATTATTATTACAACACAAGATCGACAATACATAAAAACTAACATTTAAAATTTATAGTTTGAAAATTTTAAATTCAAAAAAAATTTTTAATTCCAAAAAATTTTACAGATTTTAAACTTATAAGTTTTAATTTAATTTTAATTTAAAATTTAAAATTTTTATTTAATTTAAAATTTTAATTTTTAAAATATAATTTAATTAAATTAAAATTAAATTGAAATTAAAATAGTATAAGTGGTTTAGTATGTGGTTTAGGTATAAAGACTTTTTGGGCTACTGTTTTTAACTACCAAAAAATATTTGACCTAGACCCATTTTTTATTATACCGATCGACTCAGAATCACTTTCTGAGTCAATTTAGCGATGTCCGTCCGTTTGTCCGTCTGTGTGTCCATGTAAACCTTGTAATCAAACTACAGGTCGCAAAACTTATCAAATTAGATAAATAATTTATCAGCAATAGGATGAACGCTTTTAAAATTGGTAAAATTCGATCCTTGTTTAGGCCTAGCTCCCATACAAATGACCCCTATGAAATCGACATAAATTGCCATAAGATCCAAATTATCATAAAAATCTCATGCATGTGTTTATTATATCCATTAATCAGAGTGGCTTCCGGATTTTGGGTTAAATCTATCAAAAAAAAAAATTATTGCACAAATTGTTCTTAAATTTGGTTTGTATATAATTTTTCAAAATATAAGTAACCTTACCAAATACGGTCAGGATTGGTCCGTTTTTTGACTGTTTCTAGACCGACTATAATTTTTTTACTTGTTTAAAATTTATTCCTTTAAAAAAAGTTTAAAATTTAAGTTTTAAATTATTTGGTATTAAATTATTCGGCCTGAGGCCATTACGAAATAAAATATTTTTTTATAAAAAATTGTAAAAATTTTAATATTTTATTTTTCCAATATTTCGAACAATTGTGTTGGTCATCCTCAGGGAAATCTATAACAAAAAAAGAATATAAATAACACAAAAGCACAAAAATAGTAAACAAAAAATATGTTAACAAAAATAAAAATAATTACATTTTTCTTAAAAATAATTATGTGGTGTAGTCCTAGTGTTGATTTTTGTCAAACTAATATTTACTTAAACTTTCTATGTTGTGTTATTGTGTGTCGATATATTTGAGCACATTCCTCAGTGCCGGTCTTGTAATTTAGTCTCTTTTCAGAAGGTACATCAATAATATGTAGCATTTCTAAAGTAACCCTCCTTCTCCCAATACACTGTGGAACAAATTCAGGTTAGCAAAAGTTAGGTCGATTCTGAGAGTGAGTGGTGAAAATAGAGGCTAAATTAGAAGACCCGTATCGCGGCGTTTGTTTATGTTATTTCGAAGTTTTTTTTAATCGACCTTCGAACTTTGCAGTCAAATGCCGATTTTCAGCATATTGTTTATATGATTATGACGATGCCCAAGATATTGGAGAGAGCAGTGATGTTGATCCACAGCCGCCTGCTAAACGGCAACTGGTCAAATCATTAATTTTATTTATTTAATTTTTTTACTTAAAACTTTTTATAACTAACATTTCAAAAATATATTTTTTTCCATATTTTTATAGTTTCTTTTTCAATGTTTCTTCAAAACCAACACTGAACAAAATTGGTACATAAAAAATGAGAAGTAAATTAATATTAAGCTGGAAAACGCAAGTTTTGTATTATGATTGTTTTTTTTTTCAAATGAAATTTATTGAAGAAACTGAGAAGCATATTATAGATCAAACAGAAAGCAAAAAAGACTTAGTTTTGTGGAAAATATTTTCAAAAAGCATGAAAAAACATAATAATTTTTTCAATATTTTGCTCCATAAGCACCACAAAAATTTTCAAAATCTATTTTTTTTTTTAAATTTTGATTGTTGCACAGGTCTGTAGCAATAATTTGGCTTTTACTGATTGAAAAAATATCAATTAGTCGACGAGTTATATCTAAAAAACCATATAAACAATATGCTGAAAATCGGCATTTGACTGCAAAATTCGAAGGTCGATTAAAAAAAATTCGAACTAACATAAACAACCGCCGCGATACGGGTCTTCTAATTTAGCCTATATTTTCACCCCTCACTCTCAGAATCGACGTAACTTTTGCTAACCTGAGTTTGTTCCACAGTGTTATTAGTCTCTTCTTTTAATATTACAACATTGTCAAAATTTGGAGTGTGTCCAGTTATTGCACAGTAGCAGCAAGTGCTGTTTTATGCTTTAATGGTTTTTCTTTTAATCTTATATCTGATTTATGTGATGATAAACTAGTTTTTAATTTTGTCCTCGTCGTACCAACATATACGACTACCTTCTAGCATACGCATTACAACTAATCTTATAAAAAAATCAAAAAAAAAAAGAAACAAATAAGAAAAACGCCGTATTGGACTTACAAAAATTCAGTACAGCGCAGTTCTAAAATATAACTTATTCATTAAATAATAATATTAATTTTGTTAAAAATTTATTAC
The DNA here is from genome assembly GCA_963682025.1 of Cordilura impudica. Lineage (NCBI taxonomy): Eukaryota > Metazoa > Arthropoda > Insecta > Diptera > Scathophagidae > Cordilura > Cordilura impudica. The sequence goes on from OY821521.1 coordinate 203,053,272, forward strand.
ATATTATTCCTCTTATGAACAAACAATTCAACATTTTCTGTAACTCTTAGAAAACGACTTGTTGCTTCTTTACCTGATATTTATATAAAAGCAAACTAAATTAATACATCCTTTTAAATGAAATAGGAAAAAATTTATATTTTTAGGCTTTTCCAAACTTTTCATACTCAATAAATACATAAATCTCAAGTGTAATGATGATTCAAAAACAAAAACTAATCTTAAAATCTTCCTTTTTTCTAATATTTCCTACATCTACAAAAAACATTTGCTAGTCGGACATATAAAAAATTCCATTCTCACTAACCAAGACTTTCAGACATAAAAAACGAGTAATAACACTTTTACTTCGGTTCTGTTGAACTACTCTTTGATGTAATAACTTCTGCTCCGGCAACTGGTTTTACCTTTTACTTTTATTACTTTTTGTTTTGTTGCATTCCTCGAGTTTTACAATATTGTTATAAACTGAAGTATAACTGACTGTAGTTTTTTTTTTTAGTAATTGTTATGTAAGATGTAGGTTCATTGAGGGATGAAAAAAAAAATGTTTTTGAAATATCGCACCCAACAAAAAATTTTATTGCAGAAATACTTTTATTGCCATTTATTGACTCATTTACATTTACACAGCAAAAAGAAACATTTAAAAATTTTGTTAAATAACAATGAATTTTACAACAACAACTAATAAAATACATCAGCCCTGTTTTTGAAACATTGTTATTTGAATAAGAATGATTTTAAAATAACATGAAATTGAAATTTTGGGTTTCTTGAAAACACAAATTTTTTATTTTCGAAGCATTTTTCGAAATCATTTTTTTTATTGTCGAATGACATGAAACATATGGTTTAGCTTCAGAACCATATATTATCAAGAAACCGAGGTGTCATATGGTTCTTTAGTCAGTTTCACAAATAAACCTTAATTAGTTTTTAAATATTTTTCCTTAAGTTTATAGAAAAAGTAAAAAAAAATATATTCTTTTAAAATAACATATTATTTGTTCATTTAATTGTTTTTGTTCTTCAATTTCATTCAATTAAGCTAGACTTTTCTTTTTGAAATAAGTTAGGTATCACCAAAGAAAATTCGACATTCAAATAAATTGTATTTGACTGGCATCAAAACTCTTTCGAACATAAACAAAGTTGTGGCAGCCATATCCAAAAATAAAAATGTGTGATTTGCGTGAAATATTATTTTAAATTCGTTTATTGTATGTTATAATTGAAAAAATTATAATTAAAAATATATTGTTAGTTGTAGAAGAACATCATCTCTAAAAGTGTGTTTTACTAACATCGACCAGTGATGACGAGTTTTTGATGTGTAAACATCTATACGCGCACGGGGGTAAATTTCTATTTCACAATACAATCACAAAAACAGCGTAACTCATATCGGTGTGAGCTGAAGCAGATAACGCTGTGTGACTTATGATTGTATTGGTGAAAAAATCATGATATGTTCTTTTCTAAACATTTTCCAATTGTCTTTCAAAAAACATCAATTGTATTTCACAAACCATCAATATAATTTCAGAAAACGTAATTAGAATTTCAGAAAGCATCAATTGAATTTCAAAAAGCATTACTTGAATTGCTGAGAACATTAATTGTATTTCAGAAAACATCAATAGAATTTCAAAAAGCATCATTTGAATTGCTGAAAACATTAATTGTATTTCAGAAAACATCAATTGAGTTTCAGAAAACATGAATTGTATTTCAGAAAACATCAATTGAATTTCAGAAAACAGCATAATCGACTTATTTTTTATGCACTGGAAAATATGATGTTGATGTTTTCTTTAATTATTATATGTTTACACATCTCCCTTGTGATCGGACTCACATGATTTTTTTTTATTAAGCGGTAAATGCAGACGTTTTTAAAATCGTTTTTTTCATAAAACCAATGTCTAATTTTTTAAAATAATGAAAAATATGTTTAAAGTATAAATATTAATTGTTTTTTTTTATCCCTTAAGACCTCTTTAATAGAAAAACAGGGCATTTGTTTTGATTTCACAGAGCCTTTCTACGTGAATTAAAACAAGAAAAAATATTCTTATTGAAATCATAAAACAGCATAAACTCGCGAATTTAAGAATGTTTTCATTTCTTTTTTTGTGATAGTGATTTCAAGAACAGGGGTGAATATAATTCACTTCTACAAAAAATGTACTTAACTTCGATAAAGTCTGAATTTTATCTATATCAAATAAAAAGGGTGCTTTTTTAAGGCCGATAGAACTTGAAATTGTAAAAAATAACACAAGAAATTAAATTTAAATTAAAAATATTTTTTATTCAAAATATCAATACGTGGCATTAACATTTGAAAATTATCTCGGGCATATGGCCACCCTGGCTGTTCTTTACGAAGCGAATTCTGGTATCTATATGTAGTCCTATGGGAAGTAATCAAAAGGTGTGAACTCGGATGAATTGGAGGCCAAATGAGATGTCCATTTATCGAAATCAACTTACCGCTAAATTTTCGTTTCAAAAAGACGATGGCTGCATTGCCGTATGGTACGTAGCACCATCCATTTGAAACCACATCTCAACCGGGTCATCGACGTTCATATTTTTGAACAAAAAATCGTTGATCATTGTACGGTAACGATGATGCCACCAGCATCAAAGCTTACAATTTTTTTGGATGTAATGGAGTCTGTAGTGCTGTTTTGAATTCATCTCACTCCACATGTGGAAAATTTGTTTATTATTAAACCCGTTAAGCCAAAAATGAGGGTCAGATTCCATCTCCTCTAGAGCGTAGTCGGCGAAAGAACGACCCATAGGATGGTGTCATGGCTTTAATTCCTGCACCACCTACAACTTGTACGGGTGTAGGCTAAGATCTTTGTGCAAGATCTTGCACGTAGTAGACCGACGAAAAATCGATAAATTTTTAACATCTTCCGCAGTTTCGTGTATATCGGCGATATCCTCTTTAGTATGGATACTCCTCCTACGTGTTGGTATTACTCTATTATTTAGAGGGTATGTGGTATAAAATCTATCCATAATCACAAAAATCACAAAGTCGTCTATAAGTTGCCTGAATCGATGACTGATTCTCCAAGTTAATTTGGATAACTTGGAGCGTTGTTCAGATAAAAATCTATTCATGGTGATTTGTCAGATCATATTGATCATCGAAAAGTAAGCTCTATGCCACAGTTGGTTTGATAGCTAATCCTTTTGTTGGTGGTATCTAAGTAAAAAAACAGCAAAAAAGTCCCGTTCTAAAAACGCTTTTTTCACTGCTACCAAATTATTAACTTTTGGAATGTGGTTTCAAGCAACTTCCAAAAATATCTATAATATTAATAGGATAGGCGATTCCTTGTGACCGATGTTTTGTTCTACCGTTTTATCCCGATTTTGACAAAACGTATATTATTTGAAAGGTATTTCTTTTTAGCCGTTTTGCAGATTTACATATTTTTAAATTTTACCCTTTGTTTTGAGTAAATTGCACTTAAAGTTGCTACTAACACATACATAAAATTACACATATGCTATGTGTGCTTTATTAAATTTGTTAATGTGTTTGTTGATGAGTTTGTTATCTTCATTCACAATAATAATAATAAACAATAAAAGTGTTGGTTTGTGAATTGGCTAATTTGAAAAAAAGCTTCCTAGGAATTCCACTCGAATTTCGAGCGCTAGAATCTGCTAGTCAATATAAAACTGTTACGAAAAAAATAGTAAGTAAAATCTAAAACAACCAAATAAATACAAGTAATAGGCATTTTAAATTTATGTCGAGATTAGAAAAAAAATTGTTAATTTAAATAGACAACTGCCTTCATAAGACAACCCCTTGTTAAATTCAGTAACGAAGATTCAAATCTTCAGCTGCTCAAATCTTTGCTGCTCTTTTTGTAGCAGGTTACCAATGGGTGATGAAAAAATTTTGATTTTTTTTAAACCACTATCAGGCGTTAAAGTTCATTGTAACATCAATAGTTGAGTTAATTACGTAATTTCTGTTTTGAGAAATATTCACTAGTTTTCATTAATATGATGTCAACATATCCAACATATCCTCCGGGAGCGCGTTGCACAATTTCTTAAATCAATAAAAAGTTTGGCAAAAATTTTACCAGGAATTATTTTAAAAGAGAAAGAGTTACAAAGGCTATTTTCACGAAATTATATGTAAGGGGGGAAAAATGGGATAGTAAGAAGATTCCACCAATAGTGATTAGAATACCTCTATCTAACTTTAAACATAAATTTAACAATACGAATGGCATAAGTCAACGTGCTGCAGCTACTGAGATGAAACGCGATCATTGGAAAAACTTCAAGTAAAGTGACAAAAAAGAAAATGAAACCGCCAGAGCATACCGTTGAGAAAATATCCACAATAAAATCACAATTACGATGTTTGCCTGGAAATTATGGCACAAAATCACACATCTTGGACCATACAAGTTATTTGCTGCTCAGCAAGTCTTAAGGGCGTAGAAATGATCGATTTAACTCAAATGACGTTTTTATATGTTTCTCCAATATTGAATTAAGGTTCAAGCATAAATTTGAAAAGATATTGCTCTATATTGCAATATTCGAAAAGGAAATTTCGAGGCCTTGGTTCAAATCAAGTGAACGAACAAATAAGCCAAAAGGAATTATTAGCCAAATAAACACCACTCTGATGGAAATAATCTTCTGGCCTGATCATATATTTTCTCATTTACTTATAAGAAAAAAAGGAATTCTATACCAAAAGACCGAAAGCCAATAAACTTGCCTCACTTTCGTAAAGCCGAAGATTTATATTTTTTTAATTTATGTTTGATGGTACACAAAAACAATTGGAAAGCTAAAAACTGTGACGATCTCGGAAAAGAATTCGTGCATGTATTTATAAAATTTACAAGAACCCTTTTTCAACCAAAACTTATTATACCCTAGACCACTATGTGGTCAGGGTATAATTACTTTGTGCTGATGCTTGTAACTACCAAAAATATTTGACCTAGACCCACATTTCATTTTACCGATCTACTCAGAATCACTTTCTGAGTTGATTTAGCGATGTCCGTCCGTCCGTCTTTCCGTCTGTGTGTCCATGTAAACCATGTAATCAAACTGCAGGTTGCAAATATGAAAATATTTTGATGAAATCGGCCATGGGATGAATAGTGCTGAAATTGGTGAAATTCGGTCCATGTTCAGACCTAGTCCCCATACAAATGACCCCTATGAAATCGTAAATTGCCATAAAATCCAAATTATCATATAGACCTCGGTCAAATTGGGTTTGTTTGTATTTATTACACCCATTAATCAATATTCAAAAAAAAAACCCTATAGGACGATTCTTAGTCATAGCCCCCATATAAGGCTGCTTTCCGATCTTCACTTAAATCTATCAAAAAGCAAAAATATTGCACAGATTTTTCCCAAATTTGTTTTGTATAAGTTTTGGCAAAAATAATTGACCTTTCCATATATAGTCAGGATCGGTCCATTTTTCGCCATGCCATTCAAATTAGGTTTATGCTTATTTTTTATATCCAATTGGGTGCGCCTGATAGGGTCTCTAAACGTATGGTATAGAGTATCGTATAGTTGGCCTAGACCGACAATAATTTTCTTACTTGTTCTTTATTAATCTTTTGTAGCTTACAAATATTTTTGCAATAAACTTTCTTTCTAAAAATTAAAAAATCTTTTTTATGACATTTTTAAAAAAGTCGATATTTTTACATCACCCGTCGTTATTTTCATATGTAAGAAAATTTTTGCTGGGTAGTTAGTAATGGCTACGATTATGATGAGGTTGTAAATGTTATAAGTATTGTTGCATACCCTGTGGCATACTTTGAAAAGAAAAAATAATGGAGATGTTGGATTTTACTGCAATATACTTCAGTTTTATTGGAAACTAAATTTATGAGCAGGGAAAGCAAAAAATATGCCTTAAAATCCGTGTTGTATGCGGCTAAATTATGCATTATAAAAACGAAAATTATTCCCTGAAAATTTTCAAAAAAATATACTTTAATGAACCTTTTTTTTAATTAAAATTTTTAATTACAAAAACAAAAAATTCAATAAAAAATACATGCGTAAAAATAAAAAAATACGACGAAATATGGTCCGAAAAATCGGTGTTAAACATCCATAAACTGCTCTGAATCGGATATTTAAATACATAAAAATGAATTGATGTCCGTATATTCATCATAGACTTCCGAACTATGAGAAGTTGAATTAAATATGGGAGTAATTAAACAAATAGGCGCGGCACCTCCCACACAAAGCACATATATATATTCATATACTTGGTGTACTATGAGAGCAAGAGTTTTGAAACGAAAAATTTCCGGGATTGGACCTGTGAGCGTAGTACCTCCTACACAAAGTTATCTTCATAAGAGTCTATAACTTATCCATAATATTAATAGGTAAGGCGATTTCTGGTGACCGATGTAAGTTTCACAGTTTTACCCCGATTTTGACAAGAAATTTATCATTTGAAAGGTATTTATTTTTAGCTTTTACCCAGATTTACAGATTTTCATCGTCTGGAATATTTTTTTGGAGTTATGATCGTTTAAAGTTGCTACTAATACATAAATAAAATTATACAATGCTATGTGTGTGTTGAGTATGTTTTCTTCATTTAAAATGAGTTGAATTGTAAAGCATATCTTTAGAGTCTTTATTAAATAAAAAAATAAAATTTCCTAGAATTTGCACTCAAATTTCGAATGCTGGAATCTGCTTCTTATTATAAATGGTCTAACCAAAAATAGATGGCACCTGTCATGCAAAATAATATATCAGCAGTATTATGATTGCTAAATCTACGAAAATTTTCCTCAATCGGGCCTATGGGCGTATTATATAAAGTGAATAATAGATATAATATATCTGGGGTCTTGTCCCTAAGATCCTCAAATCTCTATAAGAGTCCACAAGTTATTGATATAAGTGGTCGAAATAAAACGGAAATGTGAAATGTCAGGTGTATATAACTTATATTATAAGGATATACACCAAAGTTGGAATTAACGGCCGTCACACTTCCGTTACAAAGTGTATATTTAACATGATATATCGGGAGTACTACTAAAGATAGAGTGAGAAATATCAACGAAGCATAATGTATTGTTCTCATGTATTCCAATAATATCCAAGTATATACCGTATTGCAGTCACGGTAACTATTTTCGAGAGCAAATTTGTGTTTTTCCGAGGATATCTATTTATAGCACATTATCGTGTGGGAAAATGTGAATATAACGAACCGAAAATTACATGATAAATCATATCTCTACATGATGCGCTAAGACCAATATGAAATGCGATTCAATGCGCAATTTTTTTAAAGAAACATTTAAGAAACTTTAAAACTTCCAAAGGGTATTTTTTGCTCAGATAGAACTTACGAAAAGGTTAGCTGCCAAACGAACTTTTATACTTCGCTTACTTTTTGACATTTATGATCATTGTTTTTCCTTAAGCTTTTTTAAGAAATTGTTGCTAAATTAATATTTGCAACCACTATTATTTTAATTTGGATTTAATTTTTTGAATTATATTTTAGTTAATATGGCGGACAAATTTTTTAATATTCGAATTCGCACGAAAAAAGTACAAGACCGGTCTGTTTCGATTTCAATACAAGAATGATTTTATTAAAAATTCAGAATGGATCCTTAAATCTAACAATTCAAATTTCCCAAGCGTTTTGACATGTAGTGATGACAATTCAATATTAAAACTTATTAGAGCCGAAAACTTAAATAACAATACTAATACTTAAAGGAGTTAATTCATTAAATTCAAAAATATTAAAATATAAAAATATAAAATGACGAAAAAGATAAAATGATGAAAAATAATAATAAAATAATAAAATGCCAAAAAAAAAAAAAAAATACATGAAATGACTAAACAATCATGATTATCCAAATTTGCTTTGACAACTTCGTTATTTTTATGGCCTAAATAATAGTCCATATGAGCAACGAACTGTGGCTCGATTTCATACCACATACTCTCTTAATGATGTAATAACATCACATTTATCAATTCGTTATCGGTCACAAGAATTGGAGGTCTGCCCGTCCCCTATGTGGAACACTTTGGGCAAAGATCTTGGGCAACAGTCATACAAGATGCAGTTGATACAAGAATTAAAGCCACGATAGCAACAAATATGTAATTTGTTATTTGACGGACATCAGTCAGTAAGTGGCCGTCCGTCCAAATGAAAATATAGGATGAAATTTGATATACAATATTTGTAGGTCACAGGATGGTTGCTACTGAAACTGGAGCGTACCCTGAAATTCAGATTAGGATATAAACTTTGATCAAATTTGATTTATGTAAGCAAATAAGCGCCAGTAATGATCAGTCCATCAATAAGTCTTACGGGACTGTTTTCACTTATAGTCCCAATATTAAGCTTCGCCTTGTCTTCAATTTTTTTAAAATTTTGTTGTCAACATTTGATGTTACAAAGTGTGGTCTCGATCGGTGTTGCTTTCGATCTATTTCCGATAATGACGTAACCCATAAAAACAAATCTTTTATATTAAAAAAAAATTAATGAAAACTACAGTCAGTCCGTCTGACCGTTCTATCCGACCGATTTCCTTATTTTTTCAATGAAAGGTATTTAGACACAGATATGTCATCAATCATTGGAATTTACTCAGCTCCCACCTTACTCAATTATACTCAAACGGGATTCTTCCCTGTACATATCTTATGGGACACATTCACTCAAGCAAGTCGAATTCTCATAGTCCCTCTTCTAACGAATGGATCTTAATCGTTTCACTCTCGGAACACTCAGTGGATCAAGCTCTTTCTTTTGAGCTACTAACTGAGCTATCCGTTTAGTTTGAGGAATGGTATGCGTGCACAATAAACTTTACATTATGCAACACGAAAGTTAACCTTCAGATTTCTTTACAATAATTGCATAACACATACCCTGTGTTGAATTGTGAATTGCCAAAAATTTTAAGACCTTTAGGTGGCATACAAGGTGGCCTTTATTTCTTTGTGTTCAAAAAATATTTATAATTAAATAAACTTAATGAATTAAATAGATAAAAAAAAACATTGAAAGAAATAAATTGAATGATAAAATAAAATTTCCTAGAATTTGCACTCGAATTTCGAGGACTGGGCTCTGCTAGTTCTATATTAAAACTCTTTCTTTCCTTATGCATATGAGTTTTTAATCTATCCGTGACTATGCGTGACTTTGCGTGACTATGTCGAAGTTATTCTTTTTTCACAGCTAGTCTATCGACCAAGTCTCAGATCGATCGGATAAGAGGAAACGGGTTTTAAATAACTCCGTGACTGTGCGTGACTGCGCGTGACTATGTCGTAAATAATCTTTCTTTACAGCAAGTATATCTACCACGTTTCAGATTGATTGGATGAGGGGAAATCCGTTTTAAATCTATCTGTGACTGTGCGTAACCCTGCGTGACTGTGCGTGACTGAGTCAAAGTTAATCTCTTTTTCACAGCAAGTGTATGGACCAAGTTTCAGATCGATCGGATGAGGGGAAATGACGTTTAGATCACTCCGTGACTGTGCGTGACTATGCGTGACTATGCGTGACTATGCGTGACTGTGCGTGGCTATGCGTGACTACCCCAAAATTAATCTGTAGTCACAAGAAGACTATGAGCCAAGTTACAGGTCAATAGGATAAGGGGGAATGGGGTTGCTGCACGACAGACAGACAGACAAGAGTATGCGTTAAAAGAAAGAGTTTTAAAAAACGTCCGATGTAATGTAATTTTTCTGCAATTTCATAACAATGCCACTTATTTACAAAATAAGTTCTATGTCCATTTATGACCTACGTATAATTTGACGCTAAATCCTTTTTCACAACTCATGCATGCAGAAAACAGGAAACAGATACGTTGTGGCTACTAAATATAATTACAATTGAATTTGTGATAAAGTTAGTAACCGAATTTTGAGTTGATTTCAATTACAAATCTATTGTCTTAGCAGTAAATAATAATATCATAATAGAAACGGGTTAGTTCCCATCAAATATCTGTTGACCTTAGAACAACTCGGTTGGTGAATTTTTTTCCTGCGTGTGGTATATGCTCGCTCTAGATCATTTATAACTTTCCTACTTGTCGATGTTGTAAAATTTCTATAAAAAAAAAAATTGTATTTAAAGGTTTTATCAGAAATTACTTAAAGCTTAATGTTACATTTTTTTAAATTTTAATTATTACTGCTGGCATTGTTTAAAATATATGTAATTATATAAATGAATTTTTACAATTTAAACAAGAAAAAAATGAATTGTAATCTATAAAAATCTATACAAATCTCAATTAAGTACTGGAAAATCCTTAGTAATTGACAACACTCAATATTTAATATCCTATGTATGTGTAAATATTTGTTTTATTTATTATTTGTATGTTTATTAGGGAGGTATTGGTAGTTGCAACTAAGATATGGCTCAAATTAATACACAGGAAAATTAAAAATATTTTAGTTGGACGAAAAGTAGTAAGCTCGATTTTCAGGTTAATACTAAAATTTTCAAATTTTATAACAATTTATTTCGATAAAAGTATCATCTGCCAAACATACATGCCCAAGAAAAATAATTCCTCTTACCTAAGTACCTTGAATTAAAGCCCTATATATGTTCAAAACTTCAGCAAAATTGTAGCTAAGGCAAAAAAAAAATATTTTTTATTAATATCTTCATGTAAAAAAAGGATCCAAAAATCTTAAAGTTCAATATTTAATTTAATATTAAAAATATCACTCATACGTACACATCTCTACTACTCTCCTAATAAATAATCATACGTCGTAAATATGTTACGTTATTCAAAAAATTGATTAAATTAGGAATGAAAATTAAATTTTTTTTAAAGATTTTATTTAATAAAATTAGTCCAACTTGATTTGCTGAAGCTACTCGTATTTGCTGAAGAATGAAATAAGAAAGTATCAGTGGTTTTTGAGATATAGCTGAAAAACCAAGTAAACAAACATCGAAACATCGACATAAGGAAAATATATAAAAGGTCATAAAATTAACTTTGGCCTGAGAGCTCCAAATCCCTTCCAGGTTTTACTACACTGGCTGAGTACTTTCACCCTGATTTGGAATTTTTTACCACCAGGCAATGACCTCGAAAACGTTCCACAGTATTATAAATGTATTATAATAGCCAGCTCCTTGAATATATGTGCCACCCTAATGCATTTATAGATATTTGTCTGTTTTGATGTAAACCACAACATTGCAAATCCCAATGATATTTTGTTTTTGTTAATACTTTAACAATCAAGCTAATAATTCCATAACATAACAAGCAAAGGCGGTACATTCAACTTTAACGAATTTATAAATACCCTCCAATATTGTGGCAGCATTAGGGAATAATAAAATTATGTCGTAAGATAAATATGGAATAATATCGGCCATAATATCGAAAAGAACTTAGTCATTTTTCCATTTGTAATGAAATTTAAAACGGTAACTTGCGATAATTTGCAACATCTTATTAATGTTAACTTAAGTGCACATTCTAACAACGTTTATAAATTTGCAGCCTTAAAATTTTGATTTTAGCATTTAAGCTATTTTCGCAGACGTACGAAAAATGAGAAAAATATATTGAGCGAGTTTAACTGGAAATCATGTTCTCAAGGCAAAACCATTGGCGGTTATAAAACGCCAAATCCACTAAATAAAATTGCATAAGTGTAACCAATGAAAGACCAAACTGATTTATACATTATTTTCACATAAGCTAAGTCCTTTCATACGCAAACACCGCTTTTGTTGTCCTTTTTTTTATTTTTAATTCATTTTTTTTTTGTTAACATAAAAATAGGTACTAATAAAAAAAAATACATTTATACATATCATTCGATTGTATAAATAACAAGAAAATTTGTTTAGTAAAATTAAAATGGGCTCATATGAATTGCTGGTTTTGCCTCTGATGAATCAAATACAATTTACAGACAGTTGATAGACAGAGTTGGTTTGTGTATTTAACAAATGAAATAAATAGTAGACAGAATGTGTACGGACAGACGGACAGATAAAAACTGTTTTTTTATATTTTATTTTTTTTTTTTTGTTAACAAATGAAATACATGCATAGAATATTACAGACCATGGCAAAGTCAATGATTGGCATTCAGACTTTATACTAGGAATATGGTTAGGTCTTTGCAACAAATAAATCATACTTGTGCATTTATTCAATAGAGAGTTAAAATTAAAATAAATTAATAACAGTGATGTTTGTTTACGCGAGACTTAAATAGTTTAAAAGAGACCATACGGTTTATAGTTTTCTCTAAATCGGTTGTATAACACTGCGGAACAAATTCAGGTTAACAAAAGTTAAATCGATTCTGAAAGTGAGGAGTGAAAATAGAAGCTAAATTAGAAGGCCCGTATCGCGGCGTTTGTTTATGTTAGTTCGAATTTTTTTTTTAATCGACCTTCGAACTTTGCAGTCAAATGCCGATTTTTAGCATATTGTTTATATGGTTTTTTGGCTATAATTAATATTTTGCAATCTGTAAAAGCCAAATTATTGCTAGAGACCTGTGCCACAATTAAAATTTTTAAAAAAATTTATTTAGAAAATTTTTGTGGTGCTTATGAAGCAAAATGTTGGAAAAATTATTTTTGTTTCATGCTTTTTGAAAATATTTTCCACAAAACTAAGTCTTTTTTGCCTTCTGTTTGATCTCTAATATGCTTCTCAATTTCTTCAATAAATTTCATTTGAAAAGAAAACAATCATAATATAAAACTTGCGTTTTCCAACTTAATATTAATTTACTTCTCATTTTTTGTGTACCAAAATTGTTCAGTGTTGGTTTTGAAGAAACATTGAAAAAGAAATTATAAAAATATGGAAAAAAATATATTTTTGAAATGTTAGTTATGAAAAGTTTTAAGTAAAAAAATTAAATAAATTAAATTAATGATTTGGCCAGTTGCCGTTTAGCAGGCGTCTGTGGATCAACATCACTGCTCTCTGTAATATCTTGGCCTTCGTCATCATCATCAGAAAGGTCGATAATTTCGCCCAACAGATATTCTGGAATTTCATCTTTGTCTTCCCCTTCTTCCTCTTTTTCCTCGTCTTCCTCTTCCTCAAAGGTGTTTTTATACCACCAACAAATTTCAGCGAGTATTACATCTGGAGATTTCTTTTCTCTGCACCTGAAACGAAAATAGTTTTCAATCGTTAACATGTTTAAATTGTGCACTCTGACACAGATATTAGAAAAATCTAGGAATTCAAAATATGCACACTCTATAGTTACCTTATTTCAAATGGAAGCGCAGTTTGGTGATAACGTTCGCCTTGCTCATCAGATTCGGTTGGCAACTGTTGAATGAGTTAATCAAGATGCTGATGCAAGAGATGAATTTTGTACGACATATTAACCCCAATTTCATCGAAAAGCTGCCAATATATTTGCAACAGATTGCCTGTAGTTGTCTTTGCGTTCTTTACCCAAAAGTCCTTTAATGGCTGCTTTCAATGAGAGCCATGCATTTAACTCGGTCAAAATCTTGACGACTCATAAGTTTCCATATGTCGGGACCATTCACAACCCGTTCCTGAATCTTGGCGTTACTTAGTCTTGGGAAAATGTCTTTTAAGCAGTTGAATACTGCTGGTCTTTTGCGATACATTTCAAAAATTTTTTATCAATGCCAAGTTTAATGTGGAGCAACGGCAACAAAATTTTCATTTCACGAACAAGACTTCCCTGTATCCTATTTTCTTTAGGCCATTTCCGTCCAATGCGACTATTCCAGTTATGCTGCTTGTACTGGCTTCTTCCTTTAATACCTTCTCCGTATCGTGAATCCCAATCGCACAAAAAACACGGCTATTTTGGACGACCAGATGCTGTTAAGCCCGTAATCAATGAAACTATTTTGAGGTCGCAGAAAATGCGCCACTGGTGTTCGTTATATTTGACTACTTTCAGCAAAGCATATTATAGATCAAACAGAAAGCAAAAAAGACTTAGTTTTTTAGAAAATATTTTCAAAAAGCATGAAATAAGCATAAGCACCACAAAAATTTTCTAAATCAATTTTTTTTTTAATTTTAATTGTTGCACACGTCTCTATCAATAATTTGGCATTTACAGATTGAAAAAATATCAATTAGTCGACGAGTTATAGCCAAAAAACCATATAAACAATATGCTGAAAATCGGCATTTGACTGCAAAGTTCGAAGGTCGATTAAAAAAAATTCGAACTAAAATAAACAAACGCCGCGATACGGGTCTTCTAATTTAGCCTCTATTTTCACCCTTCACTCTCAGAATCGACCTAACTTTTGCTGACCTGAATTTGTTCCACAGTGTAAGTCAACACAAACGCAATATGGCAATTTTAGAACGACACTTTGCCGGGTACTAAAGTTGTAGGTCACCGAACCCAGGCCATCCTTGAGCGGAATTGACGAATTTCTGCAAAATATACTCCACAATATCCACTAATCACCACTTTCCAAAAAAGAAAAATAATAATAAAATGATAAAACAAGTAAGAAAATTATAATCAATATATATCGACTGTACAATGCCTTATACCATGCGCATAGACACCCTATCTCTTAGGTCCAACTAATTATCTTATATATAAAAATGGAGTTGTGTATGTTTGTCTGTTTGTTTGTTTGTGGTTTATAGGAGACTACACCACTGGACCGATCGTCTTGAAATTTTTACAGTAGGTAACTGCCTATCCGAAAGGAAAAATAAGCTATATCTTTTTTGATTTTTCAAGTGGGCGTGGCACCTCCCATACGAAGTGAATTTTTAACATGTACTTTTAACATATAATATATGGAGTACTACGACAGCAAGAGTTCTGAAAGTATGTATATGTACATATTTAAATAATTCGAAGAGTAGCGGAAAAAATGGGCATGATCAGACCAATGGGCGTGGTACCCACTATACAAAGTAAATATTAAATTTCATATATCTGGAGTACTGTAATAGATAAAGTTTTGAGACTTTATGTGAGTTCATAAGATATCGACGTTAGTTTTCGATAACAATGGGCGGAATCCGATCAGTGGGCGTGGTACCTCCCATACAAAGCAAATACATAATGTCATATATCTGAAGTACTGTAATAGTGAATGCCTTGGAACTTTGTCCGAGTTCATGAGTTATTAATGTGAGTAGTCCCTTAAAAAACGGGCGAGATCGGATCAGTGGGCATGGTACCCCCATACAAAGTAAGTATTTAATATAATATGACTGGCCAACTATAATAGTGAAAGTCTTGAAACTTGTCTAAGTTCATGAGTTACCAATGTGAGGAGTCCCATAAAAACTAGGCGGGATCGGACCAGTCGGCGTGGCACCTCCCATACAAAGTGAATTTTTAACATCTAACCTTAACATATAATATCTGAAGTACTACGATAGCGAAAGTTCTGAAGCTATGTACCTGTACATATTAAAATAATTCCAAGAGTTGTGGAAAAAATGGGCGGCATCAGACCAATGCGTGTGGCAATAAAAAGTAAATATTTAATGTCATATATCTAGGGTATTGTAATAGATAAAGTCTTTGTTAAA
The DNA here is from genome assembly GCA_963682025.1 of Cordilura impudica. Classification (NCBI taxonomy): domain Eukaryota; kingdom Metazoa; phylum Arthropoda; class Insecta; order Diptera; family Scathophagidae; genus Cordilura; species Cordilura impudica. The sequence continues at coordinate 203,068,931 of OY821521.1, forward strand.
AGACTTTGTTTGAGGTCATAAGTTATTAATGTGAGTTGTTGCCCAAAATATGGTCGGGATCAAACTAATGGGCATGGCGCCTCCTATAGGTCTCTTATTTTTTGAAAAAACACATACAAACCAAATCTGAGAAAAAAATCTGGCAATATTTTTGTTTTTTGATTGATTTAAGTGAAGATCAGGAATCAGCTTCATATAGTGGCTCTGACTAAGAATTTTCATATAGGGTTTATTTTGTTATTACTGATAAATGAATGTAATAAATATACACAAACCCAATTTGACCGAGATATACATATATGAGAATTTTTATATTATGGCAATTTAAGCCGGTTTCATAGTGGTAATATGTATGGGGACTAGGTCTGAACAAGACCCGATTTTCATCAGTTTCAATAGCGTTCATCCTATAGCCGACAGAAATTATATAATAAATTTTTGAGTCGATCGGTATAACAAAAGGTGGGTCTAGGTCAAATATTTTTGATAGTTATAAACATCAGCACAAGGTATTATTGGGTAAAAAAATATCGCAGAGGGAATTTTCGAGGTACGGCGATTTCATAAAATTTTTTGACGTTTTTTCTGGTTTATTTCTTTTTTTTTTGTGTTTTTATTTTATTTTATTTTATTTTTTGACAATTTTTATTAGGCGATTTTTTATAGCGATTTTTATTTTTTTTTTTTAACATTTTTTTTATAGTAGAAAAAAAGTTGAGCATGAATGTAATCACTAAACCATATTGAAAGAAAACGTCGTTGAAGCGGCCATTTTATTATCTTATTATATTTTTTTTATTTTATAGACTGGGCTAAGTCTTGCAACCTTCAAAGGAAATAATGCACGCAGAAAATTTCAATGACTATTCTTCTCGAAAACTGTTGAAAAATGTTGGTTTTCTTGAGGAAATTATATTCCTTTTATAAAACTTCAACCTTGTGGAAAGTTCTTGTTTGGGAGAAAAGCTGGATATAAATGCAGCGAAGTATATTGATCACTTTAAAAAATTATTTTAAACTGTGTGCATTAACCAATAATAAATTGACCAAGAACGATACAGGACGTTTATTTAGCATGTAATTGAAGTTTGTTCTAAAACCAATTCCAGTTTGGAACCGTGGAGTGATTTTTATCTTTTTTTTTTCTTTCGTTAGGGTTTATTGACTACTTTCAAGAGCAGCCAACAAAAATCGCCAAAAAAAATCGCGAAAAAAAATATGTTGGTGAAAATTAAAAAAATAATAGTACAAAGATCCAAAAAAAAAATCACCACAAAATTCCATTAAGTCTTCCTGAAAAATCTTCAAAATTACCTTAGCGACTTATTTATTTTATTTATTTTTATTTTTAACATTTCGTCAATTCCGCCCAGGTCTGAGTCGTAACGTCAGTTCTGTCTACCAAAAAAAAATATTTAAATTCGTTTTTATCAAAATCACTTTTTTCGACATTGTGTACAGTAATAATTTTTCAAGATTTTTTTTTTTGTGTTCGTTTTTTAAGCTGCTAAAATTCTCTGCAATAAGAAAAGTTTGTATTAAAAATATAACCTTAAAATCTTGATTTTTATTTTACTAAAATCAAAATAATTTATTTGCCTAAAAACTAAGTTTTTATTCAGATCTAAATGCCATAGAAAATATATTTCGAATTCAATATAAAAAAAAATTACTTAATAAAAAATAAATTAGTATTGAGGAGAATTTTTGTAATTAAAATTATGAAAATTGAAAAAAACCATTAGTGGCATAGCAGGACAGCTCCAACAGGTAGAAGCCACAAGTAAATATGTCTTACCCAACTTAAACAGCCGTTTATAAATTTCAGTACAATATTTTCAAATTTCAAAAATATTACGCATAAATTAGAGAAAAAAATATAACACTAAAAAAAATACAGAGATTCTAAGCCGGATGCTGCTCCCCTTAAACTAATAAAAAACTATTAATTATTTGGAAAATTTATGGGGATCATACTCCAATTATATTAGAAAAAGGGGGAAAAAATTAATGTTTCTTTAAGATTTCATTCGATAAAATTAGTCAGACTTAATTTGATGAAAAACGAAATGAGAAATCATCAATGGTTCTTGAGCTATACCAAAAAGCTACGCCAAAAAAAACATCAAGATAAGGAAAAAAATATAACTTTGCCCTGAGAACGCCGAACCCATTAAAGGTTTTACAGTACTGGTCTAGTACTTTCACCTTGACTTGGAATTTCCCAGCCCCCAGAGTAGCTGTCTGTTGCACTGCGCATTCAAAGTTTTAAAACCAAAAAATCTTAAACTTTTCCATTCTTGAGTTTGGGCTTGATTCAGATTGAATGTTAATTATTTTCCATTTAATTCGAATGTACTTACAAGTTTTACAAATAAATGCTACACTAATACAAATGAAATTTCAACATTTTTTTTATGCTGCATAAAATTTAAAAGAGACTAAATCTTTAATAAATTCTAGAACTTTGTATAGTTTGAATATCTGCATTGTGGTTTTAATAAATACAGCTAATAATACCCAGCAAAAACAGAGAACAAAGGAGTGAAACAGTTTACATGATTAACGCGTCATCAATGAATGGTCACATGAGCCAGTCCAAGGACGGAAGTTGTATTTAGTAATTGCTAATTATAATTAGTGCTGTCATGTCATGACAAATCGCTTGTTGGATATAGGTTATTTTAGAACCAGTTTCATCAAATTTGTTAAATGTTGTTTTCCCAATATAAATTTCGTCTTCCAAAAATAAAGAGTTTAGTGGCAAATTAAGTCATAGTCATATATCTTAAAGCTAACAAGTGCGAAATATTTTCTAATATTTTTGTTTGTATATTTTTGGAACAAAAAAGTGACCTCAATAATTTTGGATATAGTCCCCATATAACTAATCCGCAAATTTTATCACGTTTACAGCCTACAAACATACTACAATTTTACTTAAAATAATTTTGTAAAATTTTCCTTGGCCATTAATGGTCCTATCCATCATCATTGAATCTAAGATCCTCTTCTAAATCTAGAGCTTTAGGGTTATGTATTGTTGATCTATGTTACAATAAATAATTTTTTCCGATAATAGAAAAGATAATAATATTGGAAAAGTATGGAAAAAAAAAATTGAGTACAGCGTTAGATTGAGTAACCACTTAAGAACAACATGACTCGTTCATCGTCAACTCGTTCATAATCAAATATTTAACTCAAACATTTGAAAAAAAAGAACATGAGAATTTAGCTCTCTCCACATTAATATCAATTACAAGTCTTGTAATGTGAAAAGCTTTCTTAAGTTGCGAAATTCCTCTAGATGGAACTGTCGTGTTGTTCGAATGTGGCTACTTAATTTTTTTTTTTCATATTTCTCATACACCACACAACCGAAAAATAAAAAACTAATTATATATACTAGCAGAGATCTACCCTCGAAATTCGAGTGCAAATTCCAGAAAATTTTATTTTTCATTCAATCATAAATACTAGCAGATTCCAGCGCTAGAAATTCGCGTGCAATTTCTAGGTAGCTTTATTTTTCAACTTAGTCAATTCACAAACCAACACTTTTATGATTTATTATTATTGTGAATGAAGATAACAAACTCATTAACAAACATATTAACAAATTTAATAAAACACACATAGTATATGTATAATTTTGTGTATGTGTTGGTAGCAACTTTAAATAAAATTTACACAAGCTAAAGAAAAAATTTAAAAATCTGTAAATCTTCTAAACGGCTAAAAATAAATAACTTTCAAATAATACATGTTTGGTCAAAATCGGGATAAAACGTTCCATCGGTCACAAGAAATCGCCTAGCCTATTAATATTATAGATTTGTTGAACACACAGAAGATATAAAATTGAGTTTGTTAATAAATAATTTTATAAGAGCCTAATCAATTTTAGGCAATTCACAATTCAACACAAATTTAATAAACACACACACAGAATGGTATAGTTTTTTTTTATTTTATGTGGTAGTAGCAACTTTAAATGCTATTTACTGCAAAAGAATTTTCCAGATGGTGCAAATCTGAAAATATGGTGGACAGGGAAAAAGAAATTCTTTTCAAATGGGCTATTTTGTGTCAAAATCGGTTGATAACTAAAATTTTTATACCGGTCACAATAATCCCGTAGGGTTTTATAACGGTTTTTATTGTTTTCGAAATCGTTTTTTCGGGTCGCGCCTAAATTGGTAGGGAGGCTCGGAGAGAGTGAATAATTATAACCGACGCGTATTACTTTTGCGAGAGCAAAATGATTTCTCTTGGGACCTACCCTTCCGAACTCTCGTTTACAAATTTTATGACTTTATATAACTTTATAGAAAAAATATATTTTTTTAGTTTAGTTAAATGGAACATGTTTTTTATATCTCTATTATATTTCTGGTTTTACTTCGCGCTCTATCCGTTTCTTTTCGAAGGTAACAACTTTCGTTAAATTGAGTATATTTGGCCCAAATAAAATTACTGTAAAATTGTTTTTTTTTTTTTTTTTTAGCGTGAAACCAGAAATAGACTAGAAATAGGCGTGATCAGAAAAAATTACTTCAGATTCAGATTCAGAAACTTCGAATTCAATAAAAACCGTCATGAAACCCTGTGAGATTTTCATTTTTTTTTTTTAACTATGTGGTCAGGGTGCAACGACTTTGTGCTGATGTTTGTAAAAATATTTGACCTAGAATCATCTTTTATTTTACCGATCGACTCAGAATCACTTTCTGAGTCAATATACCGATATTCGCCGGTCCGTCCGTCTATGTGTCTATGTAAAGTTTGTAATCACACGCATTTTCAAAAAAATTAATTACAATGCCACCCAAATTTGGTTTATGCTTATTTTATATTTTTAAATAGTTGGCCCTAAGGGATAGAGTCTCTAACCGCATAGCATGGGGTATCGTATAGTCGGTATAGAGTTATATAAACCCATTAGAGTTATACAATATTATTGGAATACCCTTACTATTATTACTTAGTGTTTATTAAAATCATTGTTCTGTTTTTGTTTAACCATGCACAATCATGTCTACTTTCTTACATACATAATGTGTAAATTTCAAAAACAGCGTAACATGTAAGCGCAACATGTGAGTCATAAGACAAAATGTGATTGTGTTGGTGAAAAAATAATTATATTATGATAACCTGTTTGAAAATTAAAAATGAAAAATAAAAAATGAAAACAAAAGAAATGAAAAATAAAAAATTAAAAATTAAAAATAAAAAATGAAAAATTAAAAATGAAAAATAAAAAATGAAAAACTAAAAATGAAAAATTAAAAATGAAAAATGAAAAATAAAAAATGAATAATAAAAAATAAAAAATGAAAAATAAAAAATGAAAAAAATGAAAAATAAAAAATGAAAAAATAAAAATTTAAAAAAAATTAAAATTAAAAAAAAATTCAAAATTAAAAATGAAAATTTAAAAATGGAAAATAAGAAATGAAAAATTAAAAATTAAAAATTAAAAATGGAAAATTATAAATGAAAAACGAAAAATTAAAGATTAAAAATGAATAATGAAAAATAAAAAATGAAAAATAAAAAAATTAAAAATAAAAAATGAAAAATGAAAAACGAAAAATTAAAAATAAAAAATAAAAACTGAAAAATGTAAAACGAAAAATGAAAAAAAAAATTGAAAAACGAAAAATTAAAAATTAAAAAAAAATTAAAAATCTAAAATAAAAAATTAAGAATAAAAAAACGAAAAATGAAAAATAAAAAATAAAAAATGAAAATGAAAAATAGAAAATGAAAAATAAAACATAAACCATAAACATAATAAAAAATTAAAACTAAAAAATTAAAAATAAAAAATGAAACATGAAAAATAAGAAATAAAAAATGAAAAACTAAAATTAAAATTAAAAATGAATAATGAAAAATAAAAATGAAAAATAAAAAATGAAAAATAAAAAACTAAATATAAAAAATGAAAAATAAAAAAAGAAAATTAAAAAATGAAAACTGAAAAATAAAAATTTAAAAATAAAAATGAAAAATGAAAAAAGAAAAATAAAAAATGAAAAATTAAAATTAAAAAATGAAAAATTAAAAATAAAAAATAAAAATTAAAAAAAATTTTTTTAATGAAAAACGAAAAATGAAAAACGAAAAATTAAAAATAAAAAACGAAAAATTAAAAAATTAACCGGTTAAAATAATAAATAATAATAATAAGTGATACGCTTTCTGTTTGATTTTAAGAAAGTGCTATAAAAAAATCTTTAATTACTAGATGTTTACACATCTCCCCTGCGATCGGACTCACATGATTTTTATTTTGTTACTAGGTGAGAAAATTAATTGTGATCAACCATACGCAATCATGTATACTTTCTTACATACACATTGTGTAAGAGAAAAGGAATGATTCTACATGCCCAAATTTGTTCTACAGAAACCTGTTTTTATATAAATTTAGTTGCTGAGTAAAAGCAATAATCTTTTATTTTCTACTTTTTGCCAAAGGTAAATCATGATTCTGCATGCCCAGTTTTATATTGTTGTTTTCTTGTAAGAGTAAATAGAAAGGCATGCACAATCATGATCAGTAGTTTAACGTTTTTACATTACATTTTCATTGTTTGATATTATTATAAGAAGACTTGTAAATTAGATGACGCCAGAGTCTAATTTCAGAAGCCATAGCGTGAATATTAAAATTAATTTTTATATACAAAATTATCCTTGAATACATATTTATAAACTTGAATAAAAATTATCCTTTAATAAAGAAAATAATTATTTTAAATATAAAATAAATAAAATATATTTTACATAAATTATCAACGTGGCATTTATTTCGATTAGAAAACCTACGACAAAATTCTAGACTGACTAAAATTTTCTTACTCGATTTTTTTTTTTTAATTTCCAATGTTATTTCGGATAACCTCATTTCTATATAAGTTTCTGAAGTTTTTTTCAAACACTTTACATGAAATTTTCTGGAATATGCTTTAAACAAGGTCGAGGGAAATATGATTTTTTTCTTCTAGTGACATTTGTTTTTTGCTGGGTTTTTCTATACGATTGAGTTGATATAAAAATATAAAATAAATATTTATATTCAAATTTAAAACACATGTAGTGTTTGTTGAACATTTTATTTATATAAAAATAGTTTTTCATTGATTAGTTTTATACATTGTAAGTTTTTTTTTCTCATATATTGAAATTTTTTGATTAAAATTTATTATTTTTTTTATCCTACATCATATTGGAGGAGATATACGACTAGCAAGTAAATGGTAACACATCGAATTTATGAGTAATACTTTTATAATTTTAAGGTCTATAATCAAATGTCTGTCCTTCTGTCTAGTATTTTTTTTAAAATAAGGAGGGAAATTGGGTCAAACCACAAATCTCTAAATTGGACTAACAATTATTTCGTGTTTGGAAAAAAAATTTTAATTTCCCAATTTCTCAAGTCCTTTCAGAGATTCCAAAATGAATTGCTTTTAAAAATCCCATAAAACACTTTCTTGGCGTTGCAAAACAAATTGTTTTCAAAAATCATCGAAAATTCTAACTAATGGTAACAGCGCTCTGTTTATAAAATTTAGACCAAGAGGCACCCTATTAGATTATTTAAAGGAAGAAAAAAAAAGTGTTCCCAAATATTTTTTGTAGCCCCATAAAAGTCATATGTGGTTAATATTCTTTAAATTTTATCACTTTATATTAAGGTTTGTTAAGAAGATAACATTTTATGTTAAACATGTTCTTGGGGCTTAATAAAAAAAGTGAATTTCATAAGAAAAATATATTTTAGAATATTTTATTGAGCCCTTAAAGTTTGTTCTATTTTTATGCTGCTTAACATCAAATGTTAACTTAACGCAAACATTTCTCATTCAAATTTCCTGAATTATTCCAGTAAAATATATTCGGGTTTTAAAATCAGAACAAAACGAAAGCCCGCACGTAAGACCCTTTTATTTTTAGAGTTTAGACTTCTACCTTACGAGGCAGAGCAGAGTTACAAGGCAGACAGTTTAAAATTGAAAAACATGAGCCTCTATAAGTGAGTTCGTCATATAAAATTGAGGTCTTATGCAAGCTGGCTAGTAAGGGATTATTTAACTTGCTTCCCTTACAAATAAGCTTAGTGGAAACTCCGGTTTTCTTTTTTTTATGTAGAGTATTTATAGCTTCGTTTAAGCCTCCTGTATTTTTTGAGCTCGCTATGCTTTAACAAATCAAATGTATTTTTTGTAGAGTGCATAGATTTATATGAATATATTATCTACATTCATAAATATGCACATAAATATACATCTGTATTTATTTGTGTAAGTTGTATAAATATTTTGTTCTTGTAATTTATTCTATGCGATGTTATTTGTTTGAAATTGATGTATTTTTTATTAAAATATTTTTTCAGATACTCCATCGTTTGCTATTTCACGCACTCCCGGCTTTGGTTATCCGCTGCGTGAGGGTATTGAGGTTTCATTGAAATGCGATGTCGATTCAAATCCGCCCAGTACACCAAGGTGGCAGAAAGACGATGGTGAACCACCGGTAAGTGTTGTACAATTTTATTTATTTTTATTTTTTTTTGCAATGTAAACTAGAATATTCTATCAAAAAGTGCTTCAATTATTAAGGTGGGTCTCGCATAACCATTAATTGGATTGCAAAAGATTTATTGGTATCGAAAACGGTGATTAATATTTATTATAAAAGAATAATGCGTTAGTGTTCTCCTAAAACAAGATTACAGTTGGGTAGAGTCAGCAATGCCAAATTTTATCAAGCTGAAAGCGCAAAACAATACCGCTAAAAGGCGCTAAATTAGAATAAATTGAAAAGCGTTGGTCTTTCATGTCAGGCTTTAAGTTTGATATACACTTAAAAAAAAATGTAAGAAATTCATTGCACTCTATCGACTTCAGTGTTGGAGTATGTCAAAGTAAATGTATAAATACAATGAGTGACAATACAATGGAAACTTTTAAATATATATATTTTTGACGACTGGAACAGTCAATACTAAAAAATAGATCGTAAAATAAAAAATTCCTTTAACTATATATTAATACGTGAAAGTAAATTTTTAGTTCCCTTTTTAAGCAATATGCGGGCACGGAGGGGTGTGAACATTGGCATAGTTATAGTTCATATGGAGGAAAAGCTGAGAATGATAACATTTATGTTTAATCTGTCTTAAAAATATACTAAATTAAATTAAATAAAATAAAATATTTGTAATAATTCCTTACACCCTGTTAATGCGAATGAATTAAATTGTATATGAGACGCTCTGTGTTGAATTGTGAATTGCCAAAAATGATTAACAAACCTTTACGCTCATTTAAATATTCATAGATTTTTGATATACATAGATTAAAAAAACGTTGGAAGCCAAAAGTTTAATGAAAAAACAAATAAGAAAATTATAGTCAGTCTAGACCGACCATACTATACCCTATACCATGCGTTTAGAGACCCTATCTCTTAGGCTCAGCTAATTGGATATAGAAAATAAGCATAAACCAAATTTGAGTGGCATTTTTATTAATTTTATTGGCTGCAGATATGAAAAAGTTGATATCGGATGCTATATCTATATGGGGACTAGGTTCAAAAATGGACCGATCCTGATCATGGTTGGTAAAGTCTCTTGTATTTTGCAAAAATATATACAAACAAAATTTGAGATGAATTGAATTTTTGTTTTTTTTATAGATTTAAGTGAAGATAGGGAAGCAGCTCTATATGTGGCCTTTGACTAAGAGTTGTCCCAAAGGGATCATTTTTGGACTACTCATTAATGGATGTAATAAACGCATACAAACCCAATTTGAGTAAGATCTATATGACAATTAGGATCTTATGGCAATTTATGTCGATTTCATAGGGGTCATTTGTATGGGGGCTAGGTCTGAACATGGACCGATTCTCACCAATTTCAATAGCGTTTATCTCACCACCAACAAAAGCTTATAGACCAAATTTCATCAAAACACATTCATATTTGCGACCTGCAGTTTGATTACAAGGTTTACAAGGACACACAGATGGACGGACGGACGGACATCGTTAAATCGAATTAGTTAATGATTCTGATTCGATCGGTATAACAAAAGATGGGTCTAGGTCAAATAATTTTGGTAGTTACAAACAGCAGCACAAAGTCATTATACCCAAACCACATAGTGGTATAGGGTATAATAATATTAGAATCTGCACTCTAATTTCGAATGCTAGGCTATACTAATTAATTTAAAAATGTTTATGTTTTATTTATTAAACAACAAAATCATATTAACATAATAAATAGCTTAACCTCAGAAAAAGATAACAAATCTTAAAAGTATTAATTTTAAAGCTGTTGACAAAACAATGGAAACCTTTACAATACAATAATAGAAAACTCTATATTTGTGGTCAATATTTTGTTGGTTATCCATCATTTTTTAGTACTGCTTTACAATGCCGAAGCATGGATATCATCAACAATTTAATTTTACCCACTCTGATTCAATTGCTTCTATGAGATTTTCTATGGGATTGAAATATAGTGATTGTAAAAGACTTCCTGCATTCGATTGCAGCTATGGAGGTGTGTTTTGAGTCATTGCCATCTTGGAACTTCCAGACCAGGGGTATATTTTCCTTTAATTAGAATTTGCAAATATTCAATTCCATTTAGTGTATATTGTACTATATGAATTGTTCTCATTGCGTGGCCCGCTAAAATTAAAATTTTTTTTAAACTATTTTAGGTCTAGTCTGTTTTCTTTTGGTCATCATACAAACGTTTTTCCACCGTGGCCTCTTAAATTACACTTGAACCCAACTGAAAAGAGAACAGTACTCCATTTCCATCTTGACCAGTTCATGTATTCTTTAGCAAAATTTATGCAGTATCAGTGGTTTCTTCACGAGAGGATACCAACCAAAATTCGAGCACATATTTTTTGTTACAGATTGTTAATAACCTCTTTAGGTGCATTTTTGTACACTTTATCTTGCTATTAAATCATGTTGACTTTGACTCGTTTTACGGGTCGTCACTGTACCTCTTTCACGATATGTCTTGATAATTTTCTTTTGCTTACCACCAGCAATAAAATCGTTTATTATTCTGGCTTTTAACTCTTCACAAAACTTTATTCTTGCCATGTCTTTTTAACAATTAATTATATATTGACAAATACAATTGCGTTTAAGAACCAGTTGAAAGAAAGCGTCAGGGGCTATAAATATTTAAATAACTACATAGATTTATGCATTTTCTTTCATATCACCTTCTATTTTTATTGTTTTAGTCAACTCTGACACAGAAGCTTAAAAGTTTCCATTGTTTTTTCATCACTAAACAAATATTTTTTTTTCGTTTATATATTTTTTTAATTGTATTTTTTGTAATAAATTTGATTTTTTTTCGAAAGAGCGATTTCGCAAAAAACAATTATTTCAGTATTTAACGTCAAATTATTAAAACCAAAATTGGCAAATTTAGAATTTTGCAAAAGTCTCCAGTGTATCGTATAATATAAGGTGGGTCTAGGTCAAATATTTTTGGTAGTTACAAACATCAGCACAAAGTCATTATACCCTGGCCACATAGTGGTATAGGGTATAAAAACATGCTTTTAGAGACCCCATTTCTTAGGTCCAACTAATTAGATAAAGAAAATAAGTATAAACCAAATTTGAGTGACATCTATAATATTAATAGGCTAGGCGGTTTCTTGTGAGCGATGTTTTGTTCTATTGTTTTATCCCGATTTTGAACAAACGTATATTATTTGAAATGTATTTTTTTTTTAGCCGTTTTGCAGATTTACAGATTATTAAATTTTTTTGTCTTTAGTTTGAGTAAATTGCATTTAAAGTTGCTACTAACACATACATAAAATTATACAATGCTATGTGTGTGTTTATTAAATTTGTTAATGTGTTTGTAATAAAAATGAGTTTGTTTTTTTGTGTTGAATTGTGAATTGGCTATAGCATACCTTCAGGGTCTTTATTTAATGAAAAAATAAAACTTCCTAAAATTTGCACTCGAATTTCGAGGGCTGGAATCTGCTAGTTGTTATTAATTTTTTTGCCTTCGACTATGCAAAGTTTCATATCAGATGCTATATTTATATGGGGACTAGGTCGAAAAATGGACCGATCCTGACCATATTTGTAAAAGTCACTTACATTTTTAAAAATATATACAAACTAGATTTGGGAAAAATCTGTGCAACATTTTTTACTTTTTATAGATTTAACTGAAGATCGGGAAGCAGCTTCATATGGGGGCTATAAGTAAGAATTGTCCTGTAGGCTTTTGGATATTATGATAATTTAAGTAGATCTCGTAGGGGTCATTTGTATGGGGACTAATTCTGAACACGAACCGATTTTCACCAATTTCAATAGCGTTTATCCTATGGCCGATGGAAGCTCATATAATAAATTTCATCAAAATATATTCATATTTGAGATTTGTAGTTTGATTACAAGATCTGCATGGACACAGAGACATACAGACGAACAGACGGCCATCACTAAATCGACTCAGAAAGTGATTCTGAGTCAGAAAGTGATTCTGAGTCGATCGGTGTAATAAAAGATGGGCCTTGGTCAAATATTTTTGGTAGTTACAAACATCAGCACAAAGTCATTTTACTCTGAACACTTAGTGACTTAAATTAATATCCAAAATCAAAATTGTACAGAAGCAAAATTTTTTTAATTGCCTTTGCTTTATCTTATATTAAGAATGTGCACTGAAGACAAAAATCCATTTGCGGTAAATTCGTAATGATTCTTTTTTAAATGAGAATTAAGCTATTTTTGCAATCATGGCTATTTTAGTATTAATTAAAAATTGTAATTCCAAAGAAAACTAAATTTATTTTAACCCTTACAAATATTTTTATTACTTTCTCTTACAGGTGCCACAAACAGGCGATGGCTTTCTAAATTTCACCTCAATACGAAGAGAACATTCTGGGTGGTATAAATGTACATCGCGACATTTAAATTTTCAATATTCATCGATTGGTTATTATCTAAGTGTAAGATGTAAGTACCATAAAGCAAACCAAACCAAAAAGAAGACAAAAATAAAAAAAAACTTAAGCATAAAATAAACGCATACAACGATAACAGCAACAAAAAATCATGATTTAAACCCCAAAAGTTATCAATATTTCATTACGTATGACTGCACAAATGCGTAAAATTACTTTTAAGCATAAAAAGGCCACCTCTTTATAAGACTTTCATATACAGGAAACTACCCATACAAACACACACCTACATCTACACGCATTAGCTTATGGGATAAATGGTGTGGTCTTTTGGCAGAGACAAAATTTTTATAAAGCATAAAAAAACCACCGACTGTGTTTAACACAAGCACAAAATATGAATAAAAAAAAAAAAAAAAAAAGAAATTATATATTTATATATAAGTATATTGAAATATGGAAAACCCTAACCTAATAATTTATATATCATGGCCTGACTATCAGAAACACATTGGCAAAAGATTTTACCCTCGGAAACAACACGAAACTTTAAATATGAAAAAGGCTGGGGGAGGTCATGAAATATGAAATCGAACATACACAGCAACAAAAGCAAAAAAAAAAAACACAACAAAAAAGTCAACAACGAAGGGTGTTTTTTATAGGCATAACACATGTCAAATGACAAAAAATATGTACTTATATAAATTTGTACAAAAAAAGAAGGAGAGCCGGCTTCGGGTGTTGACAAATTGGTATATGTTATATGAAAGTATTTGTACGTACGTGTGTATGCAAAATTTTCGAAATTCATTTTATAATGGCAGCCTTGTATTGGGTGTGAGTAGACTAACAGCTTTTCAAAATGTTTGACAAAATCTAGTATCATCTGCTATCATGTATCTTAAGGCAGCACCTAGTTGTCTCGAACATTTGACAGTTAATTTTTTTTTTTTATTGGGTCAATATTGGCCTCACAAAGAAAAGCAAATGTTTTATCTTAACAAAAAAAACTGTTTACTTAAAAAAGAAGATCAACATTTTCAGATGTTCTTCACTTTTACAACAGCCAATTTTAACTAATCTCATAAAATACCTGTGATTTGCTACTGAATAAATTTTGAAAATAAATTGCCCATTAATATATATTTCTATGTGGTTACACACTCATACACCAATTTGAACACTTGTTTATGGTTTTTGTCGTAAATATTTGTTTTTAACACCAATATATTTTTTGCAGACTTTATTTTTTACGAGGAAAAGTTTAAAATAATGTGTTGAATAGACAAAAATTATATATCATATATATACATATATATATATATGTGTGTGTGTATTTGTGTATATCTAACAAAAAATATTTATTATTATTTAAGAGACACGTGTTAATTTGCCGAAAAAAAAAAACAGAATTTTATGGAAATTATTTTCAAAATAACCATAATACGATCAACGAAATCATATATTATAATTTACCCCTAAAAGTAGGCAATATACACAATGGTTGTTAATTGTATGAAACGTATATGCAGAATTATATTAATGTCTTAGAGCAAAGAATGGGGAAGATAATGTAGTTAACGAAGATTTCGCGGTAATAAATTTGATAAAAAAAAATTTAATTTTACGGAAATTAGCTTTAAAATAATTATAAGACGATCAATGAAAGCAAATTCTAATGCAATTTAGTTCTAAAAGTTGGTTGTAAATTGTATGTAAATTGTATGAAAGCCAACTTTTTTTTTGCTTAAGAGTACAGAATGGGGAACATAGCTTGGTAAACTTAGATTACGCAATAATAAAATATGCAAAAAAATTTAATTGGATGAAAATTACTTTTAATATATCTAATTGTCTAAGTCCGACTATCAAAAGTCTATTCCTTAAAGTTAACGAAGGTTTCGCTATAACAAAATATACCCAAAAATTTAGTTGTATGAAAATTTTTTTTAAGTAATCATCTTAAGCTCGACTACCAATAATTTACTCTTAAAGGTAGGCAATAGGCATCGGTTGTTAATTTTATGAAAAGTATATGCAAATATTTTTTTTGAGTTAGAGCACAGATTTGGGAAGATAATGAAATATACAAAAAAATAAAAAATTAATTGTAAGAAAATTATTTTTAGTAATCAACTAAAGCTCGACAATGAATTCACTCCCAAAAGTAGGACATATATGTCGATTGTTGGTTTTATGAACGGTATATGCAAAATTTGTTAAAAAAATCATGCGAGACCGATTTTATTGGAGATGTGTAAACATCTGGTAATAAATAAAATGCAGAAAACAGCGACAAAAAGGTTATTACATATCATAATTTTTTCACCAAACAATCATGTCACACCGATTTGTCTTAATGCTTACATGTTACGCGTAAGATCTTACGCTCACATATTACGCTGTTTTTGTGATTGTATTGTGAATTAGAAATTTACCGCCCTGCGCTTATAGATGTTTACACATCAAAAACATTATTCCATGACAATTATTTTTAATGTAATCCAAATACAATCAACCAAGTCATACAATATTGAAAAGTAGGCAATTGCTTTCAAATTGTATGCAAGCACATGTTTTCTAATGATAGAAGCAAAGAATGTGGAATATTATTTAGTTTATGAAGATTTCGCGATACTAAAACATGCTACAAAAAATAAATAATTTTATGGAAATAATTTTATAATAATCAAGATAAACTACGGGATCAATAGTTAAGTCAATATACGTATTGGTTTGATAACTAGATGGAAATTATTAGCAGAAGACTTCCAATGGCTTAGAAAAAACAACGGGGCATAAAAGTATAAATAAGAAGTTTTAGCGATAATAAAAATACTGAAACAATTAAATTCTGACGAACTAAAGCAAAAGTAAGCAATATGTATTGGTAATTAATTATAAGAAAAGTAGGAGTAACTTCTTTTTAATGGTATATAAAAAAAGCATAGATGAAACAATTAACAAAATGAGAACGTGGCTATTATTTTTACAGTACTTATAACAAGCCAGAGGATCCACAATCTACTCCTAAAAGTAGACCACATATGTCGGTTGTCAATTTTTTGAAAACTAACTACATAGTTTAGTCAGAGAAGATTTGGCGGTAATAAAATTCGCGAAATAAGCAAATGTTATGGTAATTAATTTTTAAAGTAGTCATAAGAAGCTAGAAGATCAATATTTTACGCCTAAAAGTTTGTAATATATTGGTTTTTAATTATATGAAAAGTAAGAAAAATATTTTCATTGGTTTATAAAACAGAATGAGGAACATAATTTTATTTAGAACAATTTGGCTATAAAATTAAATTTTATGAAAACCATTCTCAAAAAAATCATAATAAGCTAGAACATCAATAAATTACTCCTAAAAATAGACAACAAATATCTCTATTAGTTTCCGATTATATGATAACGGTTTATAAAAAATAAATTCAAACATTTTTATTTACGAAGATAATAAAAACTGCAAAAAAATTCAATACTACGAAAATTATTTTTGAAAATTATAATATTAATAGGCTAGGCGATTTCTTGTGACCGATGATTTGTTCTACCGTTTTATCCCGATTTTGACCAAACGTATATTATTTGAAAGGTATTTCATTTTAGCTGTTTTCCAGATTAACAGTTTTTGAAATATTGTCCTTTATTTTGAGTAAATTGCATTTAAAGTTGCTACTAACACATACATAAAATTAAACATATGCTATGTACGTTTTATTACATTTGTTAGTGTATTTGTTAATGAGTTTGTTATCTTCATTCACAATAATAAACCATAAAAGTTTTGGTTTGTGAATTGGCTAAGTTGAAAAATAAAGCTGCCTAGAAATTGCACTCGAATTTCGAGCGCTGGAATCTGCTAGTAACTATTATTTCGTGCTTTTATTTTGTCGCGGACAAAAAGCATTGTTGTAAATTTAATATTATTTTTTCTGTTTTATTTTATTTTTATTTTTTTATTTATGTCTTGTGTTATTAAAACAGCCCGAACTTCCTTATAAATAAATGAAAAGAATTCACATCCTAGTGAATTTTTCTATGTAATTAAGATATATGATAGTAGGCACAAGTTCATCCACATGTTTTGTCTTATACTGTATATTGATAATTAGTTACATGAAAAGTACTTGCAACTGCCATTTAATGGTATATAAAGAAAAAGTTGGATTACCTAATTTTATTTGAATCGATTGATGGTCAAAGAATAATTTTATTAATTTAATATAATTTATTCTTAAAAGTATGCCATATATTTTTTTGTAATTTGAATTTTAACTATTTGCTCTTAATTAAAATTATTTATTTCTTTTTCTATTTTTTAATTAGAGGTAGTAAAACTTTTTTTAAAACAAAACATTAAATAACAAAGGATAGTGTCTTGCTCTCATTATTGTCCAAAATATGCAATTTTGAATAAGAACAGTTGCACAACTTGCAATAAATCGCAGTGTATGTTGGTTGTTAATTTTATGGCTTAAAAAATTAATGGTTAAAATTTTTAGCTAACGAGATTTGTGGGTATAAAATTTATGAATTAATAAAGTGTTATGGAAATTTGTCGATAACATGAAAAGTATGAAAACGAGATTTTTAATGGTATATAAAAAGAATAGGGACCATAATTTTATTTTGAGAAAAACTCAAATTTTATGGAAACAATTTACAAATTAAACCTAACACCTAAAAGAAGGCAACATATCTGTGGTCACAAGCATTAAGCGCCTAAGTCGAAAATCATGCTTATGAGAAAAATAACTTTTTACATAAATGTAATGGGTTTTTCATTATGACTTAGGTCAGTATACTTTTATAAATATCTTTTTAAAAAACAGCGTAAGGAAAATGGGGACTTCACGTAAATATAAAGTTTTTTTAATAGAATATGATAGCATACCTAACTCGAATCGTCGAAAATAATGCTTTGGAGAAAAAAACTGTTTATATATACTTGCAGATTCCAGCCCTAGAAATTCGAGTGCAAATTAAATAAAGATCCGAAAGGTATGCTAATCAATTACAGCCAATTCACAAATCAACACAAAAAAACAAACTCAATTTTATTATAAACACATTAACAAATTTGATAAACACACACATAGCATTGAATAATTTTATGTATGTGTAACTTCAAATGCAATTTACTCAAAATAAAGTAAAAAATTTTAAAATCTGTAAATCTCCAAAACGGCTAAAAAGATATACCTTTCAAATAATATACGTTTGGTCAAAATCGGGATAAAACGGTAGATCGAAACATCGGTCACAAGAATGGGGCATCAATACGACTTTGGTCAGTATTATTTCAATAATAACTTTTTAAATAACAGCGTTAGAGAAATGGGGATTTCCCGCAAATATAGAGCGTTATTAGTAGAATACGATAGTATACATAACTCAAATCGTTCTTAAGTCGACTTAGGCGGTTATCGTTTGTGACCACAGATATATTAGATCCTAATTATATGACAATGATTTAATGCTTTATAAAAAAAAGCGAAACATTTTCATTTATGACAATTTGGCGTTATAAAAAATTGCGAAAAATTCAATATTAGAGAATTATTTTTAAATTAATCACAATAATCTCCGTATATACATTGGTCTGACAATTATACATATGTTAAATATTCGCAAGAGATTTTTACGTTATAGAAAATATGGCTTAGGAAAAATTTATATAATAAAATTCGTCGAGAATAAAATTACGGAAGAAAAGTTAATTTTATGAATTTTTTTTTTAAATAATAATCATAATAAACAACATAATTTAGAAATTACTCCTAAATGTAGGCAATTGTATGAAAATTATGGGTATATAAATTGATAGTGGTATAGATTGGATAAGTGGTATATAAATTGGATGGAGAAGATTTCGTTTAGAACGTTTAGCCAAACAAAAAATAATCTAAAAATTTCGGTTATAGCGCGACGATCAATGAAATCATAGAATATCGCCAAAAGTAAGCAATATATATAAGTTATTGATTTTGTAAAACATTCCAGTCAGAGTTTTTGAATGGTATATAAAAATTATAATTAGCTGGGTGACTAATCAAAGAACTAAAACTGATTGCTCATATTATGAAAAGAAGATATATTATTGGTTAATTATATAAAAATTATGAGCTAGAGTTCCTTAATAGTATTTAAAAAAGGCTCGAAACATAATTTTGTTAAGAACAATTTGGCGACAAAATGAGAATTTCATAAAATAATTTACAAAGTAAATAAACTTAGCCCCACCGTAGGCCACATATAATGGTTGTTAATTATATGAAAATTATGATTTTTTTTTTTGTATATAAAGTATAAATATCTTTGAAAGAAAATACCCTTAAAAGTAGGCAAGTTTAATTAGCTACGTAAAAAAAATATGTGACATGGAAATTTTTAAAGATAGACCTCAAATAATATAATATAATAATTTAAACCTAAAAGTAGTCAATTTATATTGGTTCTTACAGGTTAATACAGTTCCATTAAACCCAAACTAAGTCTCGAATAACTAACACGTTGTAAAAAAAATCTATTGACAACTAAAATTATTGAGCTATTGTATTTTAATAAAATAAATATTCTATAAAACTTTAAACTTGTTCAATATATTTTTAGTTACCTTTAATTGACGTATATATGAAGTACCGGCGAAAGATATCTGAAATGTGAAAACAGAAAAGTGAAATTTTAGTTAAAGTTAAATAGATGACAAAAAGTATTCAAAATCTATTCCCCGCCATCAGAGGTGACAAAGAAAAGACAAAAAAATCATGTGAGTCTGATTACAGCGGAGATGTGTAAACATCTAGTAATTAAAGATTTTTTATGTCATTTTTTAAAATCAAACAGAAAGCGTCATCTATGTATCACTTATAGCAAAAACTGTTTCAGCTAATTCAACAACCCTTTGCTCTAAAACGTTAAAAATATGCCCATATAAAAGCATATAAGTCATACATAGATAATGCTTTTAAAAAAAGTGGCATAAAAAACCATTTTATATCATAATTTTTTCATCAATACAATCATAAGTCACACACCGATTTGTGTTACGCTATTTTTGTGATTGTATTGTGAAATAGAAATTTACCCCCCTGCGCGTATAGATGTTTACACATCAAAATTTGGGAACATTTTTCTTTATTTCTCAACGTAACCTCGCTTTTGCTCAATGCATTTTTCCAACAATATCTATTGGCTTATATACCCTATTTATAGTAAGAACTGTTTACCTCCTTAATATTGTCATCAACCGTATCCTCAACCTCTGCATTAGTGGCAAATCTCTTTTCCACCGATCCGTTTTGTCAAGTTTGGTAATAGAAAATAGTCCAAGGGAGCAATTCGAACTTTAATTTATTGATTTTGGATATCGCATTAGTGGATGTGTGAACTGGTGCATTGTCTTGCTAAAACAACTTTTATCCTTTTTAGTCAAATGCGACCTTTTTTTCGTTAATTTCGTCACATAAGCACCGCTTGATTATTTTTTCCTTTTTTAAGATAATCAATAAAAATTATTCCACGCGTATCCCAAACAAACATACGCCATAACCCTGCCTGCAGATTGAATCAATTTCGCCTTCTTTGATTTCCCCCCAATTATAGTCCATTGCTTTGACTCTTTCTTGTCTCAGAAGTGAAGTGGTGGACCCATGTCTGAACAGTGATTAGAAACTGCTGCAAAATCTTCACAACTCTATTTCAATATCTTGCGTACAGCATTTTCATCTACAACTGTTTGGTCAATTTACGATGTATAGCGCTTTTTGAATTACCTATTATTTTAACTTGCTTGCACACTTTCAGCCGACGGTCATCCATCGAATATCATTTATTTATTTTTTTTGATTTTCTTAACCGTTTCTGGCGTGGCCACTCAGTTGATCTACCACCACGGTATTTGCCTTGGCAGTTCGTACGGCCTCGTTTAAGTCGTCAATGAAGCGACTTGCCCAAGAGTAGAATCTAACTTGATTTTGATATTGTTTGGATTGAGACCTTTCAAAAGAAAGTATTGGCCAATTTTTTCCATGTTTACAAATTCACTGCGATAATTTATTTTAATGACTCCAATAAAAATAATAAACAACGTGGCACTTTCAAACTTAAAACATATATTGTATAAGATGGCCACTTTCCACCAAAATAATTTTTCCAAACTAATGCGACCATCTATGTGTCGCACAGTGGGATGGCTTCATACATTTTTGTGCAAAAAATATAAGGACTGGTCCTAGATCATTAAAAGTTGGCACTAAACATTATATTGACTAAATGAAGAAAAAAATGGAATTTCACCAATATCGTCCGCGCCCACCGCCCGTACAGTTTAAATTGATTTTTTCGCATAAAATGTTTCATATCCAAGCGAAAGACTTCAAATTTGGTACATACACTTTCAAGAATAAACAAAAGATGCGTGCAAAGTTTCATTAAAATCAACCACGCCCACCGCCAACCGCCTGTACAGTCCAAATTGATTTTTTCACATAAAATGTTACCTATCCAAGCGAAAGTCTTCAAATTTAGTACATACACTTTCTAGAATAAGTTCCAAGTTTCATAAAAATCGGCCAAGTGTATGCAACATATTTGTTACAAACCTACGCTGCAAAATTCGTGACCTTTTTCAGAAAATTTATAAGTTTGTTAAGCGATCAGTGAAAGTCGGTGGATTTTTTTGGGGAAATTCAAAGAATAGACTCTCAACCTTTATCCTGTTGCAGTAAGAAGACGGAGGTAGATGGAGCTAACTTCTTTTTTTCTTAGGAAAAGTGCAAATCCTGAATTTTATAAAGTCATTTTAATTTGCCCATATCTAATAAACTGTTTATGCAATCCATATAACTTTTTTTTAAACAAAAAGAAGATGCCGTACTTCAGTAAAAACGACATTAAAAAATTAAATTAAAAAAAAAAATATCTTAGATGCATAAGCTACTTAGTTGCATGAAAATTTTCATCAGTTTTCGTTTTACAAGATTTAAGTGACTTCAATAGATTGTTTCTAAGACAAAATTTTACTTTTTGTTAAAAAAAAAATTATTGGTTTTTCTTAATGAAACACTTGTCTATCATTGAATTTTTGAAAAGTAATTGTCGAAAAATTACTTTTTTGCCAACAAAATCCCACTATCGACGCGTCGGGTTGGGTTGTTCTGGGATCCTCAACCGTCAAAACTGTGATATTTTCAATATTTAATTCACTATGTAAATGATCACAGTGAAGAAGCGCCTTCCTTACATACAATAAACATAAATAAAGGTTAAACAAATAATTTTCAAAAAATATTTATGGGGATCGCTTTACGTGCTCTGGTGCCCTGAATGATAAGTGATTTCCTCAATATTACTTTTACGTATGTTGTTATAAATTGCACTACTTTCCGAGAAATTCATAAATTTCAGATATAATTAAATTTTTTGTGAAAATCAATTAATATATAATTTTGTTTCACTAAATGTAAACATGAATAAAATTTCTGTAATTAAACATATTTTCTAACTGATTGTGAACACAATCAAATAATATTTGTGTTCTTGTAATTTCTTCGTACGCAAACCTTATACAAAAACAAGTAAGAATATTAGAGTCGGTGTAGATGAATTAAACGATACCCTGAATCATTCGTTTACAGACCCTATTTAGGTCCAACTAATTAGATATAGAAAATGTACATAAACCAAATATGAGTGGCATTGATATAAATTTTTTTGCCTTCGGATATGCAAAAGTTCATATCGGATGCTATATCTATATGGGGACTGGGTCACAAAGTGGACCGATCCTGACTATATTTGGTACCGGCACTTTTTTTTTTGCAAAAACATATACAAACTAAGTTTAAGAAAAATCTTAAAAAAAAAATTTTTTTATAATTTTTGTACTTGGTAGTTTTAAGTGAAGATCGCGAATCAGCTTCATATGGGGCTATAACTAAGAATTGTCCTAAAGGGTTTATTTTTGGAATACTTATAAATGGATGTAATAACCTTACACAAACCTAATTCGACTGAGATTTGACTTTAATTTTGATATTATGGCATTTTAAATCGATGTTAAAAGGGTCATTTGTATGGGGACTAGGTCTGAACTTGAACCGATGTTCACCAATTTCAACAGCGTTCATCCTATGACGGATAGAAGCTTATATATCAAATTTCATCAAAATATATTTACATATGCAACCTCTAGTTTGATTAAAAAGACAGACAGGCAGACGGACGGACGGACATCCCTAATTTGATTCAGAAAGTGATTCAGAAAGTGATTCTGAAAGTGATTCGGAGTCAGTCGGTATAATTAAAGATGGGTCTAGGTCAAATATTTTTGGTAGTTACTAACATCAGCACAAAGTCATTATATCCTGACCACATAGTGGTATGAATTAATTTTTTACTTAATATTTCCAATAAATATTAAGCCAGAAAATGGTTTTGTTTAAATTTAAATTTTATTTTCATTTTATATTTCATTCTAAATAAGACATTTATATCTAGCAGCCAATAGCTTTATAGAGTCTTATAAGGCAGCCTATTTTAAGAATTCATAATAAGAAAATAAAGATAACAAATCAAAACATACATTAAGTCTTAAATTGTACATTACTTAAAATGTTTTGAATTTTGATTGCTTCTCTTAGACAAAGCCGTATTACAGAAATTTTTGCAAATAATTGAGTGTCTTTCAAAATTATTCTATAGAAAAACATTGTGTCTTGTTGTATGTCTAACAGCTTAAGCCAGAAAAGTAATGCCCAATTTAAGGTATTGTAAAATGAAAGAGAAAAAATCAATAAAAAATTAAATAGCTTACGATTATATTCGCATACATTACAAAAAATAAAACAATTCCCTAAAAATTGTTTTGCAAAATTATAACAAGACCCCGAAAAAAAAATAACACGTAATTTAATCTTCTTTTATTTTGGGTAATTCTAACATGTTTTTGGAATTTGCTACGTGCTCAATTAACGTCAAGTTTTCTTTTTTACTTTTATTAATACTAATGAAAAACAACAAGTTCTTTTTTCTGTGCACAACTGTTAATACAATCAATCGTACCATAGAAATCAGGCAATGGAGTAAGAGTTAGAGATTGGGGTAGCAAACAAATTAGCAACAAAAACAATCATCAATATAAAACTAATAGAACAAACAATAGAAAACCTTAAAGAACACCCTTAACATATGCAGCAATTTTTTTTTTTGCTGTTAACAACACAAGAAATAAAAGAAACTTCTTCAAGTAGTAATTATAGAGCTAGCATTACAAGGATACAAAAAACTTTGACCTAAACTTTTTCCTTATACATTCCACATCTGTATGTGTAAAAACTTAAATAATTATTAAATAGTAGTATAAGATTCATGTCAAATATTGTCTTGTTCAATAAATTGGAAAATTTGCTATAATTGCTTAGTTGATTGTTTGAAAGTCAAGCTACAAATTTGATATTTTATATTTCTGGTTTAACTTTTTTCTTGATCTCAATAATGTTTGTTATTATTAGATTATTGAAAGATATCTATTTTAGATTAGTTGCAGAAAATTGAAAAATGTTTTAAATTCTCTTTGATTTTTATTTTTTATTATTATTGAAATTGTGAAATTTGATAGTCTTTAGTCGTTTCCTTTCATCAAAAATGTAAAGTAGACACTGATTGTCTATAACATTGTTAGACAAGTTGTTGTCTCTCAATAAATTTAATCATGTTTGTTATTTTTTGTTATTATGTTTTCTTTTTTTTTTTGTTCTTCATTTTTTAATGTTTACAAATTGTTTTTACTTCCACTTTTATTTAAGGGAGGCTTACAGTGAAAGCGAAAAAAGTTTTTTATAAAATCTTTGAGACTTAACCCATTTAAGATCTGTGCAAACCAAATATGAGAAAGTCATTACATATAGAAAATAAAGTAAATGAAATTTTTGCAAATATCTAATGCCAAATATGAGAAAACCAGAAATTAAGAGGCAACCAAAAGAAGTTTTTTCGTTTATTTATTTGATACAAATATAATTAATTTTAAGGGAAAAAAATTTTATAAAATTTTTAAAATTTTTAAAACAAATTTTTTTTAACAGAAAATTATATTCCTTTTTATTTCTTATTTTTTATAATTATTTCATTTATTTATTTTATTTCATTTTATATTTTTTTTGGTATAAAAATTTTCAAACTTCAGCTTTTTTATTTTTATAAAATTTATAAAGCAAAATTTTTTAATAAAAATTCTTATTCTTTTTATTTTCTATTTATTTTTTGATGTGTAAAAATCTATACGCGCCGGGGATAAATTTCTATTTCACAATACAATCACAAAAACAGTGAGCTCACATGTTACGCTGTGAGTCGTAAAACAAATGGATGCGACTTATGATTTTATTGGTGAAAAAATTATGATAAAAAATTGCTTCAGCTAATTCAATAACCCTTTGCTGTAAAACGACAAAAATTACACAATATAAACGCATAACATATACTTAATTCAACAACTCCACAGGTATAACCAGAGTCCCTGCAGTTGTTTGCTATAAATGATAAATAGATGACGTTTTCTGTTGGATTTTAAAAAAGCGACAAAAAATTTTTAATTAATAGATGTATACAATTCTATTCTGTGATAGAACACACATGATTTTTTTAATTTTCAAAGTTCAACTAAATCGCATTTTATTCTTATTAAATTTTTTAGCAAAAATATTTTTAATATTCATATAAAAAATATTTAATTAAATTTTTAAACAAAATTTGTTTTCAACAAAATTTTATTTCTTTTTATTTTTTTTATTTATTTATTTTTTTTTTTATTTTAAAAGTTCAACTAAATCGCATTTTTGTTTTATTATTATTTTTTTTTTTTAAATATTTTTAATTTTCAGAAAAAAGAAAATATTTTATAAAATTTTTGAATCCATTTTTATTTGTACTAACACATTTTATTTCCCTATATTTTTTACTCTTTCTTTTAACTCTTACTCTTTGTCTGTCTGTCTGTCAGTCTGTCTGTCTGTCGTGTTGCAACCCCATTCCCCCTTATCCAATTGACTTGAAACTTGGCCCATAGTCTTATTGTGACTACAGATTAATTCTGAGGTATTCACGCACAGTCACGGAGTGATCTAAATATCAATTCCCCTTATTCAATCGATCTGAAACTTGGTCCATACCATTGCTGTAAAAAAACATTAACTTTGACTTAGTCACGCACTGTCACGCACAGTCACGCATGGTCACGCACAGTCACGCATGGTCACGAACAATCACGGAGAGATTTAAAACGTAATTCTCCTCATCCAATCTATCTGAAACTTGGTCGATATACTTGCTGTAAAGAATGATTAACTTCGACATAGTCACGCACAGCCACGGAGTGATTTAAACCCCATTTAACCTCATCCAATCAATCTGAAACTTGGTCCATAGACTTGTTATGACCAAAGATTCACAGTCACGGAGAGATTCAAAACTCATATGCATAATGAAAGAAAGAGTTTTAATAGAAACTTTTATGGGCTAGATTTTTTATTTATTATTATATAACTTAAAAGTTCAACTAAATCCCATTATACTTTTATTATTTTTTTTTTTTTTTTTTTTGGAAAAAGATATATTAATTTTCAGAGAAAAAAATATTTTATAAAATTTTAACAACAAATTTCTTTTCTTGAAGTACAAAATTTTATTTCTTTTTATCTTATTTATTTAATATATAAGTTAATGTCAAAAACATTCAATATAATTTTGGGCACACGTGTCATATAATTCGTGGAATGTTCTTTAAAAACATTCCAACAGACTTTACAAGTCTTTGCACAAGAATCGTACGTTCCCACATAATTCACAATTTCCGTTCTCATACAAATTATGCTTTTGAATATTTCACAATTTGCGCTATCGCTCATACTCCAATACAAAGTTTGATAATTGCATTGCATTTTATGCAGACGATTTCCATGGAACTCAGGAAATCGCTGCACACGCCAAACAAGCCAATACTGATGTCAACATATTCGGTAAACTGAATGAAATTCCCAATAAATTTAACTCCGATTATAATTACTATTCATACAATTATTTCTCTTAAATATTTGAAGATAATTTAATCTTTATATTAATACAAACCTTTCTCTCATTCTAAGTTACCTATCATAATAATTAGTTATTTAATTATTCTCAAATAATATATTAATTTGATTATTTTGTAAATATATAAATATAGACCACAAAATAAAGAAAGACAGTTCAATTCAGAATTCAAAAATTAAAACGCGCAATATTATTTTAATTAACTTATATATTTTTTTTTATTTTTTTGATATTTAAAAGTACAACTGTATTTTTATTATATTTTTTTTATGTTTTTAATTTTCAGAGAAAAAAGTATTTCATAAAATGTTTAAAACAATTTTTTTTAAACAAATTTTTATTCATTTTTATTTTATATATTTTTTTTATTTTATTTATTTATCTTTTTTTTTATTTTCAAGGTTCGACTCGAAATTCGAATGCAAATTTTTTTCAATTCGAATTTCAATTTTTTTTCTTTCAATGTTTTTTTATTCTAAATATATAAAAAAAATTTATGAATAATTAAATAGAATTCATTAAATTGTGAATTTTTAAAGGAAATTCATTATAAATATATCTGATGAACACACAGAAGAAATATAAATGGGATTGTTAATACATAATACATAAAGGTATGCAAATAACTTTTAGGCAATTCACAATTCAACGCGGGGCGATTTAAATGTACACTTTTTTGAAACCATCACTAATAAATGCACAGGCGATGAATTGTGAATTGGTTAAAATTGATTAGCTAACTTTAGGCGCTTATAAAATTATTTATTATAAATTCTTTGTTTTATTTTATTAAATATATTTTTAACACATATTATACTTAAATTTTATCATTCTGCACTTCTCCTCCATATGAGCCAAATGTCAAACCCTTCTATGTGCGCATTTTGCTTTTAAGTGGTCGAAAGGTTTACCTTTACGTATTAAATTTTTTTTTCTTTTTTTACAAAATATCTTTAATTTTCAAAGAAAAAAATATTTTACAAAATTTTTAAATTTTTAAAGCAATTGTTTTTTTTTTAATACAAAATTGTATTTGAACTAAATCGCCTTTTAATTTTTTTTTTTTTTTCAAAAATATTTTTAGTTTTCATAGAAAAAAAATATTTTAGAATATATAAAATTTTTTTTTTTAGTAAAAAATTTTATGTATTTTTTATTTATTTATTTTATTTTTTTTTTTTTTTTTTTGAAATTTCAAAGTTCAGCTTTTTATTTATTTATTTATTTTTTTTTTTTTAACAAAAATATTATGATTTTTAAGAAAAAAATATATTTTATAAATTTTTAAAGCTAATTTAAATATAAATACATAATTCCATTGCTATCTGTTTTTAATACAGAATTAATTATTTTTATTTAAATTAAAAATTTAAAACAAAAATCATAATATATTTTTTTTCTTAAAAATCATAATATTTTTGTCAAAAAAAAAATAAAAATAAATAAACAAAAAAAAAACAAATAATTGATAATATATATACATTAGGGTGGCCCTTCGTTGCATGGAAGGTTAAGGGTTAAGGGAGTCATATTATTTTTTTTCCGAAGTCTTAGGCTATTAAGATAAAATATAACATTTAAAAGTAGAAAAGTGATGAATTTTTGATACAAAGTTTTTAGAAAGAGTACATTTAGAGAATATTTCACAAAAATCCAATTTTTCTCGAAATCCGCAAAAATAAATTACTTGTCAAAAAATTGTGGCAGAGGGATTTACTTAAAAATTCACACAGTTAATCTGCAACATGTATTTAATAAAACCTTAAAGTGCTAGATTCATTTTTTTAAATTTTGTTTAAGAAAATTTTTTCAAACTTAAAAAATGGAGTTTTAAAAATTGTATCAAAAAAATTTCCAATTTTCGGTCTCAATGGGCAATAGGTTAACAATGTGGTAATACAACAATACTTCATATCTGAGTACTTGTAAGTATAGAGACCAAAAAATAATGATGGCTTTAGTCAATTTCTCAAAGTTGAAAAAAATGCCATCAAATTTCATAACCTAGTTTTTTTTTTGGCACAAAAGTGGTCTGGGGCATTTGCTAATTCTTGGCGAGGTTTTATTCGATTTTAAAGTTTTATAGCCTTTTGAAGGCATAATTTAATACTGATCCTGAATTGTATAACAGCTTGTCAGAAAAATTAAACTATAGAACGCAATTTTCGTAAAATCTGAAAAAAAGTCATATTTTCCCCATATAAACACACTTGAAATTTTCAATGGTTTTGCGCCACGACTAACGTTTTTTGATTGGCCCAAAATATTGTATTTCTCAGTTTTTTTGGTATTCGCATATTTCTAGAGGGTGAGACCGACAGTTTGAACACTTTTTTTTATTAAGGGCCACGCTAATATACATATTAGAGTGGGTCAAATTGTAGGGGACCGAAAAAATCTCCATGGACTTATCGCGATTCTGGTACTATGGGCCATAACAAGTATATTTGCCCGAGGAACCATACCTCCAAAATCATTTTCGAACCCTCCAAGCTTTCGATGAAAAAATCTAGATGGGCCCATGGAGCAAAAATCATTGAACCACCCTTATATATATCAAAACCTTCGAAGTTCATTTATTCTTCACACATGTGTCAGTTCCTGATTCAGTATATTTTCAGTTCCTTTGAACCTTTCATAACTTCTCAATATTTTCTTTATTTTTTAAATTTATTTACTATAATAAAATCGCACTGACACTTTTTTCAAAACTTAAGTAATAGCAAAAATTAGTCTCCGGTTCTACATGGTTTAATTATAATCATCATCAACAAACATTATTTTCTATTTAACTTTATTTTTCTTACATACTTGTCTTGCACATTGTTTTACAATTGTTTTCTTTTTATTTTTTTTTTTTGCTTTGTTGCTCGTTTGATCCTTCTCCCCCCACCGCCACCGTAATGTTAGCACAATGTCTTATCAATCATGTCGAATGTCGATTGGAAAGTTAAAATGGCTTGTATAACACGTTTGCCTTTATTAATAAAGCATTTGTTCTTGTCAATAATAAGTAACGACAGCCGCTTGTCAGGATTTATTTTTCAAATTCATTTATTTCTTGGAGTTAAATTCCCTTAAGAATGTTTTGTAACTTTCTAAAGAAAAGCCCAAAAAAACGAAGTTCTGAATAGCACTTTGTCAACTTTAATATTAGTAATTTTCAATAAATACACATACACACATATATGAAGATACAAAAATTTGTTTGCTTCAGAACATAGAAAACTTTTCTTTTCAAAATGTAAAACATTATAATAGTACAATATTGTCTATCTGTTCGTATGACTGACTATCTGCCTGCCTGTTAAAAGCACGCTCATTCAAAAAAACTGAACTTTCAACTAAATGTGGAATAATTTTCAATATCTCGCGCAAACTTGTATTTAACTTTGCGAAAATCGGCCAAACATTTTACCAATTAGTGGACTACAAAAGCACGTTAAAAAAAAAAAACTTTCTTAAAAAACCCCATTTAAAAAAAAAAAATGCATTTCTTTCATCAAAATACATCATCATAAAAAGTACATTTCCTTAGGAAGGTACCTTTTCTTCAAAAAGTACATTTTCTTAGGAAAGAACGTTTTATTATAAATATATCTTTTTTAAAACAAATACCTTTTCTTTAAAAAGTACTATTCTTATACATTACTTTTCCTTATTAAGGTACCTTTTCTTATAAAAATCAACTTTTTGAAAAAATTACCTTTTCGTCGAAGCAACATTTTCTTAAAAAAATTACGTTAAAGTACCTTTTTTTATATGAAGTACTTCTTCTTAAAAAAGGACATTTACTAAAAGTATATTTTCTATCTTTTCTAACAAAAGTATCTTTTATTTTCTTTAAAGAGTTCACTTTTTTTAAAAAGTACTGCGTATTAAGAAAGTACCTTTTATAGTATCTTTTTTTTTTAAAGTTCCTTTTTAAAAAAAAACATATATTCTTAAAATAGTACTATTTCGTAGGAACTGGTATGTTTCTTAAAAAGATATGTTTTTTCTAAAAAATTTACTTTTTCTTAAAGACACACATTTTTTTAAAAAAATATCTATTGTTCAAAAAGTACTTTTTCTTCGAAAATAAATTTTTCTTAAAAAGGTAGATTTCTTAAAAAAGTACATGTTTTGAAAAAAAAACTATCTTTCCTGAAAAAAGTGCCTTTTCTGAAAAAGCAAAATTTTCTTCAAAAAAATACGTTCCTTAAAAAAGTACCTTTTTGAAAAAGTACCTTTACTTAAAGAGGTGCACCTTTTCTTAAAAAACCATCTCTTCTTCAAAAGGCACCTTCTCAAAAAGTACCTTTACTTTGAAAAGGAACTTTTCTTAAAAAAGTACATTTCTTTAAAAAGTACATATTTTGAAAGAAACTATCTTTCCTGAAAAAAGTACCATTCCTGAAAAAGTACAATATTCTTAAAAAAATACCTTTCATAAAAAAGTACCGTTTTCAAAAAGTACCTTTTCTTAAAGAGGTGACTTTTCTTAAAAGAACACATTTCCTTTAAAAAGTAAATTTTCTTAAAAATTGGGTTTTCTTTTTCTTCAGAAAGTATTTACATTGTCTTAAAAATTAACTTTGTTTTAAAAGTACCTCTTCTCAAAAAGTGCCTTTGTTTAAAAAGTACATGTTTTTAAATGTGTGTTAAAATGAAATTTTTTTAAAACTTTATATTTTTTAAAAGAGTCCTTTTTCTTAAAATAGTAACTTTTCTTAAAAAAGTACATTTCCTTCAAAAGAAGTACATTTTTTTCAAAAAGTCCCATTTCCTACTTAACAAACTGCTTTTAATAAAAACTAAATTTTCTAAAAAAAAAGTACCGTTTTCTTAAAAAAGTATATTCCTTCGAATAGTACTCCTTTCTGACTATTAAATTTTCTTCAAAAAGTACCTACTCTTGAAAAAGTAACATTTTTGGTAAAAAACAAAAACTTTTCTAAAAAGAGATCTGGTCGTAAAAAGTACAATTTTCTTAAAAAAGTACCTTTCTTCGAATAATACCTTTTCCCGAAAATTACATTTTCTTAAAAAAAATATTTTCTCTTAAAAAAAACAACTTTTCTGATAAAAACAAAAACATTTCTAAAAAGAGACATGTTCGTAAAAACCATATTTGCATAGAGTAGTAACTTCTCTGGAAAAAGTACCTTCTCTTCAAAAGCACTTTTTCTTGAAAAGTTCCTTTTCTTAAAAAGATTTTCTGAAAAAAGAGCATTTGCTTAAAAGAAAATATTGTATTAAAAAATTATAGTTTTCCTTCAAAATTTAATTTTATTTACAAAAAAACTTTTTCTTAAAAACTTGGATCTTTTTAGATAGGTACCTTTTATTAAAAGTATGTATACCTTTTCTTAAAAAGTACCTTTTCTAAAAAGGTACATTTAAAAAAAAAAAGTGTCATTTCTTAAAACAATAAATTTTCTTTAAAAAAAAATACCTTTTTTTAAAAAAGTATCTTATCTTAAAAATTGTTGTTTTCTTCAAAAAGTACACTTTCTTGAAAAATGTTTTTTCTTAAGAAGGTACTTTAAACAAAAAGTTCTATTTCTAAAAAAAAATTTCCTTAAAAAAAAGTTTTCTTAAAAAAGTTTTTCTCAAATATATTTTTTTTTGTAAAAGTGCTTTTCTTAAGAAAGTGGACTTTCTTAAAAAATTACTTTTTCTTAAAAAAAAATGCTGTTTCTTAAAAAGCAAATTTTCTTAAAACATAACTTTTCTGAAAAAGTAGCTTTTTATATAAATACTTTCTTGCAAAATACATTTTCTTAAAAAAGTACCTTTTCTTCAAAAAGTATATCTTATTTACAAACTACTTTTATTCAAAAATTAAAAGGTGTTCAAAGAGTACTTTCGGTAAAATTACATTTGATTCAAAAAATAAATTTTCTTATTTAAAAGTACCTTTTCTTAACAAAGTAAATTTTCTTAAAAAATTACTTTTTCCAAAAAAAAAATGCTCTTTCTTAATAAAATGCCTTCTCTTCAAAAATAGCTTCTTTTCAAAAAAGTACATTTTCTTAAAAAGAATTTTTGTTAAAAGCACTTTATCTTTTAAAATCATATTTTGTTAAAAAAAAAAAGTACCTTTACTGAAAAAGTACCTGTTTGCGTATGTAGCAAAAAATATATAAAAAATAAAAACACAATATAGTATAAGGTTTTTAGCAAGAGAAAATAAAATCTCTATTTTATTTGTATATACAAATGTATAAAAGATGTATTACCTTTTTTTAAAAATATGCACAGCGGATGGTGTTTATGTGTACGAATTGTACGAAGGTACCAAAACGATTGATTTTATAAGTTAAAAAATAAAGAGAGAAGGTGGCGAGCAATATCTAAGTACCGTTAACGGTTTTACTAGTTAAAATCTATGTAAACACTCCTTTCAACGATGTATAAAAAAAGGAGTTTCATAGATTTTAACCAAGAATTAACCCAAAAATGGCTAATTGACTCAAAGGCGGAAAAGTACAAAGAAAATATTAAATTGTACTTAAACATTGCCGGCCACCTTGCAACATCAAGGTGTGTTGCAACAATAATACTTTAACAAATAACTTAAGTATCCTAAAATAAGGCATAGTTCAGTTTAAAAATGTGAGCTTGAATTCAATTTTTTTTTTTTTAACACTTAAATTGGCCAGTAGGGACCTCGACGTAACAATTTTCCATAGGCCAGTAGGGACCCCAATGGAAAATTGATTATAAATAAGTATGAGCCAGTAGGGACTCTACAATTTGAGCCAGTAAGGACTCTACATATGAGCCAGTAAGGACTCTACAATGGAGATGGGCCAGATATGACCCATCCAAAAACGGTGTATTGCGCCATAGCATCCTCATAATCGAGCAGAGCATCTCAAAAAGGTTAGGGAGAGATTCCATATTTCTATGAAACAATAAAAAATTTAAAGAAAATATCGAAGAAAAAGTGTAAATTATTCGGTCAAAATGACCAGTTTGGTTATTGGTCGTTTTACAACCCCATTAGCAGTACGAATATCCGCGACCCTTACGCGACCGTCACTTCCCGGATAAACTTTTATGACCCGGCCTAAACGCCACGATGTTGGAGGTAGATTTTCATGCTTGATAACGACTAAGTCGTTTTCCTGTAGATCGCGTTCCGGATATTTCCATTTATAGCGCTTATTTAACGTCATTAAATATTCTTCTTTCCATCGGCGACAAAAAAGTTGAGACAACGCTTTCATTTTTCGAAATCGATTAACAAGACTTATCGGAGATTCATTAATTTCAGGCTCCGGGGGAGCAAGTATTGGTCCACCTATTAAAAAATGACCAGGAGTCAGAGCTACTGGTTCCCGAGGGTTATCCGCCATAGAACAAATAGGACGTGAATTTAGGCAAGCTTCAATTCTTGCGAGAACTGAAGAAAGTTCTTCAAAAGTATATTTAAAAGATTGCGCTTCCTTACGAAAATGGTGTTTAAAACTCTTGACCCCGGCTTCCCAAAGGCCACCCATATGAGGTGCCCCGGCCGGTATAAACCGCCGAGTTAAACCCTGAATACCATAAATAGAACCCACTGCAATCTGACTTTCCTTAAGAAATATCTTAAAATCCTTCTCTAATTCACGCGATGCACCTACGAAATTTGTGCCATTATCCGAAAATAAAGTGTAGGAGCAACCTCGTCGAGAAATAAATCTGTGAAAGGCAGATAAAAAAGTAGGCGTCGATAAATCAGACGTTGCCTCTAAATGAATTGCTTTCGTAGAAAAGCAAACAAAAATACAAACGTAGCCCTTCGTTATCCTACAAGCTCTGCCCGTGAAACTTTTGATGTCAAAGGGACCAGCAAAATCAACGCCCGTTGTCATAAATGGTCTAGTAAGAGTAGTTCTTTCAGGGGGCAGAGCCGCCATAATTTGACGACAAGATACTTTACGGTCAATAATACACCGTTTACAACGACCAATGACCCCACGAATTTTCGACTTCAAGCGTGGAACCCAATATTCAATGCGCAGTATTCGCAACATCAACTGATTTCCACCGTGAATGGAAATCATATGAACAAATTCTATTAACAATTGAGTAAATCGGCTCGAATAAGGTAAAATAATAGGATATTTCTCCGTATATGAAAGGGATGGTGATTTAACCAAGCGACCATTCAATCTTATCACACCGTCTTTGTCGAGAAAGGGATTCAAAGAAATAAGGCAACTCTTTGAACTTAACGGTTTTTTGTCTAACAGGCACTTATATTCATCTGCATAGTGATGTTTCTGAGCCACAATGGCTAAATGCAATTTTGTTCTTCTGATTTCATAACCAGCAACGATTTTATCCACATTCATATAACGATTTGACCTATGAGCTGGATGACTATTGTAAAAGAACCTCAAAATATATGAGATTATCCGAAGAGCTCGATCAAGACGAGAGTAATTATTCAAAATATCCACATATATATCTTCCCCCTTAACGTCCGTAAAGAAGGAAGCATGAGTTTTGACAACCCGACCCTCAATGTCAGTGTCAAGATAACTTAGATCCGTTATATTCCAGTGCACTTTATCTTGACCCAGCCATCTTGGACCATGCCACCAAAGCTCACTATTCTCCAGCTCAGTGGGAGAGGTACCACGACTACCTAAATCTGCAGGATTATCCTCAGAACGAACATGATACCAATTATGGTTTCCTACATTTTCTTGAATGCGGCATACTCTGTTCGCTACAAATGTGGTCCAGGAACACGGCGTTTTCCTTAACCAAGAAAGGACTATCGTCGAATCAGTCCAACAGTAAATTTGATAAATTTTAATATCAATTTCACCTATTACCGTCTTCAAAAGTTCAGAGGCTAACACCGCCCCGCACAGTTCTAAACGAGGTAGAGAAATTGATTTGATGGGGGCTACTTTGGTTTTCGATGAAAGTAGGTGAGTATGAATTTCGCCGTTAGAGGCCTGAATTCGAATATAAATCACCCCCGCGTATGCCTTTTCCGAGGCATCAGAAAAAACATGAAGCTCAACAGAATTTCCCGGCGAATAATTAACCCATCTTGGAATACGAATAGTATTTACCTCATGATAAGAAGTTACAAATCTTTTCCATTCAACTTCCGTCGAAATTGGAAGCATATCATCCCAATTTATATTATCAAGCCAAATTTTTTGCATGATAATTTTTGCAACCACAATTATAGGACCTAACCAACCTACAGGATCAAACAATTTCGCGATAGTCGATAAGACTTCCCTCTTAGTATACCCAGATTTTAATGAAATAGGAGTCACACTAAAATAAAACGAGTCCAACTGAGCGTTCCACTGAATTCCTAAAGTCTTTGAAGTACTCGATTCTATAAAGGTCAATAATTTAGCGTCAACTAAATGGTCCAAAGGTATATCTTTCAAAATACTCCGTTCGTTTGAAGTCCATTTTCTTAGCTGAAACTTAGCAGAGGCCAAAGCAGCGACGAGTTGATCACGAGCCATTAATGCAGTCGAAATGTCATGAGTCCCTGTCAAAACGTCGTCAACGTACATGCACTTTCGTAGAATATGTGCTGCGAGAGGGAACTCAGCCTCAGAATCGTCCGCGAGTTGTAATAACGTCCTAATGGCAAGGTATGGGGCGCAGTTAACGCCAAAAGTCACTGTCTGTAATTCATAGTCCCTTACGGTCTCCGTCGGAGAATCCCTAAGCAAAATTCGTTGAAAAGGGGTATGAGAAGGATCAACCCGAATCTGTCTATACATTTGAGTGATAT
Source organism: Cordilura impudica (assembly GCA_963682025.1). NCBI lineage: Eukaryota > Metazoa > Arthropoda > Insecta > Diptera > Scathophagidae > Cordilura > Cordilura impudica. The sequence goes on from OY821521.1 coordinate 203,105,798, forward strand.
CACAATTGAAGACGAATTTAAACAGACGCCACCTAAGAATAAGTAGAACTAAGTCTGCTTGTAAGGTAGGTCCTACGTAAAGGCAATCGTTTAAACTAATTCCATTAGAAGTTCTATTTGAAGCGTTGAAAACAACTCTCAATTTAGTTGTCTTACGTTCTAGTTTTACCACCGGATGATGAGGTAAATAACAAAAAGAGGTAGGAGATGAAAAATTTGGTAATACCGGTCTCATATGTCCTATGTCCAAATACTCCCTAACGACGTCATCGTACATCTCCTTAATTTCAGGTCTACGCAGTAAAGATGATTCGGTCCTAAGATATTGTCCCATAACACCAGGTCTTGAAGTCCCTAAAGAAAATTTTTCAGGAAATTCAGGCTTAAATGGGAGAGTCACTACATATCGACCATCAGATTCGCGACGAGTAGTCGCTTTATAATTTTCCTCACAAAATTTGTCAAATGGAGACAGAATTTTTCTTTTAGGAGTTTCCTCAAGTTCCCAGAATCTCAAAAGATTTTTGTTAAGGCAATCTTCCTCTGAAAATTCGACATTCGTAGAATATACCTGAACTTGAGGTTGTACAACTGGACCAGTAATAATCCAGCCAAAAATAGTGTTCTGAGCTAGTAAAGAGCCCAAAATATTGCGACGGATTTCTCCCAACAGAATTCTTGGATATAAATCCGCGCCAAGCAAAAGATCAACAGGTCGACTGTCATCAAAATTAATATCGGCCAACCGAAGGTTTGGCAAATTTTCCTTTAAATACGAGTGGACTGTAAATGATGGTAAATTACCCGAAATATTTGGCAAAACAAGTGCCATTGTTTCCAATACAAGGGATGAATCGAGGGTAGAGCCAATTTTTAATGAACAAAGTTTTCTAGACATTGCCGTAACTGCCTGATTAACTCCTGAAATTTGAGCATTCGTCGAATGCGTCGAAATTTTCAGGCGATTTTGCAAACGTTCAGAAATGAACGATGCTTCAGAAGCAGGGTCAATAAGGGCCCGGGCTGGGTACGTAGTACCCTGATGAATAAGATTCACCATAGCCGTCCCTAAAAGTACAGTCCTACTTTGCGCTGTATGAAATACTTGACGATTTGTAGGAGCTGTGGCATGATTGGCATTCGAAGATGATGCGATTGCAGGTACGGAGTTTGAAACTCGAGAAACAGAAACCGAACTAACACCCGAATTCGACCGATTAGTATCCCTAGAAACTTCAGAAGATGGTAATTCACGGTGTAACATAGTATGATGTCTCTTGTTACAAATGGAGCAATTATACGAACTGCTACAATTTTTAGCTTCATGTGTCCTTGCGAGACAATTGACACAACAGTGAAACTTTTTTACCGTAGAAAATCGATCCGCAACAGATAAACTTTTGAATCGATGACAAGAACGTAAAAAGTGAACTTGATTCTTACAAAGAACACAAGAAGCACTTGAAGTTGAAGCAGCATTGGTATGATGCGCTTTGATTTTAGGTTCAGAAAGCCGTTTAGCAGATTCTGAACCCCTAAGATCACGTAAACAATCTAAAGTTTGAACTCTTTCTGTCAGAAAGAGGTCCAAATCCTTCCAGAGTGACAAAGCTGATTTGTCCTTTATACTCTGTTCCCACAGACTAACAGTTTGCAAAGGTAACCGTTGAATGCAAAGAAATACAATAATAGGATCCCAGCTGTGCGTCGAAATATTATAAATTGACATAGCCGTAAGGCAACCGTTTATTCCGCGTTGTAAAGTTTTTAATCCCGACGAGGTTTCCTTATCAAGAAAGGGAAGGCTAAATAGCGATTTTAACTGGTTATTAACCAGCATACGCGGATTATCATATGCGTCCCTCAAGTTGCGCCACGCAACATCAAAACCTTGATTAGTGAGAGGGCATTTGGAAACAATTTCCCGAGCTTCGCCACTAGTTTTCCGAACTAGATGGCATAGCCGCTCAATATTGCTAAGTCGAGAGTTATTGATATAAACCGCTGTAAAAAGATCCCTAAAAGTGGGCCAAGAAATGTAATCGCCCTCAAAAACGTCGGTATCGCATGGCGGAAGCGTTAAATTATGACAAAAGTTGTCAGCTGAATTGAGGTTTACACTCGGAGACTGAGACTGCTCTTTCGGTGTCGCGTTGGATTTAAAATTATGTAATCGTTCATTAATCCTAGATAAACAATTAACGTACGCGTTAAAAGTGGCTTCATATTTCGATTCAGCCGCGTCAAAATCCGCTGGTTCCGCGTCATCCGAATTTTCTAAATATGATAAACAAGTACGATATGTCGATTTTACTTGTTCCCAAAGCAAGTCCAATTCTTTTCCACGAATTTCAAGATTAAATACCGAATGTAACTCCTCACGAATATCGTTGAATTTCGCTTCAAATTTAATGAGCGTATCCGAATCGCGAATAAAAATATCAAGTGCAGTTCCCGGCATTTTGGTTCGAATTTATTTTAAAATAAGTTAATTTAATTTAAATAACAATATAAAAATTCGTTTAAAAAAAATCCGAAAAAATTAATATATTATAAACTAATAATATAAAACTATATTAAAAAATTTTATTTTCTTAATATGTGGTATTATTTTAACTAATTAGAAGCAAAACCAAAATTTGCAAAAAAAAAAAAAAAAAATTAATAAAAAACACACTGGATATGTCGCGACTAAAACGGACAGTAGGGTGACTAACAATGTTATAGAAAAAACAAACCAACACAATGCGTGTGCGTATATATTAGTGTGAAGAGAAATGAACACACTCTTGAGCATAAACACAAAAAAAAACCAACGCGTGAACGTACAGAGAAATAAAAACTATTCAGCTTAAGCAGCTTAAACACGAAAAAAACGTTCGCGTGAGCGTATATGTATAACACAAAGGAGAAAAACCGATTTAGTTATGTTTAAATGTAAATCTGTTTAAATTATTATTATTTGCACTAAACACTTTTTTTAAAAATCCCGACGGCTTTTTCTCTTTCCTTCGAATAAAACAAACACGATATGATTATTTATATTATTACTTGCACTAAACACTTTTTAAAAATCCCGACGGCTTTTTTTTTTTTATTTTCGATTAAAACAAACACGATATAATTAATATCACCGTCCACGTAAAGAATATACACGTAATGTAACGTAACGCGTAGGGTTGTAAAACGAAAAGTACGAAAAAAATAGTATTTTAATAATGGACTTTTTTATTTTTAAATTAATTTTTATTATACACTTTTTAAATTTTAAATTTTTTGATTTGCTCACACATAAAAAAAACTGAACTATACGCACCTTTAGTTTAAATTTGATGTAAATTGTAGTTGCAGCGAAGGGTTGTTTTTGCAGGTTCTTGCTGGTGTTGACAAGATGAAGGCTGTGGGAATGTTGAAATTAATAATTTTTAAAAATTTTCCAAATTTTTCCTCAGGATCCGGTTCGAAGGACCAAATGTTTGCGTATGTAGCAAAAAATATATAAAAAATAAAAACACAATATAGTATAAGGTTTTTAGCAAGAGAAAATAAAATCTCTATTTTATTTGTATATACAAATGTATAAAAGATGTATTACCTTTTTTTAAAAATATGCACAGCGGATGGTGTTTATGTGTACGAATTGTACGAAGGTACCAAAACGATTGATTTTATAAGTTAAAAAATAAAGAGAGAAGGTGGCGAGCAATATCTAAGTACCGTTAACGGTTTTACTAGTTAAAATCTATGTAAACACTCCTTTCAACGATGTATAAAAAAAGGAGTTTCATAGATTTTAACCAAGAATTAACCCAAAAATGGCTAATTGACTCAAAGGCGGAAAAGTACAAAGAAAATATTAAATTGTACTTAAACAGTACCATTTCTTATGAAAATACCTTTTCTGGAACAATTTCATTTACGTAGAAAACCCACAATAAGTTAATTTAATAGTAGGGCTGTGATTTTCATGCACTAAAAAATCAAAAATATGCGCTTAATATATACACTAAAAAATTAAAAATATGCACTACAAAAGTAAGAAATATGCACTAAAAACATAAAAAATTAAAAAAAAAAATTTTTTCTTAATTTTAATTTAAAAAAAAACTAAATATTCAAAGGTACAATATCTTTTAAAAACTTAAATAACTAATCTTAATTTTTGTATAAACAAATAAATACTTTTTTCTATTACCAAAAGTGAAACTTTGTCTGTTCAGACGCAAAAAACTTTTTTATATGGAAATGATCTTTCAACGTCAACCGAAGTTATAAGAGCATACTTGAAGGATGCCAATTCATTTGGAGAATATTAATTTTCTAATATAGATCCCACATTTGTTTCCAGATCAAAAATATTTTAAATTTGTTTTAAAATTTGAAATCCTTAATTTTTTTGCAAAACGTTTTGGATTTTTTCCAAATTTGTTGGGCTATTCTTCTTTCCACATTGTTAATTTTACTTTTTGAACTATCAATGAATTTGAATTGGATATTAAGTGAATTAAATCACTTCAATTTAGTTATTGTTTCACCAATGTACCCGTAGTTGGAAAATACAAATGCTATTAGACTTTTGATGTTATTTAAATTTAATATTTCATTCTTCCTTTCACATTTATTGAGTCATGGAAAGCACGAGCTATCGTAGCATGGTTGGCCTTTCCAATTCCACTACGTCAAACAAGAATTTACTTTTGCAAACTTCTTAATTTTTATCCAAAACTCCGACAATAACATTTGGAACGTAACGCCCTTCTCTATCCGTTATTTCGTCTATCGACACCCATAAATATTTACTTTTCAAAAAAGAACAGATTTTTTCTAGTTTGGAGACACTCTCATTAATATATGTTTTAAAGAAAATTATTGCAAACTTTACAATAAAGTATTCGACCATCAGATTTAAAGGCATTGTTAAATTCTTTAACGTATTTCATTATTATGGAAGTCTTTGATGCCTTTATTTTCGGTATATTTCCTGAAAAAAAAATCTCCTAAAATCATATGTGTTAAACTGGAAAATATACTCACAATTAAATTTCGAACAATTAATTGACAAATTTCATTTAAATTTTTGTTTTGAATGTTAAAATTTTATTTATAACGTTAAAATTTCCTGCAGAATCCAGTTTTTTCTAATACGTTTAAATACGTTGCAAAACAGTGAAAATATTACTACATACATATTTTTATTTGAAAATTGAATGTGAGTTAATGTGCGACATCAAGTTATGTAGTATATGCGTCTCTTTCTAATGTAAAGTTATATTTTAAGCGGAGCTCCAAAAGTGTATATTTATGTGTTTTTCCTTATATCTATAATATTAACAGCCTAGGCGAGTTCTTGTGACCGATGTTTTGTTCAACCGATTTATCCCGATTTTGAACAAACGTATATTATTTGCAGCTTTACAGATTTTTAAATTTTTCCTTTATTTTGAGTAAATTGCATTTAAAGTTGCTACTAACACATGCATAAAATTATACAATGCTATGTGTGTGTTTATTAAATTTGTTAATGTGTTTGAAATAAAAATTAGTTTGTTTTTTGTGTTGATTTGTGAATTGGCTATAATTGATTAGCATACCTTTAGGGTCCTTATTTAATGAAAAAAAAATTTCCTAGAACTTGCGCTCGAATTTCGAGGGCTGGAATCTGCTAGTACTTATTAATTTTTAAAATTTTTTTGGAAGAATTCTTGTAAAAAAAATTTTTTCTGTGTATTTGGAAATTTTTTGAAAACTTTTTTTTTTTTAATATAGAATTTTTTTTTTAAATCACTCAAAAAAGCCAAAATATGCATTATAAATTTAAAATATGCAAAAAAATAAGCATTTAAAACCAAAATATGCAAAAATATGTAAAAACAAATCGATGCCATATTAACGCAAATCTATTGATTCGGAAAGATAATTGGTCGACATCGTTCTTAGACCATCGACAAAGAACATGCATTTGCATGGAAATTGCAGCCCTATTAATAAGTAATAAGTAAATTTTCTATAAAAAAGTAAATTTTCCTTCAAAAATTACTATATTTAATACTTTTGCTTTCGAAAAAGTACATCTTATTTAAAAAAAAGTAATTTTTATTAAAAAAAATACTTTTTATTAAAAAAATACTTTTTATTAAAAAAAAATACTTTTTATTTTAAAAAACTACTTTTATTTACAAAAAAGTATATTTTCTTTCTTTCAAAAAGTTATATTTCCTTAGTAATTACTTTTCTATAAAACGGTGAATTTTTATTTATTAAAAAGTACTTTTTCTTCAAAAATTGCAGTTTCTCCAAAAAAGTACCTTTCCTTAAAGAAGTAACATTTCTTAAAAAATTTAAGGTTTCTTTAAAAAAAAGCTTTTTTTAAAATAAAATAATATATAAGTAAATTTTCTTAAATAAGTATTTTTAAGTCCCTTTTTTTGAAAAAGTACCAGCTCTTAAATGTTTTTAAAAATAACTGATTTTAAATTACTATTTTTTTAATTACTTTTTCTTAAAAAGTACTTTTTCTTGCACAATTAGCTTTCCTTTAAAGTACTTTTTCTTGTACAAATAGGGTTTCTTTGAAGTTTGTTCACTTTATTCAAACCGTAACTATGATCCCAGGTGTAGGGTATCAATAGTTTGCCACAACTGAATTTAAATCCCTATTGTTTTCAAATAAATTTTGTTTGAAATCTAAACATTTTTAGACTTTTGTTATGTGTTTAAAAGATCTTGAATTTGTTTAACAATTGCGTCATTATAATTTTCCGATTTTATATAAATTTGTTTTCCTATATATTTTTCATTTGCCTTTTTCCTATAGCGAGGTAAATTCTTTATAGTCCACGTCATTGTGTAATTGTGTTGTTTTGATAAATCGCCCTTCGTTTGTTCTCAGTTGTAATTTCGTTTTAACTTTATTTTTGTTATGACAAATCTATGCATATTTTTTGATAAAATATTTTCTATTTTTTTTTTTTTTTTTGTTGATACAAAAACATTTTCATATTTATTCTGACACATATTGAATGTATTGATCTATGATTGATGGTAAAGTTGAGAGTAAAAGTATGATAAGAAATAAATTAATATTTTACTAGGCAACAATAAATGGAAGAAAAAAAGAATTGCTTAAAATATATTTTAAAAATAAATGTTGAATAAATTCATAAGGTGATACTGAAAACTATTTATTTTTGATTTATTGAAAAAACGAAGTATTAGAAAACTATTCAAATTATTCTAAAAAAAAATCAAATTTTTAAAATTCAACTCAAAAGTGTCATACATATTTCAAAAGATAAAACTGCTTTGTTTGTTTGATTGTAAATTTAATATAATTTAATTTGCTTTATTTTCGTAAAAATATATATTTTTTTAGCCTATTTTTAAAGGATATATATCTACATTTTGAACGCCATCAATTATTATGGCAATTATTTTCGTTTTCGAAAAAAGGACTTTTGCTCTAACTCGTATATCCTTTTTCATCAATTAATATACCAAATTCCTTTTTTAAAGTTTTTTTTTCTGTATTTAAATATATATACAATATAAAAGTATAGCCTAATTTTAGGCTATAAGCCTTAATAGCCAGTTTTCCGCTATCATAACTAGTTAAATAGAATTATCCCTTTTCGTGGGTTTTCTTTGAAAGGAATTAATCTTAAAACCGTATCTAAATGGTAAAATTTGATTCTAATAATAAAAATTTGTTATATATTTGGCCGTTTTGTCAGTATCAGGCTTAGCATAATGGTGTTAGTATAATAAAATTAAATGTAACACGCTAAAACATGCCATCTGAGCTTATCTTTATAGTTAAATGAAAACGGTCGAACAAAAAATAAAAAATAAATTTGAAGAAAAAATATATTTTATGACAATTTTAACGTCTGCTCCTTCTTTCGTTTTAACAAAAAAAAAGAAAAGAAAGAAAGAAAAATAATAATAGCCGACTAGAATCATGACCATATTAGAGCTTTTTTTTACATTAATGATTATCATGACACCATATTTTTTGCCATTTATTATTGCACATGGCCTGAAATATTATTTAAAGTGAAAGTAATAAAAAAAAATATATAAGATTTAACAATTGACTTCATTTTAGAAAAATGAATTTTTTCTTTTTTTTATATTTTTAATAATACCTTAATCTTAAGAAACAACTTTTTTTTTGCTTAAATAAGCTTAAGAATCTTAGGGGAAAAAATTACCATAATAATTTTCTTTTCTTTATAATTTTTTATAGCAACATTTTTGATCGATTGGCTCTTCATATGACACGTAAAGAAAACAAAATCTTTTGTCACTTATTATGTTTTTCCTTTGAAAGCTTAAGAGAAAAACAACAACTACAATGTACTCTTTGTTGCCTTATTGTTGTAACAATTTTGACAGTTGTTTGGCAAAAACAAATTTGTAAGGATTTGCATATCATTGGCTTAGTTGACACCTACTTCTTAACTTTTCTTTTTACCTCAGTAGTATTTTCATTTCTAGCATTATGCTGTTTTGTATGAATATTCCTTCGAAGCTTTGTTATGATGATGACAATGATGATGATGACAAAGTGTCTTTATTAAGAAAATTTATATTTTAAAATATAAAATAACAAAATAAAAAATTAAATCGTGGCCTACGTGTATGTCTTATAATTTGAAGCTTAACTAAAAATAGAAAAGTAGAAGGCGGAAGGATGTTTTGTTTTCTCCTTCCTTTTTTTCTTCTGTTTATTTCTTATTGTTATTATTTTCAATGATTCCGCTTCCATTTTCATCAGCCATTTTTCTGTGTAGTTGTCGATTGGTTGTTAGCTTCCTTTTCCTTATTGTTGTTGCTGTTGTCGCTGTTGCTGCTGCTGTTTTGTGCTTGATATAAAATAAGGAAATGTTCTGTGTTGTTACTGAAGTGCCATTAATTTGATGGTAATTGGTAAAAGAGGTGTAACTGCGTAAAAGACAAAATATCAAACGTGGCATATTTTGTTGGGGATTATGTTAAATATGATCTGGCTTAAAAATTTAAATATATTCATAGATTATTAGTATGTGCTAGAAGATTTTTCTTTACGATTGCCAACAAATGGAGAGATTAATTTGTAGATAAAGGAATAGAGGAAAAATATCATATTAAAAAAAAAATTTTTGTTATATTATGAAATCCTTAAACAATGCAAAATATTTTTTTTTTACAATTCTGCATGGAAGTAATATAAATCTGATTTGAATACTAATGATTTTACTTATAAATACTTTCAGGTTTTCTAAATTTTATTCATATCTTTTGGCTGAAATGAAAAGTTAAATCCAAGCAATATTATTATATTTTTGAAAAATTTGTTTCACGCTATGCTTTCATACAATCATTCGCCACCCTTATCGTTCCTTTCATATTAAATGAGTACATTGAATTATTTCTATAATTCAAAATTTCAACAACTTTAAAATAAAAAAATATATTTTTTTTAAGTGAATTAATTTGAACATGGAAATTATTTTAAAATAATTTCAAAATAAGTGCCTTCTCTTAAAATGTAACTTTTTCTAAAAAAAAAGACAGGCACTCATAAAAAAGTGATGTTTTCAAAAAAGTAAATTTTTTTTTAAAAATTACTTTTACTTAAAATAGCAACTTTTCTTAATAAAGTGCTTTTTCTTAAAAAGTACAATTTTTAAAAGAACCCTTTTTCAATTTTTCAAAAAGAACCCTTCTAAAAAGTTCCTTTGTTAAAAAAGTCCCTTTCTAGAACAATTCCCTTTTCTCAAAGAAATAATATTACTTAAAAGTACATTTTCTTAAATAACTGCATTTTTCTAAAAAAATGTTTTTCTTTAAAAAGACGTTTTCCGAATAAAATACTTTTCCCTAAAAAGAACTTTTCCTAAAATAATCTAAAACTCTTTCTTTCCTTATGCATATGAGTTTTAAATCTCTCCGTGACTATGCGTGACTATTTTTAAATTAATCTTTGGTCACAACAAGTCTGTGGACCAATTTTCAGATTGATCGGATGAGGTGAATGGGTGAATGGGGTTTAAAAGCGTTTAAAAAGAAAGGCAATCTTAATAAAGTGCTTTTTTCAAAAAAGAAAATTTCTTTAAAAGGTAAATTTTTTTTTGAAAAATTACCATTTTTGGAAAAAGGACATTTTCTTAAGAAAGTATCTGCTCTTAAAAAAGTACAATTTCTTCAAAAAAGAACACTTGCTTCAAAAGTACCTTTTCTTAAAATAGCAACTTTTCTTAAAAAAGTGATTTTTCTTAAAAAGTACAATTTTGAAAAGTACCCTTCTAAAAAAGAACATTTCTTAAAAAAGTACTTTTCTTGAACAATTACCTTCTCTCAAAGAAATAATATTACTTAAAAGTATATTTTCCTAAATAACTACATATTCAAAAAAAAAAATGTTTTTCTTAAAAAAGCCATTTTCATAACAAAATACCTTTCCCTAAAAAGAACTTTTCCCAAAATAATCTAACCCATAAAAACAAAGTTTTTATTAAAACTCTTTCTTTCCTTATGCATATGAGTTTTAAATCTCTCTGTGACTGTGCGTGACTTTGCGTGAAAATTTTTTTAAAAGGTAAATGTTTTTTTTGAAAAATTACCATTTTTCTGTGCTGATATCTTGAACCTAACACATTCCACCAAAGAATATACAGTTTTTGGTGACCTAAATGCCAAACATTGTTCTTGGAATTGCAGTTCAAATAATACGGCAGGAATCGCACTGAACAATCTACAGCAATCAAGCAATTTTTTCATACACTATCCTAATAGTCCAACCCTATTCCCCCATCAACACAATCGCGAAGCATCCACAGTCGATATTATTTTAAGCAATACCGCTTTAAATATAGACGTAAAAACAATGGATTACGAAATACCATCAGACCATCGCCCCATTATGTGTACACTTAAAAGGTCAATGGCCTTGCAGGTTGACCTCAATTATTATGATTATGGTGCAACCAACTGGAAAATTTATATGAATTTTTTAGACAATAAAATCACGTTAAATTCGGATATATACAATACCAAGGCAGTAATTGATCAGGAAATCCAAAAATTTATAAATGTAGTTTTCGAAGCAAGGGATGTGTCTACACCTAAAATAACTCAACAAATTAATTACACATTACCAGAAAGTACTGTGAAATATATAAAACTAAGAAGAAGCTTTAAAAGAAAAAACCAACGATCTTCAAATATAACCGAGCAAACTTTTTATAATCAACGTACGAAGTTTCTAACTAACATGATTGATAAAAGTATTAATTCGGAACGCAATAAGAAATGGTGTCAATTATTATCCAATTTAAAACCAGGTGATAAATCATTTTGCAGAATAAGCAGGAACTTGCAAGGAAAAGGAAAAAATCAAATCGCTCACTTTAAAGTTGGAAATACAAAAATAACATCTGATAAGGACAAGACTGAAGTCCTGGCAAATACATTTGTCCAAGCAAATAACCTCACTTCGAACTATAACCACTCGGCAGATACACTAATAAATATAACAGTAAATAATTTTAAGAAGGAAAATCCCAGTTCTGAATCTGCAATTTATACATCTCTTGAAGAAGTAATGAATATTGTCTCATCAATAAAACCCTCAAAATCCCGGGTTTTGACAATATTCCCAACCTGCTCTTAAAGAAACTACCACTCAAAGCTCTAAAATTACTGGTTATAATATTTAACAGCTGCATCAAACTCAACTATTTCCCAAACTATTTCAAAAATGCTAAGGTTATAGCTGTCAACAAACCTAGTAAGCCAAAAATAACCCAAATAGCTACAGACCTATTAGTCTATTAAGTAACTTAGGTAAAATATTTGAAAAAATACTACATTCTCGTCTTAGTAAATTTGTAATGACCAATTCTATTGTTGCTAAAGAACAATTGGGATTTAAAAAAGAGCATAGCACTACTCACTAAATACACAGGATTAAAAATCAAATAATCACCAATAAAAGCAATAAACGTTCAACGGATCTAATATTGTTAGATATTGAAAAAGTGTTTGACACCGTTTGGCATAATGGCCTCTTATTTATACTTCTTGATGCAAATATACCAAAATATCTATGTAAACTTATTTCGGATTTCATTCACGACAGAAGCTTTAAAGTTGCGATTAATAATGAAACATCAACTCAAAAAACCATTACCTCAGGGTTACCTCAAGGATCAGTCTTGTCGCCATTGCTTTACTCGATATATACATCCGATTTTAAAGTCCCAAGATATATGAAAATTGCTTATTACGCAGATGATACTGCGTTAATTTCATCAAACAAACTCACAAGTGCACTCCTGAAGAAAATGGAAAAGGGTCTTGTAAATTGCAGTAAATATTTCCACAAATGGAAAATCAAAATTAATCCAAACAAGACACAAGCAATAATTTTTCCATTCAACAAATCTCCCTAAAGACGTCATCTTCTTATTGGAAATAATACCATAAATGTACTTAACGATGTCAAATATCTCGGAGTTGTCTTGGACAAAAAGCCTACTTTTAAACAACATATTATGGCTACGTGCCAAAAAGCTATAAAATCATTTAAAGCATTATGGCCACTACTCAACAGAAGGTCATTTCTAAACCACCAAAACAAAAATCTACTCTTCAAAAGTGTTATAAGGCCAACATTAACATACGCGTGTCCTATTTGGAGTGACGCTGCCAACTGTCACCTACAACGCTTACAAATTATACAAACCAAATGTCTTAAAATGATATATAAAAAGCCCTGGAGGTATCCTACAAATCTTCTTCATGAAGAAACCGGTTATGAAAAAATTATCGATTTCATATCAAGGATTAATAACAATTACTTTGCCAAAATTGAAAATTCCTCTTACCCATTGCTAAGAGAATGTATAGAAATAACGTAAAATTAAAAAAGAAATCACCAAATTGAAAATTATAGGCTTATAGAGGTCTATTATTACTAAAAAACTCCTATAAGCATATAAACATTTTCAGATAGTATTTGAATATATTAAATCATATAAAGTTTTTTTCTCCCATTTTCCTTTAAAAATCCTATAAGCATATAAACATTTTCAGATAGTATTTGAATATATTAAACCTTATAAAGGTTTTTCCTCCCATTTTCCTTTAAAAATCATTAAAAAAAATAATATAAAAACTATTTAATATCTTTAGATCCTATATATTATTTGTTGCAATATCTATATGTAAAGATAAGATCTCATACGTAAAAATCAAATTTGTTAAAATATGTAAATAAAGGAAGAATATATAATTGAAAAAAATTGAACATTTTCTCAACAAAGTATCTTTTCTTAAAAAATTGCAATTTCTTAAAAAAGAACACTTTCTTAAAAAGAGCATTTTCTTAAAAAAGTACCTTTTGTTAAAAAGTACCCTCTTTTCATATTCCAAAAAGTACTCTTCTAAAAAAGTACCGTTCTTAAAAAAGTTCTTTTCTGGAACAATTCCCCTTTCTCAAAGAAGTACTACTACTTCAAATAGTACATTTTCCTATATAACTGAATTTTCCCAAAATGAATAATTTTCTTAAAAAAGTAATTTTCCTAACAAAATACTTTTCCAAAAAAATGTACATTTTCTTAAAACAGTAATTGTAAATTATTTAGATATGACACACTAAAACATGGAAGTGGTGTTGCTATTTACATTACAAATTAACATATATTTGATCATCAAAGATGGGTGACAAACTAGAATATATCGCACCTGTACCTCTAAAGTGAGTCAATTCAAAATTTTTCAATTTTTGCTTTTTACAAGAAAACAATACACAGTGGTCATATCTACGCACTGTAAAAATCTTACATCGATTTTTCTAGTCTTTCATAAAAAAAATACAGTTGTAACCCTCTTTGTGTTATAAGAGTAGCTTCTTTAGAATCCACTAAAAAGACATATTTTATGTTGCACCCCAAAAAACTTGTTATTTTTGATGATCAATGAAAAAATCGCAAAAACAACTACTGTAGATACATATGGATTGTTCGCAATTCCTTACAATGAAGCAACTGTTTTTCAATTTTATAGTAAATATTAAAAAAAAGCGTTTTTTGCCTCTACTGAAAATTTGTAAATTTCGAGTTGACTCACTTTAGAGGTACAGGTGCGATATGTTTGCTGAAATTATCTTACGTGAAAGTAAATAACAACTAGGTTGTATCTACAGACCTAACAAACAATTTCCTTATGCATCGTTCTTAAACCTTCTGGAAACGCATACTATACAGTACAGTGATGTTGTTATTGGTAGCAATTTTAATTCAAATATTCTGGCTGGGTCGGACTTGATAAAATCCATGATGTCAATTGCATTATATATCGTCAACACTGTAAATTCTGTTTATGATACATCTATACAACTAGTTCGTTGCTTAACATTTATATCTATAATATTTATAGGCAGAGTTATTTCTTTTTAGCCGTTTTGCAGATTTTCGGATTTTTAAAATTTTTCCTTTATTTTGAGTAAATTGCATTTAAATTTGCTACAAACACATACATAAAATTATACATATGCTATGTGTGTTTTATTAAATTTGTTAATGTATTTGTTAATGAGTTTGTTATCGTCATTCACAATAATAATTAACCATAAAAGTGTTGGTTTGTGAATTGGCTAAGTTGAAAAATAAAGCTGCCTAGAAATTGCACTCGAATTTCGAGCGCTGGAATCTGCTAGTAATTAATTCATCTGAAAATTTGTTTAAATTGCTTTATTTTTAATTCCAACTATTTTTAACCTTTAGTATTTTGTTGGGTCCCCTCTTTGGAGGATTACTTTGGCACATTTCTTTGGCAATGTTTTATCTAAAGCGTAATACTGCTGAGAAGTAATATTGTTTCATTCTGCCTGAATAATATCTCAGAGTGCATTTTTGTTTGTAGGTTTTCTGGTCGCAACTGCCCGCTATACGATCCCCCCCCCCCACATTGATTTTCTATGCGGTTTAAATCGGGATTTGAGCTAGCCACTCAAGACCTTTTTATTTTGCTTTCGTCAAACCAAGTCATAACGACCCGAGATGTATGCTTCGTATCGATATCCTGCTGAAATAGCCATACTAGTGGCAAATCATCAGCATAAATATTGCCCAGATTATTCTGCGAGTCATCGTGGTACATTTTTCAATCATATTCCCATCGATTTTAACTATGTAATAATCCTCGGACGATGTAAAACATACCTACACCATTACTGATGACCCTTCGTGATTTACGTTTTTTTTTTTTTTTGTATACTTTGGGTGCAAACATTTGTTGACTGGTTGTTGCATATAGGGTCTGCCGTCGTTTCGAAAACGTTGAACTTTATTTCATCACTCCACATTATTAATTTCTAAGGTTTTTGCAAACCTCAAGCGCTGCTGAATATTCTTCTTTGACACATTTGGTTTTTTCTCGCTACGCTGTCATGAAGATTATTTTCAGTACGACGTCTACTTACGGTCCTTGCCGATATTTTAATGCCATGTTCCTACTCCATGCAGGATAAAATTTGAGTTGGTGTGAGGAATGGGTCAACTTTTTTTTATTTTTTTAGATTTTATTGAGTAATATAAGTTTACAATATTACTTAATCTGACCCGTGAAGTCTATTAGCTTGTCCATTATCTTGGACAAAAGCATATCATCCGCTTGAGTCGTTTAACGTTGTTTCTGTCTTTGCATGTTATCGAAAGTCTTACATTTTGGTAACGTTTATTAGCGTTCCCAACCTTTCCTTGCGATAATGATAATATTTCCACCACTTTAGTAATTGAACCATTGTTTTAAAAGCAATTCCAAATGATCTCCCTTTCAGCGGGAGTGGAGCTCTTATTTTTACTCATAATTTAACAATTTTAAATTGAACGCCGATAAATAAAATGACTTAATTATTTGTCCACTTAATTTCGACGATGTGTTAAGGAAAGAATGAAAAATAACGTACTGTTATTTTTTCACTCAGAACAATATATTGCATGGATACTATAATTGTATGTCCACAAGTGAATATTTTTTATTTTCTAATAAAAGCACCATTTTTAACAACGTATCTTTTCTACGAAAAATTGTCTTTTCATAAATGTAGATTTCACTTAAGTTTTAGGTTAAGATATAATGGATTACACAGTGCAACAGCCATTTTAGGGGGTTAAGAAATTCCAAGTGAGGATGAAACTACTAGACCAGTATAATTCAAATCCCAAAGTATTTGGTGTTCCCAGGGCAAAGTTTTTTTATGACGTTTTTTTTATTTTTTTTTCCTTATCTTGGTGTTTATTTCCTTAGTTTTCCAGGTATAACTCAGGAAGAAAATATTTGGAAAAGTAAATAATTTGAAAAACTCAATACTAATTATTTATTAGTTCATATCTTGGACAAATGAAGCCTGGTTTACCCCATTTTAAATGCAGACCTGCCAGGTAATAATATTACCCAGGTAAATGGTTAATTTTGACGCTGATTTGGATTTCAATTGACAGACGTACATCGCTTTATGGACTCGAGTTGCCATAAGGATCAAGAATAAATATATAGTTTATGCGATCGCAAATTCATTTAACGATGCGTTACAAATTGAATGGCAAACTGATATGTTTCTTCTGTACAGTAATATAGAGGGTGTAAAAAACCTAAAGACTTTGGAAATTAGTATGTAAACAAGGCTACAGCATTTTGTGAATAAACATTAAAAAATAAATGTATAGTTTAATAAATTATTATAAAAAAGGCAATTAATTTTCTCTTATTTTTTCAAAGCTTTAGGTGTGCAGATACTTTTTCTAAGAAAAGCATATCTTTTTTTTTTTCAATAAATACTTAACCACATTTAAAAAAAAAAATTAATTTCACAAAAAATATTTTTTAACCAAATATATTTAAAAAAAAAATTTTTTTTTCTTCCTTATATAAAATTTAAGGTCCAACTATAACAAATATTTTCTGTTACTAGAGGTAATATCCCTGAAGAATTTAAGATATAAAGAACTATTTACCAAGCGATGTTTTTCCGCAAAGTTCGTTTTATAGGCTTATGAGCATTCGAATTCAATTATCGCCTTCTTAAATCAGAATCCTAGTCCATGTATAAAAACTCGCACTGTTTTTTTTTTACTTCATAAGTGATAAAAACAACATGACAAACTTTTATATAACAAATAAGAAAAAGATTATAAGAGTCGCTTAACACCATAAAAATATTGCATACTTTCAGGCTTAAATGAAGAATTATAATTGTAGCATAATTACATTTAATTTTTCTTTTTTCAATCTGTTTATTTTCACTTTCCAAACAAAGTCTAAATGACTTTTTAATATTCTTTAACATTTAAATGTGAGTTAAAATCCAGCCATTGTTTCTTTCTTTTGTTTGAATTGAAAAAAAAAAACACATAAATGAGCACAAATGCTAAAGCATACTTTAGGCTTTTAATATTTTTAAAACAATCCCTAATTTGCATATTTGTCTTTGTTCTGAAAAACCCATAATATAAATAATAACACATGCTTAGCAGACTCACACACACACAGACACATACTTTCTATGCTGTTCTGTGTTATGACACATTTATCTACTTTTTAAAATATTTTAAAGATTTTTTTTGAATGGAACAAAGTATAAATTACAATTTAAGCTGACACATGCAATACTCATATTTAAATGGAAAACAATACATACGCCCAAATAAAATTACGACTATAAGAGTGTAGAGAACAAATAAACAACAATAAAAAAAAGGTACTTAGAGGGTATTTACCAAGAACAAGATGAAATTAGAAGAATAAGCAAACGAATAAACAATAAATAACAATTGCCACAAAGAATTGTAAAGTGCAGCAGATAATTTATGATGGCAATTGAAAGATAAGGGAAGGTTTTTAAGCCATTTCAAGAAGAGCGATTAAGAATGCTGGCCTTATTAAAATTTAAAAAAAAATTTTAATTTTAATAGAAAGTTTTTTAAAAGTAATAAAAAATGTAATAAATAACATAACGGTTGTGAATTGGATTTCAGGCAATATTTTTGAATCTTTATAAATTTCGGTTCAAAAAATATACATTTTACAATTCCGTCAAAAAAAAAAGCTGAATTCGAAAGAATCAAAAGGGATAAGAATGCAGGCATTACTCAAATTAAAAAAAAACTGCTCTTAAAAGAAAGTTTTTTAAAAATAATAAAAAAATAAATTAAATAAAATATAATAAATAATAATAAAATACATTTTACAATTCCGTCAAAAACAAGTAAGAGTGTTAAATTCGGCTGGGCCGAATATTTTATACCCTCCACCTTTTTCATTTTCAATTTGAATTTTTTTTTTATTATTTTCCATTTTTCACTTTTCAATTTTCATCTTTCGTTTTTCACTTTTAGTTTTTCATTATTAATTTCTCATTTTCCATTTTTTATTTTCCACTTTTCATTTTTCATTTTCCATTTTTCATTTTCCATTTTTAATTTTTCCTTTTCCATTTTCCATTTTTAATTTTAAATTTTTACTTTTTAATTTTTCATTTTCCATTTTTAATTTTTAATTTTTCATTTTCCGTATTCCATTTTTCTTTCATTTTTCATTTTCCATTTTTCATTTTTCATTTTTATATTTTCATTTTCCATTTTTCATTTTCCATATTCCACTTTCCATTTTTTAATTTTTGATTTTTCATTTTGCATTTGCCATTTTTAATTTTAAATTTTCATTTTCCATTTTCCATTTTCCATTTTCCATTTTTCACTTTCCATTTTCCATTTTTCACTTTTCATTTTCCATTTTCCAATTTCCATTTTTCATTTTTAATTTTCCATTTCCCATTTTTAATTTTTCGTTTTCCGTTTTCCATTTTTCACTTTTCATTTTCCATTTTTCATTTTTCATTTTCCGTTTTCCATTTTTCAATTTTAATTTTTCATTTTCCATTTACCATTTTTCAATTTTCATTTTTCGTTTTTCATTTTTCATGTTCCATTTTCCATTTCACATTTTCCATTTTTAATTTTTCATCTTTCATTTTCCATTTTCCATTTTTAATTTTTCATTTTCCACTTTTCATTTTCCATTTTAAATTTTTCATTTTCATTTTTCATTCTTCATTTTCCATTTTTCATTTTTCATTTTTCATTTTCCATTTTTCATTTTCCATTTTTCACTTTCCATTTCCATTTTTCATTTTCCATTTATCATTTTTCATTTTCCATTTTAAATTTTCCATTTTCCAATTTTCATTTTCCATTTTCAATTTTAATTTTTCGTTTTCCGTTTTCCATTTTTCATTTTTCAATTTTAATTTTTCATTTTTCGTTTTTCAATTTTAATTTTTCGTTTTCCGTTTTCCATTTTCCATTTTTCAATTTTCATTTTTCATTTCCCATTTTTCATTTTTCATGTTCCATTTTCAATTTTTCATTTTCCATTTTTTATTTTTCATTTTTCATTTTCCATTTTCCATTTTCCATTTTCCATTTTTAATTTTTCATTTTCCACTTTTCATTTTCCATTTTTCATTTTCCATTTTTCATTTTTAATTTTTCAATTTTCATTTTTCAATTTTCAATTTTCATTTTTCATTTTCCATTTTTCATTTTCCATTTTTCATTTTTCATTTTCCTTTTTCCATGTTCCATTTCTCATTTTTCATTTTCCATTTTTTATTTTTATTAATTTTTGATTTTTAATATTTAATTTTAATGATATAAAAATATGTGGTAAAACTTGCTTAGGCCAATGTGACACGCGCAGTACTAATCCACACACAACTGTAATGACTTCAACAGTACGAAGAATTACAACATATCTTAAGAAAAACAAGAAACACACTGAAAAATTTTATTTTTTCAAGAGTTTTTTCAAAGTTTCATTTATAACTCGTTACCCCTTTAACCGATTTTGACAATTTTAAACAGCAGCTCCTTTGGGATGTTAACAAACGATTTTATACAAAAACGAACGGTCTGGCTTAGATATTGACGGCGTGATCGTGATTTCCACAGACAGACGGACAGACGAACAGACGGTCATCGGTAAATCAGCTTCCCTTGTTATAAGGAATAAGAAAATATATTTTTTTGGGGCCTCAGGAATTTATTTCGATGCGTTACAAACGGAATGACAAACCTATATATACCCTCTGCCACTGAGGTGTGGAGGGTATAAAAAGATTCTTAATTAGTAAGAATCAAAAGTAAATTACTTTCGCGAGTCATTAAAGCTCCAACAAAAACATATAGAAATAACCCTTTATGGATATTTTTTAAAATCTTTTTTAAAGTCACCAACAAAGTCTTTTGAATATTTTTTATCGCGACTTTAAAATAGACATTATAAAGAATTCCGTAAAATATATTTATACACAATTGTTAGCCGTACAATTACACATTTATAGAACATTTTTCTCTTCAAAGGGCTAATTTTTTTAATATAAGGGTTGTTTAAATACATACAATTAAATGTTAAAGCATTTAGTAATAATGTCATTAAACTAGCAAGTGTTAACTGGTGGTGGTACGAGCCTCATACTCGTACATGATAACAGCAATTAATGTGGAATGGAAAAAATAGTTGACTTAACAATAAAACATGACTTTCCTTTGATATATAGAAAAATATTTAACCCTTAAAGGTCGAGGTTAATTGCAAGGGCATATCCATAAGTGCATGAGTTTGGATATAATATAATGTAATGTGTTTCTTATCAATATGTAATTTTAAAGGAGAGAAAAATCATATTTCAATTACTCAAAAAGTATGTATTTTAAATAAAAAAAACTATTGATTTAAACTTTGAGTACATAAGTATTTGGCGCAACTACTTATATAATATATGAAATGAAAACTCCGTATCCCAACAATGAAAATATCTTCATCGAAATTTTGGCACGCTCGAAAATGATTTTAGAGGTATGATTCCTTGGGCAAATAAACTTGTTATGGCCCATAGTACCATAATCGCGATCAACCCATTGAGATTTTTTCGGGCCCTACAATTTGAGCCACCCTAACATAAAAAAAATGGAATAAAAATACTGATATATGTTTGATTTAATATTAAAAATATCATTCATACGTTGACATCTCCTCTACGCGACTAATTTTTTATTCAAAAAATTTATAAAAAAGTTGGGAAATGACAATTTTTGAAGATTTAATTCAATAAAATAAATCCAACTTGATTTGCCGAAGCCATTTGCTAAAGAATGAAATCAGAAATCGGCAATGGTTCTTGAGTTATAGCTGAAAAACTAAGCCAACAAATATCAAGATAAGTTTGGCCTGAGAATGCCAAACCCTTTGGATGTTTTACTATACTGACCTAGCACTCTCTGACTTGACTTGGAATATCTCACAAAGAATGGTTGTTGTACAGTGTTATCAAATAAAGTTTGTCTTCTACTAAAATAAAATAGATGCAACAGACCTGTACGTTGTACGTAATTCTGGGGATTCCCCTAATTGCAAATATGTGAATAATTTTTCTGGCACTGATATTTGCCATACTGGGTTTTTTCCGTAGTTAATAAAAAAAGTTAGTTCGAAATTTCCGTAAGTTTTCTGAATAGCAAATAAAATTCGCAGTGTGTCAATGCTAAAAAATTCTTTATGCAAAATATTTTTTAAAGTTTTTATTCGTATTTAAAATTTTCATCTTCAAGTGTACGGATACTTTTTCTAGCAAGTGTTTGTTCTCAATGTTCAAAAATCGGATATTGTCTGTTTAACAAGAACCTTATCCTGCACCTCATAGAAGTATTGTTATTTTAAAAATTTTATTCTTCAATATTCATTATTCCTAGAATAATTTAAATTTATTTTCAATAAAAAACACAATACAGCAAAATTAAATTACAAAGATCTTTGATTTAAACATATTAAATTTCAAGATTTTTCGGAAAAAACAGCAAATCCTCAATTTATGTGCAAGAAATCCCTCATAAACTCAATAAATTTCCAGTCAAACTGGACTTTTTTCCACATAATTTTATACAATAAAAAAATATATAAACCGCAAGTACTTTTCTAGTTTATAATAAAGTTAAGGGTTTTATGAACTAACACAATCACAAAACCCTCTTCAAAAATACTAAATAATAAGTCAAGCCCACAAATACAAAACATTAATAATAAAAAATAACCCAAAACTACAAGAAAACCTAGCATCGGCAGTAACTTCTAAAGAAAAAAAAGGAACGAA
This sequence comes from Cordilura impudica, assembly GCA_963682025.1. Taxonomy (NCBI): domain Eukaryota; kingdom Metazoa; phylum Arthropoda; class Insecta; order Diptera; family Scathophagidae; genus Cordilura; species Cordilura impudica. Next base: position 203,127,993 of record OY821521.1, read on the forward strand.
GCCAATATATCGACCAATCATTAATCAAATAAGCTCATACAGCAGCATGTCAGAGGCAACTCACAACCAGTAACTCTCACTTTTAGTCCATTCATATTTATTCGTACTTATTCGAGAATCTACTCTCTTTTTGCAATATTGTGTGTCTGACAAATGGTATTGCAGGCAAACAAACTATGAAATTGACGATGATGTCAGTCAAACAGTAGAATATTATGAGCCTTCAATATGTCGACACTTAAGCTGGCAAATGTCATCAACAATTTCTACAAATGCAAACAGAGAAAAAAATAAGACGATTCTTTTTTTTTTGTCAATTTAAAAAGTTAAAAAAAAAGATGACAAGGACTCATAAATCCTTTAAAAGACATATTTTTTATATGATTTTAGAGTTTAGCATTTTAGAGCACAATTTCTCAAACTTTCGTTAAAAGCTTATATTGATTTTGTTTTGTAAATTTTTTATTAAATAATAAAAATTTAAGGCATTTTGTTTATATTTTATTTTCTGTTTCTTTCAATATTATTTTTTTAAGTCTCTGTTTTCTTTTGTGTGTAAACAATTTCTGTTTAGCTTTTTCACTTTTTTTCCATTTTTTTTTTTTTTAAATAAATCGAGTATTTCTTTAAGAGTTCCTTTTCGTTCAGAAAGGAAAATACATTAATAAAAGGAAATAAAATCATAAACAAACAATATTCCCAAATGTGCTAAAAGGTCTGGGTTGATTTTTAAATAATGGACAAATAAATAAACAAGTCGTAGGTGGTGCTTGTCTTGAATACTTATGTTTAGGAAATGAATGGAAATTCTAAATAAATATTTGATTATTTTTATATTTTTGTGGATTTTTTTTTTTTTTGTTAATGCCCAAAAGTGTGCTTTAAGAAACCTAACAGAAAGGAGAATAAAATTATGCAACCTTTTTTTTATTCAATATATTAACATGAAATTTGGTTTTGTTGTACATTTTTAAGGTCAGTATTATAAAAAATATAAGCTTTATTGTTATTCTTTCTAGATGATTCGGTCGATGTTACTTCTGAACCAGACGATCAAGATATATCGGTAGCTGCAGCCTCACACAATCCAAACAAAGGTCAACTGGAAGTTCAACTAGGCGGAGCTGTAACACTGCAATGTCCACAAGGTAAGAGGGAGAGAGAGAGAGGAAGGTAGAGAATATTAGACATTAATTTTTTCCCTGCTGCTCATGAAAAGAAAACAAAGTCGTGATCGAAATAAATTCATATCGGAATTAATTCAGAGAGTACAGAGAGTTGTTAAAAACCCTATTTTTCTACCATCTAATTTCAAAAATCTAATGACGCCATTTCTTGAGAAATGTTTAAATATGAAATTTGCGTTTATGGTGTTTTAGAAAAATTTTATTTTTTACACCCCGCAAGGGTACACAAAGCAAGAAAAGAGTTATATTTTAATGCATTTCAGTGGTCCATTTATGTATAATTTTCTTTATAATACCATTTTACTTTAATATATTCGATATCGTGATATCATAACTAGAAATTAACTTTATTTTTATTTTCAAGCTGTTTTTACAATAAAACTAAAGGTTTTTCAATTAAAGAAAAAATAATTTTCAGAAATTTCCGAAACAGGAAAACACCTATAAATTTCTGGTACAAGACATGCAAACAACAATTCCATGCTCTTAAGTCAGCTATTTATTGAAAACTAGATACGACAACATTTTGTTAACCATTGTGTCGAGAAAGTGCATAGAGATAACTAAAAACAAAACCATATGATATTTAGGATTAGCAACTAATTATTTTATCATTTTGTAGTGAACAAACAAACGTAGAGCAATCATTTGCGATTTGAATTTTCAAAGTTTTTAAAATTTTTATATATACATAATTATTCCAGATTCCAGTCTTCGAAATTTGAGTGCGAATTCAAGGAAATGTTATTTTTTCATTTAATAAATTATTGACCCTAAAGGTATGCTAATCAATTTTATACAATTCGCAATTCAACACTTTTTTGGTTTATGTCCAAAATAATTTTTCAATTCAACATAATTATTATTGTGAATGCAGAAAGCAAACTTTTTTTTCTGCAAACACATTAACGAATTTAATAAACACGCACTTAGCATTATATAATTTGATTTATATGTTAGTAGCAAATTTCGGTGAGCATAACTCCAAAAAATTGTAAAAATTTAAAAATCTGTAAGTCTGGTGGACAGCTAAAGAGAAATTCCTTTCAAATAAAATACGTTTGGATAAAATCGGGAGAAAACTGTTTAACAAATTATCGGCCACAAAAAATTGTGTTATCTATCATAATTATAGATGAGTATGTTTTCGGTTTCATATGAAGAACTGTGTAAAAAATAAATAATTTCAATGGAGAAATTAACACTTTCAAAAAAGTCTAAAACTCGAAACTTAGTTTAGATCAAATTGAAAATGTCAAAAAAGCCATTTCAAAGCGGTGAAAGGTAAGTTGTGCAGGACATAAATGCCAACTCATTTTCCAAATGGTTCCAATAGTCTTCTAGATATTTTCTTTGTGAGCCAAAATCCGAATATTTTACACTGTGACCAAATATCTGCACCTGTTTTTTTCTAGACATGATTTAATTTTCCATTACACATTTAGGGATTTCCGAAATATAGATCATATGCTACTAAATCATAAGCTCGATAGTATCCAATGGAGTTTAATATACAATATGGATAACGTAAATGATCATGCAGCAAAGTAACATTCAAGATATGTTTAATGCTTGTGTACGAGAAAAAACCAAAATAATAAAGCCAAAACAACCTCCGTGGTTTAACTCAACAACAAAGCGCCTCATTGATGATCGGGATATCTTAATATATAAAAACGTTGGTGCGTATGTTGGTACTCTAATAACTGTTGAACCACTAACGCTAGCGACTTTGTATTCATACCATATGTTCCTTTGGTTCTCCGATTTGCATAACTTTTTTTCGTACCTGATAGGTGGCGCTGGGGTCGAGATTTTCCCAAAAAATTTATTTACGGTCCAATTTAGCTCAAACTCGCAATATATATTATGTACATAAAACTAAAGTTGCTGACAAAGTTTTTCACCTGTAGGTGGCGCTGGTGTTAAAATATTCAAGAAAATGTATATTTTTTTTCAGTCACATTCATATTATTAAATCGAGCTTTACTTTTGCCCGACACTCGGTATTAAAATTTAGATGCAATATAAAATCCAGATGTTTTCTTCGGGCCAGCAACGCGGACCGGACTCAGCTAGTATCCTATAAAAGATGGAAAATATTTAAAACCCCAGAGCTACATTCAGTGTTTAAAAGTTTAAGAAATAAAGTAGTGAAAAGCGTTAATGAAGCAAAATCAACATACTACAATCATAAGTCCTCTTGTGCAATTGAAAGTAAACGTAAATGGAAGGAGGTTCGTGGTATAGGTATAGGAAAAAAAAACACTGCCACGGCAAACGCTGAAACTGATGTAGATAATCTTTATAATCGATTTGTTAATACTAATATAGATAGACCCAAACATAATTTGTATGAAGATATAGCTACAGTATCTGTTGAAAATACCTTTTCTTTTCGTTGCGTTCACCAATATGAAGTCTTAAAATTTTTTTCAAAAATAAAATCGAATGCGATTGGAATGGACGCAATTAATCCTATATTTTTAAAAATTATCACCCCACATCTTCTGCCATTCTTCACACATATATTTAATACAGTTCTTATGAAGTCTACTTTTCCAGATGCTTGGAAACATGCAAAAATTATTCCAACACCTAAAAATAACAATGATTTCCGTCCAATAGCTATTCTACCATTCTTGTCTAAAGTCCTGGAAAACATTATGCATATGCAAATGGATGAATATATCAAAAGCAACTATCTTTTAACTGATAGACAGTCAGGATTCAGGCAAGGAAGGAGCTGCATCACTGCTTTGATTGATGTGGTAGAAAATTTAAGAATAAATATGGACAATAAAATGGTATCTTTCCTTGTACTCTTAGATCACAGCAAAGCATTTGACACTGTTGATCATGCAATACTAATCTCTAAACTCAAAAAACTTTTTTATTTTTCAAACTCTGCATGTAAACTAGTATCATCATACCTTTCAGATAGATATCAATCTGTGACCTTAAATGGTAAGATCTCCAATGCCTTGCATGTCAATAGAGGAGTCCCACAGGGGTCTATCCTTGGTCCTTTGTTCTTTTGCTTGTACATAAATAACCTACCTAATGTTCTTACCCATTGTAATATTCAGATGTATGCCGACGAGGAACAGTTGTACGCCAGTACGAAAATTGACAACATTAGGAATTGTATAGATTCTATTAACCATGATCTAGGAAATATGCATAGCTGCGCTAGTATGAATGGTTTGTTCCTTAATCCAACTAAGTCAAAGTGTATTTTTATCACGAGAAACAACATACAATTGAATATTGATGGTCAATTTCTTCAAAATCAATTTTATTATAGCACACGCAATAGATCGAATTTCAGAATTCCTAGATGTAGATTGGAAACAACTAAACAACGTATAGATTTTATTTGTAGTAACAAATTTAATAATTTACCTGAAGTTCTTAAATCCATTGATAGAATTTCAACATTCTAATCATCTTGTAAAGAATATATTTGTGGCACATTTGAAACGCTTCTATCGTAAATACAGTTATATTTAAAGATCTCATATCATAAAAAACTATTTATCAATTCTTACATTTTTAGAACTTGAATTTAAATTAAACTTATAACTTGTTATTTGTACATTTATGAATTAAATTTATTATTTTTGCCAACTTACCTCAATAACGCCTTTAGGGCGCTGAGGTCAACATAAATATGTATATATTGTTATTGTACAAATAAATAATAAAAAAAAATAAAAAAAAAATAATAATTAAAACAAGTAAGAAAATTATAGTCGGTCTAGACCGACTATACGATACCCTATACCATGCGTTTAGAGACCCTATCTCAGGCCCAACTAACTGGATATAGAAAATAAGCATAAACCAAATTTGAGTGGGATTTTTATTAATTTTTTCGGCTGCAGATATGAAAAAGTCCATATCGGATGTTATATATATGGGGACTAGACCCAAAAATGGACCGATCCTGACCATGTTTGGTAAAGTCTCTTGTATTTTGCAAAAATATATACAAACAAAATTTGAGAAGAATCAGTGCAATATTTTTGTTTTTTGATAGATTTAAGTGAAGATCGGGAAGCACCCCTATATGGGGCCTATGACTAAGAGTTGTCCGATAGGGATCATTTTTGGACTACTTATTAATGGATGTAATATATACATACAAACCCAATTTGACTAAGATTTGTATAAGAATTTGGATCTTATGGCAATTTATGTTGATTTCATAGGGGTCATTTGTATGGGGGCTAGGTCTGAACATGGACCGATTCTCACCAATTTCAACAGCCTTCGTCCCATGGCCGATAAAAGATCAAATGCCAAATTTCGTCAAAATATTTTCATATTTGCGACCTGCAGTTTGATTACAAGCTTTACATGGACACACAGACGGACGGACGGACGGACGGACATCGCTAAATCGAATCAGATAGTGATTCTGATTCGATCGGTATAATTAAAGATGGGTGTAGGTCAAATATTTTTGGTTGTTACAAACAGCAGCACAAAGTCATTATACCCAAACCACATAGTGGTATAGGGTATTATAAACAACAAAAATATAGAGTTTGTGCAGACCTCAACAAATTTGGGTATAATTTTCAACTCTCAAATTTCGTGGTCAAATCACATAAACTCAATAGTGGGAAGAGTTCATGCAATGCTTAGGAACCTGTGGGCAGTCCAATTGTCAACGCCGTTTAATATAAGAATGCTCTTAGCGAAAACATACTTAATACCAGTCCTCTTGTATGGTTGTGAAATATTTGCGAATTATGATAGTGATGATTTCCGAAAACTTAATGTTATCTGTAATAATATAGCAAGATATGTATTTAATAAGAAATGTAATGATCGCATCTCATCATATTCTTATCAGATATACAACATGCGTTTTGGAAACTTACTAAAATACAGGAGTTTAATAATGATGCACAAAATTCTATATCTGAAAGAACCAGATTATCTCTATCAGAATATAACGTTTGCAAGGCCAAATCGGGGTTACAAGCTTCTTCAACCGAGATTCCATTATATGCAGTCTGAACGTCAATTCTTTGTCTATCCATCCCGTCTTTGGAACAAATTGCGCACTAATATTCAATCGATTAGCAACATACATACATCTTTTTAAACAAGAACTGTTAAAACTATATTCAAACTATATTAAATCATTAAAGAAATCTAACAATTTTAAAATTTAAAAATAATACTATATTATTATTCAATTTTTTGTTCTTATTAAATGTTTACCAATGTTAATATTTTCTCTATATATTTTAAATTGTATATTTAATAATTAATATCTAATACTTTTTAAGATAATTATATTACTTATGAATCTGTATTAACAAAATTGTGACACACTTTTAATGTAGCACTATAACTTATAAGAATTCGTTCTTTGTTGTGTTAGAATTTAAATAAACAATAATAATAATAATAATAATAATAATAATAATAATAATAATAATAATAATAATAATAATAATAATAATAATAATAATAATAATAATAATAATAATAATAATAATAATAATAATAATAATAATAATAATAATAATAATAATAATAATAATAATAATAATAATAATAATAATAATAATAATAATAATAATAATAATAATAATAATAATAATAATAATAATAATAATAATAATAATAATAATAATAATAATAATAATAATAATAATAATAATAATAATAATAATAATAATAATAATAATAATAATAATAATAATAATAATAATAATAATAATAATAATAATAATAATAATAATAATAATAATAATAATAATAATAATAATAATAATAATAATAATAATAATAATAATAATAATAATAATAATAATAATAATAATAATAATAATAATAATAATAATAATAATAATAATAATAATAATAATAATAATAATAATAATAATAATAATAATAATAATAATAATAATAATAATAATAATAATAATAATAATAATAATAATAATAATAATAATAATAATAATAATAATAATAATAATAATAATAATAATAATAATAATAATAATAATAATAATAATAATAATAATAATAATAATAATAATAATAATAATAATAATAATAATAATAATAATAATAATAATAATAATAATAATAATAATAATAATAATAATAATAATAATAATAATAATAATAATAATAATAATAATAATAATAATAATAATAATAATAATAATAATAATAATAATAATAATAATAATAATAATAATAATAATAATAATAATAATAATAATAATAATAATATAATAATAATAATAATAATAATAATAATAATAATAATAATAATAATAATAATAATAATAATAATAATAATAATAATAATATAATAATAATAATAATAATAATAATAATAATAATAATAATAATAATAATAATAATAATAATAATAATAATAATAATAATAATAATAATAATAATAATAATAATAATAATAATAATAATAATAATAATAATAATAATAATAATAATAATAATAATAATAATAATAATAATAATAATAATAATAATAATAATAATAATAATAATAATAATAATAATAATAATAATAATAATAATAATAATAATAATAATAATAATAATAATAATAATAATAATAATAATAATAATAATAATAATAATAATAATAATAATAATAATAATAATAATAATAATAATAATAATAATAATAATAATAATAATAATAATAATAATAATAATAATAATAATAATAATAATAATAATAATAATAATAATAATAATAATAATAATAATAATAATAATAATAATAATAATAATAATAATAATAATAATAATAATAATAATAATAATAATAATAATAATAATAATATAATAATAATAATAATAATAATAATAATAATAAATAATAATAATAATAATAATAATAATAATAATAATAATAATAATAATAATAATAATAATAATAATAATAATAATAATAATAATATAATAATAATAATAATAATAATAATAATAATAATAATAATAATAATAATAATAATAATAATAATAATAATAATAATAATAATAATAATAATAATAATAATAATAATAATAATAATAATAATAATAATAATAATAATAATAATAAATAATAATAATAATAATAATAATAATAATAATAATAATAATAATAATAATAATAATAATAATAATAATAATAATAATAATAATAATAATAATAATAATAATAATAATAATAATAATAATAATAATAATAATAATAATAATAATAATAATAATAATAATAATAATAATAATAATAATAATAATAATAATAATAATAATAATAATAATAATAATAATAATAATAATAATAATAATAATAATAATAATAATAATAATAATAATAATAATAATAATAATAATAATAATAATAATAATAATAATAATAATATAATAATAATAATAATAATAATAATAATAATAATAATAATAATAATATAATAATAATATAATAATAATAATAATAATAATAATAATAATAATAATAATAATAATAATAATAATAATAATAATAATAATAATAATAATAATAATAATAATAATAATAATAATAATAATAATAATAATAATAATAATAATAATAATAATAATAATAATAATAATAATAATAATAATAATAATAATAATAATAATAATAATAATAATAAATAATAATAATAATAATAATAATAATAATAATAATAATAATAATAATAATAATAATAATAATAATAATAATAATAATAATAATAATAATAATAATAATAATAATAATAATAATAATAATAATAATAATAATAATAATAATAATAATAATAATAATAATAATAATAATAATAATAATAAATAATAATAATAATAATAATAATAATAATAATAATAATAATAATAATAATAATAATAATAATAATAATAATAATAATAATAATAATAATAATAATAATAATAATAATAATAATAATAATAATAATAATAATAATAATAATAATATAATAATAATAATAATAATAATAATAATAATAATAATAATAATAATAATAATAATATAATAATAATAATAATAATAATAATAATAATAATAATAATAATAATAATAATAATAATAATAATAATAATAATAATAATAATAATAATAATAATAATAATAATAATAATAATAATAATAATAATAATAATAATAATAATAATAATAATAATAATAATAATAATAAATAATAATAATAATAATAATAATAATAATAATAATAATAATAATAATAATAATAATAATAATAATAATAATAATAATAATAATAATAATAATAATAATAATAATAATAATAATAATAATAATAATAATAATAATAATAATAATAATAATAATAATAATAATAATAATAATAATAATAATAATAATAATAATAATAATAATAATAATAATAATAATAATAATAATAATAATAATAATAATAATAATAATAATAATAATAATAATATAATAATAATAATAATAATAATAATAATAATAATAATAATAATAATAATAATAATAATAATAATAATAATAATAATAATAATAATAATAATAATAATAATAATAATAATAATAATAATAATAATAATAATAATAATAATAATAATAATAATAATAATAATAATAATAATAATAATAATAATAATAATAATAATAATAATAATAATAATAATAATAATAATATAATAATAATAATAATAATAATAATAATAATAATAATAATAATAATAATAATAATAATAATAATAATAATAATAATAATAATAATAATAATAATAATAATAATAATAATAATAATAATAATAATAATAATAATAATAATAATAATAATAATAATAATAATAATAATAATAATAATAATAATAATAATAATAATAATAATAATAATAATAATAATAATAATAATAATAATAATAATAATAATAATAATAATAATAATAATAATAATAATAATAATAATAATAATAATAATAATAATAATAATAATAATTAATAATAATAATAATAATAATAATAATAATAATAATAATAATAATAATAATAATAATAATAATAATAATAATAATAATAATAATAATAATAATAATATAATAATAATAATAATAATAATAATAATAATAATAATAATAATAATAATAATAATAATAATAATAATAATAATAATATAATAATAATAATAATAATAATAATAATAATAATAATAATAATAATAATAATAATAATAATAATAATAATAATAATAATAATAATAATAATAATAATAATAATAATAATAATAATAATAATAATAATAATAATAATAATAATAATAATAATAATAATAATAATAATAATAATAATAATAATAATAATAATAATAATAATAATAATAATAATAATAATAATAATAATAATAATAATAATAATAATAATAAATAATAATAATAATAATAATAATAATAATAATAATAATAATAATAATAATAATAATATAATAATAATAATAATAATAATAATAATAATAATAATAATAATAATAATAATAATAATAATAATAATAATAATAATAATAATAATAATAATAATAATAATAATAATAATAATAATAATAATAATAATAATAATAATAATAATAATAATAATAATAATAATAATAATAATAATAATAATAATAATAATAATAATAATAATAATAATAATAATAATAATAATAATAATAATAATAATAATAATAATAATAATAATAATAATAATAATAATAATAATAATAATAATAATAATAATAATAATTAATAATAATAATAATAATAATAATAATAATAATAATAATAATAATAATAATAATAATAATAATAATAATAATAATAATAATAATAATAATAATAATAATAATAATAATAATAATAATAATAATAATAATAATAATAATAATAATAATAATAATAATAATAATAATAATAATAATAATAATAATAATAATAATAATAATAATAATAATAATAATAATAATAATAATAATAATAATAATAATAATAATAATAATAATAATAATAATAATAATAATAATAATAATAATAATAATAATAATAATAATAATAATAATAATACTAATAATAATAATAATAATAATAATAATAATAATAATAATAATAATAATAATAATAATAATAATAATAATAATAATAATAATAATAATAATAATAATAATAATAATAATAATAATAATAATAATAATAATAATAATAATAATAATAATAATAATATAATAATAATAATAATAATAATAATAATAATAATAATAATAATAATAATAATAATAATAATAATAATAATAATAATAATAATAATAATAATAATAATAATAATAATAATAATAATAATAATAATAATAATAATAATAATAATAATAATAATAATAATAATAATAATAATAATATAATAATAATAATAATAATAATAATAATAATAATAATAATAATAATAATAATAATAATAATAATAATAATAATAATAATAATAATAATAATAATAATAATAATAATAATAATAATAATAATAATAATAATAATAATAATAATAATAATAATAATAATAATAATAATAATAATAATAATAATAATAATAATAATAATAATAATAATAATAATAATAATAATAATAATAATAATAATAATAATAATAATAATAATAATAATAATAATAATAATAATATATAATAATAATAATAATAATAATAATAATAATAATAATAATAATAATAATAAATAATAATAATAATAATAATAATAATAATAATAATAATAATAATAATAATAATAATAATAATAATAATAATAATAATAATAATAATAATAATAATAATAATAATAATAATAATAATAATAATAATAATAATAATAATAATAATAATAATAATAATAATAATAATAATAATAATAATAATAATAATATAATAATAATAATAATAATAATAATAATAATAATAATAATAATAATAATATAATAATAATAATAATAATAATAATAATAATAATAATAATAATAATAATAATAATAATAATAATAATAATAAATAATAATAATAATAATAATAATAATAATAATAATAATAATAATAATAATAATAATAATAATAATAATAATAATAATAATAATAATAATAATAATAATAATAATAATAATAATAATAATAATAATAATAATAATAATAATAATAATAATAATAATAATAATAATAATAATAATAATAATAATAATAATAATAATAATAATAATAATAATAATAATAATAATAATAATAATAATAATAATAATAATAATAATAATAATAATAATAATAATAATAATAATAATAATAATAATAATAATAATAATAATAATAATAATAATAATAATAATAATAATAATAATAATAATAATAATAATAATAATAATAATAATAATAATAATATAATAATAATAATAATAATAATAATAATAATAATAATAATAATAATAATAATAATAATAATAATAATAATAATAATAATAATAATAATAATAATAATAATAATAATATAATAATAATAATAATAATAATAATAATAATAATAATAATAATAATAATAATAATAATAATAATAATAATAATAATAATAATAATAATAATAATAATAAATAATAATAATAATAATAATAATAATAATAATAATAATAATAATAATAATAATAATAATAATAATAATAATAATAATAATAATAATAATAATAATAATAATAATAATAATAATAATAATAATAATAATAATAATAATAATAATAATAATAATAATAATAATAATAATAATAATAATAATAATAATAATAATAATAATAATAATAATAAATAATAATAATAATAATAATAATAATAATAATAATAATAATAATAATAATAATAATAATAATAATAATAATAATAATAATAATAATAATAATAATAATAATAATAATAATAATAATATAATAATAATAATAATAATAATAATAATAATAATAATAATAATAATAATAATAATAATAATAATAATAATAATAATAATAATAATAATAATAATAATAATAATAATAATAATAATAATAATAATAATAATAATAATAATAATAATAATAATAATAATAATAATAATAATAATAATAATAATAATAATAATAATAATAATAATAATAATAATAATAATAATAATAATAATAATAATAATAATAATAATAATAATAATAATAATAATAATAATAATAATAATAATAATAATAATAATAATAATAATAATAATAATAATAATAATAATAATAATAATAATAATAATAATAATAATAATAATAATAATAATAATAATAATAATAATAATAATAATAATAATAATAATAATAATAATAATAATAATAATAATAATAATAATAATAATAATAATAATAATAATAATAATAATAATAATAATAATAATAATAATAATAATAATAATAATAATAATAATAATAATAATAATAATAATAATAATAATAATAATAATAATAATAATAATAATAATAATAATAATAATAATAATAATAATAATAATAATAATAATAATAATAATAATAATAATAATAATAATAATAATAATAATAATAATAATAATAATAATAATAATAATAATAATAATAATAATAATAATAATAATAATAATAATAATAATAATAATAATAATAATAATAATAATAATAATAATAATAATAATAATAATAATAATAATAATAATAATAATAATAATAATAATAATAATAATAATAATAATAATAATAATAATAATAATAATAATAATAATAATAATAATAATAATAATAATAATAATAATAATAATAATAATAATAATAATAATAATAATAATAATAATAATAATAATAATAATAATAATAATAATAATAATAATAATAATAATAATAATAATAATAATAATAATAATAATAATAATAATAATAATAATAATAATAATAATAATAATAATAATAATAATAATAATAATAATAATAATAATAATAATAATAATAATAATAATAATAATAATAATAATAATAATAATAATAATAATAATAATAATAATAATAATAATAATAATAATAATAATAATAATAATAATAATAATAATAATAATAATAATAATAATAATAATAATAATAATAATAATAATAATAATAATAATAATAATAATAATAATAATAATAATAATAATAATAATAATAATAATAATAATAATAATAATAATAAAAAACAAAATTTATAAAAAAATTTTAAATTTGCATTCATATAATATTTCTAAATAGGAATATTTGGAGTGTATGCTGAGGACTTTAGTGATTAATCTAGTTGTTTAAAAAAAGGGAAGGCCAGCTAAAAACTTTGAAGATTGTAGTGATCGTGTAAGAGGGTTTAATGCTGCTGATTTGGCATCGCAGTATACAGAGGAGCATTTGCTTATGGCGAGTAAAGTATCGACCGGAAATATTGCAGGTCCATCCAGATCTCACGCAGTTACGTATGAATGTATCAAAAATGCAAGGATACAATTTTCTTCTGCCCTACGCAAAGGTTTCTGAAGAGAAAGCAAAGTGCTATCCAAAAGAAGCAAACGCTTATGTCTAAATGGGATTGTGATCGTTTATCGATGGCAAATTCAACATGATACGCCGCGACGATGCTGACAGATCGATTTCGAATAATATTACAAATAAGAACGTGATACAGTGAAAAGCCATCGTGTAGCATACCACGAAGAAGCGGAAGAAGCAAGAAATAAGTACTACAAGAAGCACAGGTTATAGATTTCTAGGAAATGCAATAGAGTTTCGATAAACACTGATCATTTTTGACGCTTAATGGCTTCATCTGACCATTTTATAACCAGCTATAGACATGAGCCATCCAAACAGGATTTGAAATACGACGATGTAGCCAAAACCAAGATAGATTAAGAATAAATAATGTTTTTTGTCTAATAATTAAAAAATATTTTTTTAAAAAAATTTCTATGTATATATTTTGTATGGGTTTAATGGGCGCTAGGCGTGTACTATTTTGATGAAACTTAAATGCATTTTTTTTTTATTCGAGAAAGTGTTTGTACCAAGTTTGAAAACTTTTGCTTTGATAGGAAAAATTTTATTCGAAAAATCCATTTTCTTTGCAGGGGCGGTGGGTGGTCTGTGGATATCGCCGATTTTGATAAAATTAAATTTTTTTCTTAATTTCTCAATTCATAATTTAGTCAATATAACTTGTTGCCAATTTTCTATGATCTAGGACCAATCCTTATAATTTTTGCACAAAAATGTATGAAACCATCCCACTGTGGAGTGTATCGATCAATTTTCTGACTCTTGGATATTTTGCCAGTACTTTTACTTCCATGTGAGCAAACGCTGCATCCGTTATCCTCACATCTCTCTTATGACCCAATTTTCGGCCAACAGCTTTTTTTAACACATTTGGCAGGGCCATCTCAATTGATCGGTGTTTGTCTTGGCCTCGTTGTAAATCTGCCACCCAATATTTTTTTTTTCTGTAACCCAAGAAACAGACTACCCCAACGTAGAGTCAGGATTGTCTTTCATAATTACCGGACTAAGACCTTTCAAATGAAAGTATTGCTTTACATAACGCTGACCAACTACACAGTGCAACAGCCTTTATGTGGGGTGGAATATTCCAAGTCAAGGTGAAAGTACTAAACCAGTATAATTAAACCTGCAGAGGTTTTTACATAATCATGGCAAACTTTTTTTATGACCTTTACCATTTTTTCTTGATGTTTGTTTGCTTAGATTTTCAGCTACAACTCAAGAACCATTGATGATTTCCCATTTCAATCTAGATAATGGCCCCAAAAATATTCTACAGCGTTATTTCCATATTGACCAGTTTACTGAAATCATTAGTTATAGAGGCCTGCTTAACACAAACTATAGCACGTGATGTTCGCAAACTTCAAACCACTTTTTATAAACTTGCAATTTCTGATCAGAGTGCAATATTTCCTCAACTCCTGGCATCTATACCTCAACTCTGGTGTTTGTGCTATTTACCCCTTAAATTTGAATTTTTTTCAAAGCGTTTATATCGAGCCATAATCAGCAAATTTGTAATGAAATTTTATAATTCACGCTCGCAGCTAATGAAATGTCATAACTGTAAACACTACCGTTACGAATTCAATATTGACTTTCTTAGCACATTTTCATACCAAAGGTAACAAAGAAATCCTTCCCCCATAATATTTTGATGTTGGCTCTAAATTTTTTTCGGTATTATATATTGGACTTAGTAATTAAGCAAAAATTTTTTAATGTTGCCAATATTTGGACAATGTTGATTAAAGCTGAAAATTTTCCTTAAAAATAATTTAAAAAAAATTTAATTTTACATAATTTAAAATATTTTCTATATTTTAAATACAAATAAAAAAAATATTTTCCCCCAATTTTTCCCATATAGAAGATACTTCAAAAGGTGCCTCAATAATATTCCAGACACACACAATTTGTTGCCTACATTTCACCATTAAAATTGTTTACTAATTAAAAGCCTGCTTTTAGGCAGCAACTAATAACACAGCAAAAGCATTCCTTGAATTATTGACAATTAACTACGAAACTTAATTACGACAATTGTAAATTAATTGTAAAACCAATTAATACGACCACTTTTAGCGCACAACCAACGCTCGATGGCTTTACACGAATTAAAAAAAAAAATAACTAATGATGTACAATCATACCATTAATAATATTCATTAAGAAGCACAAAATCATTTACACACACATACGAGTGCTCTTGTACAGCTACATTAAAAGGAAATAGCAATTTTGGCAAACGTTAATTTATGGACTGTTGTTTTATGGCACGTTTTTTGCGGACCAAAAAAAAAAAAAAAAACTTTAGTGTCTATTTGATAGAAAACGGTAAAACAAACGAAGCTTAAGTTCCAACAGCCAAGCAAAACCCAAATCAATTAAATAAATTAAAATTTTCGTGTTGAGACAATTAATGAAATTATATACAAGACAATAAGTAAAATGATTTTTTTCCCCTGAACGCAAAAAAGAAGAAGAAGAAAGAAATATGTATATAAAAAGGTTTTCAGTTTGGCCTACAATTTAATAAATTTAAATTATATGCAGCCAATTTTTGAGTCATTCATTGAAATTATATCTGTTATATATTGTGTCCGTTTCTTTCTGTTACAGGTTCCTTGGGTTGTTGGTCACATTTGGATCCCGTCACAGCTCGTTTAAGAGGTTTAGGCCATGGCTTGTCTGCGCCTACAGGGCAATTCTCATTAAAAGATGTGGTTTATCAAGATGCTGGCACCTATAAATGTATTGGCCAATCGCCTGTTAACAAAAAGAAACTAGAAATATTACAAACTGTGGGCGTTACTGTAAAAGGTAAGTTTTTTGCGTCTTTTAATAAAACAAAACTTTTAAAATAATTAAAATTTTATGTAAATTACCCCACAACAAAAAAAAAAAACATCCCAGCCTTAGAAAGTACCAAATCTTATCAGCAAAATATTTGTCTTTTACCCTTACTAATAATAAAAACTGAACAGTTCTGTGTGTCTATGCAAAGGACATGTGTTATGAAAAAAGGATGTCTACTCTCTTAAGAAAAATACTTGGGAGTGTGTAGGAAAAGGAGAAATACTTTTGATGTTGCTCTAACAAAATGCATCATTTCCGTTTGCTTAAGAAATAGTGAAAACAACAGGAACCTAAGTTAACAAATCATACAGCCAAGGAAAATTTCAGAAACAAATTTAATGTAATCACTTTGAACAGCCTGAAAGAACTCACTTTGCTGAATGATGAAAATATTTTATTCATTTTTATTTTATTTATTTTTTTTTTTTTCTTTAAACTTAGTTTTCGAAGAGAAAGTATTTTTTAGGTAGCATTTAAATATTTTTAAGAAAATGTAAAAGAAATATTTTTTTTTTTAAATTTTATATTTTCAGACAAGCAAATTTTTTACAAATGATTTCTTTTTAAGAAAAGACACTTTCAAGAACAATAAATTTTTTTAAAAATGGTACTTTTAAGAAAATGAACTATTTAATGCCGTTTTCTTTTATGACCAAAAATGTCGCCCCTTTTTTTGCCCTTTTTTGGAAAAGTGTATTTTTTTTATAACAGTCGAAAGGTCTCAAAGTGCTGTGTTCATAAATGCAAAAAAAAAATTTTGATTACTATCCTCTTGGAAGTCATTGGGTGAAAATATTCAAAAAAGGGGAACAATGGGGAAATATTCTCACACTATGACCTGAAAGAAGTCAAGGGCTGGAATTTTTTGTGATTTACGAGGGCTCGACTTTGAGACCTTTCGATTGATGTATAAGATAAGGTTGCTCTGAATTCAGAATATATAAAAAAAACACTTTTCGAAAAAAGGACAAAAAAAGGGCGACATTTTTTGTCAGAAAAGAAAACGGCATAATTGTACTTTTCTCAGAAAAGATTTTTTAAGAAAAGTTAGTTTTTTAACAAAATTTACTCTGCAAGAAAATTAACTTTTTAAAGAAATTTTTTTGTCTAAAAAAAGGGTATTTTTAAGGAAAGGTATTATATTAAAAAAAGTGCTTTTTAAAAAAGGTACTTCTTAAGAAAATTTACTTTTTTTAAGAAGAATACTTTTTTTAGAAAAGGTACTTTTTTAAGAATAGGTCCTTATTGAAGACAAGGTACTTTTTAAAGAAAAAATACTTTTTTAAGAAAAGTTACTATTTTAAGAAAAGGTAGTTTTATAAGACAAGCTACTTTTTTAAGAAAAATTTACCTTTTTAATAAAAGGTACTTTTTAACAACATGCAGTTTTTATCAAAATGTACTTTTTAAGAAAGGGCACTGTTGTTAAAAAATAACTTTTCTAAGGAAAGGTACTTTTTTAAGAAAACGTACTTTCTTTAAAAATGTACTTTTTTTAGAAAAGGTACTTTTTTAGAAAAGTACTTTTTTAAGAAAAGGTACTTGTTCTTTAAAGGTATTTTTAAGAAACGACACATTTATGGGGAATTACAATTTTTAAAAAAGGTACTTTTTTAAGAAAGGTTTTTTAAAAAAAGGTAGTTTAAATGACATGGTACTTTTTTAAGTAAATGCACTTTTTAAGAACAGGTACTTTTTATGAAAATGTATATTTAAGAACAGACACATTTTTTAGAAATTTACTTGTTTACACTGTTTTAAGAGAGGCTACTTTTTTAAGACAACTTACTTATTTAAGAAGAGGTAGATTTTTGGGGAAAGGTACTTTTTAAGAACATTAAAATAGATATTAATGTTTTAAAAGAAATATTTTTCTTGAGTAAAGACACTTTTTTTCGTTACTGTCTTAAGGAAATATATTTCTAAAAAAATTTTCTTTTTTAAGAAAAAAAACTTTTTGATACTTTTTAGTAAAAGGTACTTTTTCAAGAAAAAGTAGGATTTTTTGAAAAAATGTGCTTCTGTAAGAAAATATCTTTTTCAAGAAAACGTACTTTTAAAGAAGAGGAGCTTTTTCGAGAAAAGGTACTTTTTAAAAAATTGTACTTTTTAAAGAAAAAGTACTTTTTTAAGAAAACTTACTACTTTAAGAAAAAGTAATTTTATGAGACTTTTTTAAGAAAATTTACCTTTTTAGGAAAAGATACTTTTTTTAACAACATGTTGTTTTTATCAAAAGGTAATTTTTAAGAAAAGGCACATTTGTTAGAAATTTACTTTTTTAAGGAAAGGTAACTTTTTAACAAAAGGTACTTTTTTAGAAAAGGTACCTTTAAAAGAAAAGGTACTTGCTATGTAAAGGTATTTTTAAGAAACGACACATTTATGAAGAATTACAATTTTTAAAAAAGGTATTTTTAAGAAAAGTTTTTTTTAAAAGACATGCTACTTTTTAAGTAAATGCACTTTTTAGGAACAGATAATTTTTATAAAAAGGTATTTTTGCGAAAAGACACCTTTGTTAGAAATTTATTTGTTCATACTGTTTCAAGAAAGGCAACTTTTTTAAGAAAATTTACTTTTTTAAGCAGAGGTAGATTTTTGGGGAAAGGTACTTTTAAAAAAATTATTTTCTTAAATAAAGACACTTTTTCTTCGTTACTATTTTAAGGAAATATATTTAAAAAAATTACTTTTTTAAGAAAAAATACTGCTTGATACTTTTTAATAAAATGTACCTTTTCAAGAAAAAGTAGTATTTTTGGAAATTGCGCTTCTGTAAGAACATATCTTTAAAAAAAAACGTGCTTTGAAAAAAGAGGCGCTTTTTCGAGAAAAGGTACTTCTTAAAAAATGGTAATTATTTACGAAAATTTACCTTTTTAAGAAAAGGTACTTTTTAATAAAATGTACTTTTTTAAGAAAATCTGGTATGAAGTACGAAAAGGTACTTCTCAAAAAAAGTAATATATATAATATATAACACAGTGGCACATTTTTCAACTTCAAAATCTGGAACCAATTGAGACCCCCAAAATCTGAAATCTTATGATAGTAAAATAAAAACCCTAGCTGGGTTTTGAATTATTAGCGAATGTGTCTTTTTTTAATTCATTTTTGAAGTTTTCGAGTGGGAGGAGTATTTTAGTACATTTTTCAAAGAACATGTACTGATTCTTAAGTCTATATCTCGTGAACCATCCCGATAGAAAAGCGGTTCAAAGGGAAAAAAATAGATGCGATGCTCTGTAAAAGATAGGTATTTATAAAAAGGAAATTGTTTTTAGGAATTGATACTTTTCAGAAAATGTTTTTTTTTAAGTGAATGCACTTTGCAAGAAAACGTAATAATTTGAGGACGAGTTCTTTGTTACTTTAAAAGGTATTTCATAGGAAAATTTTCTTTAAAAAAATAGTTTTTTAAACTTTTTAACAAAAAGTACGATTTCAAAAAAAGTATTTTGTTAAGAAAGGTTACTTGTTTAACAAAATATCTTTTTTAAAAAAAGTACTTGTTTAAGATACGGTAATATGCCAATTTTTTGAGAATAGGTACTTTTTTTAGAAAAAGTACTAATTTAAAAAGGTTTGTTTTAGATTTTAATTTTTTAGAAATTGTACATTTTAAGAAAATTAAGATTTGAAGAAAACGTGATATTTTTAAAAAAATTTACTTTTTCAGTATAAATATTGTTGAAAAAAAATTTATTTTTTTTAAGAAAAATTAGTTTTAATGTTCTAATTTAAAGAATCCTTTTTTAGAAATCGAAACTTTTTGGAAATATTGATTCAGTAAGAATGAACGATTTACTTTTAAAATAAAACGCATTCTTTTGAGTGATGACATTTTTCTTGAATTGTAAAGTAGACATCTTCCAATTATATATGGAACAAAATATCCATTATATGGCCTCCGCGACTCTGACATTTTCACAGTGATGTGATTCTATCGAACCGATGACGTGTTGGACCTCGTCCTTGAGTTTGCGGTTTGTTCACATGGACCTTAAAAATTCCAAAAAAAAAAACCCCAAAGAAAAAAATCGCATGGCGATAAATCGGGAGATGGTTTGACCTGGAAATCGTTGCTCCAATACATCGATTAATTTGACGAGAGGCAGCGTCGTCCTGCTGAAACCACGCGTCGTTCAGATCCATGCCATGCAGTTATGGCCACCAGAACTCCGCTATAATGTTCCTGTAACCAATGCTATTCGCAGTCGTGCACGCTTATTGGGTCAGTCTTACTTTATTAAGAAAAATAATTTTAAGATAAATTAATTTTTTAGAAATGGTATTTTTTTAAATATTTACTTTTGATACCATCCCCGCTAGTGTCGCGATGATACATATAAATTCGATCTTTATAACAAGCCGAGTTGATGAAACGAAGTTCGTCTGTCCGCCTGTGAAAGCCAGCTGGTTTGCTCGGTTTTAGTGAAAATGATAAATTGGAATTCTGAGCAGGTTCATATTTTATATCATTAAAAAAAATTATGATTTTGATATGTCGTTCTTGTTAATGCTGTTATTTTAAATTTTGTTTCTTCTGTTTAATAGCTGTAATTCTTGTCGTTGTTGTGGTCATTGCGTCACTTCTACATGAGTATACTTGGTTATACTTCACGTGTCCACAAGTCCAAGTTGTGCGGCTTGGCGCCTCTCCCGATTCCGCCTATAGTGCTGGGGAATCGCCTATGTAGGCGGAAGATTTTGTCTAATATTTCTTTGACGAACCATCTCTCTTATGCAATCTTTCATTTTTAAATATTAGCATAAAAATTGTTTAGATAACAAAAGAAAATGTATTCAAATGAAACCACTGAAATTAAAAATAGTGCCAATTAAAAATGCACTGAAGCTTTGTATGCTCTACCAACTTAATATTTTCATAGACGAAAATCAGAATTTTAATTGAAGGAGGGTTTAGTCTACGTCTTTTCGTGTTTACGCATGACCTAGCAATCGCAAGCCTACTCTAAAAATATAAAAATTATTTTTCAGTTAGAATTTAATTGTTTCTATGAATAGAACCATCATTGTCTTCATAAAAAAAAAAACGATGAATAAGAAATTGTAATAAATACTGATCAAATAAGAAAAACAGCCAAATATAAATTTAAATGGTAATAAAACCTAAAGGTGAAGTAACTGTATGAAAAATGGTACCATACCCAACAGTGGTTATAATATTGAGTTTAAGACACAGGTGGATATCAAGCATTCATTACAGCAAAATTTAATACTCTTACCTGTTTTTAATAAACGTGCTTTTTAGTAAATGTTACTTTTGCAAGAAAATCAAATTTTTTAAGAAAAAGTATTTTTTTAAAGAAGGTACTTTTTCAGGAAATGTTTTTTTTTTAAGAAATGGTCTATCTTCAAAAAACGAACTTTTTAAGAATAGGTACTTTTTGATAAAAGGTACTTTTTAAAAATAAATACATTTTTTAGAAAAGGAACTTTTTTAAGAACAGGTAATTTTAGAAGGAAAGGAAGGCAGTTTGTAAGAAAGGCTTGTTTTTAAGAAAAACGGACTCAATTAAGAAAATGTACTTTTTTAAGGAAAGGGATTAAATTTAAAAAGGTACTTTTTTAAGAAACGGTACTTCTATAAAAAGTAATACCAAATTAAAAAAGGTGCTAAATTAAGAAAATGTAAATTTTTAAGAAAAGGTACTTTATATAAGAAAAGGTACTGTTTAAAGAAAACGTACTTTTTGAAGAAAAGGTACTTTTTAAAGGAAAGATTATATCTTAAGAAATAGTACCTTACTAAGAAAATATACTTTTTTGAGAAAAGGTTCTCCTTAAGAAAATGACCTTTTTTAAGAAATGTTACTTTTTTAAGCAAATGTATTTTTTAAGAAAAGGTATTTTTTTAAGAAAATTTACTTTTTAGGAAAAGGTAATTTTAGTATAAAATATAATTTTTTTAAGAAAATATACTTTTTAAGAAATGATACTTTTTTAAAATAGATATTCTTTAAGAAGAGGTAATTTTTAAAAAAAATTTACTTTTTCAAGGAAAAATACTTTTTTTATGAGAGGGTACTTTTTTGATTAAAAGACACTTTTTGACAAAAGGTACTTTTTAATAAAAGTCAATTTCTAAGGTACTATTTTTAAGAAAAGGTACTTTTTCAAGCATAGGTATTGGTTGAAGAAAAGGTACTTTTTTTAAGAAAATTTACTTTTTCTATGAAAATGTACTTGTTAAGTAAATTTAGTTTTTTTAAAAATGTGTGTTTTTTTTTAAGAAAATGTACTTTTCAATAAAATGTGCTTTTTAAGAAAGGGTACCTTTTTTTAAAAAGATATTTTTTAAGAAAATGTACTTTAAGAAAATTTACTTTTAAATGGAAAAATACTTTTTTAAGAAAGGGTACTTTTTAAGATACTTTTTGACAAAAGTTACTTTTTTAGGAAAACTCACTATTTTAGAAAAAGTACTTTTTCAAGAAAAGGCACTTTTTTAAGAAAGTGTGTTTTTAAGAAAAGGTACTTTTTCAAGAAAATTTACTTTTTAAAAAAAGGTAGTTTTTTAAGAAAATGTACTTTTTAAGAAAGAGTACTTTTTTAAAAAAGAGATTTTTTAAAAAAAGGTAACTTTTTAAAAAAATTACCTTTTCAAGGAAAAATACTATTTAAGAAAGGGTACTTTTTTTTATTAAAAGATACTTTTTTAACGAGAGGTACTTTTTAAGGTACTTTTAAGTAATTTTCTAAGAAAAGGTCTTTTTTAAGAATAGGTTTTGGTTGAAGAGAAGGTATTTTTTTTTTAGAAAATTTACTTTTTTTTGAAAATGTACTTGTTAATTAAATGTAGTTTTTTTAAAATTGTACTTTGTTTAAGAAAATATTGATTTCAATAAAAGGTATTTTTTAAGAAGTGTACTTTTCTTTAAAAGATATTTTTAAGAAAAAGACTTTAAGAAAATTTACTTTTTTAGTGAAAAATACTTTTTTTGAGAAAGGGCACCTTTTTCAGAAAAGATACTTTTTGACAAAAGTTACTTTTTTAAGAAAAATCACTATGTTAGAAAATGTACTTTTTTAAGAAAATGTACTTATTTTACGAAAATGTGCTTCTTAAGAAAAGTTAGGTTAAAAAAAATAAGTTTTTTTACGAAAACGTACTTTTTTAGAAAAGGATACCTTTTGACAAAAGTTACTTTACTAAGAAAAGTCACTATTTAGGAAAATGTACTTTGTAAAAATGGTACTTTTTTTAAGAAAATGCACTTTGTAAGAAAGGGTACTTTTTAAGAAAATTTACTTTTTTAAGAAAAAATACTTTTTTAAGAAAATTTACTTTTTAAAAAATGGGAACTTTTTTAAGAAAATTTACTTTTTAAAAAATGGTAACTTTTTTAAGAAAATTATTTTTATTTAATATAAGATGTTTTTTTTTTTAACCAAAAAGTAATTTTCTGGTATAGAGTATTTCTGAAAGAAAATCTAATCCATATTTATAAGTTTTGATAATTCTTAAGAAACTACAAATAATTCTATCAAAAATTTAAAATGATTTTTTAACTTTTATATTTTTTAGAGATAAAACAAATTATTTTTAATATTTTTCCACGTGGGTTTTTTTTGTGAGCGTATAACAAGTTACACATTAAGTTATCCATAACCATCCGTATGGACACACTGCTACACTCGCTCTTTAACAAACAAATTGTGACAGGAATATAAACAAAGACAACAAACAAACAAACACATTCATAACTTAATGTATTTGCTTGCTTTAGCTCTTGTTTAGGTATCCCTTCCAGCACAAACGCACAAACACTTACCGTTACTAACATTTATAAATGACATTGTGCTATGCATAGGTGTGTGTGTGCGTGTGTGTGTGTGTATTTTTCTATAAAGTTCTAAAGATATTTACAAGTGTATGTTGCAATTTCCTGTTGTTGTTTATCAAGCTCTTCAAATGTGTTGTAATGACATTTTAACACAGCTTACAAGTTTTAAACTATACATATACATGTGTATATATAAACGTATATGTATGTGTGTCTGTATTAATATATATTTTTACACATGGAGATAATATCAACATTATATTTAAGAAAGAAAAAAAGGCTTACCTTGAAAATGACTTGAGATTTTCTGTTGTAAAACATTCTTTAACAAAATTTCGTCAGACTTTTGTGTTTTTTTATAATTCCTGAAGAAAAACAAAAACTCAGGAATTCTGTAAAAGACAACAAAAGACAAAACTTATTGCATTTGATTACTTTTATCTTTAACTAAAAGATTTTTGTGCAAATCCTTTACTTTTGGCAGCAGTCACTGTAGTCATTGTCCTATCAAGAGGTTTTTGTCTATTTTCATTTACTCATATCAAGGTTGGCTGCTTACGCACAGTTATACATATGAGAATGTATGCATATGTTTTCGAGTTCTATATTTCTTAAAGATTTTACATGTTTATATTGCTCTCTAGGGTAGGTTTTGCGACTCCTTAGGTGTATTTGTTTTATGCCTGTAATGGACATGGAAACGAACAAAATGAAAGCAAATAGATAACGATATATTTTCTTTCAAAATTTGTTTGTTTACATGCAGTTTTGTTCTCCATTCTCTGGTCAAACTATGAAGTCAAATTTATATGTTTTCATAGAAACAATAAATTATTAGAAATATATGAGTGTCTTTGCTTTCAAATCCCAAATGACCATAAGGACTCTTGTTGAGTAAATTTGTTTAAAGAAATATTGTAAATTTTAATTTTAGAAAAAGCATTTACATTATTTTTTGATTGTAACTAAAGTAGAATTTCTGTAGGCAAAGACTTTTTCTGCCATAATAATAAAAGAAATATTAGTTTTATACATGGAGTCAAAAATTATATTTATGTAATTTGAATTTTTATAAAGATACGATTTTACTTTAAGACAAAAACTTTGTAATCGATATTGCTGATGTTCGACCACTTAAGAATTTGTTGTTTGGCTAATACTGAATCCTGTAACGCTAAGCGCGTTGATTCCGGTTTAATTAACAAAAACATGGCAAGTAACAATAATGTCACGTTTTCTAAGGCAAAGGCGGTGTCAGCACACGTTTCTAGCAAAAATGCAGACCAGAAGGCGGTAATATAAAATTTAATAAACTGTTCTTGGTGATCGTTATTATTTTATGATACTTATCAATCTATAGTTTAGTTTTAGTAGTCCTAGTATTCTCTTAATCATTAAGTTTGTAATAATTAAAGAAAATTATAAATTTCGAACTTTTATACTAAGTGGAGTTGATAACCATATTTTTGGATGTCCATCTGTGTAAATCATCTAATTTTATCTATTAGTGCCTTTTATAAAAAACTCTGAGTTGATGCTTTCCGTTTTCCTTTTTAAGCTCTTTTAGCGTATTTGAACAAGATTTGGCGTTAATTTATGAACGATGACATCGACACTGCGCTTAGTGAAGTGTGCTTCTTAAGTTATAGTTTGCGAAATGCCTGCTTTGACAATAATAATGAATAACCGGAAAAAACAAAATTATCAAACAAGATTTAATTATGTTCCCAAAATCTCTTACAAAAAACATTTAACTTGCTTTCTCGTTTCCCAACGTTTCGTAGATTATTTGTCTAATTTAAAAAAGGGGGTTGGTGGCAAGGTTTTAAAAGCGAAAAAAGGCGTATTTTTTTTAAGATATGAATAATGTTGGATTATTTATTTCATATATACGTTATAGTAAGAGTACAACATTTGAGGAATATTTAAAAAAAATTTAATTAAAAATTTTTATATATATGTCCGTGGCAGCGAATCTCCGGAGACGCCTCGACAAAAAGTTTTTTGCGGTGAACATCAAAACTCGTTACCGTATTATGCGAAATAAAAAAATTTAAATGCGCTTAAAAGGCGACATGTTTCCCGAGGTAATCACAAAGTTTTTTTTTAGTTTTTTATTTTTTTTTTTTTTTCGTTTTTAAAATTTCGGTGAATTTGTTGTTAAAAAATGGGGAAAAAAATTTCAAATAAAAAACTCGTCGTGGTTACCTGGTTATCTATGTGTAAAAATTGAGTGTAAATTTCAAAAAAGCGGTCAAGTTGACTTGGCGTTATGATGTTGACTGACTTCAAACATATTATTTGCGAGAAAATCGATTAAAAGTTTTTTAAAAACTGATTTATATACGATATACCGTATGAGGGCGGTCGTTTGAAACGTTGTATCTTTGTTAGTTTTGCTCCAATTTAATTGAAATTTTGACATTCTCGATATGATGTACATTCAGGAAAAAAAGCAAAAAAAGTTTTAAAACCACTCCTATAATCTAACGCTGAAGTCCCAATAGTGTAAAGTGCAACGAAGTTTTTAAAATTATTTATTACATATTTCCGAAATGTGAAATTAATGTTGCGCTAACTACTTTCACAACATGTTTCAATTCAAATTATTTCACTTCAAATTTTACATAAAAAATTTACTATCGGCTGCACATAAAACTAAACAGTTCTAATAGCAATTTTTCATATATTTGATATCTTTTTTTTTAATACACACTTAAAAAGTACCATCAACCAACAAATTAGCCCTTTTCGTTTCATTTTATTTTAGCGCCAACTAGCGCTTTTTGAGGTATCTTTTGCGCTTTTTGTTCGAAAAAAGTTAGCATCACTGCCTCCAATATATCAGCTGGGTTAGTACTTATCTGAACTGTTTGCTGTTTCAAATCGTTAAAATCGACAGCTTACGACACGAGATATGGATGGAAATTAAAAAAAATATATTGAAAAAACGGTGTTGTATATGGTTGCTTTTGTCGAAAATTTCTATTGTAATACTAAAACTTTATTTTGGCCAGTATAATGGTATTTTCAGTTGTATCAGCTAGTTGTAGAAATGAGTATATTCCTATAAATTTGCTTCTCCAGAAAGTACTTTTCTTAAAAGTGTGCCTTTTCGTAGAAAAGTACTTATTCGAAACAAAGTATGCTTTATTAAAAAAGTACCAAGAACCTTTTCTTAAAAAAGTACCATTTCTAATAAAAGTATAATTTCGTAAAAAAGTACTTACTTTTAAAAAAGTATTTTTTCTTAAAAAGTTCCTTTTCTTGAAAAATACTTTTCCCATAAAAACAAAAAAGTTACAGTCATTTACAGATTAAAATTTACAAAGAAATTTTCAATTTTAGCAAAATACTGAGAAAGTCCATTTTCGAAGACCCTATTCGCTGTGATATAGTTAAAATGGAGTCGCAATTTTTTTGGCTCCAGAGGTTCATTGGTCTTTACTTTCAAAAATTACATAAATTTAAAATCGGTAACCATAAAAAATATGATTTTTGGCCGCATTCTCATAATATGGTCCACAGTCCAACGCGCCAAAACCCACATGCAATTTTATTCAAAAGTGATTTTTTTTAAAGAAAGCTCTTTTCTTCAAAAAGTACGTTTTTGGCAAAAAATTTCCATTTCTTAAAAAAGTGCATTTCTTAAAAAAAACATTTTTTCTACTAAAGGAAAATTTTCTTACTAAAGCACCTTTTCTCAAAAAAGTACCTTGCCTTCAAAAAGTATTTTTCTTAAAACAAGTAATTTTTCTTAAAAAATTATATTTTCTTAAATATTTAACCATCCTTTTCTACTGGAAAAAGACTTTTTTTCTTAATATTTAACTTGTTATACAAAAGTATCTTTTCTTCAAAAAGGTGCTTTTCTTAAAAAAAAATTTTTAAACATTTCATAGATTAAAAATCTACTTTTTTAAAAAGCACATTTTCCTAAAAAATAAATTTTCTAAAAAAAAGTACTTTTCCTAAAAAATGGAAAACTACTTTTTATTAAATAAGCAACTTTTCTTCAAAAGTATTTTCTCCTAAAAAAAAAGTATCTATTCTTAAAAAAGTCTTTCCTATCGTTCGTCCTTTCTCAAGGAGGCACCATTCATTAAAAAAGAAAATTTCCTGTAAAAATTATCTTTTCTTGAATATTTAACTTTCCTTTTAGAAAATAATATTCTTCTGCAAAGGTATTTTTCCTTAAAAAGCCCATTTTCTTAAAAAAAGTAATTAAAAAAAAGCATTTCTTTTTTAAAGTACCTCTTAAAAGAAAAAATTTTCTTCAAAAAGTAATTTTTCTTTAAAAAAAATATCTTTCCTTAAAAAGCACTTTCTCTTAAAAATGTATCTTTTTTTAAAAAAGTACATTTTCTTAAAAAGTAAATTTTCTTAAAGAAGTAACTTTTCTTCAAAAAGTACCTTTTCCTGAAAATTATTTTTACTTAAAAAGTACCGTCTCTTAAAAAAGTACATTTCCTTAACAAGTACATTTTCTTAACTAAGTACGTTTTCTTCAAAAATTATTATTATTTCTTGAAAATTATTTTTACTTAAAAAGTACCTTTCCTTGAAAAAATATATTTCCTCAAAAAGTACCTTTTCTTAAAAAAGTTAAATTTCTTAAAAAGTTATATTTTCTTAATTTAATACCTTTTCCAAATTTAGTATCGTTTCTTAAAACAGTGCCTTTTCTTAAATTAATCCCTATTCTTAGAAAAGTACATTTTCTTCATTTAAGACCTTTTCTTTAGATATCAGCTTTTCTGACAAAGTGTCTTTCCTTCTAAAAGTAGCTTCTCTTAAAAAAGTCAATTTTCTAAAAAATGTTAAAAGTACCTTTTCTTTAAAAACACACTTCTAAAAAAATATCTTTTCTTAAAATTATATTTTCTGAAAAAGTGCAATTTCTTAAGAAGTACCTTTTCTTAAAAAATAAAATTTTCTTAAGGTGTCACCTTTTATTAAGAAAACAAATTTTCTTTTAAAAGTACCTCTTCTAAGAAAAGTACCGTTTCTTGAAGAGCATGTTTTCTTAAAAAAGTACTCTTTCTTAATAAAGAACTCTTTCTTGAAAAAGTACATTTTCTTAAAAAAATACTTTTTTCAAAAAGTATATGTTCTTAAAATAATACTCTTTTTTTAAAAAAAGTATCTTTCTTTAAAAAGTACATATCCGTAAAAATTATATTTACTTAAAAAAGTACCTTTACTTAAAAAAGTACATTTTTTTAAAAAAGTATCTTTACTCAAAAAAGTACTTTTTTTTACCAAATCACCTTTTTTCTTTGAAAAATGTACTATTTTTAAGTACATTTTCTTAAAAGGCACCTTTTCTTGAAAAGCGCATTTTCTTAAAAAGTATCCTTCGTAAAAAAGTATATTTTCTTACAAATTTAGCTATATTAAAGAAGTAATTTTTTTGAAATATTTAACTTTCCCTACAAAAGTGTATTATGGAAAAGAAGTACTTTTTTCCTCAAAAAATTATTTTTTCTAAAAATAATACCTTTCATAAAACAGTGTTTATTCTTAAAGTAAATTATTTTTCTTAACCTTTCTTAAAAAAGTAAAATATCTGAAAAGATACAGTTTTTCAAAAAAAATAATTTTTTTAAAGTACCTTTTTAAAAAATTACCTTTTCTCAAAAGTACTTTCTCTTAAAAAAGTACCTTTTTATAAAAATAAATTTTCTTAAATAAAAAAGTGACTTTTTATAAAATAAACATCTTTTCTTAAAATAAAAGTAATTTTCGTAGAACAAGTAAAACAAATTTAAAAAGAAAAGTATTTTTTCTTAATAAAATATTTAAAAAAAAATTACTTTTTCTTAAAAATAACCTTTTGTTAAATAACTAAATTTTTCTAGAAATTGGATTTTATTAAGAAAAATCCCTTTTCGCAAAAAATTATCATCTTGAAAAAGCACGTTTTTAAAAAAGTAAATTTTCCTAAAAAATAAAAAAGGACTTTTTAGTAAAAAAAAGTAAATTTTTTTAAGGAGTAAGAATATATGTACGAAAAGCACTTATTATTCTACAGTAATTTTTCCTTAATATTAAAATTTTACAAAAATACTTTTTCTTAAAGAAGCATTTCCACCTTAAAAATAGTTTTCCTTAAAATCTAAGGTTTCTTAAAAACTCTATTTTTTTTAAAGTACCTTTTCCATAAAAAGCATTTTTTCTTAAAACATTATTTTGGAATAAAAAGTATCGTTTCTTAAATATTTAACTTTCTTTATAAAATCACAGAGGTAATTTTTCCTCAAAAGTAGATTTTCTTAAAAAAATATTTGTTCTTAAAAAGCAATTTTTCTTAAAAATTACCTTTTCTTGAAAAGGTACATTTTAA
The DNA here is from genome assembly GCA_963682025.1 of Cordilura impudica. NCBI lineage: Eukaryota > Metazoa > Arthropoda > Insecta > Diptera > Scathophagidae > Cordilura > Cordilura impudica. The sequence goes on from OY821521.1 coordinate 203,159,808, forward strand.
TAAAATGTAACTTAGATATATAGCTATCATATTTTTTATTATTTTATAACATATCCTAGTTTTTGAGCAATCTGGCTAAATAAATAAATTTAAAATTCAGAAACTACTCCGAATTATCTTTTTTTAAATTAATTGTATATTATACAATCACTATTTTAATCGCTGCCACTCTTTTAAAATTGATATAAAAATATTTATTTGAAAAATAAATCATTGCATACCTTAGGGCTTTAAACGAAATAGGAAAATCATGGCCTGTGTATTAGGCAAAGAATATTATTTTAATAATTTAATTTTCCTCAAAACAAAACAAAAAGCAATTCTCAACAAAACCAAAAAAAAAAGACAAAATGTGAAAACCACAAATCCTCTAATTTGAAATTATATCAAAAGCAAACGTTATTCAGGCATGTATAACAATTGTTGGCAGATGTACAAAATATGGAAATTTCACTTGGAATAATACACGTGGGCATATAACAGATACACATTCAAACAACGAACAGAATCTTTACAAAAACAAAAACAAAAAATGCTCTAAACATAAATTTGACAAGGCCCCAAGGAGTAATTTCCATACAACCACAAATAAAAAACAAATTCACACATACAAATAAACATCTACAATGAAACAGACAAATTAAATATACCGCATAGAGTTAAATTAAACAAAAAAAAATTAAATCTCAAATAAAATGACAACACAAAATTACAATAACACAAATGTTAGGTAAAGAGGAGAATTTTTAATTATGGCAACAAAAATAAAATCATTATAAAGGTATGAAAAAGAAACCATTTTTTGATTGATTTATTTTGTGTTGTTTAATGGTGAACAAACAGCAAAATCAACAACTTACTTATTTACGTTGTTTAACAGCATGTAGCTTAAAAATTAAATATTCATTTGAAAATGTGACAGGTATTTAGTAAAAAAAATAAATACTTGAAAAAAGCTTTCACTTACACTTCAACTTAATGCTCATAGTTATTTATGGCATACTTTTAGGAACAACACAGGACTGTTAACTATACAATAATATTTCATATAAAAGTTTCATTTTATAGTGCTCTGAATTAAGTAGTATTAACAGCAGCAATAACAACAATAAAATCAGCCATCCGTTACAGGCAAGATGTTAATAATTAATATTTAATGCTTTTTACATTTAACCAACCATGTTTTCATTTTTATTTCTTTTGCCATGGACATGAAAACAAGAAAACTACATAAATAATAAACAAAATAAAGTTTAAGTGGTAGTATATTTTTTTTATAAAAACATCATAAATATCAATTAAAATAACGAGCCTGGGAGATGATGATGGCATACTTTTAGGACGAAATTGATTAAAACTATATCAAGATTACCAAAAACTCTTTATCTTACTTTAAAAAATTCCTTATAAATTTATAGGGCTTATTTATCGTTAAAGAACGTGCCTTAAATAAAATAACATTTGGCAAATATTTTTTTTTTATTTCAAATTCATTTTCTATTGGAGATTTAAATATTTTGTTAAGCATTTCATCACCTGCTAACACGTTTCTGTATAAATTTTCAACTTGTTAAAATGTTAAATTGTAGCCATTGAAAGAGATGTTTTCTTTTAATCCTTAGCGGTTAAAGCCATTGCCTGAATATGTGCTCTTGAATTCTTGATAAAGGCTGAAATGGAAATCAGGTCAAGTATAACGTAAAAATAAACAAAAATGTTTAAAAAGTTTTAAAATTTCAATCAGATTTAAATAAACTACTTAATCAAAAAGTTATTTAAACTAAGTAATGATTTCTTTTAATTAAAAAAAACAACTAAAAGTATGCAATGCAAAAGTAACTTAATTAAAGTTATTTAGTAGTAGATAAAGGTTGTTTAAAGGATGATGCAAGTGGAACTGATATAGAGAGGTAGTGAAAAGTTTTGTTTGAGTCGATTTTTTTGATTTTAGAAAACAATGGAATATCTGTGGTTTTCTAGAATAACCGCATATGTCCTAAAATCAAAATGTCCAAGGGAGCCAAAAAAATATTATATTTGAAATTATGGGCTCGATATAAAGATTTTAGAGCTTTTTATTTAACAGTCCTATAGATATGGACAATAAATACTTTATATAAAATTTTGAGTCAAAAATCTTCAGAGAAATAGATCATAGAGAAGGACGAAAAAACAATATGTAAATTACACTTAAAGTGAGTGCAGATAGAATAACTTATGTCGTCAAACGTCGTTTTCTTTGAGAAAGGAATCTACTAATGCAACCACCCCTGTAGACATAAGCTGTTGTTGCTTGAAAAATGGATTTTTTTTGTTTACAAGGGACTTAGGATGAGAATATAACAACGTATCAAGAATAATAGTGAAAAAAAATAACAGAAATAAACACACAAGTTTTGATAAGTGGTTATAAACTGAAAATTTATCCAAAATTATTTTGCATTTTTTTCATTAATAACAACGTATGTCGCTATGTGTCGTTTTCTGAGAAAATAATTTGTCAGCGATCAAACTTAGGTTGACATACGTCGTTAGTGCCGCAAATTAATTTAATAAACATTTAAGTTATGTCGTTATTTAAAGAAAAAACGCAGAAAACCACAGATATAATATTTATTTTATGTTATTACTAGTATGCCCTGTCGCGCTTCCATACGACTTACAAAGACTTATTGGCATGTTTTCAAACCATTTTTCCGACCAAGTTTGTAATGTGCAATTAACGCATTTTTAAAATTAGTTTTTAATCGACCTTTTTCAATTATTTTTTTTAGAAATTTCTACGCACAAGCTTTTAAGGTCATTTGTTTTAATGTAAATAAAAGATTATTATTTCATTTTTTTAATCCAACGTTTTGGTGAGATTTTTCCACCATCTTCAGGGATTTGTATTTTATTGAATATATAATCTTTAGTCAGTTTTCACCAGAGTTCAGAAAAAAACACACACTGAATAAAAAACTCGTACATATATGTAAACAAACATAACTTAGACCAACACACACATATTTTTATTTTCATATCAATTATGTTTGTTTTTAAATTTTCTTCGGTGCCAAACACAATCATGACTTGTGTTCGTTTTAATATTTCGTTATTTACACGAACATTTTTCTATCACGTACTTTTTGTTTCGATCACACATAAACCACACATATTCGAGTGTTGCTTTATTTGAAGTTCGTGATCTGGTACGTGTACTGAAAAAAATAAACAGAACATGTACAATAAACAGGTTCGAGTTCAGTTATATTTTAAGCCGTGTTCTGGCTCGTGTACTAAGAAAAAATATAACATGTACAATAAACAGGTTCGAGTTCAGTTATATTTTAAATTCGTGTTCTGGCTCGTGTACTGCGAAAAATTGAAACATCAATTCGCGATCTGATACACCCCGATAAAAACGACGACAATTGTTTCAACCGAATTTATTACAATTTTATTGACCCTTTTTTATGACTTACGTTGCAAATTGCTTACAAATGTCAAATATTTTAAAATTTGATTTTCCATTTTTTGTGATTTACGTTGAAATTATTTACAATTGTTTTTATTGACTGGTTTTTATTTTAATAAAAGATGGTAATAAAATACTTAAGACACAAAAACTATTTAGCATCATAAAAGTTACACTTGTTAATTGTTAGGTTTTTTTGCATTAACCACCCTTATTTTCACAACCAATTAGTGTCATAAAAGACACACTTGTTGGTTGTAAGGATCTTTTTTATTGTACATGTTCTATTTTTTCTTAGTACACGAGCCAGAACACGACTTAAAATATAACTGAACTCGAATCTGTTTATTGTACATGTTCTGTTTTTTTTTTTTCATTACACATACCAGAACACGAACTTCAAATAAAGCAACACTCGAATATGTGTGGTTTATGTGTGATCGAAACAAAAAGTACGTGATAGAAAAATGTTCGTGTAAATAACGAAATATTAAAACGAACACAGTCATGATTGTGTTGGGCACGGTAGAAAATTTAGAAGCGCACACAATTGATATGAAAATAAAGCTATGTGTTGGCTGCTTTTGAACAGAACATTGTGTGTTTTATGTGTGTATTTTGTGAACCTTGGTTTTCACATTAATTGTAATATGGTTTTAATACGAAACATATAGCACGACACAAAAGACAAATTTAAAATAAAAATGTAAAAATAAAATAAAAAAAATATTACTGTAAAATTAATTTAAAGGGGGGGAAAGGCTTTAAAACCTTTTTTGCATTCTTCTTTATGACTTCACAACACGTCGAGAGTGCTGTGTCAAAATTTCAATCGGAGCCAAACTTAAGAAGATACAGCGTTTCCAGCGTTCGGCCTCATACAGTATATCGTATATAAATAAGTTTTTAAAAAACTGTAAATCGATTTTCTCGCAAATAAACGGGCTTAGACGTGAACATCATAACTCAAAATCAACCTTAACGATTCTTTTGAAATTTTGCACACTATATCTACACATAAATCATCAGGCAACCATTCTCTTCCCCATTTTTTAACAACAAATTTCCGAAATTTTATACCAAAAATCGTGTTTTTCACTTCAAAATGCTCCAAAAAAAAAAATAAATAAATAAAAATTAATTCGTCACTGCCTCAGGAAAAATGTCGCCTTTTAAACGCATTTCGCTTTTTTTATTTCGCATGATCCGGTAACGAGTTATGATGTTCATCGCAAAACAACAACGCCTCCGGAGATTCGCGGTCACGGACTTATTTATTAAAATTTTTAACCGAAAATTTTTCTAAAGATTCTTCAAATGTCCAACATTATTCATATCTTCAAAAAAACAATTATGAAAATATGAATTTTTTTAACTTTTAAAACCTTACCCCGCCCCCTTAATGCTACATAGCTATTACAGTTGGAAATTAACATTTTATTTAATTTATTTTATATTTTCTTTAATTTCAATGTTTGCTGATATACAAAATTATTGGTTTTTATTCGGTGGATAAATTATCAAATTTTTCGGCCCATGGGAAATCCGGCAACACGTTTATTTCTAGAATTTTTATGTAAGCGATTTTTGATTTTGGCGATTTTTGGTTTATCGTTTTTCGATTTTGCCGATTTCCGATTTTCATGATTTTTGATTTTGCCGATTTTTTTATTTTTAGCGATTTCTGATTTTGGCGACTGTTGATTTTGGCGATTTTTGATTTTGGTGATTTTTGATTTTGGTGATTTTAGAATTTATCGATTCCGCCCATATTTACCACGACGACAAACATTGGTAATGTATTTGTCAAAAGTTCCAAGACTGTCGCTTTCATAGTGCTTCATAGTTTTTGTATAGGCGGTGCCACGCCCAATAATTCTAGCCCGTCAAATTTTTATCTTACTACTCACATTAATATCTGATAGAATCGTGCAAAGTGCCAAGGATTTCTTTTTTATAGTACTCCAGTTATATGATGTTATGTATAAAAACTTTGCAGGGGCAGTACCACGATCACTGCTCCGATCACGCCCATTTTTGTTCAACTAATGACATGAACAGCCTATAGGCTCGCGCAAAATCCCAAGGACTTCACTATTACAGTACACCAGATATATGATAAATTAATATATATTTTGTGTTGGGGGTACCAGCCCATTGGCATGATCCCGCCCAATTTTCGACCGACTACTCATATTGATAATAAATGACCTAAGACAAATTTTGCATAGCTATCTCTGTCATATTGCTCGAGATATATGATATTGCAAAATTACTTTGTATGGGAGGTGCTGCGCCCACATATCCGATCCCGCCCATTTTCAGCATGGCTACTAAGATTAATAATTAGTGACCTCACACAAATGTTCAAAGCTCACCCTATTATAAATAGTACTCAATACATATGATATTAAAAATTAATTTTGTATGAGAGGTGCCCACTATGCCCACTGAAAAAAAAATTGTTGCCTATAATTCCTTCTAGATACACTCCTATAATATACAAACAAACAAACAAACAACAAACAAACATACACATACTTTCGCTTTTATATATATAGATTATATCCTATTTCTATAATCTTAGTAGGCAAGGCGATTTCGTGTGACATCTCCTAAACTCTCAGTTATCAACCGATTTTTGACAAAGAATATACCATTTGAAAGGTCTTTCTTTACAGATGTGCACCACGTTTTTAAGATTAAAATTGGGTCAGATTCTTGCTCATTTGGTTCATTTAAAGTTGCTACTAACACATACATAAAACACATATTCAAGCTATACTATGTGTGTGTTCATTAAATTTATTAATTTGCATTGTAAATTGGCTAAAATTGATTAGCACAAACCCATTTATAAATCTTCTGTGTAAATTCACAATTTAATGAATTATTTAATGAAAAAATAAAACTTCATAGAATTTTCTACTTTTGCAGAATAATTTAAAACATAAAATATAATTGCACTCGAATTTCGAGCACTGGCCTCTGCTAGTTATACTTAATTTTCGACAATTAATATATATATGGTCTCGTATAACCATGGTAATTCAAAACTGTTCTACTTATACCAACCTTCTTTTGTTACTAAGGGTCAGAAAGGAACATTAACATAATAAGTATGTAATATTTCAGCACGCGCACTAACAGATCAATTTATTATTATTCCAGCTAATTTTTTGGCGAAAACTTCAATATCATAAGCTCAAAAGAAAAAAAACCAAAAGTTACAAAACTGCTTTCATATTAAAACTCATCAGAGGTTTAATTTTCGTTTGATAAAATTCGTTTGATAATTTTGTGCTCACAAAAGGAAAAATGTTAATTACGCAAAATGAAAAACTAAGCAAGAACATGGACTACAACATTTGGTAAATAATTGCTAATCAAGGCATTGATGTATAATTATTGTAGAACTTTTTTTCTCTAACACAGAAAGATACTTAGCAAAATAAACCAAAAAGCAAACGATCAAAGTGTTTACTGAAATATAAGAACGAACAGAAAGTTTTGTTAATTTGGGCGAAAAAAAATTAAAACAAGAAATACAACTAAGAAAATATAAACACAAGCCAAAAATAATGAGGGAAATTAATTAAGATTGCCACAGAACCAAAAATTAATAAAAAATTATAAAAAAAACTATTTAAATTTCAAAGCCTATTTTAGGGCGGTATTAAAAAAAAAATAATAATAAAACAAAACATGCTCTTAGGCTATAGCAAATAAAAAAAGATACTGTAAAAGCTTTTTACAAATAAAATTTAGTAAAATTTTTTATAGTTTAGTGTGATATATTGTAAAAAAAAGTGTAAATAGTACAACTCTTTGCTTGGATTCTCATAAGGTTCGTTTCAGCAAAAGCATATGAATTTAACTTTTTAACCAACAAATTATCTACTGATATTTGCTTACGATGAGGGTTGCTGCCACGACTCTAAACAGCTGTGCCAATGTTTTTCTTTCTTATTATTACTAGCAGATTCCAGCCCTCGAAATTCAAATGCAAATTCTATGAAATTTTATTTTTTCATTAAATAAAATAATAGCCAATTCACAAACCAACACAAAACAGAAACTCATTTTTATTACAAACACATTAGCAAGTTTAATAAGCACACACATAGCATTGTATAATTTTATGTATGTGTTAGAAGCAACTTTAAATGCAATTTACTCAAAATAAAGGGAAAAATTTAAAAATCTGTAAATCTGCAAATCGGATAAAAGAAGTACCTTTCAAATAATATACCTTTGGTCAAAATCGGGATAAAACAGTAGAACGAAACATCGGTCACAAAAAATCGCCTAGCCTATTAATATTATAGATTATTCTAAGTAAAAACATTTGATCTTGAGCTTAATTAATTTTTAACTCAAATTTAATAATGTTAATAAAATTTTATATATCTACAATTAATTTCCTCTTTCCATATTAAGAAATATTTAAAAAAAAAATTTTTAACATCATCCTAACTTAGTATTGATGAGCCTGTCTTATGGAATTTTATTTTAATTTGAGACAGAGAGAAAAAATGCCATATTTCATAAAAGTTTATTTTTTTTTCACACTATAGATTTGTCTAATGTCAGTTTGGACATGTATTTTTTTTATTTTAACTTATTTGCCATGTCAAATGATTGATGACATCTCGAAGAATTTCTAATCAAAAATTCGAATATTCCTCAAATGAAAGAACAAGACCTGTAAACGAGCACCAAAAAATATTTCAAATTTTATATAGAATGAAAAAAAAACCGAATTCTTAAAATGCTGCTTAGCAAGACAAAAAATTAGATGATGATGATGATATGAAATGAAAATAAATATTCAATGAGAAAAAAAACAAAAAGAAATATATGAATAAATTGAGTATTGACAAGCAAACGTGATAAAAATTTATAATAAAACAAATACATAGCATAAATTGTGTTTAAAATGCATACATACATCTAGGTTTTCTTTATTCTTTTAAATAAATATACAAAATATGGCTTTAATTTTAAAGTAATTTAAAGAAGGTTTAAGAAATAATTTGACTGCATTTAAAGTTATATTGTGAGTGCACTCACACAACTGATTGTAGCCAAAACAGATAAAAAATATTGACTTCAAAAATTTCAAAAATTTCCTTAAAAAATATGTTTTATATATCCTGCGAAATAAGTAAAGCTATCGCAAAGATTCGAATTATCTCATCGATCGAATCCTAATCACTTAAGATATATCCAAACTACGGTGTTTTTGTGTACGTGATGCAACAATAATAGTTTAATAGCAGATTTCAGCCCTCGAAATTCGAGCGCAAATTCTAGGAAATTTTATTTTGTCATAAAATAAAGACCCTTAAGGTATGCTAATCAATTATAGCCAATTCACAAATCAACACAAAAAAAAACTAATTTTTATTACAAACACATTAACAAATTTAATAAACACACACATAGCATTGTATAATTTTATTTCATGTATGTGTTAGTAGCAACTTTAAATGCAATTTACTCAAAATAAAGAAAAAAAATTAAGATTCTGTAAATCTGCAAATCGGCTAAAAAGAAATACCTTTCAAATAATATGTCAAAAATTTTGTCAAAATCGGGATAAAACGGTAGAACAAAACATCGGTCACAAGAAATCGCCTAGCCTCTAAATATTATAGATTATGACCACTGACTCAATGACTATGTAACGTTTTGTACCCGTTTTTAATTGTTATATAATTTATAACGTATACATACGTTGTAGTAGCCTTTTTCGCATCGCTTACGAACATATGATTTTACAATAAATAGTATCACATACATTTGGGCGTCATAGCCAACTTACTAACCACTAGCTTTATGTACACTTTAATCGCTTAATTTACATTCAATTGGCGCATGACAGGCACAAGACATTTTTTTTATACCTTCCAAACCAGTATGCCGAGGGAATAAGAATAGTTTGTCATTCCATTTGTAATAATTAGGAAGAAAATCTGGACACCATAAAATATGTATATGCTTGTTCCTTATAACAAACGAAGTTGACAGAGCGACGTCCGTCTGTCCGTCTGTTGATATTGCGCTCGAGCCCTTAGTGGGTCAGCTGGGTTGCAAATTTTTTGCGCAAATCATTAACTAATACCCTGTGCAGGTTACCATTTAAAATCATCAAAATCGGTTCAACAGATCCTGAGATTCCAAAGAAAATGATAAAAGCTCTTGAAACAATGTGATTCTCTATGTTGTTTTTGTTGTTGTTATTCTTCTATTCATGCGATATTCACTTTTTTCCTACAGAATACTTCAAATTGCACTCTATTAGCTCCTAGATGTAAATTTTCAGAATTTGTTGTGCCACTGTATTTATTTCTTGAATGTTTGTTTTTATAAGTAAAAATTTTTCAATTAAATAATACTAGAATCAGAAGAATTTTAAACGTTCTTTAGAAATTGTAATCACGAATACTACTTACTAATTACTAGCTAATTCCAGTCCTCGAAATACGAGTGCAAATTCTAGGAAATTTTATTTTTTCATTTAATAAATAACCAATTTTAGCCAATTCACAATTCAACGCTTTTTAAATATCGATTATTGTCGTTAATGGTTTATGTCTAAAATTATTTTTCAATTGAACACAATTATTATTATAAATGAAGACAACAAACTCACAAACACATTAACAAATTTTAGTGAACACATATTGTATAATTAGTAGCAACTTTAAATGCATTTTACTCCAGAAAAGTGTTCCATACGGAGCAAATCAGTAAATCTGGTCGACAGCTAAAAAGAAATTCCTTTCAAATAAGACACGTTTGGTCAAAAGTGGGAGAAAACTGTCCAACAAATCATCGGTCACAAGAAATCGCCTTACCTATTAATATTATAGATATAATTATCATTATATTTCTGAATCATATTCAACTACCCTTAATTTTGTGGTTTTGTGTGCGTATGTCCATTTTTGTCAGTTTTGAGTTAACGATGCCAAATATATTAATTTTTAACGCTCTTCACATGTGTTCAATTATAAAAAAAAATATTGACCATTTCTGAGGTTTTTCTTTAAATAACGACGTAACTTAAATGTTTATTAAATTAATTTGCAGCACTAATGACGTACGCCAACCTACGTTTGATCGCACACAAATTATTTTCTCAGAAAACGACACATAGCGACACACGTTGTTGTTAATGAAAAAAAATGCTAAATAATTTTGGATTAGCTTTCAGTTTATAACCACTTATAAAAACTTATGTGTTTATTTCTGTTATTTTTTGTCAGTATTATTCTTGATACGTTGTTATATTCTCATCCTAAGTCCTGTTAACTTTTTGTTGACGAACAAAAAAATCCATTTTTCAACAACAACAACTTATGTCTACATATGTATTTGCATTGTTAGTTTTATTTTTGAAGGAAAACGACGTTTGTCGACATAAGTTGTTTTATCTGCACACACTTTAAGTGTAATTTACATATTGTTTTTTCGTCCTTCTCTAAGATCTATTCCTCTGAAGATTTTTGACTCAAAATTTTATATAAAGTATTTATTGCCCATATCTACAGGACTGTTAAATAAAAAGTTCTAAAAACTACAAATATAACGTTTTTTGGTCCCCTGAACATTTTGATTTTATGACATACGCGGTTATTCTAGAAAACCACAGAATTATTCCTCAGATCTGTCTGTAGCAATTCGGTTAAAGATTTTCAAGTTCATGTCGATTCGAATGATAATCTATATTTAACATAATTTCTAAATGATTGACACTTTATTGGTTATCCTGGATAATTCTTACTAATAACAACAAAATTAAAATATCAAAAAAATTATATTTGCTTGGTGGACAAAAGTATTTTGACACCAATAAAATTATCTTGATTTGGCCATATCTTGTGGTTTATTTCATAGAAAAATCTGAAACAATTTTAAGATTACAATGATGTATAAACTCCATGTTTGTGTCCAAGGGAAAAAATATTTTTCGCATATGTTATTGGAACGAAGTATTTTGCTAATATACAAAAAGAAGAAAAATACCAAAAATGTATAATAATGAAAGAAAGATGAATGAAAAATATATTTTCCTTTGACGTCAATAAGCTTTTGCAAGCGCCCAGGAATCGATTTTACCAAGTTTGGTTTCCAAAGAATGGTTTCCAAAGAAAACTCCTTCCAAAGTCCTTTTACCTCAGCAATAGTCTCGTCACACGTTCTAGTTAAGCATGAGCTCCTTTTTCTTTTTATGTAAAATCAGGGCTTTAAAGTGGCCAATCATTCGGGCTTTCTGGCATACGATATTATCCTGCTGCAAGATAAAGGACTGGCCAATTACCGGACCGGAAGTAAATGCGTGGTCATTCAGAATTTGTAAATATATGCCTGCGTTCATATCTACAATATTAATATGCAAGGCGAGTTTTTGTGACCGATGTAAATTTGTCAATTTTAATCCTATTTTGACCAAACAGCCCAACTTTACACATTTTTACATTTTTTTGGAGTAAAATGCATTTAAAATTACAACCAATACAGAAAATTACACAATTCTGTGTGTGTGTTTAATAAATTTTTTAATGTGTTTGCAAAAAGCCCTGTGTTGAATTGAAAAATAATTTTGGACATAAACCAATAACGACAATAACGAAAAAAATAATTTTGGACATAAACCAATAACGACAATAAAAAATGTTGAATTGTGAATTGGCCAAAATTGATTAGCATAACTTCAGGGTCTAATAAAATAATTTATTGAATGAAAAATAAAATTTCCTAGAATTTGCACTCAAATTTCTAGGGCTGGGATCTGCTAGTTACAATTCATTGGCACCAAATCGCTGAAGCCATTGAAGCATATACAGCCCCAAAACATAACTGACCCTCCATCATGTGGAACCCGTTCAAATGCAAGCGCCATTTTTTTTTCGAAATTTCTTTGGTAATGTGCAGAAGATTGTCTTTTTCGATTGTCTTGCATCAGTCTATAATATTTGTTCCCGAAAAGTTTGAAGATTGCTTTGAAATTGTCGAGCAAATGCCAAGTTTAAGTTTTTTTGTGATACATGGGGTACTTTTCGGGCCACTTAGATTTCAAAACTGGCCTGTTTTAGGCGTATTTCAATTTTTTTCTGCTTACTGATATGCTATACTCGTCCTTCATTGAAATTGATACAGCTTTTGGTGTACTTATCGTAGTTGTTTGTTGAATTAAATTTGTTAAGTTTATTTATTTAATAATAAACAGATTGACGAGGCACTTTTGATAATTGGCTTTTTTTAATTGGCTGCACCGAAATACCTGCATTATATTTTATAACCATTTCATTTCGTAAATCTTTACTTACATCATGTGTTCTAGTCATTGTTATAAAAAAAAACCTTTTCAAATTGCAAAGCGTCCTTCATAAAACACGAATTTTGAGCTCTTAGAGCTCTTAGAGCTATAAAAAGCCTCTCTAATTAAAAAAAAATTAAATAGAAACCGTTACTTCTTTCAGTTAATGGAGACAAGCGATGTTACATTGCGTAGAGTATTGTCAAAATAATTTTTCGACCACAGTATAACTGCCTAATATGTAATATTTGACTTTAGTCCTCTCTACCTAATATACTAATATTCTAATAGCAGATTGCAGCCCTCGAAATTCGAGTAAAAATTCTACGAAATTTAATTTATTTATTTAATAAAGACCGTAAAAGTATGCTAATCAATTTTAGCCAATTCACAATTCAACACTTTCAAATATTATTATTTATTGGTTTATGCCCAAGATTATTTTTCAATTCAACACAATTATTACTTTTAATGAAGAAAACAAGTTAATTTTTTTTTTGTTAAATACACATTAACAAATTTTATAAACACACACATAGCATTGTATAATTTTATGTATGTGTCAGTAGCAACTTAAAATTTGATTTTAGTCCAAAAAAAAATTACAAATTTAGAAATCAGTAAATCTGGTGGATAGCTAAACAGAAATGCCTTTCAAACAATATACGCTTGGTCAAAATCGGGATAAAACTGTTTAACAAAACATCTGTCACTAGAAATCACCTTACCTATTAATATTATAGATACCAATATATGGTCAGGGTGTAATGATTTTGTTCTGATGTTTGTAACTAGCAAAGATATTTCGCCTAGACCCATATTTTATTATACCGATCGATTCAAAATCACTTTCTCCGTCTGTCTGTTCGTCCGTCTGTGTGCCCATTTAAACCTTGTAATCAAACTACAGATCGCAAATACGAATATATTTTGATGAAATTTAGCGCCTAAGCTTCTGTCGGCCATGAGATGAACGCTATTGAAACAGGTGAAAATCGCTTCAGGGTCAGATCTAGTATCCAAGCAAATGACACTTACGAGATCGACTTAAATTGCCATAATATCCAAATGTGTTTATTACACCCATCAACTAACCCTATAGGACAATTATTAGTCATAGCCCCAATATGAAGCTGATTTCCGATCTTAACTTAGATCTATCACAAAATAAAACTATTGCACAAATTTTTCTCAAATTTGGTTTGTATATGTTTTTGGCAAAAAATAAATGACTTTAGCAAATATGGTCAGGATCTGTCCATTTTTCGACCTAGCCCCCATATAATTATAGCATCTGATATGACATTTTTCATATCCGAAGGCCAAAAATGTAATAACAATTCCACCCAAATTTGATTAATGCTTATTACCTATATCTAATTAGTTGGACCTAAGAGATAAGGTTTCTAATCACATGGTATAGGTTATCGTATAGTCGGTCTAGACCGACTATAATTTTCTTATTGGTTTTTTTTTTTAGTTCTTATTCATTTCCAAAAACACATATTTAATTAAAATTTAATTAAAATCGAAACATTTATACGTTTTCTAAATAATTTCAATTATTTAATGTAAATCAAGCCTAATTTCATTGAAAGATCCTTTTAAAATTTCATTTGACGTTTACACAAAAGACTCCCTTGAGTTGGGCACAAAAAGATAAAAGTAAATCTTTAAAAATTTATATTTAAAATGCACATGTCATACTTTTGCACAAATTAAAAATTCATTATACACAATTGCTTAAGCGATTTTATAAACCGATTAACAAGACACATAACAGCGTTTAAGGGAGGATTTTAAATAAAAATTGCGCATTTCAGGCACTTTAAAAAGATTAAGTGATAAAAAGAAATTAAAAAAAAAGAAAAATTAAAACTACAAAAATACACGAATTTCGGCTTTATGTATAAAGATTAAAGATAAATAACATAAAAAAATATAAACATTCTTGTGTATGGTATTAATGTCAATTATTATTTTTATTAAGTTTATTTTATGTTGTTGTTATTAAGACCATATGGTACATTTTAATATTGGCCCAAAATAAAACCAATCAATATTAATAATGAACAAAAATATATAATATAGCAGAGCAAAATATAAAAAAACATATTAAATATATAACAAAATAAAGTTTCTATTGTTTGAGTAAAAGTTTTTTGTTTGGCTTTGTCTTTGTCTTACCCCAACCTCTATCTTGTTGCTAATAACCAACTTATTAGAGGTGACACAAACAACCAAATGATATAAAATCACTGTTTTTTGTACAAACTATATAAACACCACACGATACTCGTATTCTTCATACTCGTACTTTACTACACATGCTTAATGGACTAACAACATGGCCAATGGTTAATAACAACTTATGAATTCATAATATCAATCTAGGGAATGAAAATGCTTATAATCAGACACCCCACTAGGTCTGGATACTAGAGTTGCACTTATTGATTCACAATGAGTTTTTTGTGAAAAAAAAAAATAAATAAAAGTTATTGTTTGTAAAATCATGTTCTTAACGAATTTGAGTGCAATAATAATATAGCGCAAAACCCCTTCTGGGGGGTGAGAAATTCTAGGACAATCTGAAAACGCTAGACCAGTATAGTAAAACCTCTAAAGTGCTTGGCGTTTTCAGGAGTTCTGTAGAATGAAATCAGCAATTATTAATGTTTCCTTAGTTATAGGTAAAAAAAAACTAAGCAAATAAATATTAAGGAAAATATAAATATATAGTCCGAAAAATATTTGGCATGAGAACGCCAAATTCTTTTGAGGTTTAAATATACTGGTTGGGTACTTTCGCCTTGACTTGGAATTTCTCAACCCCTACCCCCTCTTAACCTGAACAATAACCGCGAAACTCTTCAACAGTGTTATATATCTAAAGCCTTCATATGGTCAATATATTTGAGTTGGTGATTTCATTAAAACTAGATTCCAGCGCTCGAAATTCGAGTGCAATTTCTAGGCAGCTTTATTTTTCAACTTAGTCAATTCACAAACCAACACTTTTATGGTTTATTATTATTGTGAATGAAGATAACAAACTCATTAACAAACACATTAACAAATTTAATAAAACACACATAGCATATGTATAGTTTTATGTATGTGTTAGTAGCAACTTTAAATGCAATTTACTCAAAATAAAGGAAAAAATTAAAAAAATCTATAAATCTGATGAACAGCTAAAAAGAAATACCTCTCAAATAATAAAAAGAAATACCTCTCAAATAATATACGTTTGGTCAAAATGGGGATAAAACTGTAGAACAAAAAATCGGTTACAAAAAATCGCCTAGCCTATTAATATTATAGATAAATCGATTTATTAAGCTATTTTTTCGACTATAAATTAGTTTGACTCTTAAGTCCTTGTCTTGATGTAGACAGAGGCGATCTATTTAATAACTATGTCAGATATATCTAACTCCAGGGAATTCCCTTCAATACAGTTCAATACAGTTTTTCTTTAACTTTTTTCCTTTCAATGTTTTTTTCTAATCTATATATAAAAAAATTTTTTGATAAAAAATAATTTTATAAGAGCCCAATTCTATAAGAGCCTAATCACTTTTAGGCAATTCACAATTCAACACAGGGCGTGTAATGTACAATTATAATGAAATGCAATGCACTGTGAATTGGATAAAATGGATTAGCATACATTTAGGCTCTTGAAAATTATTTATTATTAATGTTATAATTTATTTAACTTAATATATTTTTAACACATATTATACATAAATTTTGATATTCTGCACTTCTCCTCCATATGAACTATAACTTTGCCAATTTTCACACTCATTCGTGCCCGCATTATGCCTAAAAATGGATGAAAAAATATTCCTTCACGTATTAATGTATAGATGAACAAATTTGGAAAAATAAAATTTCTATAGCTATCGACACATAACCAAAAATATTAAATAAAAAAAATAAGCATAAACCAAATTTTAATGCTATTGTTATTAATTTGTGGCATGCAGATATAAAAAAGTGCATATCTGATGTTGTTTTTACGTATGGACTAGGTAAAAAAATGGACCGATCGTGACAATCTTTACTAAAGTCATTTAATTAAATTAAAAATATATATAATGGCAATTAAAAAAAAATATAAAATATGAAATATTTTCATCTTATAGATTTAAACGAAGATCAGTAAGCATGTTTGTATGGGGACTATGACTAAAAATGGTCCTAAAGGGCTTATTAATAGGCACACATATACCAAATTTTATAGATACACACATGATAATATGTGTCTTACGATCACTTATGAGGGAATAGGTGTGCAAATGTACCGATTTTCACTAATTTCGATAGAGTTTGTCCTATGGTCGATAAAAGCTTATACACACAATTTCATCAAAATATATTAATATTTCATAGACGGACAGACATGCAGACAAACAGACAAGCAGACAGACGGACGGACGGACGGACGAACGTCGCTAAATTGACTTGAGACTTAGTTAGCCACACGTAACCGTAACGTAACGTGTCAGCTTTTTTTTTTTTTTTTTACATGAAAAGCATTTAGAACAGTTACTGAACTTACCCTAATTCTACATATTACGATAAAATTTTAAAATTTAACACACGATTTAGTATCAACACTAATAAGAAAAAAAATGTTACAACTGTGTATCTTGATACAAGGATTCACAACCTCAGCATATATACTGTAATCAAAATTAAATATAAAATTTTCTTTTTACATAATAATAATTAGTAATATTTAGTACCGTTAAGTATTAGTGTTGCTTCGACCTTTTAGTTGTTACAAATGGTAAAATAGTTAAGATCGAGACCAAAACCATGTATTGGCCTCAAGCGTAATTATTTCATCATTTAATATTTCATAATATTTATTTTAAACATTTAAGATATAATCTGTTATAACATGGACTGGCTTATAGTTCTATTTACCATTGAGAGAATAAATTGATTGATTTTCTTCGTCCGATTCATATAAATGCGGAATACTAAGACGTGATAATACTTCGATTGACAAATCTCTCTAGCTTTTGTTAATGGTTTTAGTAAGCTGCTAATGTAGGGACCAGAATTTATCTAGTCTCATTGCTAAATCACTACTTATATGTATTCTAGCAGCTTTTTCAGTAAAATAATCACGAGCTTATTGAACAAAGTTGTTATACTTGTAAGACTTCAAATTGATTTAAGTGAATATTCTGTGGTTTTCTAGAATAACCGCGTATGTCATAAAATCAAAATGTTCAGGGGAGCCAAAAAAAGTTATATTTGAAATTATGGGCTTGATATAAAGATTTTATAGCATTTTATTTAACAATACTGTATGTATGGGCAATAAATACTTTATATAAAATTTTGAGTCAAAAATCTTCAGAGGAATAGATCCCGGAGAAGGACGAAAAAACAATATGTAAATTACACTTAAAGTGAGCGCAGATATAAGAACTTATGTCGACAAACGTCATTTTCTTTGAAAAAGAAAACTACTAATGCTACATCCCATGTAGACATAAGTTGTTGTTGCTTGAAAAATTGTTTTTTTTGTTCGTCAATAAAAAGTTAACGGGACTTAGGATGAGAATATAACAACGTATCAAAAATAATAGTGACAAAAAATTACAGAAATAAACACAAAAGCTTTTACAAGTGGTTATAAACTGAAAACTAATCCAAAATTATTTTTCATTTTTTTCATTAATAACAACATATGTCGCTATGTGTCGTTTTCTGAGAAAATAATTTGTCAGCGATCAAACGTAGCTTGACGTACGTCGATAGTGCTGCAAATTAATTTAATAAACATTTAAGTTACGTCGTTATTTAAAGAAAAAACTCTGAAATGGTCAATATTTAAAAAATAAATTAAACACATGTAAAGAGCGTTAAAAATTAATATATTTGGCATCGTTAACTCAAAACTGACAAAAATGTACTTACGCGGTTATTCCAGAAAACCACAGTATTGGATGACTAATATTACGACTGAAATAAGTCTTTAATATTGTATTGAAAATTTATTGATATACAACATCGCCAAGTTACCGCTTTTTGGTCTAGATTTAGGGCATTTTTCCATTTAGCACCTTTTTTTTAAAAAACGCTAAATTGGTGTTTTTAGTTTTTTAGTTTCAGTGCTTTTAGCGCCTTTCAAATACAATAGTTTATACGGTCTGTTCTAAAAAATCGGACAATTACTTTATTTAATCAAACAAATATTAACTGAGTTAGCAAAACTTGTAATTAACGAGCTAAGAGCAATCTAATTTTACAACATTAAAAAAATTTCAGTTCCGAAGATGTAATAAATTTTTAAACAGAATTTGGAAAAAAAATATATATAAGTATTAACTTCAGGAACTAAGTCAATGAATTCCCATTTTTTTTAATTATCAAACTTCGTTATATATCGACTTTTCCCAACTCAAACGCTGATGTCGGAACAGTGCAAGTGCAATAAGTTTTTACCAACAAAAAAAGGCATCGATTAACTTCAAACACTGTAAATTCTTCAATTCGTATTAAGTATAGAATAAGGATTAAAATGTCTGTTCTATTAATTACATTCCATAAAATATTTCTATTTATATATTAATACGTGAAGATAAAATCTTCGACCACTTTTTAAAGAAAATGCGCACACAAGGGAGTGTGAAATTTGGCACAGTCATAATTCATATGGAGGTGAAATGCAGAATGATAAAATTTGTGTATAATATGTGTTAAAAATATATTAAATAAAATAAAATGTTTATAATAAATAACTTTACAAAAGTCTAAAAGTATGCTAAACAATTTTAGTCAATTAACAATTCATCGCCTGTGCATTTACTATTGATGGTTTCTAAAAAGAATATATTTTAATCGCCCTGTGTTGAATTTTGAATTGATTAGCATGCCTTTAGGCTCTTCTAAAATTATTTATTAACTATCCCGTTTATATTTCTTCTATGTGTTCACCAAATATTTGTAATGAAATGAAATTTAATGAATTTTATTTAAATATTCATAAATTTATATATATATATATATAGATTAAAAAACATTGAAAGAAAAAAATTTTATAAAAAAATTAAATTTGCACTCGAATTTCGAGTGCTAGGCTGTACTAGTTAAAATTAATTCCTTTCGAACATATAAAAATACAAAATTTTATATTGAACAATAATATGGACTGAAGATAAGGAAAAATATAACATGTTTTTATTTCAAAACAAGTAAGAAAATTATAGTCGGTCTAGACCGACTATACGATACCCTATACCATGCGTATAGAAACCCTTTCTCTTAGGCCCAACTAACTGGACATTGAAAATAAGCAAAAACCAAATTTGAGTGGGATTTTCATTAATTTTTTTGGCTGCAGATATGAAAAAGTTCACATCGGATGCTATATCTATAAAGGGACTATTTCCAAAAATGGACCGATCCTGATCATGTTTGGTAAAGTCTCTTGTATTTTGCAAAAATATGTACAAACAAAATTTGAGAAGAATCAGTGCAATATTTTTGTTTTTTAATAGATTTAAGTGAAGATCGGGAAGCAGCTCTATATGGGGTCACAGGTATCATTTTTGGACTACTCATTAGTGGATGTAATGAATGCATACTAACCCAATTTGAGTAAGATCTATATGACAATTTGGATCTTATGGCAATTTATGTCGATTTCATATGGGTAATTTGTATGGGGGCTACGTCTGAACACGGACCTATTCTCACCAATTTCAACAGCGTTCATCCCATGGCCGATAAAAGCTTATATGCCAAATTTCATCAAAATATATTCATATTTGCGACCTGCAGTTTGATTACAAGCTTTACATGGACACACAGACGGACGGACGGACGTACGGACGGACGGACGGACGGACGGACGGACGGACATTGTTAAATCAACTCAGAAAGTGATTCTGATTCGATCGGTATAATTAAAGATGGGTCTAGGTCAAATATTTTTGGTTGTTACAAACAGCAGCACAAAGTCATTATACCCAAACCACATAGCGGTATAGGGTATAATGAGCAGGTGTGTAAGAAAACTTTCTAAAGCACTTTATTTTTATACCCTATACCACTATGTGGTTTGGGTATAATGACTTTGTGCTGCTGTTTGTAACAACCAAAAATATTCGTCCTAGACCCATCTTTAATTATACCGATCGACTCAGAATCACTTTTTGAATCGAAATAGCAATGTCCGTCCGTCCGTCTGTGTGTCCATGTAAAGCTTGTAATCAAACTACAGGTCGCAAATATGAAAATATTTTGATAAAATTTGGTATATAAGCTTCCATCGGCCATGGGATGAACGCTATTGAAATTGGTGAGAATCGGTCCATGTTCAGACCTAGCCCCCATACAAATGACCCCAATGAAATCGACATAAATTGCCATAAGTTCCAAATTATCATATAGATCTCAGTCAAATTGGGTTTGTATTTGTTTATTACATCTATTAATCAGTAGTTCAAAAATACTCCCTATAGGAAAATTCTTAGTCATAGGCCCCAGAGAGCTGCTTCCCGATCTTCACTTAAATCTATTAAAAAACAAAAATATTGCACAGATTTCGCTCAAATTTGGTTTGTATATATTTTTTCAAAGTATAAGTGACTTTACCAAATATGGTCATGATCGGTCCATTTTTCGACCTAGTCTCCATATAAATATAGTATCCGATATGAACTTTTTCATATCTGCAGCGAAAAATATTAATAAAAATGCCACTCAAATTTTATTTATGCTTATTTGCTATATCCAATTATTTGGACCGAAGAGATAGAGTATCTTAACCATGGTATAGGGTATCGTATAGTCGGGCTAGACCGACTATAATTTTCTTACTTGTTTTTTTTTTTGCTATACGAAATTGTCTCAAATATAATATAATATATAAGTTTTTTGAGCACCAATAAAAATAACTTAATTTGTTTACAAACATAAAATTAGCCTTTTTAGCGCTTTCACTTTCATTCTAGCGCTTTTTGGGGTACTGTTTCGCGCAGTTTGCTTCGTACCGCTGCCATTGCACTTAAAGTATTTATTTGATTTGAAAACAATTTTCGCATGTATTGTGTTATCTTCCATAATAGACCCACTACTAAGTTTAAATAATGAAACTGCATCCGAAAAAAACTCCAAAAATTTAGAATAAAAACTTGTCCACACAAAACTTTTCTAAAATCATAAAATTTACTTATTTTTGTTCAAATCTCTTGTTTAGAGGGAATGCAATATGGCAAACAAAGATTTTGTTTTTTTTTTATCTTTTTCCAATATATGTAGCTCTTAAAGTGACAAAAGATAGAGTGGGGTCAAGAAAAATGAATTTAAAAGGTCTATTTAGCGAATTTAATTATATGCACATATAGTGCCAATTTCTCGTATAAATTGAGGGTTAATATTAGGTAATATTTAATTTGTATACCCCGTACAGCACTGTGCAGAGGGTATATATAAGTTTGTCATGCCGTTTGTAGCGCACATATGTTATTGATTCTTACAAAAACTTGAGTTGATATAGCGATGTACTTCTATACGACCTTCCGTCTGTCCTTCTGTCTATTGAAATGACGTTCATTGACAAAATGAACCATTATAGTTAGTAAAATTAGGATAATAATGTTTCTCATTGCTTCGTTTAAGTCGGTGTTGAATTTGAAAGCCTCTAGCCCTAATAGTCCAGGAATAAAGTCAGAAAATGCAGAAATTTATACAATCAAATTTCGTATAAAAAACTAAAAATATTGAAAACTGTTTATACGTAGCAGAACATAAACATATAGATATATCTCAGCGATGCATACACACACATTTTTGTTTGCTTGTTGTTTTTTTTTTTTTTGTACATATGAACGAATGGCTTATCAATGAGAGTAAGAGAATAACAATATGGTTGTACTCTTACTATCTTTAAACAAACGAGAATGTAATTTTATGTACTTACATTTACGCTGATTGCATTTAATAATTACACGAAAATTTCTACAATTTTTATTAATTCTCTTATTGATTTTAAGCATCATTGTAAAAAACCTAGCCATATTAATGTGAAATCTAGCCTCTTTATATCCTATACCACTATGTGGTTTGGGTATAATGACTTTGTGCTGCTGTTTGTAACAACCAAAAATATTTGACCTAGACCCATCTTTAATTATACCGATCGAATCAGAATCACTTTCTGAGTTGATATAACAATGTCCGTCCGTCCGTCCGTCTGTGTGTCCATGTAAAGCTTGTAATCAAACTGCAGGTCGCAAATATGAATATATTTTGATGAAATTTGGTATATAAGCTTTTATCGGCCATGGGATGAACGCTATTGAAATTGGTGAGAATCGTCATAATAGATCTTACTCAAATTGGGTTTGTATGCGTTCATTACATCCACTAATGAGTAGTCCAAAAATGATCCCTTTGACCCCATATAGAGCTGCTTCCCAATCTTCACTTAAATCTATTAAAAAACAAAAATATTGCACTGATTCTTCTCAAATTTTGTTTGTACATATTTTTGCAAAATACAAGAGACTTTACCAAACATGATCAGGATCGGTCCATTTTTGGACCTAGTCCCTTTATAGATATAGCATCCGATATGAACTTTTTCATATCTGCAGCCAAAAAAATTAATAAAAATCCCACTCAAATTTGGTTTTTGCTTATTTTCAATGTCCAGTTAGTTGGGCCTAAGAGATAGGGTTTTTAAACGCATGGTATAGGGTATCGTATAGTCGGTCTAGACCGACTATAATTTTCTTACTTGTTTCTTTTAGTGTTGTCAACCTTGGTTATAATATTGTGTTTAGAAGACGGGTGGAGGGTATCAAAGAATCGGCACAGTCGAATTTAATATTCTTAATTGTCACTTTTAATGACATCAAAGCGCCTTCAAACTATTAATTTTTAGTGGTTTGGTACTCTTCACCAATAATTTTTCAGCAAGCTCGTACCGACTGAAAATTTAAAAAAAAATTCTCAAAAATCTTTTGGGCCGTAAAAATTCATATCCCGCTTTAAGGGATGCAAAAATTGAAAAAAAGAATCATTTTCTGTGACACGCCCTTTTATTAAAAAATCGTACTTTATTAGAAAAGTACCTTTTCTAGGAAAAAGGTACCTTTCTTAGAAGATACCGCTTCTTCAAAAATTATCTTTTCCTAACGAGTATTAAAAGCAAATTAACTTTTCTTAAAAAAGTACCATTTCTGAAAAAATACGGTTTTTAAAAAAGTCCTTTTTAATAATATATTTTTTTATAAAAGGTATGTTTAGAAAAAGGTACTTAAAAACAAGTACTTTTTAAAGAAAATTTACATTTTAAAGAAAATTTTTTAAAATACCTTTTATTGAAATGCATTTTTTTTTTTAATAATTTAATATTAATCAAAAAAGTATTTTTTTTTAAATAACTTTTCTTAGTTAGGTATGTTTTCTTAAAAAAGTACATACCTTTTCTTCAAATGTACAAAATGTACCTTTTCTTAAAAAACTATATTTTCTTAAAGCACCTTTTCTTTGTTATTTCTCTTACATCACAAAAAAATATTTTTTTTATTATAAGAAATTATATACAGGGAGGACCATATTGATTTCGTTATATATAAAATGTCATATAGCTCGCATCTTTTGCTACAAAATCTTTTCGATGGAAGACCTTAATACCCATTTATTAGCTCAGCTAGTATAATTAGGATCTGAACCATACTAATAAATGCCACTCATATATTTATAAATATTTGTATAGAATATACAATGTCCTTATTAGAGGGCAATTTCATTCATACATTACTCTACTTAAATTACATTTATTTCCTTGTAAAAAAAAATACTCAAAACAAATTACATTATCAGTTACACTAGCAATTTTATATAATTTGATCTAGAAATCGTTTCATATTCAAAAGATTTCCTATATTTCTAAACCAGCCACACCACTATGCCACACCATGTGGTAGCTAAAGGCAACAATTGGTGGTTGTCATCAAGGCAAACGACAAATATCCAGACTTTATTAAAATTGCTAGTTTGCTAAACTAAAAGGGTTGTTAATATTTTAACAAATGTTATTGCGGCACCAGAGATTTAGGACACATGTGGTTAAAATTAGTTTTTAAGCACTTAATAAAATAATAACCAATTTTTTTTTATTTTATTTATTTATTTTTTTTATATTATTATTTTTACTTTCTTTTTAAGTTAAAAAACTTTAAGCTTTTAATAATTTTAATTTCGAAATATCTGTTTGATGCTTCTCCCTTTAGTAAGCAAAAGTTTAAAAAAAAGTAAATAGAGTAAAGATTTAGAGTCTGATTTCAATAACTTTACAGACAGTTTTCATGCAAATACAAAAAAAAAAAAAAAATGGCAAATAAAAACTTTTTGTCATGTTATGTTTTTAATGACTACTATTTAATAGCTTCTATTCAGACTGACAAATGTACGACTACAAAAGCAGTTTTTAGTCATACAGCCATACATACATGCGGAAATGAGTTCTGAAAAGTTGAAAAGAGTACCGGATGTGAGCAGTAAAACAAGTTGTCAGTTTTACAATTTTATTTAATTTTTTTTTTTTGAAAAGTTTAAACTCAAACATAAATAGAAGGACATTAAATGAAATTTAAAAGTACATATTAAGTATAAATGCAGATAATAATATTTGAAAAAGAAGAGGAAGAACATCAAAGCTTTTTAATGAGAGAATGAATGGTCCATGACAGTCTAAAATTGTTCAGGTACACTTTAGGTTTATTGAAGCAGATATTTTTTTAACTCATTACCCCAAAAATTTTACATCAAAAACAGTTTTACGTTTGAAAAACTAATGAGCAAATTTAGGCAAGCGTTTTATTTTTAATTAATACATAAATAAACATTTACTAGCCCTTTTATCATTTTCCTTACTGGTAATTGTAAAAAATAACTTCTTACAAAAGCAACACAATAAAATGATAGGAAATTGATAAATTTAATTACCAAGAAAAGTTAAAAAGTAAATGAAAAATAAAACATTTAGGACTCAGAAAACTTTGCACTATAAACTAGTGTTGCCACCTTCTAGAAAGTTAATTTTTACCTTGAGAATGCAGGTACGAATTGAAATTATATTAAACAAACGATAAAAATTATCAAAACTGAATAAATTAATTTCGTACATTTTCTTAAAAAAATAATTTTTCTTGCAAAATAACTTTTTCTTAATAAGTACATTTTCTTAAAAAAGTACCTTTTCTAAAAAAAATTCCTTAACTTATAAAAATACTTTTTCTCAATAAGAGTACCTTTTCTTAAGCAAGAATAGATTATTGTTAAAAAAAACTAACATTTTCTTTAAAAAAAAACATTTTCTTCAAAAAGTTTCTTTTCCTTAAAATTTAATTTTCTTAAAATATACATTTTCTTACAAAGTAGCTCCTCTAAAAAAGAGTACCTTTTCTTAAAAAAGTACCTTTTCTTAAAAAGTACATTTTATTAAAAACTACCTTCTCTAAAAGAGTACCTTTTCTTAAAAAAGTACCTTTTCTTAAAAAATTACCCTTTCTTGAAAAAGTTATTTTTAAGATATTAAGAAACTTTCTTACACATTAAACTTTCTCAAAAAAGTACTTTCTATAACAAATTTCTTAACAAATTGACTTTTCTTAAAAAAAGCATGCTTTCTTAAAAAAGTACATTTCCTAAAAAAGTATTTTCTTAAAAGGTACCATTTCTTAAAAAAGTTTCTTTAAAAAGCAATATTTCTGCAAAAATTAACTTCTCTTAAAAAGTACCTTTTCTGAAAAAAATCGTGTTTTAAAAAAGTACTTTTTATTAATATATTTTTTTCAGACAAGATACTTTTAGAAAAAGGTACCATTTTCAAAAGTACGTTTTTTAAGAAAATTTACCTTTTTAAGGACATCTACTGTTTAAGATGGACATTTTCAAAGAAAAGGTACTTTTTCTAAAGAAAAGTTATTTAAAAAATACCTTGTTTGAAAGTATATTTAACGAAAACACCTTTTAAAAAAATACAATTCTTAATAAACACATTTTTTAACACCTTTTTTTAAAAGTTTTTTTTTCTAATAAAGTCCTTTTTTAGCTTTTCTTAATTCTGTGGTTTTCTGGAATAACCGCGCGTGTCGATTTTTGTCAGTTTTGAGTTAACGATGCCAAATATATTAATTATTAACGCTCTTTACACGTGTTAATTTTTTTTTAAATATTGACCATTTCTGAGTTTTTTCTTTAAATAACGACGTAACTTAAATGTTTCTTAAATTAATTTGCAGCACTAATGACGTATGTCAACCTACATTTGATCGCTGACAAATTATTTTCTCAGAAAACGACACATAGCGACATACGTTGTTATTAATGAAAAAAAATGCAAAATAATTTTGGATTATTTTTCAGTTTATAACCACTTATAAAAACTTGTGTGTTTATTTCTGTTATTTTGTGTCACTATTATTCTTGATCCGTTGACGAACAAAAAAATCCATTTTTCAAGCAACAACAACTTATGTCTACATGGGTGGTTGCATTGGTAATTTTATTTTTCAAAGAAAACGACGTTTGTCGACATAAGTTGTTTTATCTGCACACACTTTGAGTGTTATTTACATATTGTTTTTTCGTCCTTCTCTAGGATCTATTCCTCTGAAGATTTTTGACTCAAAATTTTATATAAAGTATTTGTTGCCCATATCTACAGGACTGTTAAATAAAAAGCTCTAAAATCTTTATATCGAGCCCATAATTTCAAATATAACGTTTTTTGGCTCCCCTGAACATTTTAATAAAAAAAAAAAAATATCTTTTCTTCCAAATGTACAATTTTTCCAAAAAGCACCTAATCTTCAAAAACTATTCTGATATATCTCCGTATATCAGAAAAAAAAATATTTTTTTTATTATAAGATATACAGGGTGGACTATATAAGTTCTGCATTTTGATTTTGCTATGAATAAATTCTTATACAGTCTCCGCATTCAGGGTGTTCTTTCGTTTAATTATGGATTACTATTTAATTCAAATGACTTCCTCCGCTGGCTTCGCAGTAGCCTGTACCATCAACTATTTTTCAGTTTATTTTTAACAGTGTGGAGCTGTATTTTGCCGATGACTGCACTAATTTCTCATGCAGTAGCTCAATCGACGCTGGTTGAATATTGTAGCACTCGTGTTTAACAGCTCTCCACAAATAATAGTTCCGCGAAGCCGAGTGGCTTTTCTGCGGATTCTAATTTTGGGTCCAGGGATAAGCCGGATGTGGCTAGTTTTGCAGCGACAGACCAAAGCCTCTGATGGGAATCGATCTCACGACCCCCGTATGATAGGCGAGCACGCTACCAACTATCCTACCGGGGCGCTCATTGCACCATAGCGCTCATCGTTCACTGTAACGTATTTGCCTTCAGCATCTTTCAAGAAAAGTGGTTAAATGATACCTCCGGCCCTGAAACAACACAAAAGAAGTACGGTACAGTGTTCACTAACCTTTCAGCAGTCATGTGTGGATTTACTGAGCCACAGCCACCCAGATGGAAATGAGCTTCATCTGAAAAGTTGATTTTTCGGTAATAGTGCTCATTTTCTTCCAAGCGTTCCGTAACCCATTAAAGAGAAACGAAAACTTTTCGGTTTAGCTCCTGTACTAATTGAACTTTTTATTGTGTCATACTGAGATCTTTATGAAAAAATTCGCATCAAAGAAGGGCGTAAAATGTTAAATTCCTGAGAACGACGGCAAGTTGAGATGCTTTTTTTTACACATTTTGGATAATAGCAGTAATTTTTCGTTTGTATGCACTGTACGAGCATGAAAAGGTATTGTTTTATCCAATAACCATCCTGTTTTATGCACACGATTGTCAAGATTTACCACACATTACATGGAAGGCGATTCTCTTTACCGAACTTTGAATATAATTTTCCTGCACTTTTTGTAGAAGACCCATCACTCTAGAAATAAGTTTCTAATATTTCCCAACTTTGCTTGAGCGCAATTCGAGTCATTTCGTAAACCGATAATATTACACTAACTTTTTGTCGTAATACAGCTGATATTGGTGTTGCCACACTTAAAATAACCAGTTGTTCAATATGCAAATATGCAAAGATGGACCCGCAGTATCGCGAACAGAGTAAATTTTCTTTAAAAAGTAACTTTTCACAAAAAATATTTTCTCTTAACCAGCACATTTTCTTACAACGCTCTTTTTATTGAAAAAGTACATTTTCTTAACAAAATTCTTCTTCTTAAAAAAGTATTTTTTTTCAGTAAAAGAAACTTTCCTTAAATGAAATATTCTGTTGTTAAAATAAATAAATAAATAATAAGAAAAAGTATTATTTCTTAAAAAGAAGCATGTTTTCTTAAAAGGTATATTTTCTCAAAAAGTACCTTTTCTTTACAAAAAATGCTTTTAATATAAAAGTACATCTCTTATAAAGTAAGTCTTTTTAAAGTTCTTTTTTAAAGTACTTTTTTTAAAATAGCTTTAGAGTAAATTTTCTTAAAAAAGTACCTTTTATTAAAAAAGTACCTTTCGTACCTCTTCTTAAAAAATACTTTTTATCAATAAAAGTACCTTTGCTTAAAGAAGTATCTTTATTAAAAAAAAAAAACTTTTTCTCAAGAAAAAAGAAGTTTTTTCAAGAAAAGGTAACGCATTGAAAAACACTTTTACGATCCTTATAACAACTGGAATCGATATAGCGATGTCCGTCTGACCGTCCGTCCGTTTGTCTGTTGAATTCACCGTCATTCACAAACTAAAGCATTTCCGTGGGTAGCGTTATGACAATATTGTTTTTCATTATTTCGAGCAGGTAGCTGTTAAAAATAGGGTAAATCGGGCATTACTGTGCCGAGATATGTCTAAAAAGCTGAAGACACATCTAGAAAATATTAAAGATTCCGTGTATTTGTTGTAATAATTAGTAGTAAGTTTATCAAATTATCAAATTGTTGGCTTATTAAAATGTAACAAATGTTTGCATTTGTTATAAATAGTGTAATAAGTCCAGATATTAATGTAAAGGTAAAACCGATGTGGGGGGGTACCAAGTATTAGCTGAATTTAACACTCTTAGTTAAATAAGAAGAGGTACTTTTTAAGAAAAGTTAAGTTATCTTGAAAAAGTACTTTTTTCAAAAATACGTTTTCTTAAAAGAGTATCTTTTCCCTAACAAAAAGTACTTTCACCTAAAAAAGATTTCCTTGAAAACTACATTTTCTTTGAAAATTATATTTTTTCAAAAGTACTTTTTCCCAAATAAAATACTTTTTCTTAAACAAATTCATACCTTTTTGTCAAAAAAAAAAAAACTTTTTCTTAAGATAAGGTAAAATGCAATTTTTCAGATAAGATACTTTAAGAAAAGGTTCTTTTTAAAAAAAGATAGTTACGAAAATCACCTTTTTAATGAAAATTACTTTTTAAGAAAGGTACTATTCTACGAAAATTTACTTTTTCTAAAGAATTGCTACTTTTTTAAAAAAAAA
Source organism: Cordilura impudica (assembly GCA_963682025.1). Classification (NCBI taxonomy): domain Eukaryota; kingdom Metazoa; phylum Arthropoda; class Insecta; order Diptera; family Scathophagidae; genus Cordilura; species Cordilura impudica. The sequence continues at coordinate 203,190,107 of OY821521.1, forward strand.
GTATCTTTTTTGAAAATGCCTTGTCTGAAAAAATGCGATTAAAAAAGTGCTTTTTTAAAAAACGGCACTTCTTTAAGAAAAGGTACTTTTTAAAGAAAATTTTTTTTTTTACGAAAAGTACATTTTTCTAAAGAATGGGTACTTTTTTTTTAAAAGCTACCTTTTTTAAAAGTTGGAAAGATACCTTTAAAAAAAAACAATTCTTAAAAACTTCCTTTTTCCTTAAAAAGGTGTTTTTCTATAAACTTTAATATATGTTAGAAAATTATTTTTTCTTAAGTACCTTTTCTTTCAAAATTACCTATTCTTAAATGAATATCTTTTCTTAAAAAGCACATTTTCTTTAAAAACAACCTTCTCTGAATAAAGTTGCTTTTACTAAAAAATGACTTTTCCTTAAATAAGTACATCCATCATTTTTCCAACGAGCAACTTACTCGCCTTACAACTAACTGGTTTTTTAATCATTTCTGAGCTGCATTTAAGTATTCATTTTTATTTTCACTGCTGGCAGCTCTGCTGTCTTTCAGTCTTAATAATAAGACCATTGAATGTTAACTATTACTTATGCAATGCAATGGAAGAACCACTTTGGAACAATTGCAACAGCAAATAATAGCTCAGAATGAATTCTTTATATTACTTACAAGAGCATAGAAAACATGAATGTTTTGACTATCAGGAGAATAGTTGTAATTGCTTTATGTTCTGTTGTTTTGAAGTAGAAGTTTTTATTTGAATCTATTTTTTTTTTGTGCTGTTGTTGTTGTTTTATTGTTGTTAACAAAGTTGAAGTTATTGTAAGAATTGTTAATGCCAACACAAAGTGGCAATTTGTTTGGAAAATTCAATTTATACAAAAAAAATATACAAAATTTAAAAAAATTCTTGCAGTTATGTAAATTTGTTTAGTTTGTTTTTAAAAGAGAATAAACAGTAAAGGAAGATGATAAAATGAAACTGATTTTATTCGAAAGAGAGTATCCCAATTTTTAACTTAATTTTGAAGAATAATGGATGAATTATAGCTGTCATTTCTCACCATTTTTATAATTTTAGTGTAAAAAAATGTTGATTTCATTCAGCTGTGTCTAACCTCGGACACCCTCCACCTGTATGTTAAACTTAATATCATAACAAATATTGGATACGTTAATCATTTTAATACAGTTGCTGATACTTTCATTTAATACTAATAGCATTTGAATTTAAAGTTAACTGCTTTTCCTCATATTATAATAATTTCTTTTTTTTTTTTTTTTGGTTTTTATTTTTTATAAAACCAATGATGGTTTTTTACAGAAAGAATTAATTTCTACCTGAACAATTGCATTATTTTTGTATTATTTTAGTGGGAAAACTATCAAAATTCCTTCATAGGAGACCAAAAAGAAAAACTTATTTAACGCAGCCGGCTCTCGAATACCTAAAATCAAAGTAAGGGATCATACTTTTTGTTATTTCGACAGCTTGAAAATTAGGGAATTTAAAAAAAAAGTTTCAAATTAGTTTTGACCAAATATCGTAGCAATTTAGTTTTGACTTACATCACAAAAATATCCAGCTATGGTAAAAAAGAGTAAGAAAATATCATATACCTTGCATTTAGAAACCCTGTCATAAGTTCAATCCACTGGATGTAGAAACTAAGCATAAACCAAATTTGAATGGAATTTTTATTATTTTTTTGGCTTCCGCTACGAAAAAGTTCATCTCGGATGCTATATTTATATGGGGACTAGGTCGAATAATGGACCGATCCTGACCCTATTTCGTAAGGGCACTTATTTTTTGCAAACAGACCAAATTTGAGAAAAATCTGTGCAACATTTTTGATTTTTTTTTATAGATTTAAGTGAAGATCGGGAAGCAGCTTTATATGTGGGCTGTGACTAAGAATTGTCCAATAGGGTTTATTTTTGATAATAGATTTAATGAACACACACAAACCCAATTTTTTCAAGATCTATCTGAAAGTTTGGATATTATGGCAATATAAGTTGTTTTCATAGGCGTCATTTATAATGGGGTCTAGGTCTGAATATGAACCGGTTTCACCGATTTTCAATTTTAGTAGAATTCATCCTATGGCAGATATATTCATATTTGCAGCTTGTTGTTTGATTATAAAGTTTACATAGGCACACGTACAGATAGACAGACGGACGGACGGACATCGCTAATAAGTCGATCGGTATAATAAAAGATGGGTTTAAGTCAAATAACTTTTGTTGTTACATACATCAGCATAAAGTTATCACACATAGTGGTATAAGGCGTAATATATATTTTCAAGACTTTTTTTAATTTTTTATTGATATCACGGGACCTATAGAACCGGTTTCATTGATTTTAAATAACAGCCTTTACAGGATGTCAGTGACACATATTCACTTCAAACTAGCAACCTAGCTGATCTGTTAAGGGAGTGATCATTATTTCCACAGGCGGACAGACGAACGCCGCTATATCAACACCGCTTGTTACAATAATCAAGAATATATATATTTTATTTTATTACATCCAAATGACAAACTTATAAAGGGTCCGCCAAATAACTTTTTTTTTTTTGAAAATGCTACAAAAAAAACTACTGAATATTATCTCAAATTTCTTTTTTTATTTGAAAGCACAATCCTTCCGGTTAATAATGGAAAATAATTTCATTCAAATGGCTGCCTCGCCTGGCCATGCAGTAGCCTACACGATCGGTCCAATTTTTAAGCACATTATCGATTGTGTGCAGCTGTATTTCACCAATGGCTTCACGAATATTGTCCTTTAAAGCGTCAATTGTCTCTGGCTTGTTGGCGTAATACTTATCTTTGAGAGCACCCCACAAATAATAGTCCAACGGTTTCAAATCGCAGCTCTTAGGTGGCCAAACGACATCAGCTCTGCGGCTGATAATGCGATCTTCAAAAACAGGGCGCAAAACATCGAGTGTAGCTTCGGCTGTGTGGGACGTAGCGCCGCACTGTTGAAACCAAATGTTGCCAATATCTTCCTCTTCAATTTTTGTGAACAAAAATTCGTTAAACATGGCCAGATAACGATCGCCATTGACTGTAACGGCCACTCCTTGCTCATTTTCGAAGAAAAATTGCCCAATTATGCCTCTGGACCAAAATCCGCACCAAACAGTGACTCGTTTTGGGTGTATCGGCTTTTCAATGTATGCGTGCGGGTGTTGTAGCATAAAAATTCATTGTAATTTTAGTGGAAATTTTTTTTTAAGTTAAAAAAAATTTATAAACGACATTAATGTGAAAAAACATTTTAGGCAAAAAAAAATTTCGAGCTGAAAAATAGTTTCAAGTTATAAAAATGAAAATAAGCTCAAAACAATTTTTAGCTCAAGAGATATTTTGATGATATGACCAAATTTTATAGTAATCTTTTTAAAACTTACTTATGGAAGCAGATATTTATTATATATTAAGAGAGCCCAGCCCTCGAAATTCTACGAAATTTTTTTTATGCTAATCAATTTTAGCTAACTTTTTAAATAAAACTCATTAAATTTCATTATAAATATTTGTTGAACACACAGAAGATATATAAATGGGTTTGTTAATAAATAATTTTAATCAATTGTAGCCAATTCACAATTCAATACAGTGCTTTTTATATATATAATAAACACTCACACAGTATGTGTTTTATGCATTAGTAACTGCTTTAAATGAGCATTGCTCCAAGTAACTGTTCCAGACGGTGCAAATCTGTAAATATGGTGGACAGTTAAAAAGACATAGCTTTTAAATGAGGTATGTTTGGTCAAAATCGGTTATTAACTACAATTTTTATATCGGTCACAAGAAATCGCTTTGCCTATTAATATTATAGATATATATAAATTTTTTTCATTATCAATTTACAATAGTTTTTCTTTAGCAATGAAAAGGACTTTCATATTTTCACTACGAAAATTGAATTGGAACAAATAAATTAAATGTAAATTAAAATAAAATGCCATATTTTTGTAATTCATATTCACACATTTTTTAAAAATGTGGTTTGAGAAAATTATACTTAATGTCAAGAAATAATTGGTTTGCAATTTCAATCTGAAATTTTGCTAACCCTAACTATCTAGCAAACTGAGTAAAATACAAGAAAAATTATGTGAGCATGTTCTGAAAGTTTCAAAGTGGTTGCTCTCTTTAAATAAAGCATTTGTAATAAATTCCCAAAATATTAATATATAAAGTAATTTGAACCCAAAAATATATAATTTATTATATTTATATAATATATTGTATATATATACCAGCATGCCCTGTCGTGCTTCGCTACGGTATGCCGAGACTTATTGATACATTTTTTTTTTATTTCAACACTTGCTAATATACAATATTTTTTGTTTCTTCATTCGGTGCAAAAAATTATCATATTTTTCGGCATTCCTGCTCTGGAACAAGTTGCATATAGTTGCCCATGAAAAAAAAAAAGAATTTTCCAAATTAAATCCGGCTTAACTTAGTGATTGGCCTTGAAATTAGAATATCATTTGGCCATTTTTTATTTCAGTAATTTTTTGTTTTTAGCGATTTTAAGTTTAGCGATTTTTAGTTTAGCGATTTTTCATTTTGGCGATTTTTCATTTGGCCAATTTTTGGTTTTGAAGTTTTTTTGTTTTGGCGATTTCTCCACCCGTAATCACATTGGTACTTAAATTACTTGACAAAAGTTTCAAGGCTGGTGCTTTCATAGAACTACGTATTTATTTGTATAGGAGGTGCCACGCCCACTAATACTTTCCCGCCCATTGTTTATCTGACTGCTCACATTAATTTATGGAATCGTGCAAGATGTCAAGGCTTTCACCTTTACAGTACTCCAGTTATATAATATTATATGATTACTTTATATGGATGGTGCCACGCCTACTGTTTCTAATACACCCATTTTAAGTTCAACTAATCACACTTATAATTTTTGGGCGCACGCAAAGTCATATGGCTCTCACTATTACAGTTCTGCGAATATATGGCATTTAATATTTAGTTTGTGTGGGAGGTGCCACGCCTATTGCTCCGCTTTCGCCCATTTCTTGGCAGCCTACACACATTAATAATAATTTATAAACCTGTCTTTTCATAGTACTCAAGATACATGATATAGAATTATCTCTTTCTGTGGGAGATGCCACGCCCATTTACTTGGTCCCGCCCATTTTCGACACGGCTACTAATATTAATAATAGGTGACCACACAAATTTTCGAAGCTCTCCATGTTATAATACCCAATATATACGATATTAAAAAATATCTTTGTATGGGTGGAGCCACGCCCACTAAAAATATCAAAAACAAAGTTTTATTGTATACTTATGTTATATATATTGCATTATTCTATATTTATCAGAATCACTTTCTGATTCGATTTAGCTATGTCCGTCCGCCCGTCGGTCCGTTTATCTGTATGTCCATGTAAACCTTGTAATCAAACTACAGTTCGCAAAAAAGAATATATTTTGATGAAATTTGGTATATAAGCTTTTATCTGCCACATCATGAACGCTCTTGAAACTGGTGAAAATCGTTGCATGTTTAGATCCAGTCCCTATAAAAATGACCCCAATGAAATCGACGTAAATTGCCATAAGATCCAGATTATATCGTCCAAATTGGGTTTGTGTGTTTTTATTACATCCAATTCTTAGTCATAGCCCCCATAAAAATCTGCTTCCCTTTCATCACTTAAATCTATCAAAAAAAAAAAAAAAATATTCCACAGAATTTGCTAAAATTTCGTCTATATATATAAAAGTTACCATACCAAATATGGTCAGGATCGGTTCATTTTTGGACCTAGTCCCCATATAAATATAGCACCCGATATGAACTTTTTCACATTCAAAGGCAAAAAAATTACTAACAATGCCACTTTAATTTGGTTTATTCTTATATATCTATATCCAATTATTTGGACCCAAGAGATAGGGTCTCTAAACTCATAGTATAGGATATCGTATAATCGGTCTAGACCGCTATAATTTTCTTACTTGTTTTTTTTTTTTTTTTGTTTTAAAGTTTTAAGCAAAAAATTATTTTGTTTAAAATCAATTAAAGATTTACATTTTATTGGACTACAACTCACCCTGAGTGCATGTTGGTGGTTTTGTCAAAATATTGTTTAAAATCGCTTAAACTTGCAATCACTGTTGTCATAATACCGGGGGTTTTCTCTATTTTTGATGCCAAACAGATGATTATAATTTCAAAAGATAGCGAGAAGTCCTTTTCTGGCTCCTTGAGTTTAAAAGCCATAAAATAAAAGCATTCCTTTAAATATCTTGACAACCCCTTTTTCGTGTTAATCTACATGATTAAAAGTGTAATGTAATATTATCGTAAAGTCATTTCAATTATAAACAAAATTTAATTCAAAAATTTTCAATCATGCTTAAAAAAAAAATAAACATTTGATTAGTAGAATGTTTAATTTTTGTTACAATTGATTGATTTCAGTTGTTTATTCAAAACGATTTCTCACCTTCTACACACAAACAGTTAAACCACTTTAATTCTTAAATTTGTTGGGTGCTAAAGACCCATAAATAATTTAAAATTCTAACACCCACTAAAACAAGATTTGCAAAGCTCATTTGCTGTTTTTTTTTTTATTTATTTATTTTTTTTTTTTTTTTTTGTGGGCTTAACGTTACGAAAATAACTCTGGTCATGATAATCAAATAACAACCGTATTAATGGTCTGGTTATGCATCAGACAAAACACCAACCAATGGCTGCAAACACTGACCCTTTAAAGCAATCACAGACAGTAAACACTTCAGCTTAAAAATGGTGCAAAATTCCAACAAAAAAAAAAACCAATATGCAAAAAGGGCGTTTTAATGTACAACATTACAGTTTTAGTTACCCAATATAAATAGAATTATATTGAGTGTTTTTGGAAAACTCATCAATGTTTTTTTTATTGCTTTTTTTGCAATAAAGTTTTTGCAAATGTCTGCCTTCGTAAGTCAACATCTTCCCCTCTTCTTATGTATTTTTGCTATACAATGCGATTTTCTACGTACAAAACTCTAAACACCACTCGTTGTTAATTGATTTCTCCCGAAGCTAGATAAACAAAAAGATGGTCGTCGTATATTTTGAAGCTTTGGTAAATGAGGCGAAGTAATTTCTGGCTGTAGATGTTGTTTATTTGGCTGGAGACTATAAATGGATTGAGATTCAAAAGCAGTTTATGAAATCTAAAAATTTTCAAATAAATTTAATTAAACAGCCTAAGGATACGAGTGTGCTACAGAATTTTACTTGCGAATCTTGGCAACAACTTCAGTTTATGAACCAGTGACATTAAAATATTTCTTTAAAAATAAACTAAAGGGAAATCTTGAAAACGGAGATTTAAAAAAAGGATTATCAATAATTTTAAAAATAAGAACTTTCAATACTTTTTCGCAAAGTTTAGATTTTGAAAAATTGCGAAGTAGCAACAGCAGATTTTAGATTTTCTTTTCAGATTCATAATGTGAATTGCCCAGATAGTCTAATAATAAATCTTAAAGCTTAATTGAAGAGATATGCAGACTTATTTTACATACATATTTTTTTCCTGAAAAAAGTATTTTTGAAACAAAAAATTTTGGAAAAATTAAAAAAAAATCTTTTAAAATAACGAAAGAAAAACATTTTATAAACAAAAATAATTTTTGTTAAATTTAATTTTTTACAACAAAAAAAAATATATTATTAAAAGGTTAGGCGATTTTTGTGACCGATGTTTTGTTCTACCGTTTTATCCCGATTTTGACCAAACGCATATTATTTGAAAGGTATTTCTTTTTAGCTATTTTGCAGATTTACAGATTTTTAAATTTTTTTCTTTATACATACGTAAAATTATACAATGCTATGTGTGTGTTTATTAAATTTGGTAATATGTTTGTAATAAAAATGAGTTTGTTTTTTGTGTTGATTTATGAATTGGCTATAATTGATTAGCATTGATTAGGGTCTTTATTTAATGAAAAAAAAAATTTCTTAGAATTTGCACTCGAATTTCGAGGGCTGGAATCTGCTAGTAAAAAGAAATTTGCTTAATTTGAAAACAAATATTTGAGTTAGATTTACTTTTTTTTTCTCAAAAAAATTGTTAGAAATATTTTTATTTTGATAAAAAAAAAAATACATAATAATTTATTTTTATGTAAATTAAACATATATAAAAAAATTATTAAACTTAATTTATATATTTTTTTTTTTTAATTTAAAAAAAAAAATTTAATATTTATATTGAGAAAAATAAATATTTCGATTGAATTTTGAAAAAATGTTAAATTTTTATTTTCTGAAAAAAAAAAATTTAAATATGTATATATTTTTTTTGTTTTTTTTATTGAAAATTTAATATTTTATATATTAGAAAAACATTTTAAAAAATTTCTGTTTCAAATATTAAAATGAGTAGCTTTATTAAAAAAAATTCTTTCAAATGTTACTGACAAAAGTTTTTTAACAAAAAAAAAGTTTGTATAAAAAATTTACAATATAAAAATTTTTTTTTTTTTTTTTCGAAATTTTTATTGAGAAAAAATTTGTTTAATTATATTATATTTATTTTTTACACCACTGTGTAGAGCGTATACATCGAAATAAATTCCGGATACTATTATCACCAGGTCGGTTTATCTGTGTCAATCGCGATCACACCTTCAATAACTAAGATAGACTCTTGCGTTTTACATGAGAGAGTTTACTAGCAGTCCAAAGGAGTTCCTATTAAAAATCATCAAAATCGGTCCAAAGAATCAGGAAATATAAATGCAAATGTGAAAAAACTCATGAAAAAAAATTGTTCAATGTGTCTGCTGTTTTTCTTAAAATGTTGTAATTTTTCTAATTGTAGTAGTCAATGTAGCATTTGCTTCATGAGAGTTTGTGAATGTTTATACACTTTTTTAAAAGCACCTTTTTTAAAAAAGTGCCCTTTTTCAAATAGTGCCATTTGTTTTTTAAAGAAAGCTTTTACAAAAAAATACCCTTTTTTTAAAAATCCTTTTTTATCTAAAAAATATCTGTTTTAAAAAAAAATATTAAAAAAGTACAATTATTTTAAAAAGTACAATTTATTAAAAAAAAGTATTCTTCTTTTAAAGTACTCTTTCAAAAAAAAAAAAAAAAAAACAAGTTACCCTTGTTTTATAAAAAGTACCCTTCTTTCATAAAAATTACCCTTTTTATAAAAAGTACACTTCTTTTAAATTACCCTTTTTTGTAAGAAAATAGCATATAAAAAATACCCCGTTTCTAAAATATCTCTATCTTTCTTAAGTACATTTTTTGAAACATTAACCCTTTTTCAAAAAGTGCCTTTAAAAAAAACGCTATTTTTTAAAAATATTCTTTTTCTAAAAAACTAAATACTAAATTTAAAAAAAAAAAAACTAAAAATTACTTCTTTCGCAAAGTACATTTTCTTAAAAAAAATACATATTATTAAAAAATTACCTTTCGCAAAAAATATTTTTAAAGAGTAAATTTGCTTTAAAAATTACCTTTTAAACTAATTTTGTAGTACACTCTTTTGAAGAACTCTTTTTTTAAATAATGAATTTCCTTGGTATTCTATCACGTACCCGGGGAACATATAATAAAATTTTTCAGACAGTGATTAAATCTTTCAACATAAGACACGATCATTGTTTTTTATAAGAAGAAATTATAATAGAAACTGGCCAAAAAAGAAAAGCAATTAACTTGAAATGTACTAAGTACTCGAATTTAAAGTTTCAGTATCGGCAACAATTTTAACAGCCAATATTGGTTATTATATTGAATATAAGACGCAGATGGAGCCGAATTTTACACTCTTACTTTATTTTATTATTTTATTTATGTGCGTAAAACGAATTTAAAAAATAATTTATTAACAGTTTTTTTTCAGAAAAAGTTTTAAGATATTTATTTTTTTAAATATTTTTATTGGAAAAAAATAATTTAGATTGATTTTTATTTATTTATTTGTATTGTATTTATTTTTGTTGCTTTTTAATGTTTTTATTTACTTTTCTGAAATAATTTTTTTTTTTGATATACAATCAGTTAATTAAATTTTTTTTTAGAATATTTATATTATATAAAAAAAATATAACTTTTATGAAAAAAAATTTTATGAATAAATAATTTCATTTAAAGGTTTAGAAAAAAAATTTTTTTTGGGAAAAATAATAACTTAATTGTATTTTATTCATTTAAAAAAAATTAAACTTTGTGAAAAAAAATTTTTTGAATAATTGGAAAATAATTTATAGTAAAAATGTTTTTTGCGAAAATTAAAATTTGTGAAAAAAAAATGCAAAAAAAAATTTAAAAAAAAATAAAAGAATTTACTGTTTTTTTTTATTATTTTTTATTAAGAAATATTCATTTTTTTCAGCTTTATATATATATATTATTTATTATTTTTATGCTGAAAAAAATATTTCGTTACAGCCGAATTTAACACTCTCATATATTTTTTTTCTTTGTGTAAAAACCAATTTAAGAAAGAAACGTAATAAGAATTTTTAATATTAGAAAATAATTATTTTTTGAAATATTTTTATTGAGAAAAAAAATTTTATTGAATTTTATTCATTTATTATACACTCCACACCTCAGTGGCAGAGGGTATATATAGGTTTGTCATTCCGTTTGTAACGCATCGAAATAAATTCCTGAGATCCCAAAAAAATATATTTTCTTGATCCTTATAACAAGGGAAGTTGATTTACAGATGACCGTCTGTCCGTCTGTCCGTCTGTCTGTGGAAATCACGATCACGCCGTCAATAACTAAGCTAGACCATTCGTTTATTAACATCCCAACGCAGTTGCTATTTAAAATCATCAAAATCGGTCAAAGGGTTAACGACCTATGAATAAAATTTTGAAAAAACTCTTGAAAAACTAAAATTTTTCAGTGTGTTAGTTGTTTTTCTTAAGATATGTTGTAAATGTTGTAATTCTTCTTCACATTGGCATAAGCAAGTTTTACCACATATTTTTTATCATTAAAATTAAATATTAAAAATTAAAAATTAATAAAAATAAAAAACGAAAAATGGAAAATGTAAAATGGAAATTGGAAAATGGAAAATGAAAAATGAAAAATGAAAAATGAAAAATTGAAAAATGGAAAATGAAAAATGAAAATTGAAAATTGAAAAATTAAAAATGGAAAATGAAAAATGGAAAATGAAAAATGGAAAATGAAAAATGAAAAATTGAAAACGGAAAACGGTAAATGAAAAATGGAAAATGGAAAATGGAAAATGAAAAATGGAAAATGAAAAATGAAAAATGAAAAATTAAAAATTAAAAATGAAAATGAAAATGAAATATGTAAAATAAGAAATGAAAAGCGGAAAATGAAAATGGAAAATGAAAAATTAAAAACGGAAAATGGAAAATTAAAAATTAAAAATGGAAAATGAGAAATGGAACATGAAAACTTAAAAATGAAAAATGAAATTTGAAAAATGCAAAATGGAAAATGAAAAATTAAAAATGAAAATGAAAAATGGAAAATGGAATATGGAAAATGAAATATGAAATATAATAAATGAAAAATTAAAATTGAAAAATGGAAAATGAAAAAAGTAAAACGGAAAACGAAAAATTAAAAATGGGAAATGGAAAATAGAAAATTAATTGAAATATGACAAATGGAAAATGGAAATTGAAAAATGGAAAATGAAAAATGAAAAATGAAAAATGGAAAATAAAAAAAGGGAAAATGAAAAATTTAAAATTAAAAATGAAAAACGGAAAGTGGAATATGGAAAATGAAAAATGGAATATGAAAAATGGAAAATGAAAAATGAAATTATAAAAATGAAAAATGAAAAATGGAAAATGAAAAAATAGAAAATGGAAAATTGAATATGGAAAATGGAAATGAAAAATGAAAAATGAAAAACGAAAAGTGAAAAATGAAAAATGAAAAATGAAAATTGAAAAATTAAAAATTTAAAATTAAAAATTAAAAATTAAAAATTAAAAATTAAAAATTAAAAATTAAAAATTAAAAATTAAAAATTAATAATTAAAAATTAAAAAATAAAAATTAAAAATTAAAAATTAAAAATTAAAAATTAAAAATTAAAAATTAAAAATTAAAAATTAAAAATTAAAAATTAAAAATTAAAAATTAAAAATTAAAAATTAAAAATTAAAAATTAAAAATTAAAAATTAAAAATTAAAAATTAAAAATTAAAAATTAAAAATTAAAAATTAAAAATTAAAAATTAAAAATTAAAAATTAAAAATTAAAAATTAAAAATTAAAAATTAAAAATTAAAAATTAAAAACTAAAAATTAAAAATTAAAAATTAAAAATTAAAAATTAAAAATTAAAAATTAAAAATGAAAAATGAAAAAGAAAAGTGGAAAATGAAAAATGAAAAATCGAAAAAGGAAAATGAGAAATTAAAAATGAAAAACTAAAACTGAAAAACGAAAAAAATGGAAATTGAAAATGAAAAATGTGGCGGGTATCAAAGATTCGGCCCAGCCGAATTTAACACTCTTACTTGTTTTATATATTTTTGTTGCTTTTTATATGAAGAATAAAATTTTGTGTTTGATCATTTAATTTTTCGTATTTTTTTATAAAAAAAAATAAAAAAAAGTAGTGGAAAAAGTTTTTTCAATAATTAAAAAAAAAATTCTGGGAAAGTTGCTTTAGAAAAAAAATTGTATATTAATGTAAAAGATTTTTTTTATATTTATTAAAAAAATTAATTTTGATTAAATTTTATTTATTTGTATTTTTTTTAAATTTTATACACATATTTTTGTTGTATTTTTAAAAATTTTCTTTTCAGAAAAAAATTTTTTTAAACAAAATAATTTAATCGAATTTTATTAATTTTTTATAAAAAAAAGTTTTTTAAAAATAATTTTATGAATCATTAAAAAATAATGAGTAAAAATGTTTTTTGAGAAAATAAAAATGTGTGTAAAATAATGTAAAGCCACCTTGATTAAATTTAGTTAATTTATTTTTTAAGTTTAGTTATATTTTATTGTTTTCTGATTTCTTTTTTTTTTTTTTTTTGTTTTTTTTTGTTTCCATTAAAATGTTTTTTCAAATGTAATTTAATAAAAATAAAAATAAAAACGCCATTTTTTTCATAAAATGTTGTTTTCTTAAAATATATTTATTTAACAATTGTATTCATTTTAGTATAATTTTCTCAAATTAAATTCTCTTTTTTTTTTTTTTTTTTTTTCAAAAATGGCTTAAAAAACATGGTGAAATGCTGCACTGAATCTTTATAACTATGAGTATATCGCTCGTAGTTTTATATAAATCAATATAATATTTTTATTGAATTGAACTTCACTTTTTCAGACATATTGCAATTTATATTATAATTGAAAATTTTTATTTTTATTTTATTTTTATTGGTGCCTGGTATAGAAGTAGAAAGCATATATTTCATAAATAAATTCATAACTACTCTGCTTCCTTAAATAAAAAAAACTGTGACTCCTGTATTCCAAAGAAATCGACACATATTATTACATATTTTCATTCTGACTTGAAGCATACATGAAAGCTTTAAAACAAAAAAGAAAATAAAACATACTTTTAGGCAAAAGTTAATAATACAGATGTCTCACTTTGTTATATTTCAGGTTTTCCTACAGTATCGGCCCGAAACTCCACCCCAGTAGCATATCCTGGTTCACCTTTGCATTTGTCAGTTGAATTTTGTGCCAATCCACCAGCTCATGCCGCCAGATGGTTACATGGCGACCGTGTTTATACACCCGGTAATCAATATGGCAGCACTGTCTTGGCTTATGGTGTGACTGTAAGTATTTTTTTTTCTTTTTTTTTTTGTAAACAATTGAAAATTTACTAATTCCTACATATTGATTATTTCGTTTTTAATTTTTCACTTATCTAAGGATTTACACACACCATTTTGCAAAGAAGCCCGCCTAACTTATGTCAGCATGCACGAACGCGTTCCTCGAACATTTTATTTTATAGTGTCTTCACCGGGTGGTGTAGCAGAAACTATAATTAAAGTTAATTTTACCATGCGTTATCGTTCAATATCAAATGCCATTGACGAAGAGGAAGAGGAACTAAGTGAACCTGAAGAAATACATTTTCCCGTATTTGGTTCAATGGCCCCAACAATAAGCACCTCTTGGTTTTTTACCTTAATATGGTTTTGTTATACGTTTTAGAAAATATATATTTAAACACAAATAAAATAAGAAATGAATGTGTTTTGGAAAAAACAAGGTTAATGTGAAATATATTTATAAAAAAAAAACCTGTTTTGCATAAGATTTCATATGATTTCAGTGTTTTTAAATAAAACTAAAACTTATGCTATAAAAAAAACTTTAGATTTAAAAAAAAAAACTTAAATTTATATACTATAACTGTGTCTATTTTTAACTATCATATAATTATAGAAAAGAAAAATAAATATATAAATTCATCACTTAAAAAAAAACTACATAACTTCCCCTCTCTTAAAGAAACAAATCCCTCTTCATCATTTAGTTATTCAACTCATGTTAATTTTTAAGAATATTTTTTTCGTTTTTGAAATATTATAAAATAATGTTTCTTTCTTTATGATTTAAAAACTTCTTGCCAAAAAACAAATTTAAAATTAAAAAAAAAATAAAATTAAGTTAAGCCCGCCAAATCTTTTTTAAAAACAAAACTCAATTTTAGTTCCTCTTTGCGATAAGAAAAAAAAATATTGTATAAATAAAGGAAAATCCTTAAATAAAAACAAAAAAAAAATAAATAATTTAATTTTAATTGAAAATTAATTATGTTAAGATTTTTACTTTTAGAAATGAGTAAAATAATCAAAAAAAAATAATGACTGATTTTTGTTTAAAAAAAAGTTTTGTAAAAAGAAAAAAATGTATATCAGAATCTTTGTTTGAAATCAATTTTAAAGAAATTAATTCAAAAATTTAATCATTTGTATACATTTCAACAAATTCCTTCCATGTCATTGAAAATAATAAAAAAAAAAAAACATAAAAAACATTATAAACAGTATTTAAAACCCAAGTATTTATTATTAAAAACTATGTTCAAAATTGTTAAATTATATTTGAAAGAACAAAATTGAAGTATTGAAATTTTAAAATTAAAAAAATAAGATTATTATTTTTAATTTACAAAAAAAAAAAAAAAATATAGTTCAAAAGGATCTTAATTTAATTTTAACAGATCTGAGAAATCATATGAGTATCTCTTGTGGCCTATAAAAAAAATCCCAAGTTTCAATTTTATCAAGGACTTCATTGGAGAAGTTTAAAGTTTAGTTAGGTGGGCGGCTTTAAATGTCCAGCATTTATTGAGAAAATAGATTCACCGATGCAACTGAGATCGGAATTAAAGTTTTTAAAGATGTTAATTCTCTTCTTTTCACTTTTAAAAATCAGGTGAGACAATCTAAAATTCTATAGTTCCTCTCTAAAACATTTCTATAGAGAGAGAATGAATTCACTCAACTGCTCAAAAAACATGCCAGGGCGAGTTTTTTTTCATGGGTTGTCATCCGTTCCTGGATTCTATAATATTAATAGGTAAGGCGATTTTGTGTCACCGATGATTGGTTCAACAGTTTTCTCCCAATTTTCACTAGGCGTATTTTATTTGAAAGGTATTTCTTTTTAGCTGTCTACCAGACTTACAGATTTTAAAATTTTTACCTTTTTTTCGAGTTATACTCATATAAAGTTGCTACTAGCACATACATAAAATTATACAAGGCTGTGTGTGTGTTAAGGTGTTTGGAAAAAATAAATCAAAAAAACTTTGCCTTTTATTCTTCATAATATATTTGCCATTTTTGTTATTGTTCAAATATAAGCAAGTAACCCAAAACTGTTTTTAGCCACCTTGGCCTAAAAACGGTTGCTATTGCCCCCGCCATTATTTTTTTTTCTCCTGGTAGCAACAATTTGGGCGCTTCGAAACAACTGATATAAATTGCAGAATTCTAAAAACCTCTATTGAAACTTATCCAATTGAACTATTGAAATTTTGAACTAAAACCCCTCCACTATAATTTTTCGGTGTATATATATATAGAATTGCCCGTAATGTATGCTCAATATAATTGATAACATCAATATGTAGTAGTAGTTGTATTCCTCTAGTCATATGTAAATGTTAAACTCCAATTAAAATATAGTTAAATAATCTAAATTAAAAAAAAAAAAAACAAAGCACAAAAACAAATTACTTTATAATTAAAAAACCAATGGCTAATTTAAAACAAAATTTTGAAAACAAACGGCCAAAAACTGTTGTAATATATTTCATTCTTAATATTAAAACAAAGAAAAAAAAAAACAATGTAAAAATAAATATCAAGCTTTTGTATTAAAAATTTCATACTATAACAATTAATATAAACAAAATATTATTATTAAAAAAACGCCAATTTTAAGTTTATAAATATTATTACAAAAAAAAAAAGAAAAAACAAAATGAATTCAAAATTCAAAAAACAATATATAAATATTAAAAAAAATATATATAAAACAGAATGTTAATAAGAATAAAAAGATTAAAGCAAAAAAATTAATTATGATTAAAAAAATACGTCGTAATGTTAACTAAAAAACAAAAATAATAAAAAATAAGAAAAAAAAAAATAATATTTACAAAAAAAAAACAAAACAGAAAATAAAAATGTATATTAAAATGAAAATATTTCAAAAAAAAAGGGAAAATATATGCAATGGTTTAAAACAAAATGATATTGGTTTTCAGATAAAAGTTAATGAAAACAAAAACAACATACAAAAAGAAAATATCATGTTAAGCTTGATACAATTTCAAATAAAAGAAAAAAACCCTACAATTTATTTGAAAAATTGTTTTTGAAAGCAAGTTGAAAAGAATGAGAGAAACAAATACATATTGTTTTAAAAGTGTCAACAAAAAAAACATATACGTCGAACATATTTAAAGAAAAAAGCCATACAATTTCTACTTTATAACATCAAAGTATTTTATGGCATATTTCTCTTTACATTAAACATCTGATCAAGAAAAAACCAAAAACAAAAAATAATATAAAACATATTATTGGAAATTATTGCATTACCGAGATTGAACATCTAAACCAAAAAAGAAAACCAAATAGCCAATTTAGTATAACAATAAAAAAAAACAAAAACAAAATTTGAATGAACAAAAATAAAATTAAAAAAAAAAATAAAAGAAATTGTGTTTTATTTAAGGGAGGGTAAAAAAATAATTGGTAATTAAAAAAAATATCTACAATATTAATAGGCTAGGTGATTTTTTGTGACCGATATTTTGTTCTACTGTTTTATCCCGATTTTGACTAAACGCATATTATTTGAAAGGTATTTATTTTTAGCCATTTTTTAGATTTACAGATTTTTAAATTTTTTCCTTTATTTTGAGTAAATTGCATTTAAAGTTGCTACTAACACATACATAAAATTATATAATGCTATGTGTGTGTTTATTAAATTTGTTAATATGTTTGTAATAAAAATGAGTTTTTTTTTTGTGTTGATTTGTGAATTGGCTATAATTGATTAGGGTTTTTATTTAATGAAAAAAAAATTTCCTAGAATTTCGAGGGCTGAAATCTGCTAGTATATACAAAGTGATTGCATCATATATAGATTAGGTTCTAATGTCATCCTTAAAGAAACTACTGAATCTTAATCTCCGCGATCTATATAGACACCACGTAAGATTCTTGTAATTTTAAATTAAAAATTTATTATTTTTTATTTATTTTATTTATTTCGTTTCTGTATTTTTTTATTTCAGTTCTATCTTTTTAAAATATATCTGTAACTATGTTCCTTAATGGATTGTTTTTAATAAAATAGAGTTTTAATAAAAATCTATTATATTAATAGGCCAGGCGATTTCTTGTGGCATCTTCTACACTCTCATATACCAATCGATTTTGGCAAAAAATATACCACTTGAAAGATATTTTATTACAGATGTACATCATAAAATTAAAATTGTGTAAGCTTTATGATTCATTTGGTTCATTTAAAGTTGTTACTAACACATACATAAAACACACACTTAAGCCATACAACGCTATGCGTGCTTATTTAATTTGTTTATTTAAATAGTGAATTGGCTAAAATTGATTAGCGTACCTTTAGGCTCTTATAAAATTATGTATTAACAAACCTATTTATATATCTTCGTTGTAAATTCACAGTTTAATGAATTTCCTAGAAGTTTCCTGTTTTGCAGCATAACTTAAAACACAAAAGATAAATGCACTCGAATTTCGAGTGCTGGGCTCTGCTCGTATACTTAAATATAGGATGGGAGTGAAAAAATTTGAACTAACTCTTTCTGAAAAATCTTCTAATTCTTAAAGATTGTTTTATTTCTCTAAATGGGTTACAAAAATGTTCACAAAACATTTGAGTCCTGTATATGCCCGTGGGATTGTTTGAAAATCAACAAGTAAGCTGAAGTAAGTTTTTTGGTATTTCCAAAAGTTCTGCTTAAGTTCTTAGAGACAAGCAAATGTTTGTTTTATAACTGATTGTAAATATCTGCGTAAATAGACACAAAACTACAAAGTGTTAAGAAATTTTATGATTACCGATGTCAAAGCAAAAATAATTTAAGTATGACTTTTTATTTTTCGAATCCCTTTTCAAAATATTAACAACATCTCTGAACAAAACAATGGCTGTTTTTTTTATCTATAATAATAACAGGCAAGGCACTTTCTAATGACCCCTTCTACGCTTTTAGTTGTCGATAGATTTTGAGAAAAAATATACCATTTGAAAACTATTTCTTTGCAGATGTCCACCATTTTTACATATACGAATAATCTGGTACATTTTCTTCGAGTAATAATCATTTAAAGTTACTGCTAACATATACATAAAACACATATTTAAGCTTCCAATAAAAAATTATACAATGCTGGTGTGTGGTAATGAATTGGCAAAAATTGATTAGCACACCTTTAGGCTCTTATAAAATTATTTATTAACAATATCGTACATATATCATCTGTGTGTTCAAATATTTATAATGAAATTTAATGAGTTTTATTTAAAAATTCACAATTCAATGAATTTTATTTAAAAATCCACAATTTAATGAATTTTATTTAAATATTCATGAAAGAAAACAATTTTATGAAAAAATAAAATTTCCTATAATTTGAGCTCGAATTTCGAGTGCTGGGCTCTGCTAGTATCAATAAATATCAATTAAACTGCCTTCATTGTATAGCTAATTTTATGCCTCTAATATCTAGATATAACTAGCGTCATGCTGCCGCTACGGTTGCCACGTACATGGTGTAATCTGAAACTCAAATTTTCACATACTTTTCGCAGAATTTGCGAACGTATTTCACCCATAAGTCGTCGAATGTTGGTTTCCAGTTGTTAAATTTTCTCTGATTTATCAGCGTACATGACCCCGAAGAAAATAATCACATGATATGAAATCAGAAGAACGTGGGGGCCAATTAACAGGACCATAATATAAAATTTTTCATTAAATAAAAATTTCTTTGAACCTGTTGGAACCACATGTCAGCAAGATTAACGTCAGCTAATTGGGGTACGAAAAAACTTGTAATCATTTCTCTAAAGCGTTCACCGTTAATGTAACATGCTGCCCATCATCGTTTTTGAAGGCATATGGACCAATGAGCGGGCCATAAAGCGCACCAAACAGTAATTTTCTGTGGATTAATGGAGTTTGGAAAAAAAAATTTTTTGATTATCTTCACTCCAAATTCGACAATTTTGCTTATTTACGTAAACATTCAAACTAAAATCAACTTCATCGCTGAGCAAAATTTTGTGTGGATAATTAACATCAATTTGTTCTTCAGCCCATTGGGTGAATTGGCAGCGCATACGATGGTCCTTCGGCTTTAGTTCTTGGACAAGTTGGAGTTTTTCGTAACATCTTTCCTAAAGTGAAAGGCACCGAATTGATTGATGTGGGTCTTCTTCAACGCCTTGCTCTATAGGAGCTACAGCTCGTTCGATGCGCACGTTTTGGCATTGTACGGGATGCACATTATCATTATAATTATCATTGTAATTAATATGCTAATATTAATTTTGTTTCAATGGTGCGTGGTAGAGAAGAAAAAGAAAGCAAATATTTCAAAAATTCATAACTACACTGTATTCTTAATCGGACCGGTTTCTGGCGTTTCAGAATTCATCAGCGATTTATTGAACATTGTGACAATTGTTATGTTATAATTGAATAAATTGTTTTTCTACTTAGGGCGGCCGTGAGATTTGAACCCTGAACTTTCACATACACTCATACTTGCACTATTTGGTCAGCGCTTTAACATACTCACCTAAAGTTAGGCAGCGTGGTTAAGAATCAGTTTTCATACCATACAGCTTTTACTTCGTATTAATTTCAGAAGATACAACTCTGTCCAAACAAAAAATCGTTATTTTTGAATTTTTTATTACTTTGCATTTATACTTCTAATTTCCACTATTTTCAGTTTCCTAAGAGTTGCCATATGTGATGTACGATTTGAAACCATTTTTTCCTTATTAAAAATTTCAACAAAAAGGCACCATTTAAAATGAAAAAATATACAGTCAAATAGATGTAAAAAAACTATGCATAGAATATTAGGCTGATCTTTCACCTTTGTGCGCCGACATCGAGTATAACAAAAAAATCATGTGAGTCCGATCACAGGGGAGATGTGTCAACATCCAGTGATTAGAATTTTTTTATGGCAATTTTTTAAAATCGAACAGAAAGCGTCATCTACGTATCACTTATAGCAATCAACTGCAAGGGCTCTGCTAGTATAAAAATATTTATTATTATTTATTATATCAACTGGTTAATTTTAAATTTTTCGTTTTTCATTTTATAATTTTAATTTTTCGTTTTTCGTTTTTTTATTTCTAATTTTTTTGTTTTTCATATTTTATTTTCATTTTTCATTTTTTATTTTTAATTTTTCGTTTTCATTTTTCATTTTTTATTTTTAATTTTTTATTTTTCATTTTTAATTTTTCATTTTTCATTTTTTATTGTTCATTTTTCTTTATCATTTTTTATTTTTCATTTTGCATTTTTTGATTTTCAATTTTTTATTTTTCATTTCTTTTTTTATTTTTCATTTTTTACTTTTCATTTCATATTTTTAATTTTTAATTTTCCATTTTTAAATTTTTCATTTTTCATGTTCCATTGTTTATTTTTCATTTTTCATTTTTTATTTTTCATTTTTTATTTTTCATTTTTTATTTTTCATTTTTCATATTTTATTTTTAATTTTCCATTTTTAAATTTTTCATTTTTCATGTTCCATTCTTTATTTTTCATTTTTCATTTTTTATTTTTCATTTTTTATTTTTCATTTTTTATTTTTCATTTTTCATATTTTATTTTTCATTTGCCATTTTTCGTTTTTCATTTTTTATTCTCAATTTTTCATTTTTCTTTTTCATTTTTTATTTTTCATTTTTAAAGTTTTTTATTTTTGATTTTTAATATTTTATTTAAAATTTTTCATTTTTCATTTCTCATTTTTAAACAGGTCACTACATATTATAATTTTTTCACCAATACAATCATAAGTCAAACCGTTATTATCTTACGTCTCACATGTCACGTTGTTTTTGTGATTGTATTGTGAAATAGAAATTTACACCCCAGCGCGTATTGATGTTAAAACAGTGAGGATTTAAATATGTATTTGTTAGCATATTGGTCACCCACTTAAAACTGAGGATAAAAAGAAGCCATAACTTTTGTATGAAAGTAAAAACATCAAAACGAAAATATTTTCTAAGGAAATCACAGTGCAACTGTCATACTGTGGGGTGAGAAATTTCAAGTCAACGTGAAAATCCTAGGCCAGTATAGCAACGCCTCCAAATGGCTTGGCGTTCTCTTGATGTTTGTTTGCTTACTTTTCCAAGTATAACTCAAGAACCATTGACGATTTCTCATTTTATTATTCAGAAAATAGCTTCAGCAAATCAAGTTGAACTAATCTCAGCGAATAAAGTCTTAAAAAAAATTGTCACTGACCCTTTTTATCAATTTTTTAATGACGTAATATATCCTGAATATTTATTAGTAGAGTAGAAGAGATTTAATTAAACATACATATGAGGGACATTTTTGATATTAAATCATACACACATCAGTATTTTCTATTCTATTTTTTACATGGATATACCTATTAATAAAAATTATTTACTTAAGACTTAGCTACAATTTGGTGAAAAATTAAATGAGAAAGCATCAATGGTTCTTGAGTTATAGCTTCAAAATTAAACAGACAAACAACAAGGTAAGGCAAAAAAAAAAGACCATAACAGAAAAGTTTGACCTGAGAACCCCAAATCCTTTGGAGGTTTTACTGTATCGGCCTAGTGTTTGCACCCTGACTTGAAATTTCTTACCCCCAGACAATGACCCGATAAAATCATCACTCATCTGCCAAGTATTAATAAAATAACTAGCACAGCACAAATTTTTTGAACAAATTCTTTAAAAAAAAATATTTTTTTTTCAAGAACCTTTTTCCAAAAAGTTGCATAATCTTAAAAAGTACCTTTTCTTAAAAAAAGTAATTTTTCTCAAAAGTTAATTTGTTTAAAAAAGTACGATATCTTGAAAAAGTAAATATTCTGTATAGAAAATTTTTTTTTAAAGTATCATTTTTACTAAAAGTTGCTTTTCTTAAAAATTGCTATACTTAAAAAAGTATATTTTCTTAAAAAAATTAATTTCTTCAAAATAGAGAAAAACAAAATTTTGTGTAGAATTACTCTTTCTTAGAAGAGTACTTTAAAAAAATCCCTTTTTTAAAGAAAAGATTTATTAAAAAAAAACACTAATTATTCGAAAGAACTTTTACGTCAAAGGTACCATTTTTTAAAAGTTTATTTTATTAAAAATATTTTTTTTTTAAATACCGTTTCTTGAAAAGTACATTTATTTACTTAAGAGTATATTTCTTTTTTCCTAAAAGTTGCGTTTCTTAAAAATTGCTATACTTAAAAATTATATTTTCTTAAAAAAAATAAATTTTTTCAAAATAGAGTCCTTTCTGAAAAACAAAATTTTGTGTAGAATTACTCTCTTTTAAAAAAAAACACTGATTCTTCGAAAGAACTTTTACGTCAAAAGTACCATTTTTTAAAAGTTTATTTTATTAAAAATATTTTTTTTTAAATACCGTTTCTTGAATAGTATATTTCTTATACAGTATCTTTTTATAAATAGTAACAATTGTTAAAAAAGAAATTGTTTTGAAAGAGTGTCTTTAAATGAGTACATTTCTTTATTAAATAAATTTTTCTTTAAAAAGTTAGTTTTTTTTAAAGTACCCATCGTAAAAAGTATATTTTGTAAAAAAAAGCTACAATTCTTTAAAAAGTATAAATGAGCAACTTTTCTTAAAAGAGAACACTTTTTTAAAAAATTACATTTTTTTAAAAAAAAGTAAATTTTTTTAAAAAGTACATTTGCCCAAAAAATTACCCTTTCACATAAAGTACTTTTTCAAAAAAAAAGTAGTTGTTTTAATGTTAATTTTCATTAAAAAGTTAATTTTCCTAAATAACGAAATTTTCATAAAAAAGTAAATTTTTCAAAAAAAAAAACAACCTTCTCTTCAAAAAATCGATTTTTATTAAAAAGTACTTTTTCTCCAAATGATGTAGCAAATAAGCACAACTTAAATCTGAGTGGCTTTTTCATGCGGTATTTTGATATAGCGACTAGTTTATTATTATTGTTATTACTAGCAGAGCCCAGCGCTCGAAATTCGAGTGCAAATTCTAGGAAATTTTATTTTTTGAAAGAGCTTAAATGTATGCTAATCAATTTTAGCCAATTCACAATTCAACACATAGTATGTTTTTTATGTATGTGTTAGTAGCAACTTTAAATGAGCGTTACTCCAAAAAAAAGTTCCAGACGGTGAAAATCAGTAAATTTGGTGGGCAGCTAAAAAGAAATACCTTCCTCGTACTCTGAATTAAATAAATTAAAATCGCTATAACCATGTCTTTAGAAAATCTATGTGAGCTAATAATTAATTTTGAAAAATCCAAAAATATTGAGACCCTCTGGTAGCATAAAGATATAAAAGTATCTTTTGAAATATAAACATCATAAGATACAATCAAATACTTATTTTTTATTTTGAAATTAATTTTTTTTCTGCCGTTTTTTCTGCAATAAAAATATCAAATGCATGACTATAAAAGACAGCAGATAAAAAGACTCCAAAAAGTTTTACTCTAAATCATTCTTAATGTTTGCATTTAACATTAAATTTATTTATCAAGAGAGAAAATTTTTCAAAAGTAGAAGGAAAGACTGTAAAAGTAAGCAAGCCAAGTCATTATTTTTCAATAGCTTTCTAGTTTTCACATGTTTTCTATTATGCAATAAATTCTTTTGCTTCCAAATGAAAATGCTGGCTTCAGATTTTGAATCTAGTTTATAATAAAACGAAATGTTTTATTTTATTAATTCGTTAAAATGGCAGCAAAACCTTGATCTGTATAATGTGTGGAGTAACTGAAATATTTTTTTAAAGCAATTACTACTAAAAAATTTTGCTGGTCTTAAAACATATCGCTCTGTTGCTACATTTTCTGCTTTTTATCTCACAAATACTTGTGTCTTACAAATATCAATTTCCGTAAAATGCAATTCAATTTTCGGATTTTTCACACACACACACACACACACACACACAAATACACATACCAATAACATCAACACACTTACAAATAAATGTTGACGATGTTGACATCGTTTTTTCACCGAAATAAAGATGACATTAAAAACATCTTGTTACTTGTTTGATAACTAACGTAGCCAAAGTTAAGCGAAAATACAGAAGAAAAAAAATAGATGAAGAACTTGGTTCTTTAAACTTATTTTATATTAACAGAAACGGTTGTTGCTTATTTGCTTTGGCTAAAAAGGAGTGTGTCTTATAATAGAGACAACTATTTGTTTTTCATTGAAGTAATATTGCTTTGAGTTGTATTATGCAAAAGGAAGAGAAAAAATAAGAAGTAAAACGATTCCTTTTCAGAGTGTTTAGAAGCATATTGTTAACCCACTAAGTAACTAAAGAGCAAATAGTATCGCAAAACTCTTTAGTATTAATATCTTTAATTTTTGTATATTAAAAAGGCTTAAGGTCAAATTTGTTCTTTTTTTTTTTGTATATTTTATTTACCGATATTTCGGTTGCCAGCGGCGACCATCATCAGGGTTTAAATATTTAATATATATCAAACAAATTTGATCATTGATTTGTTTGATCATTGATTTTATTTTTGGAGCTAAATCTTAGTTCGCCGAGTCATTTATTTCGGTTTGAAAATGGAAAATATTCACTGAGGACTAAATCCGAATAAGATGCTTCCTTCCTATAACAAGCTTTTGTTAAATTCTTTGAAGATGCCCCAAATTATCATTACATCCGCATCCATAGTTAAAAATCATTTTATACCGTATGCTACTATGTGGTCAGCGTGTAATGATTTAGTGCCGATATTTGTAACTGCCAAAAAAATTAGATCGATCTTTTATCGTACCAATCGAATCAGAATCACTTTCTGATTTGATTTACCGAAATCCGTCTGTCCGTCCATCCGTCTGTCTGTGTGTCCACGTAAACTTTTAATCAGACTCTTGGTCGCAAAAATCATCGGCCATACGATAAACTCGATGAAAATAGGTTCATGTTCAGACCTAGTCCTCATACAAATGACCCCAATGACATCGATTTCAATTTCTATAACATCCAAATTATCATATAGATCTCGGTCAAATTAGGTTTGTGTATGTTTCTTTTATTTATCAGTATACCAAAAACAAACTCTACAGGACAATTCTTAGTCATAGCCCCCATATGGAGCTGCTTCCCGATCTTCACTTAAACCTATCAAAAACAAAAATATTGCACAGATTTTTTTTTCAAATTTGGTTTATATTTGTTTCTGCAAAAAAATAAGTGACTTTACCAAATATAGTCAGGATCGGTCCATTTTTCGATCTAGTCCCCATATAAATATAGCATCCAATATGAACTTTTTCATATCCGAAAGTCAAAAAACAATAACAATATAACTCAAATACATGTTATACGCCTTTTACTATAAACCAGTTTATGCGGCCCCATATAAATTTTAAAAAAATTACAAAATTTAATTTATATTTAATTCAAAAAAAAAATCAAAACATTAATACCAAAATTTCAAAGTATTGATCAAAAATAGCATTAATACGAGTATAAATTTTCAATAGGGCCACAAAAATAATACAAATTATTTGAATGTAACGTCTGTTAGCATGCTTCATTTTTTTTATTAGAAACAATGTAGCATGTACAAAAAAAATGAATTTTAAAAATTGTATGGTTGGAAAACACACTCATGATTTGAAATGCAAACGACAGAGCATAATAATGTTTCTCTCTCGTTTTTTATAGTTCATTATTTTCAGGGTTGGCAACTTTAAAATATCAAAAAGCACTAAACCGACAAAAATCGCATAATTTGAAAAAAAAAGACTATATTTTCCATTTTTTATTTTTGCTTTTTTCAGTAAAAGCCTGAATGCTTGGGGATGAGAGCAGTCCCGATAATTAAATGTTTCATTAAAACTAGCAATTTTTATCTTTCGGAACAGAAATTTTCTTCCTTCAATCCATTTTTATTGTGAAGTAAAGCATTTACTGAATGTAATGGCAATGGATTTCTTATTTTGGATTAGGAAAGGTTCATGTCGCTAAAAACCTCTCTCAACTTTAGCGTTTAAATAAGAAAGCGACAAAAGTTTAATATCGAGATTAGCTACAGCGTCAAATGAATTTAAATCAGTGGCATTCTTATTTGATTTCACTTCATCAGGTGGTTTATTTGCCGTCCATTTTCAATACTTGACAAAATTTCAAAATTAGATTCGACTTGTGATGCCAACAGCAATTAAGGATTTGGTGTCACTGATGTTAAAAAAAAAGCACTAAGCACTAACTTGAAAAATTTTCGAGTCAAAAATTTTAAGAAGCACTAAAAACAGTACTAAAAGCACTAAGTTGACAACCCTGATTATTTTATTCTCTTTTTTATTTGCCTTGTTGAGATAAGAGAACTGAGCGTATTTGATTTCTGCGTATTTTTAAAAATTGTGAAGCTAGCAGCAAATTTATTAGATGAAAACTGCAAAAAAAAAATAACGATTACTTTCTTAACATGAACACTATGCATTTAGATACGATTTTGTTAAGATTTTATTTGCTGAAAAAATTCTTTAGTGTTTTAACGATCATTGCAGTGTAAAATTTTATTGTGTTATGTGAGTTGTGCTCCCACATTTTACAAATTATTAATTTAACCCTCTGCAACTGAGGTGCACTAATTTTAACAAAATAACTGACGTGGGGTCTAGCAGACCTCACTTTTAAGCTCACTTCCTACGCAAAATTTCTGACATGGCATCTTCTTTGACTTATTTTTTTATAACAGTTATTAGTTTTCAAGCTAACATAAGATTTAAATTTGAAATAAAAGACGTTTCTGTGAAGTTACGACTTATTTTATTTAGTTTAATTAAAACAACAAAAATAATACTCTTCTCTTAAAAACAAAAAAAAAAACACTTATTCTAATAAATTTGAAGGAACTTCTTTCATTATCTTTGCAAACACACTTTAGGTACATTCAGTTTTGATATTCAGCTAAATCATACGGTGAGATCATTTATTATACAGTCTCAAAATATTACATTTTTTCTTGGCAGTTTTCACATAGAGGACTGGAACACTGCAAACAAATAGGCTTTAAACAAGAACCACAGCTGTATTTTGTTTTTCTTTTAATTTTAGGCGGACATATATAACAAAGCTTTCTACCAGTAGCTGCCTCAGGCTGAATTTTTGGAGGTGGAGGAGGCAAGTCTTTTTCAAGAACTCGACTGATGGTCATGCGTAATTCTCTTGGTAACCTTTCGTTGTATACACGTTGTTTCATATTATCTAGCACCATTTCCCGAGCCATATTTAACAAGAATGTTCCTCTTCTCATTTTGGACTCCATATTTTCAGATGCTTGGTATGCAACGAAACAGTTGATACCTATCATATCCAGTATTCTGTAAAAAATTGCCATTGGCCAACGGCGAGTTTTGCGACTGCACGAATACACTGAGCATTTCTTGTCGATCTCATCAACGCCTCCATTAGTGTGATTATAATCTACAATCATTATTGGTTTGCCTGACTCAGTGTCGGATTCTCGAAAGTGATGTGTGGATGAGACTAAAAGAACTGCTTTATTTTTCTTTGGAACAAAGGATAATAATGTAAAGTCCTTGGTGAAACCGTAAAGTGAACTTCCAACTTCTCTTTCTTTGTTTGGCAAAAAGCTTGTAGGTATATCTCTCTTATATTTTGTTATTTTCTGACCAGAGTTTTTTAAATTTTTAGTTCGATTGTTTTTTTTGAGCTTTTTGGTCATTTTTTCAATGCGAATAAAATGCTTTTTTATTCCATTTTCCACCGACGTTTCGTCTGATTTTCAGACATCCTCAGGGTGTTTTATTTTATTTAACTAAAATTATTCTTTATCAGTGTTCCGATGTAGGTTAGATTCTTTGTTAATAAAGCTTCCATTAGTGGGATGGAACTAAACCAGTTGTCAGCTGTGATGTTACGGTTTGTGCCTTCAATAACTTTCACAAGTCGTAAGACTGATTGCGATGGCACTGATAATTTCTTCTCTTCTTCATTTAATCCTACTCCATCGGAATTTTTACCATAATAGATGTAAGCATTATAGGTGTAAAAAGTTCTAGCGTCCCATAAAATCATGATATTCAGTCCATATTTAGCAGGTTTTTGTGGCATGTAGATTACAAATTTACAACGGCCTCTAAATGGAACTAACATCTCGTCAATGCACATATAGGCGCCAGGGGAGTACTGAGCTTGAGAATTTGAGATGAACTTGTTAAATATATTTGATATAGAAGCTAGAGGATCCTCTTTTATACGTTCTGCTCTGGTCATAAAATCATCAAATCTCAAACAGTTGACTAAACATGAAAATCTGTATTTAGTCATAACGCATCGAAATATTTCATGGCCTGTGCCATTATTAGCAAATACT
This sequence comes from Cordilura impudica, assembly GCA_963682025.1. NCBI lineage: Eukaryota > Metazoa > Arthropoda > Insecta > Diptera > Scathophagidae > Cordilura > Cordilura impudica. The sequence continues at coordinate 203,219,321 of OY821521.1, forward strand.
GTATTGAGATCACAGTTGTTACATTTGAATACCGACGAGTAATATAAGAGTCCTATAAATGCTTTCATTTCAGTCTCATTTGTGTCAATAAGTTCTGGTTGGCTGCTATTTTTGAACTGGCTTCTATACATATAAAGCTTTTGGTTGGTGTATGTTATCAAGTTCGAAAGCATAGACTCATCAAAAAATTTTGTCCAAAGATCAACATAACTTTCAAATTTTGACGTAGTTGAAAGCTTTGGTAGCCTTATAATATTATGAGCCGCCACTCTGGAATTTCTTCGACTCTCCTGATCAGACCATACAAAGCCATTTTTACCTCTATGAAAATTCTCACTTATGGATTCTGTTTGAAATTCCATAAAGCCACTATTTTCCTCTTGAACATCCGCTTCCAAACAAATTTCATCGCTATCATATATAATTTGTTCTGGTTAAAAATTTGAATCTTTTGTTACATCGTCGTCGCTCAAATCTTCTCCTTCTTCTTCAATTTCCTCGAGCCAATTAATTATTTGCTGCTCACTGCTTTTAAAAGTTCCGGCTGAAGTTCTTTTGATGGAAGTCATTTTGTCTCAGTCTAACGCCTGCAAAAATATACATAATAACAGTTGATATAAAATTTTACTGTCGTGAGGTCAGAAAGACACTATGGTAATTTTACGATATTACTGACGTGAGGTCTTGTAGACACTATGGAATTTGACAACAACACTGACGTGGTGGTCTGCTAGATACTTACACTAATGCTGATGTGTGGGTATTACAGACACCTTACCGCATAGCTGCACACGTGCGTTGACCACGACCGCTCTTTTCACACTGATCAACGTAGAAATATAAACCGAAAAGGTAACGAGTGTATAGAGGTCGTAAACTGCAATAGTACGAAGGTACAACCAAATTTTGTTTTTGCGGTGTCTGTCAGACTACGACGTCAGTTGCAGAGGGTTAAAGTGTTAGTTGGTAAGCTTTTATATATTATTCTTTTTAATTTGAAAACATGAAATAGAATTAATAAATAAGCCTTCAGTTACCATTAAATTTTTTATACATACATATTGTACCAACCACTTCATAAAAATTTTTTCATAAAAGCATGTTTTGAAAAATAATTCAATTGAACTTTAAAATTTTGTTTAAAAAATGTAAAAACTAAAATTGGCAATTTGGACGATATATCTCATGTTCATTTTATTGAAATTAACTGGTACTACTCAACATATATCGGTCCCGCTTTTTACTTTTAAGGAATTGAAATGGCATCAACGAGCAATAAAAAACGTAAGATAGATGATGAAAACAGAAAATTCCAGTCCGAATAGATACACAAATTCGGATTTGTTGAAAATAAGGGCATGCCTCATTTGCGAAATTACTGTACTATACAACAAACTTTACAATTTAAGTAGACACCATGAAAAATTTCACTCACAATTTGCCAAAGATTATCCCCTTAATACTAATCTTAGAGAGACTAAACTGCTGAAGGCATTGCAGTCAAATATTGAAAAAGAACAGAACATTATTTCGTCTTTTAGCTATGGAAATAAATGACAGATCACTTGAAGCAAGTTACATAATAGCTTGGGATATTGCACACACTATGAAGAAGGTTATGAAGGTTATGAGCATTCAGGAAAAATATATCCAGATCTGGAGAATGAAATATGGATTTCAGATTTAATGTTTTTTACTGACACAATGAACCATCTTAAATCGCTTTATCTGAGTTTACAAGGCAAAGACAAAACAGTGCTTGATTTGTCACAATCATTGTTAGGCTTCGAAGCTAAACCCCTTTTGTTTATAAAAAGACCTCGAATGTAAAAAATTTTAATTTTTTCCTCTTTTAAAATTGAACGTAAATAATATACAAGACGATAAACTGGAAGAATACATAAATAATTTAGAACAATTTCATGAAAATTTTAAATGTAGATTTGAGGATCTCAAACAACTTCAAGCAACATTCTCAGTTTTTGTTAACCCATTTTTGTCTGATGTCCTAAATGATGAATTTTTATTATCCAAAATAATTCTTGGAAAACCAGATGTTGGAAAATTGGAGTTGTTAGAAATGAAAGATGATATTGCATTGAAAATGCATCAAAAATTTTGGAAACTTGTTAACGAAACCCAATATCCACAATTGAAATAAGGTGCTGTCCGTTTATTTTCAATGTATTGTTGTGAATCTCTATACTCCACCATGAAAAATGTTATAAACAAAAATCGTTCACGTTTAACAAATCAACATTTTACGGAACTCATTCGGACAACTTTGACAAACTACACACCTGATTTTAAAGAAATAATCAAAAATTCTTCCTAATTTCTTTTTTATTTTTTGTTACCTATATTTATACCCTATACCACTATGTGGTTTGGGTATAATGACTTTGTGCTGCTGTTTGTAACAATCAAAAATATTTGACCTAGACCCATCTTTAATTATACCGATCGAATCAGAATCACTTTCTGAGTTGATTTAACAATGTCCGTCCGTCCGTCCGTCCGTCTGTGTGTCCATGTAAAGCTTGTAATCAAACTGCAGGTCGCAAATATGAATGTATTTTGATGAAATTTGGTACGTAATCTTTTATCTGCCATGAGATGAACGCTGTTGAAATTGGTGAGAATCGGTCCATGTTCAGACCTAGCCCCCATACAAATTACCCATATGAAATCGACATAAATTGCCATAAGATCCAAATTGTCATATAGATCTTACTCAAATTGGGTTTGTATGCGTTCATTACATCCATTAATGAGTAGTCCAAAAATGATCCCTTTGACCCCATATAGAGCTGCTTCCCGATCTTCACTTAAATCTATTAAAAAACAAAAATATTGCACTGATTCTTCTCAAATTTTGTTTGTACATATTTTTGCAAAATACAAGAGATTTTACCAAACATGATCAGGATCGGTCCATTTTTGGACCAAGTCCCTCTATAGATATAGCATCCGATATGAACTTTTTCATATCTGCAGCCAAAAAAATTAATAAAAATCCCACTCAAATTTGGTTTTTGCTTTTTTTCTATGTCCAGTTAGTTGGGCCTAAGAGATAGGGTCTCTAAAGACATGGTATAGGGTATCGTATAGTCGGTCTAGACCGACTATAATTTTCTTACTTATTTTATTTTATTTTTATATAATTCTTTTTTTTATTTTATTTAAAATTAAATTCTTTGATCTCAAAAAATTTTAAAATGTAACATTATTTTTATAAATACTAATAATATTTCAGTATAAAATTTATTTTTAATGTGTATGAAATGAATTAATAAATTTAATGTTTGTTTAAAAATATTTGTACAGAAATAAACTAGTGCGACCCACCGTTAGTAGGTGAAATTCCATATTTGGCCCAACAAGTCATTTAAGTGCCCACCCCAGCTATATACTCTAGGGTACCGTATAGACGGCCTAGACTGGCTATAATTTTATTATTTGTTTAGTACAGTGAATGCTGGTTCCCTTTGCCTGAATTTGATAGTTTATGTTTGTTTTTTTATTTTACATAATTTTAAGTTTTCCAACCGCTTTTAGAGGATTAAATAATATCTTATTTGTTATTTTGTTTGTAAAGTTTATTTTATGTTTATTTTTATTTGTTGATTATTTTTTTTTTGTTTATCTATATGTTTATTTTCCAATTTCACAAAATAGTTCTTTTAACGGGATTTTAAATAATAAAAAAAATTTTTCCTTTTGAATTCAGTCCTTCTTTAAGGGAATAAAGTTGTTGAACATAATTTTAGAACAATTTCCTCTTCCGAAAGTCTTGCAAAGAGTAAGGATTTTTTTCTTTCTATACATTTCATTGAAAGATTTAATAAATTAATTTCTTACTTTGAGAAACCTCAAACAAATCAAAAAGAAATCAAACTGTGTTTTTGTTATTTTTTTTTTACAAACAACAAACACAATTGGCAAACAAAACAAATTGCTGAAATTAAAAATTACCATGCACTTGTTTTTTTTTTTTGCTAAAATGTAATTTTCAAGGCCTTTGTTAGCAATTTTCATAATAATTTAATTTAATAATAAAAGAAAGGGAAATGCTTTTCTGTAGCTAAAGCTAAAGCAAAACAAGTTAATATTTTGTTGTTTATAATATTTATGATCATGCCGTGTTAGTATAGAGTACTTACACTCTGCTCTACCTGTTACCCACCAGGCACCTTTTAGTCACATGTTTTCTTTGCAACTTTAAAGGCCATGTATGAAATTCCTTCGATTTAAATTTTAACTTGTACCTGTGTTTCATTTCTTTATCATAATCCGGTTTTCGTTATGTTGTTACCTTAACTCTTTTCTCTATTACTCGTATTACTGTTTAGCGTTCATTGACGCTTTTTAGTATTTTGTAATGTTTTTATTTTGATATTTTTTTTGATATTTTTAGTGAATTGAATATTTAATGTTTTCTTGATATCACTTGTTTAAGTTTAACGACATTGTAGGACGCGCTTTAGTTTTTGGCCTAAAGTGTTTTGAACGAAAAAAAAGCCGGTTTAATTTCATTTCAAAATTACAACAAGTATGTGTTTTTCTAATATGTGGCGTTAATAACTAACAGCTAACAGGTAAAGAAAATTGTTAATAGTGCACAAAGACGCAACGAGATCAAGAGGTGCAGGCAAGTGTTGTAAAAAATTAATAAAATTGTAAAATTACTAGAGTGTTTGCATATGAGTAAATTTAAAATAATTTGCCGCAAAGGAAATTTTCTAAACAGCATTTTTCCTCACGGATTTTTTTCATTTATAATAAATTTCTGAATGGCTCAAAAATACTCCAGTAGGTGACAAAAAATTTGTTGTGTCTCATAAAAAATCTCCTTGAGAAATCACTTTCCAAGGAACACATTTTAACAATAAAAGTATAGTGTGTGTGTGGTTCTCTAAGAAGACACAAAATTATAAAAACTTTATAAAAAATTTTCAAATATTGTAACATGAGATTGGGTCACTGCAAAAATACGGTTCCATTGATTTTGGCAATTTTATGGCACATCCAAATTGCAACGCATTCAAAGACGACTACACAGAAGGCCCCGACCATCTCAAATATATCGCCCTTTGATATCTATAATGTTAATAGGCAAGACGATTTCTTGTGACCGATGTAACTTTGTCAGTTTTAATCCTATTTTGACCAAACATACCTCATTTCAAAGGCATTTCTTTTTAGCTGTCCACCAAATTCGCAGATTTACCATCCAGTACATTTCTTTTTTTTTTGAGTAAAATTAATTTCAAGATGCTACTAACACACATATATATGTATGTTAATGTATTTGCAAAAATTGTATATGAAAAGCCCTATATTTAATTGAGAAATATGTTTGGACATAAACCAATAACGAGAATAACGCAATCGAATTTCATTATAATTAGAGGACCCGTGCTACTCCGCAGCATTATATTATATTATATTAATTTTTATAATATAATACCAAAATTAGCCAAGAGAAGTTAACGTACAGTAAAAGTAATGTTGATTGTCCATGCATTACTTTCCTCAAACCCAACGAATTTAAGCAGTAAACAGCTCAAAAGAAAGAGCTTGATCCACTGAGTGTTCCTAGACTTATGTCAACAGCCTACGTTAATTAGAACTCTAGTTATAGAGGTTTTAGTGCAGGAAAATATTGAAAAAATCTTGAAAAAAGTATAACTTGAGTAAATTCCAACCTTTCATTTCATTCAAAAAAAAAATTGAAGGAAATCGGTCGGATAGAAGATAATTTCATAAGATAATTGCATATCACATACTGTGTCTTGAATTGTGAAATACCTAAAATTGGTATATCTTTAGGTGGGCGGTTCAAACACCTTTCGGCTCTTAATTCTGTGTGTTCAACAAATATTTATAATAAAATGAATAAAATAGATTTAAAAAAACATTGAAAGAAATAGATTGAATGAAAAAATAAAATTTCCCAGAATTTGCGCTCGAATTTCGAGGGCTGAGATCTGCTAATATATTTTAATCGCTGATTTAATTGATATGATTTAGGAAATTGTTTTTCAAATATTTATGTATGCTCCTACATTTTCAAAATACTCATACTCAAAATTATTACAATTTTTATACCCTCCACACCTCAGTGGCAGAGGGTATATATAGGTTTGTCATTCCGTTTTTAACGCATCGAAATAAATTCCTGACACGCCAAAAAAATATATTTTGTTGATCCTTATAACAAGGGAAGTTGATTTACCGAAGACCGTCTGCCCGTCTGTCCGTCTGTCTGTGGAAATCACGATCACGCCGTCAATATCTAAGCCAGACCGTTCGTTTTTCTATAAAATCGCTTATTGACGTCCCAAAGGAGTTGCTAGTTTAAATCGACAAAATCGGGCAAAGGGTTTACGAGCTATAAATGAAACTTTGAAAAAACTCTTGAAAAATTAAAATTTTTCAGTATGTTTGTTGTTTTTCTTAAGATATGTTGTAAATAAATGTTGTAATTCTTCGTATTGTTGAAGTCATTACAGTTGTGTGTATATTAATACTGCACGTGTCACATTGGCCTAAGCAAGTTTTACCACATATTTTTAATCATTAAAATTAAATATTAAAAATTAATAAAATTAAAAAATGGAAAATGAAAAATGGAAAATGAAAAATGAAAAATGAAAATGAAAAATGAAACATTAATAATGGAAAATGAAAAATTAAAAATGAAAAATTAAAATGGAAAGTGAGAAATGTAAAATGGAAAATGAAAAATGAAAAATGGAAAATGAAAAATGGAAAATGAAAAATGCAAAATGGAAAATGAAAAATTAAAAATGATAAATGGAAAATGAAAAATGAAAAATGAAAAATGAAAAATGAAAAATGCAAAATGCAAAATGGAAAATGAAAAATTAAATATGAAAAAAGGAAAATGAAAAATTAAAAAATGGAAAATGGAATATGGAATATGGAATATGGAAAATGGAAAATGGAAAATGGAAAATGGAAAATGAAAAATAAAAAATGGAAAATGAAAAATTAAAATTGAAAAATGGAAAATGGAAAATGAAAAATTAAAAATGAAAAATGGAAAACGGAAAACGAAAAATTAAAAATGGAAAATTAAAAATGAAAATTGGAAAATGGAAAATTAAAAATGAAAAATGGAAAATGAAAAATTTAAAAATGGAAAATTGAAAGTGAAAAATGGAAAATGAAAAATGAAAAATGGAAAATGGAATTTGGAAAATGAAAAATTTAAAATTACAAATGGCAAATGGAAAATTAAAATTAAAAATTAAAAATTAAATATTAAAAATTAAAAATTAAAAATTAAAAATTAAAAATTAAAAATTAAAAATTAAAAATTAAAAATTAAAAATTAAAAATTAAAAATTAAAAATTAAAAATTAAAAATTAAAAATTAAAAATTAAAAATTAAAAATTAAAAATTAAAAATTAAAAATTAAAAATTAAAAATTAAAAATTAAAAATTAAAAATTAAAAATGAAAAATTAAAAATTAAAAGTTAAAAATTAAAAATTAAAAATTAAAAATTAAAAATTAAAAATTAAAAATTAAAAATTAAAAATTAAAAATTAAAAATTAAAAATTAAAAATTAAAAATTAAAAATTAAAAATTAAAAATTAAAAATTAAAAATTAAAAATTAAAAATTAAAAATTAAAAATTAAAAATTAAAAATTAAAAATTAAAAATTAAAAATTAAAAATTAAAAATTAAAAATTAAAAATTAAAAATTAAAAATTAAAAATTAAAAATTAAAAATTAAAAATTAAAAATTAAAAATTAAAAATGAAAAATGGAAAGTGGAATGGAAAATGAAAAATGCAAATATAAAAATGAAAATTGAAAAATGGAAAATGGAAAACGGAATATGAAAAATGAAAAATTAAGAATGGAAAATGGAAGAGGAAAAATGAAAATTGAAAAAAGAATAATGAATAATGAAAAATGGAAAATGAAAAATGAAAAATGAAAAATGAAAAATGAAAAATGAAAAATGGAAAATGGAAAATGAAAATGGAAAATGGAAAATGAAAAATGAAAAGTGGAAAATGGAAAATGAGAAATTAAAAATGAAAAACTAAAAATGAAAAACGAAAGATGAAAATTGAAAAGTGAAAAATGGAAAATGATAAAAAATTAAAACGAAAAAGGTGGAGGGTATCAAAGATTCGGCCCAGTCGAATATAACACTCTTACTTTTTTTTTTTTTTTTTGATTTTTTGTAGGTCGATACGGATGGATTTTGTTAAAAAAACTGAGATTATGAATAAAAAAATTTTTTTTTTTCTGTGGTGCTTTACCATCCTAATAAAAACAATTATCCGCAGAAAAAATTAGTAGTGCAAAGGCATATTTCCTTAAATTGTTCTTCAAAATATCTTTCATGTAAGAGAAAATAAAAAAAAGAAACTCAGAATAAGGGAAATTTTAAGTATACATTATTGAGAATTTTTTTAAATTTTTTGGATTAGGTTTATAGCTAGCACAAATAGAATTTTCTCGACCAATGGGTTTCTTCGGAGGTTTTTCGAATTTCATTTATAAAATGCATTTTTTAAGTCTTTGATCTCATTCATTGAAAAGAAAAATGCTCGAGCTTTAATTTGATGTATATAAATCAGAAGTTTGGGCAATTTTTTTTTTTTGCTCGTTTAGCTGACATAAATTATTAACAATAAAACTGACATGTAATCTTTGATAGAAAATAATCTTAATTTAAATATTTCAATCACAAATGAACACGAGTTGGAAGTTGCTGTTAAAGCATTTTCTCATTTGATTCATGAAACTGCTTTCTTATCTACTCCACAACAAATTGAATAGGTGGCATGTAATGTTAAAAACTCAGCCGAAGTAAGAGAACTTATTAGAAACAAAAATATTTTGAAGAGGGTTTAGGGTATCCAATTATCTAAAAAAAAAAAACAGTTAAAAGAATATAAAAATGAATCAGTAAAGGATTTCTTAAGAAGTTTAGATGAAACTAAGAAACGATAAATATAGTCTTTGGAAGGCTACAAAATACCTCACAACCGCCTGTCAAAAGAAACGTACAAATCAAATGTACAAACAGTATTTATTGTAGGTCTAATGCGAAAAAAGCTAGTGAATTTAAAGATTATTTGGAAAAGTCATTTGCTCCTTATAACCTCAAATATTAAGTTTTCTTGACGCTCCTTCTCGAATGGATCTTCTAATTAAAAGCATATCGCCTTCGAAAGTTGTAAGTGTTATAAACAAACTAAGTAATATGAAATCGCCAGGATACGACTTTATTGATATGAAAATTGTAAAATTTTTACCCAAAAAAGCTGTCAGATATTTATCAATCTATAATACTAATAGGCTAGCCGATTTCTTGTGACCGATGTTTTGTTCTACCGTTTTATCCCGCTTTTGAACAAACGTATATTATTTGAAAGGTAAGTCTTTTCAGGCGTTCTGCAGATTTACAGATTTTTAAATTTTTCCCTTTATTTTGAGTAAATTGTATTTAAAGTTGCTACTAACATATACCTAAAATTATACAATGCTATGTGTGTGTTTATTAAATTTGTTTATGATAAAAATTAGTTTGTTTTTTTGTGTTGATTTTTGAATTGGTTATAATTGATTAGCATACTCTTAGGGTCTTTATTTAATGAAAAAATAAAATTTCCTAGAATCTGCACTCGTTTTTCGAGGGTTGGAATCTGCTAATATAAATTAAACGAACAATAAACGCACAAGCCAAAATAAGACTTTATAGAAAATATTTTTTTTTTTATTAAATATTATAAATTTTTAATATTTATTAATAAATTTAATTAGTAAAAATATAAATACATATAAATTAAACTAAAGTATTTTGAGGCAGCGAAATCTTGTGCTTGCAAAGAACACGTTTATTTTTTTTATCAGCTGGTTATGACAGCAGGATTACACATTGCAAGTTATCGCCCAAAGATTTAAAAGGACGTGGTAACGCATTGTATCAACTTCGTAATCGATACACCAAGTAATGTATTAGCCGATACACCAACCAACTAATCAGTTGTTACAGAGGTTTGAGCGCCATACCTTCGAAACGCCAAGAGTTCAATCAATAATTTTTTCTACAAATTCCTTAGAATTTTGTTCCATCTTAGAAACTGAATCATTAGTTTTTTACACTTTCATGAAATGTTTAAAAGTTATGAAACATTTTTAAAAAACATTGCGTAAAATTCCGCAAAAAATAATTGTATGTATGGCAAAAACTTGAGATTTATATACATACATCAAATTAAAGCTAGAACATTTTTCTTTTGAATCGTTGACTCAAAGACTTAGAAAATGCATTTCATAGACCAACTTCTGCTTTAAATTCGAAAAACCTCCAAAAAAACCCAATTGTTTGAGAAAATCCTATTTGCGCACCTCCAAACCTCCGCCAAAAAATATAAAAATTTCTCAAAAATACATCACCCCAAAGCTTGAGCAACTATGAAATTCAAACACAAAAAATTTCTTAACAACCTAGTATACATGCATAGATTATCTAAAAAGAGAAATGTTTTAGATTTGTTAGACATGCACCTTCTGTAACAATAAAAAAAGTTATGAAAACTAATTCGATGGACACACTTCCAATAAGCTTGACTTTAGGCACATCACCAAAAAGTACGAGTACCAGTACGAATGTGTATGAGATAGACGCAGGTTCAAAACCCACGACCACCTTTTATAAAAAAAAAATCATACGGAAACAGCCTTAACAATTATATCGTAACAATTATTATAAAATTTGATATTATCACTGATGAAAACTTAATGCCAGAAACTGGCCTGATTAAAAATGTTTACATCACAGTTAGAATATTTCCTCAGCTACCCGCGCACTCTAAAAAAAAAATTTAGATTCCAAAATTTCTTGTCAGAAAACATAATTTCTCCTGATATTTACTGAAACCAAAATTTTCAAATCAAATTTTCAAATGAATCACTTCCAAAACAGATGAAATAAGCCACCATATTTTATAGCCTAAAGAAAAAAAAAACTATAGAAACAATTTGAAATTTCAATCCCATTTTCTCAGAAATGTTTCCATCAAATGCTATACTTTCATATAAAATGGATAATGTTTTGAATATTTTTGTACCCTTTGTTGAGTTACAAATGCATCAGATTGGTTCCAGGGAATTTAAGTAAACCTAAATTAATTCATTGATTAAAATCAGCATTATGTCACAGTTTTGCGTGTGGTCAAAAAAAAAAAACACTTTATTTTCACAGTTTGTCATAAATACAAATCAGTTAATATGAATCGAAACTGATAACCAATTTGTTTTCTGCTAAAATACCGCATGCTCGTTAGTTCTATATATGACTCGAATATCGTAGTTTGATGTGAATGTTGGTAAATATTTACATTGTAAAGATTTTATTGGCATTGTGGCAATACTTGAAACATGAAATTGACAATATCTAATAAAGAAAACTACAATATGAACACGCACAAATACATTAGGGGTAGGCGAATTTTTAAAGCAATCTTAAAGCATAGCCCCAATGTGATGTGAAATAGTTTTAATTTAGAAAAAGTTTCTTTAGGCAATTTTAAGAAAAAAAAGGCCCACTATTTCTGGAAAATATGCCAGATGAGAAAAAAAAGTTTTATTGATTTTTATGTTAATTACCACAATTGCTGCCTTTATTTTTACGAAACTTTCAGCGTTTGTTTCTTTAACTGCGTCAAGTTTTAACGTTTTTTCGGTATCTTTCGAAATTTCTGATTTTCCATCGGAAATGGAACTTTTGAAAAATATTCCCATATGATTTTTAAAAAATGTAAATAATTAATTAATTAATAAATAAAAGGCACTTTTTTAGAAGAGGTACTTTTGAAAGAAAATGCACTTTTCTAAGAAAGGGACTTTAAAGGAAGGGTACCTATTAAAAAATAGGAAAACGTACGTTTTTAAGAAAATGTATCTTTTTGAGAAAAGGCCCTTTTTTACAAAATTTAATTAAGAAGAGGTAAGTTCTTAGGAAACTGTATCATTTTAGTAAATGGTACGTTTTTAAGCAAAGGTACTTTTGTGACCAAACATGCGTTTTTAGAAAAGGTATTTTTTAAAAAAAAATTTTGTTTTTTACGAAAGGCTTCTTTTTTCAGAAACGTACTTTTTCAGGAGAATGTATTTTTTTAAGAAAAGGTACTTAAAAAAATACTTCTTCAACGGTAGGTACTATTTTAAGATAAAGTAAATTTTTAAGAAAATATACTTTTTAAAAAGGGTCAAGTTTTTAAGAAATTGTTCCATTTTTATAAATGGTACAATTTTAAGAAAAAGTAATTTTTGGACAAACCGTGTGTTTTTAGAAAAGGTATTTTTTTTAAGAAAATTTTCTTTTTTTAAGAAAGAGTTCTTTTTAAGAAAAGGTAATTTAAAAAAAAATAATTTTGCAACGGAAGGTACTTTTTTAAGAAAAGTTACTTCTTTTTTAAGAAGTATATCTTTTTATGAAATGGTACTTTATTCAGAAACGTCACTTTTATAAGAAAAGATACTTAAAAAATACTTTTACTGTGGAAGGTACCTTTTTAAAGAAAAGTACCTCTTTAAGAATCGATGCTTTTTGTAAGAAATTATGCCTTTTTAAGAAGCGGCAATGTTTTAAGGAGATGGTACTTTTTTAAGAAATGGTACTTTTTTATAAAAGGTACTTTTTTACGAAACGGTACTTTTTACGAAAAGGTACTTCTTTACGAAAACTTAAATTCTTAAGCAATAGTAATTTTTTATAGAAAGGCACTTTTTTAAGAAAAGGTACTTTTTTAAGCAAAAGTACTTTTAAAAAAAGAAAGCTTACTTTTCTAAGCAAAATGTACTTTGTAAAGAAAATGGTGTTTTTCTAAAAAAAATTTACTTATTTTGAGAAAAAAACTTTTTAAGAAAAGGTACTTTTTTAAAAAAATTTACTTTTTTTAAAAAATTTACTTTTTTCAAAAAAAGTATATTAAAAAAAATTAATTTAAACAAATACTTTTTTAATGAAAATTAAAAAATAATAATTTAAACAAATACATTTTTAATGAAATTGACTTTTTAAATAAATTGACTTGTAAAAAAAGGTACTTTTTTTAAATAAAACTTACTTTTACAAGAACAGGAACTGAATTTTTTACAGATAGATATAACATTTATTCTATTTTTCGGACGCCTAAAAGTTTTAAAATACATTATAGATAAACAAAAATATGGGCACATCCGAAAATGTGCATAAAATTCAAGATGTTTAAGAAAAAATCCTAAAATTACGTTATTGAGGTTAAGAGAATGTTGCATAAAATAGCAGAAAAAATTTTAAAATTATTAATGAAAAATGCCAGCAGAAGTTAAACTTAAACTTATTGTAAACTTATTAATTCGTTTAGATATTTTTTATTTGCAAATAGTTCAACAAATAGTCATTTTGATGGAAATATGCAGAAATATGCAACTGCAAATCTATGTCATTTTATTGTTAGTTGACTGAATAGCATAGATATCATCTATAATATTAATAGGCTAGATGATTTCTTGTGACCGATGTTTTGTTCTACCATTTTATCTCGATTTTGACCAAACGTATATTATTTGAAAGGTATTTCCTTTTAGCCGTTTTGCAGATTTACAGATTTTTAATTTTTTTCTTTTACTTTGAGTAAATTGCATTTAAAGTTGCTACATAAAAATTATACATAAAATTATACATATGCATACATATGTGTTTTATTAAATTTGTTGTTGTGTTTGTTAATGAGTTTGTTATCTTCGTTCACAATAATAATAAATCCGCCTAGAAATTGAACTCGAATTTCGAGTGCTGGAATCTGCTAGTTATAATTATTGCAACAAATAAGTCTTTTGATAAAAAATATTCAAAAGCCCACATTTAAAGCAAAATATGCAATTACAAATTAATGTAAATCTATTGACTTGTTGAAATATTTACGAAAAAAGTTCAATAAATGAGTATTTCGATGAAAATATTAAAAAAAAAAAACTAACTTAAAATATAGAGCAAAATCTATATTATTAATAGCAAGGCAATTTCTTGTTACCGATGTTAGTGTGTCAGTTTTAATCCTATTTTGACCAAACATCCCTCATTTGAAAGATATTTCTTTTTAGCTCTCCACTAGATTTACAGATTTTTACATTTTTAATTTTTCTTTTTGAGTAAATTGCATTTAAAGTTGCTACTAACACATACATAAAATTATACAATACTATTGCCGGTTTTCTCAATGTATCGTCAAACTGCCTATTAATTAACCAGGACATAAACTTATTGGACCGATAAACTGCCGGTTAACAATTTTGGTTTTCTCAATGTACCGACAAAAACATTATTTTCAGTTGGCAATGCCTCTCAAAATACGTATTAAAGTTGGGAGAATTATTTTCAGTTGGCAATGCCTCTCAAAATTGATATGAAAGTTGGGAGAATAATTTATCTGTACGATAAATAAATAACTGGCAGATAAGTGCCGGTTAGTTATGCGACAAAATAGAAGCAAACCAGACATTGAGAAAACCAAATTTCTTTAATCGGCACTTTCTCGTTGGGATAAAAGATAATCGCCTATTGAGAAAACGGGCATATGTGTGTGTGTATTAAATTTCTTAATGTGTTTGTAAAAAAAATAAGTTTTTTTTTTTGTGAATTGGCTATAATTGATTAACATACCTTTATAGTCTTTATTTACTGAAAAAATAAAATTTCCTAGAATTTGCACATGAATTTCGAGGGCTTTAATCTGCTAGTATCCATAAATATACTAGAACAAATCGATGCTATTTTATTGAAAATTTATTGACTCGAAATAAATATTTGTGAAACCGGATCAATGAAGATATACAAATATACATTATAAAGCGAAATATGTAAAAATATGCAACTACAAATCGACATTATTTTATTGTTAGTTAAATTATTCGCATAGATATATATGTTTTACATATTTATTTGTTAAAATATCCAAAGAAAATGCAAAAAAAGAAAAATATGCAATTACAAATCGATACATTTTTTATTTTTTAATCTACACTCTGACAAATAATTATATGTGCAAGGTATTATATTGATTTGTTGGTAAGTGAAAAATATATTTTTTCATATTTGTTTTATCTTATATATAAAATTCTTCTGTCGCGGTGTTTGTAGTAAAATTCCGCCGAAACGGCTCGACCGATTCTCATGAAATTTTGTGCGCATATTGGGTAGGTCTGAGAATCGGACAACGTCTATATTTTTTTTTGATAGGGCCACTGGAATGGGTACCCCCGATACAAAGTGAATTTTTAAAATCAGATATCTGGAGTACTATGATAGCCATAAGTGCCACGCCCACTTGAGATATCAAAAAAAATACCTTTTGTCCGTTTCTGAGACCTACTAATATCCACACAAAATTTCATGAGAATCGGTCAAGCCGTTTCGGAGGAGTTCAATTACAGAAACCGCAACACGAGAATTTTATACATAAGAAGTTAAACTTCTCATTTTTTTTTATTTTTTTATTTTTTTTTTTTAAATTTTTTTTAAATTTTTTTTTTAATTTTCTTTCAATTTTTTTTTAATTTTTTTTATTTTTTTTTCTTATTTTTTTATTTTTTTTTTTTTTTTTTTTTAATTTTTTTCTTTTTAAATTTTTTCTTTTTTTAAAAAAATTTTTTTTTTAATTTTTTTCTTTTTAAATTTTTTCTATATTTGGAGTACTATGATAGCCAGAGTCCTGAAATTTTGTTTCAGATGTAAGAGTATGAATTTAAATAGCCAAAAATGGGCGGGATCGGGCCACTGCAAAGTGAGTTTTTGAAGTAAAACTCCTCCGAAGCGGCTCGACCAATTGTCATGAAATTTTGTGTGCATATTGGGTAGGTCTGAGAATCGGACAACAGCTATATTTTTTTTTATATCTCAAGTGGACGTAGCACCTCCCATACAAAGTGAATTTTTAATATCATATATCTGGAGTTCTATGATAACCAGAGCCCTGAAATTTTGTTGTATACGGCATTAACATTACAAGCGAAATCACGTTTAAACGTCATTTTGACGTTATTTTAGACAGGTAGTTTAAAAAAGAATACGGTAGTTAAGGGGTTTACCCATAATATAAATTGAAATTTAAGAAAATTTCCTTTTAGACAGGTACTTCTAAAAAGGGTACGGTAGTTAAGGGTTTTACCTATAATATAAGTTTAAAAATATTCTTAACTTTCAACTTTTTATTGTTATATTTATTCTTGGATTCCGAGATAAGATAAACGGAAAATAAAAAAAAATACACAAAAATTTTTATACAAAAGCATGGAAACACCATGGAAACACCATGCTTTTCCCACGGACAACATGGGAAAACCATCCAGTTTGTTTGTGTTGGCTAAAGACGGACTAACCAAGAATATTGTACACTCTATTGCGCTGAGAGATTAATCTTTATTTTTTTTCAACTGCCATAATTGATAGTAAAAATATGAATAATTATTTTTGATGTTTACATAGCTACCGAGAATTGTGATTTAAGATATATCTGTTAATTTAACAAAGATTAATTTATTAACCTAAATAAAGCATACTTTCATTGTCTACAACGCTTTGGATTATAAGTAAGTCCCCGCACACTTATAGTAGATAATTTTTTTCATTGAACTAAAAAAATGTTATCTATCTAGCATTAAATAAAATTTTAGGCAGGATAACGTCTGCGGGGTCAGCTAGTATTTTATTATGTATTAATGTGTGCTTTAAAACTATAAAAAAAAATATTCTGAATTTTATTTTTTAAAACAGAAAAAAAGGAAAACAAAAATACTTCATAGAAAATAGTTATATGTGCATAAAACAAAATTAATATTTATTATAACATTATATTTAAATAATTAATATGATATTGTGTTACCCTTGTGTACCAAAACTTGCTGTAGCCTACGTGGCATAGAACCCACCAAGTTTCTTAAGGTGCCAATATCAATTTTCTCCCATTCTGCCAATATTGCTACTTTAAGGTCTTTATGCGTGTGTATTGCTTTGACTTTGACAAGACCTTAGAAGAAAGGATCCCCCAAAGGCCTTCAATTGGGTTTAGATCCGGACTGGCCATTCCAATACCGGTATTTTATGCGCATTAAAAAAGTTTTTTGTAAAGCGAGCGACATGGATCGGAGCGTTGTCTTTTCCCGCGCTCTTCATCCAAGAGTTCAGTTCCACGTGGCATTTTCAACTAAAAGGAAAACAGAAATAAAATTTTTGTTTAAATATGTATGAAAAAGCCTTATTTACTCACCACCGGAAAGATTACGTATATTGAACATAAAAAAGATATTGAAGTTCACTCTTCAGCATCAGAAACGCGAATGTTAATCAATGCACATATAATTATTTTCTATTGAATTAAAAACTAAAAGCGATAATCTCAGATAGCGGGACCACAAATGAAGTCAAAAGAAAAATTAAATTCCATGATTAGAGAGACTAAATGTAAGAAAAAAATATTGCGGAAGTTAAAAATAAACTAACCTTAATTTTTAGATAGAAACAAACAAATAGTTTTTAATATTCTTGCACATATAATTTTTTGTCTAAGGTATCAATTGTATTTTTTTAAGAAAGTTTACTTTTTTAATTAAAAGGGCGTTTTTAGGAAAATGTACTGAAGTTTTGACACAGTTATGTCATTTATTTTATTTTTCAAATTTCTTGAATTTTCATATTAATTATTATTTTGCAATAAAATAGACTGTGATTTTAAATTAAGAGGTGTTTTTTATTATTTTCGTGTTTTATATGTTCAATGTTATATGTTAAATGTAATATATCTTGTATATAAATGTAATATTGAAAATTGTAAGTTTTAATGTTTTTGGTAAAATATTTGTGTAATAATATGATGTTTTTTATAATTAAATAGACAAAATCCCCAGAAGAAATCGACAAAAAATCGAAGAAACGTCGGGTAAAATTGTAATGAAATTGAAGTTTTAATTGCAAAAAGGAAAAAAATTTTAGGTCTTACTAGCTAAATAAAAATAAATGAAACAACATAAAATTGACCAAACAACCATCTAAAAAATTTTATTTTTTATTTTTTTTTTTTAATCCAGAAAAATTAACGGTCTGCCATTAAAATTTGGTTTAAAATTTTTTTGATAGTTGTTCCGTTACACAAATTTAAAGTTGCTGTTCAAAAAATGGATGGATGTGGTTTAAAAGTAATGCAAGATTTTGGGAATATTACCACCTTTAATTTGCTACGAAAGGAGTACACTTTCAAAATATTTATTGTTTTTGCATTTATGAAAAACTCATTGCATTCGGTGGGAGGACATTAATAGCTATTTAAAAAACAAAAAAAAAAAATAATTTCATGCTATTGCATAATTTTTAATAAAAGTACCTACTATCTTACTATGTATAGCCAATTTCTAATATTTGCAACTACTGTAAAAAGTCATATCTCTAATATAGTTATACATATATTTATTGTTTACAGCACAATAAACTCCTCATAGGCAAGAAAACATAAATATAAATACTGTTCATATATAAAACTGTTAAAACTTTATTTACTACCACCAAAACTAAAATACATAGTGATAAATCGAGAAAAACTTAAATAACTGACAATTATTGACACATGTCTGTAATAAAATGGCAATAGCAAATAACAACAACAATAGTAATAATAACAGCTTCAGTGGCAAAATTTAATAAACAGCTACCCGAACTAGGAGAAAGGCTTGTCATGTATAACGATTTATGTATATTTGTTACAGCCTGGCGCTGCTGCTTTATGTTGTAAGAAATTTTATTTTTTTTTATATTTATTTTGTTTATTTAAGAGCAGACACGTAAACGCAAAAGGAATTTCATTAAATATTTCAACAAAATTAAATGAATTGATTATAAGTTCCGTTGATTTAAATTAAGTTTGGTTTTCAGTTTGTGTTGCTTTAATTTTTTTGTACATACACATATACAAACATACCTATACATATGAGTACGTACACTTATATACAAATAGAACACAATTTTTTTTTTTTTTTTTTGTTAAATTAACTTTTATTATGAAATCAATTCTTTTTTTACTATCTGTGATTTTTAATTGAGTTAATTACAGACAAATTAAGCATTTCATAAGTGTAATGTTGTTATTGTTCAGTTATGCAGAAATATGTGTGTATGTGTCACTACATACAAACGTTAATACACACAATAAATAAAGAATATTGCATGTCATAGTATGTGTTCTTTATTTTTTTTTTTTTTATTATTATTATTTTACTGCATTAATATGGAATATTGTAAAATAGGAGATGTGTTTAGTTTAGGATCATGAATAATGCAATGAAAAATCGAAGCTCACTAAACTTTTAATATTCACTCTTAAATAATCTCAATTTGAAGCTCTGAAACAGTGGTGGCCATCGAGAGAATTGAGTTAGTAATAGTGTTTATGAGCATGTGTTAGTTGTACTACACTGATCGAAATCAATGGACGTAACACAATGCCGATATTAAATGAGTTTGTGTAGATTTTGTGTGAATGTTTATATGAATGCATAAAAAGGAAACTAGTTAACGAAGAATATGGTAAAATTTTAAATACATTTTGTTTTAAAATTTTAAATCTTATATTCTGAAAATGTAAAACAAAATGTGAAGAACATTTTGTCCCTTTTATCCATAAGTTTTAAGTTTATTAAATCAAATAAGTAATTCATTTCTTTAAAAACAAAAAAAAAAAAAAAAACACACCAAATAGCAAAACTGAAAAAGATAAGAAATTTCAAAGGTTATTAAGTGGTATGTTACCAAAAACTAAAAAACTTACCAGCCTGCAGTAACTGGATATTTTTTAAAATTTAAAAAAGAAAAAATGCATAAAAGACAGTTATAATGTTGTCAAATGGAGCCGACGTATATAATTTATAGAAAATGTTTAATTTATAGTTTATCAAGTCTTCGAAATTTTCTCAACATTTTTGGTCTCTTTTAAACAAATATTCTCTGTGTACCTATTAAAAAAAATATATATATGAATTTCAAAAAGCAATGCGACATAGACCTGCTTTGTTCAAAAGCTTTCATACGACTGAATAAAATTGTTGTTTACTTTTACTCTTTGGTGAGTATTTTTGTTTTCGTTCGGCTGTATACATATAAGAAGCCGAGCACCAGCGTGTTTGGCACGGCCTTCACTTCTCTGAAATGATGGCTGAAAAAGGGAACATCTTAAGTAGTTAAAAATATTTAAAAAAAAAAATATTAAATTTAATTTTAAATTTTTTTTAGAGTAAAAAATTTTTTAAAAAGTGTGAAAAAAGATCCTTAAAAATACGATCGTTTTTTAAGGATTTTTTTTTATAAATTTTTTTAACATTGTTGTTTTTATTTTTTTATTACATTTTTGAAATTTTAAACAATCTTATTTATTTGGCATTGAAAATTATGAAATATTAATTTGGAAAAATATAAGTAGAACTAAAATAATCAAATTCAAACAAAATAAAAGTATTTTAAATAAAATATATATAAATGACAAAATTAAAGTATATCAAAAAAAAAAAAAAAATTGTTAAGACATGCTTTCAGATTAAATGCGGGAACTACTTATCAAATCATTAAAAAAATGATAAAATAATGTAGAGTTGTAGCTAGTCGCAAAGTTGATGAAAATTCAAATACAATTATTAGCCACAATGGAAGTGTAAACAATAAATTTTTTGAAAAAAATGTTAATTTTTTTAAAAATATTAAAAAAAAAATTTTTTAAATTAATTTTTTGAAAAAAATAAAAAAATTGATTTTTTAAGAAAAAAAAATTTTTTTTTTAAATAATTGTTTTAGAAAAAAAATTTGTGAAAATAAATTTTTGACAAAAAAAAACCTTTTTTCTAAGCAATTATTTTGAAAATTCATTTTTTTTTTTTTGTGAGATATGTTGAAGTTAAATTTTTTTTGTCAATGACATAATTTATTCAGTGGTATCTGAAGTGTATGCAGAAAAATATGAGGAATATCTTGCTTTAAATTCGTAAAATTTAATTAGACTATAGACGAAACATGTTATGTAAACAATTTTTTTATACGATCCACACAAGTGTGCAGACGGTATGTATAAGTTTGTCGTTCCGTTTGAAAAAATTATAAAATAAATATATTCATAATATCGATGTTCATCTATCCGTCTGTGTAAATCACGATCATGCCCTAAATAGCATAGCTGGGTTGCTCCTTTTTAGTGAAAATGATTTATTCATATTTTGAGCATGTTGGTGTTTAAAATTATTAAAATCAGTTCAATAGGTCCTGATATATCAATGAAAATTAGAAAAGCAGCACCTGAAAAATATATGCATTTCTATGTTGTTGCTGTTATTCAAATTTATGTTTCTTGTGTTTGTTAGCTGTAATTGTTGCAGTTGTTATAGTCGTTGTATTTGCAGCATTTGCCTCTTGAGTACTTATATATCTTTATACAAAACGTGAGCATAGCTTCAATTCAGTCGGCTTAAATGCGGCTTGCCGCCACCGCTGACTATTTCTCTAGTGCTGGATCTCCTGCCGAACTAGGCGACGGCAGTCGTCTAATATTTATTTGCCACAATAATCTTCTTGATCAATTTTCATTTTAAAATATTAGAATAAAAAAGATCAGAAAACAAGAGTTAATGTGTTAAGCATCTATAATATTAATAAGCAAGGCGATTTCTTGTGACCGATATAAAAATTATAGTTAACAACCGACTTTGACCCAACACACCTCATTTGCAAGCTATTTCTTTTTAGTTGTCCGCCAGATTTACAGATTTGCAACTTATAGAACATTTTTTTGGAGTAATGCTCATTTAAAGTTGCTACTAACACTTACACAAAACACAAACTATGTGCGTATTTATTATAATTATCAAAAGCCATGTATTGAAATGTGTATTGGCTAAAATTGATAAGCATAACTTTAGGCTCTAAATTTTCCAGAATTTGCACTTGAATTTCGAGGGCTGGGCTCTGCTAGTTGAGTTCAAAATACTGCTAATAAAATTTAAATAAAAATAATATCGTGCGTTTTTTGAAGCTTCGAATAGCTGAAAGAATTTAAAATTGTCATAGACAAATAGGCGATTTCTTGTGACCGATGTTTTGTTCTACCGTTTTATCCCGATGTTGACCAAACATATATTATTTGAAAGGTATTTCTTTTTAGCCGTTTTGCAGATTTACAGATTTTTAAATTTTTTTCCTTTATTTTGAGTAAATTACATTTAAAGTTCTACTACCACATACACAAAATTTTACAATGCTGCGTGTGTGTTTATTAAATTTGTAAATGTGTTTGTAATAAAAATTAGTTTGTTTTTCTTTTTTTTTGTTGATTTGTGAATTGGCTATACTTGATTTGCATACCTTTAGGGTCTTTATTTAATGAAAAAATAAAATTTCGAGGGCTGGAATCTGCTAGTTTTTTTAATATTAGTATAATTTTATCGATTTCTTTTTCCGTTTACGCGTGAACTAGTAATGGAAGGCCTACTCTAATAATAGAAAAATAAGGTAATTTTAAAGATAGAAAGAAGTTAATTCTATCTGTGAAAAAAACCATCATTGTCTTTATAAAAAAAATAAAAAATTAAAAATTACAATAAATAGAGGTCACAAAAAAAAAACAATTAGACAATTTTAGAACTAAAAGGTACCCGAAACATTGGTTAAAATATTAATTTTAAAGGACAGTTGGAGGTTATCAAAGTTTCGGCACAGACGAATTTAACACTCTTATTTGTTTTTAATTAATTTTATAAATTAAAATAAAACAAGTAAGAAAATTATAGTCAGTCTAGATCGATACCCTGTAACATGGGATTCGAGAATTGCTCTTAGGTCCAAGTAATAGCGTAAGGCAAATAGGCATAACCAAAATTTGAGTGGTATTGTTATTAACTATTTTGCTGGCAAATATGAAAAATTTCATATCGGATGTCACATTGATATGGTGACTTGGTTGAAAAATGGACCAATCTCGACCATATTTGCTGAAGTCAAATTTAAAAAAAAATCTTTGGGGCCTTTGACTAAGAAGTGTCCAACAACGTCTCTTTGGATTAGTGTTCAATAGATGTAATAAAGACACACAAACCAAATTTTACCGGGATATGTACAATAATTTGGATCTTATGGAAATTTAAGTCGATCTCGAAGGGGTCATTTGTATGGGCACTATGTCAGAACATGCACCGAATTTCATTAATTATGACCAGTAAAAGCTTACATACCAAATTTAATCAAAATATGTTCACCTTTGCAACCTGTAGTTTGACTGCAAGGTTTAAATGGATACACGGACTGATGGACGGACAGACATCGCTAAATCGAAGTGATTCTGAGTCGATCGGTATAATAAAAGACGGGTCTAGGTCATTATACCCTGACCACATAGTAGTATAGGATATAACAATATCAATTATATTTTTATGTCCACTTATTTCAAGCTTTTGTTCTTTGTTATGACTTTCGAGGTTCTCACCCATTTTCTTACGAAATATACATATGTATTTTTAAACTCTCTTTTAACTCATACTCTCTATCTGTCTGTCTGTCTGTCGTGGGGCAACCCCATTCCCCCTTATCCAATTGATCTAAAACTTGACCTATAGTCTTTTTGTGACTACAGATTAATTTTGGGGTAGTCACGCACAGTCACGGAGTGATCTAAATGTCATTTCCCTTCAATCGATCGATCTGTAACTTGGTACACACACTTGCTGTGAAAAAGAGATTAACTCTGAATTAGTCACGAACAGTCACGCATAGCCACGCACAGTCACGGAGTGATCTAAATGTCATTTCCCTTCAATCGATCGATCTGTAACTTGGTACACACACTTGCTGTGAAAAAGAGATTAACTCTGAATTAGTCACGAACAGTCACGCATAGCCACGCACAGTCACGGAGTGATCTAAATGTCATTTCCCCTAATCCGATCGATCTGAAACTTGGTCCATTCACTTGCTGTGAAAGAAACATTAACTTTGACTTAGTCACACACAGTCACGCACGGTCACACACAGTCACGGAGTGATCCAAATGTCATTTACACTCATCCGATCGATCTGAAACTTGGTCGATGTACTTGCTGTAAAGAAAGATCAACTTCGACAGAGTCACGCATAGTCACGCACAGTCACGGAGAGATTAAAACCGCACTTCCCCTCATCCGATGAATTTGAAACTTTGTCCATAGACTTGATGTTAAAATAGTCACAGACAGTCACGGAGATATTCAAAACTCATATGCATAAGGAAAGAAAGAGTTTTAATAAAAACTTTGTTTTTATGGGTTAGATTATTATTCTTCTTCGAATTGCTTTTTATTCGAACCCAATATCGTAGAATATGTATCTTTTTTTTAAATTCAATATTATTTTTCCACAGCAAATATAAAGTTAATGAAACGTAAAACCTGAAACAGCCAAAATAGAGTGACTGGCATTAATAGCTCATGTTGTAATAAGTGAATTGCCGAATTGACAAAAGGCCTGTCAGACAAGATGTCTACAATAATTTCAATATCTGGAAATATCTCTTTTTCAAAAGCAGTATAGTATTGAGGACCCTGTAACGTTCTGAAGTCTACTTTGACTTACGTTTCAGCACCCATAATATCGTAGCAATTTTTTTTCCCAAAAGTTCATTTAGCTCTCTAAAACTTTCTAGCCCCATAAACAAACTACTAGCTACCGATTATTTTGAATCCGCAATATTGTACATTTAGCAATGGTATGCCGGGCCAAAGATACATTTAAAATTTTTAATTAAAGACTGTATTTTTATATTTTATGGTCTCCCAAAACAATTTATCTCATGTTCGTATTTAGATCGCTATTTAATATGGAGTAAGTTAAACAATATCAGTAAGTTAAACAAGGCCTTCAAAAATCTGGATTTTTAATTGACATCGAATGCGGACCCCAGGAGTTTTGCGATGCCGTCAGAAATTTCAAAGTTTATACACTCTAAAATTCTCCGGCCTTGCTTAATCAATTCACCTTAAATGTGTAGCATACTAACAAAGTCCTTTATAACCATCTTCAAAGACGAGCTTGAGTATTTATTTTTTTTAACATTTTCCTATAAATCTCCCTCTCTCCCTCTCTCTCTCTATTTCATTGTACAAATAATTGTTTTTGTTAACAATATACATATTTTGTATGCAAATAACTGTGTTTTTCATTTCTGTGTTCGTATAAAACGAACTATTGGTAGTTAATTGCAAGACATTCATTATTAATACAAACATGCTTGAACATGAATATTTTAAATATGTATGTGTTCTACGTATTTTTTTTTTTTTTTTTATATATAATATTCAAATGAAAACATTTTTATGTTTTTGCATTTTAACGTTTGTGCCTGGACTAGTTCAGTTTGTTTTCAATACAGTTTTTCGTAATAAATTTTTTGATTTTATTGTTCCTTGGCAATAATTGAGAAGAGGAAATTTTTTAATAATATGTTGATTGTTGCTGAAGTAACGCACGAATTACTTTACTTATTCGTCAATTGTTCAGATCAAATTATTATTTTTGTTTGTTATACGTTTTTAACTAAATTATCATTAAGAAACAAGTAAGAAAATTATAGTCGGTCTAGACCGACTATACGATACCCTATACCATGCGTTTAGAAACCCTATCTCTTAGGCCCAACTAACTGGACATAGAAAATAAGCAAAAACCAAATTTGAGTGGGATTTTTATTAATTTTTTTGGCTGCAGATATGAAAAAGTTCATATCGGATGCTATATCTATATGGGGACTAGGTCCAAAAATGGACCGATCCTGATCATGTTTGGAAAAGTCTCTTGTATTTTGCAAAAATATATACAAACCAAATCTGAGAAGAATCAGTGCAATATTTTTGTTTTTTAATAGATTTAAGTGAAGATCGGGAAGCAGGCCTATATGGGGCCAAAGGGATCATTTTTGGACTACTCATTAATGGATGTAATGAACGCATATAAACCCAATTTGAGTAAGATCTATATGACAATTTGGATCTTATGGCAATTTATGTCGATTTCATAGGGGTAATTTGTATGGGGGCTAGGTCTGAACATGGACCGATTCTCACCAATTTCAATAGCGTTCATCCCATGGACGATAAAAGCTTATATACCAAATTTCATCAAAATATATTCATATTTGCGACCTGCAGTTTGATTACAAGCTTTACATGGACACACAGACGGACGGACGGACGGACGGACGGACGGACGGACGGACATTGTTAAATCAACTCAAAAAATGATTCTGATTCGATCGGTATAATTAAAGATGGGTCTAGGTCAAATATTTTTGGTTGTTACAAACAGCAGCACAAAGTCATTATACCCAAACCACATAGTGGTATAGGGTATAAAAATTATAATGAATAAACAATACAGTCTGGAAAATATGTATGTTTTAGTAAAAAAAAGAAAGAATTTAAAAAAATTCTAAGCGAATGATTTTTATTTTTATGATAAATGAGTAGTACTTTTTGAATTGTCACTGAAAAAAATAACAATGGAAAAATATTTGGAAGAAAATTTAGAAAGGAATTTTGTGGAAAACAAATGTTGGGTAAAAATATTATTGTACAAAATATGAATCGAATTGAATTGTACAAAATTGTTAAAAATAACTCTTAAACTGAATAAATAATATTTTTGTAATTACACTGTTCACCAATTTTCGGACAGGTAGACAATGTAATTAACCTTTATATTTTAAAACCATAAACATTGGTTCAAAGTTATAATGGAACAGTTACAAACAACAGATTTAAATAAAAAAATAAACACATTTAATAGATTTGCAAAATCACTGTTTGCTTTTTTTGGGTTGTTGAACATAATGTAAGAATAGAATTTTCATAAACAAACAAAAAAATATTTGCAATTCGTGAGCAACTTTTTGAAAAAACTAACAAAAAATTAAAAAAAAAATCATAAATAACGCTCAAAATAAAAATGGAACAATATGTTATTAAGAGCAATATCTTAATTCTTGGACAAAGCTAATACCAGAGCCTACGGTCAAGCTAGAGTACTCGAGCTACTCGAGTAATAAATGAGCAAATAGAGCTCAACGAGTAGCTCGAGTATAAAAATTAACATTTTTCATGTTTGAAATCATGTAAAACGATACATATAAGTATTTACTAGAGCAAATGTAACTTTTCGGAATCGTACAAGTACCAAGAATATCATCCTTAAATTTTACTTGACTGTCCTACTGGCGTGGGCAAATTACTACTCGAAAAAGCTCGACGCCTTTCCATACAAATGAATGAAAATATTCACTTCATAGATTTCTGACTTCATTTAAAAAAAAAATCCCAAAATACATGGTATGATTTTATATATTTTGAAGTCAGTTACACTGATAGATTACCCTCCTAAAATATTAAAACATTCTGATAAAAACTATGGAGTGGACTAACTACTACTCGAAAAAGATCATCCACTTTCCACTCATATGTATGAAAATATGATCTTCGTATATGTTTGATGCCCATTTACAAAAAATTTTTGAAGAACACTTGGAAAAAGTATTTTAATCTGAATATATGTAGAGAATATGTTTTCAAAATTTCAAAGCATTTCGACAAAAATGTTGGCGTGTGGGAGCAACTACTCGAAAAAGATAGGAAATTTTGCAAAAAGTGTAAAAAAAAATTGTTTTAATTTTTTCACTACCTGTAATTAATTGACCATATTCACATATTACTTATAAAAAATTGTAAACCATTCCGACCAAAATTTTGGTGTCGTATAGCACTACTGGACTGATATTGGTCACTTTCTAAACAAATGTGTGAAAATATGCTCTTATTTGAAGTTTGATGATATTCTCCAGAAAATTTTCCACAATGATATAACAAAAAATTATATTCTTTAGACCTACGTATATAAAGAGAACACTTCCTTCAAGTTTCAAAGCATTCCGCCAAAAATTGAAGCTTGGACGAACTACTATGCGACAAAAAACAGAAACTAAAAAAAAATGTTTTCAAAAAAAAAATTGACCTTAGTCACAGATGACTCATATAAAAAATTAAGTAATTCCGAATAAAATTGTGTGTGAAAATTTGCTCTTATTTCTAGTTTGATGTAACTTAAAAAAAATTTTCCATTACGACTTGCTAAAATTTTTACTATTTGTAGCTGAAAATATATCGAGATAATCTTCTTATAATTTCAAAGTATTCCAACAATAATTGTGCTGTTGGCGAAAGACTAATCGAAATAGCTCGACCACTTTCCATACAAATATATGAAAAATTCACTTCATGCAAGTTTGACATTGATTTACAAAAAATATATTTATAAGGTACAAGTTTATGCTTTTTAAAGTTGGAAATATGAGTACATTACATACGCCAAGTT
Source organism: Cordilura impudica (assembly GCA_963682025.1). Lineage (NCBI taxonomy): Eukaryota > Metazoa > Arthropoda > Insecta > Diptera > Scathophagidae > Cordilura > Cordilura impudica. Next base: position 203,247,773 of record OY821521.1, read on the forward strand.
ATAACAAACTTAATGCTTGGACAAAGTCAATACTTTGTCGGTAAACCCTTTTGCTTACTCATCGATTTCAAACGGTTTAGCATTAACTTAACCAACTTTTCACAATATGAAGGTTAAATTCTTGCCCATTTCACGATGAAAGCAGCTTTAGAAATGGTATTTTTTTAAATTTTTCCTCAATGCAACTCCATACATGCTCGATAATATCTAAGGAGACTGGCGCGGCGTTTCCAAAATATGGAAACCCTTTTTCAATTTCCAATTTGTTAACAACATCCTTCATATTTGCCTTTAATATATTGAAGGTTTCCTGGCCCTTTAGCTGATACACAACCCCATACCATAGAACACATGCCATGTTTCACATTGGCACTAAAGTAGCTTCTTTCAAGCTCTCCATTCGCCTTCCGCCAGACATACGAGCGCCCATCCTATCGAAACACATTATATTTACTATTGTCCTTGAATAAACCTTGATCCCAAAACAAGAATTTCTTATGGCAAAATATTTTTTTTTCGGTTTCTCTCTGGCAACTCGGCCATTAAACCCGTGGTTGCTTAGTTTTATACGCACTGTTAGCATCTATTAAGAGATATTTTTGGACTTTGCAGCTAATTTTGGAGCACTCAAATATGAATTGCGCTTAATTTTCCCTACTAGCCATTGTTCGTCAGATCTGGAAAATATTTTATTTTTGTTTAGTTTTGGTTTATTTTCATATATTAATATATTAAATACTGTATTTGGTGCTCGATCTATAATTTCAGCTCTTTCGAGCATCGGTTTTCCTTCACTTGATAATTTTTTTTTTTATCAATTCTGTCAATTCGGCGACGTTTGGCGAATTCTCGGTGCCATTTTCAAATGACCGTATCCAACTGATATAAAATTATAACATGTTCTTCTCCCTATTACATAAATGACAAATTTCAAATTTGATAGCACTTTTGGACCTAATAGAGAATTGAAATAATAAGATGTTCCATTATTATTTTGAGCTTATATTTTGTAATTTTCTGAGCAAGAACTGTCTATAAATTTAAGTTCGCCTTTTAGGTCACACACTAATCATACCATAGTTTATATTAAGCGTTTTAATGCATTATGACTTTGAGCCACTGTAATTTTAAAGTTAATTGCTTCTCTTTATGACCAATATTTTTTATAATTTTTTATTTATTGTGTTTTTATAAAAACAATGATGGTTTTTCTTTATAGAAAGACTTCATTTCTATCGGACTGTTGTACGGTGTTATAATTTAAAAAAAGTTTAAGAAGAAATTTTGTTCAAAGCATTTTTCAAAAATAAAATCTGTTTTTCCTTCCTCTGTATCAAGCCACTAATATTTGATAAAATATTCAAAATTTGAGTGATTGATGTATAAAGTCTAAGTCCACCTTTGTAACTGCATATTAAGTGTGATTAAAAGAAATTTTTCTTTTAAAACTTTTTTATGCGTATTGTTTTGTTAGAAAACTTGTTCTTGCTTTTTTATTTTTTTTCAGCCTTTTAGTGCATGTTAACTGAATAATGTTTTCTATATGTTTTCCCAGAAAGCCCTGGAGGCAATCGCAAGCCATTCCTGACGGATCTAGTGGAGGTAGCACCAGGGTAATCATACAAACTTTTGTTCAGCTTGGCGACTGCAAATTTCAAGATCAATCCCTGTTTCTCTTTCTCTCCCTATATCTCTCCCTCTCTCGCTCTCTCTCACGCTCTCAGTTTATATCAGTACGGTTCAAAAATAAAAATGTAGTGTTGGTGAAAAAATGAGAATTGCACTGTAAGAAATGTTCAATGGGTTAATAGCAATGTAAGTATCTGTATGGATTTATTTTTTTAATAAAAAAATATGAAAATATAAAATTGTTTTAAAGAAATTAAAATTAAACAAAAATTAAATTTTTGAAAGAAAAAAATAAATATATATATACATTAGCCTTTTTTCCATTGTTTAAAAAACTAAAAGTTGTAGATTTTATCAATCAATATTAATGATTTCATTGTATTTACATATTAAAAAAATATTTTTAATATGTTAAAAAAAATTAAATTTTTGGAAGGAAAAAAATGCATTCGATCGAACTCGAATTTTTAAAAACATTTCAAATTTTATATTAAGTAAATGGGTTTTTTACATAATTCTATTAAAGATTTTTCAATATTCATGTTTTCGTGACAATTGCGTATTAGTGAAACATTTTCTAAATTTACAGAACTTAATATATTACGTTGTTTAGAACAAATAGATTTTAATTCAGTAAACGGTCTACCTTGTTAAACTATATCCAAGCTTATTAAGCTTGATATATCCTTTTATACATTTTGAATCAAACATGTTTTCTTTTTCATATAGTTTATTAACGCCATTATGGAAATAATGAAAATGTTGTTATAAACGTTTAAATTATTTTCCTTAAATGTTTTATTTCAAATAATGCATTTGGGATTACCAAACGCATTTGCTATCATAAAATATTTTTCGTGCATTGCTTTTAATTTTTTTCAGTGCAATAAAAAAAAATCAGCACACATCTGCTATACTGTTTCGGTGACGACTAAAAGCAAGAGCGTAAGAATACATGTGAGTTGAGCATGAACAATTGTTCTCTATGAAATGAACATGCCTGGTTTATATAGGCAATTGCTAGAGAATTGGCTTCGGCATAGTAAAATACTTTTTTTTTGGAAAATTTTCCTAAAAAATCGGAAAATTCTGCTTTTCTCCTTAAACGAAATTAGGTTATTCCGCATAATTTTTGGACTCAAACTTAGCTACATTAAATTGTCACGCGGAATATACCTGTGTGCCAAATATTAGCTTTCGGTCAACGATTATGGTGTCAAAGATTTGAAAATTAGATGAATAGACGGTTCGGAGTTAAAAATACTGGGGCGTCAATAAAAGACAATTACGGAAAAAAATAATAATGTTATGAAAAAAAATTTTTATTATTATATAAAAATCCGTTCTTTACCTTTGAGATAATACATTTAGATACTCATAATATTAAATAATAGGCTAAGCTATTTATTGTTACCGATGTTTTGTTCTACCGTTTTATCCCGATTTTGAAAAGTATTTCGTTTTAGTTGTTTACCAGATTTTTAGATTTTTATTTTTTTTTATCTTGAGTAAATTGCATTTAAAGTTGCTACTAACGTATACATAAAACAAGTAAGAAAATTATAGTCGGTCTAGACCGACTATACGATACCCTATACCATGCGTTTAGAAACCCTATCTCTTAGGCCCAACTAACTGGACATAGAAAATAAGCAAAAACCAAATTTGAGTGGGATTTTTATTAATTTTTTTGGCTGCAGATATAAAAAAGTTCATATCGGATGCTATATCTATAAGGGGGCTAGGTCCAAAAATGGACCGATTCTGATCATGTTTGGTAAAGTCTCTTGTATTTTGCAAAAATATGTACAAACAAAATTTGAGAAGAATCAGTGCAATATTTTTGTTTTTTAATAGATTTAACTGAAGATCGGGAAGCAGCTCTGTATGGGGTCAAAGGGATCATTTTTGGACTACTCATTAGTGGATGTAATGAACGCATACAAACCCAATTTGAGTAAGATCTATATGACAATTTGGATCTTATGGCAATTTATGTCGATTTCATAGGGGTAATTTGTATGGGGGCTAGGTCTGAACATAGACCGATTCTCACCAATTTCAATAGAATTCATCCCATGGCCGAAAGAGGCTTATGTACCAAATTTTATCAAAATATATTCATATTTGCGACCTGCAGTTTGATTACAAGCTTTACATGGACACACAGACGGACGGACGGACGGACATTGTTAAATCGGTATAATTAAAGATGGGTCTAGGTCAAATATTTTTGGTTGTTACAAACAGCAGCACAAAGTCATTATACCCAAACCACATAGTGGTATAGGGTATAATTATACTTATGCTATGTGTGTATTTATTAAATTTGTTAGTGTGTTTGTTAATGAGTTTGGTTTCTTCGTTCTCAATAATAATAAACCAAAATAGTGTTGGTTTGCAAATTGGCTAAGTTGAAAAATAAAGTTGCCTAGAAATTGCACTCGAATTTCAAGCGCTGGAATCTGCTAGTACTAATAAACAGTCACCCTCATTGAAGTATTTAATTTTCATACCATATACCACCTACGTCGTGAGGGTTTTATGAAAATCCTTGCACAAGCCCCATCCCTGTTTTTATCGACCATACAACGAATGTTATTGAAATTGGTAAAAATCGATGCATGTTCAGACCTCATGGGTTCATCTTAAAATGCCCAGGATCCAAAGTATAATGTAAATATGTGTTTATTACAACCATTAATTAGTACCCCAAAAATAAACTTTTTAGTCATAGCCCCCATATAAAGCAGATCCCCGATCTGTACTTAAATCTTAAAAAAAAAGAATTTAACAGCTTTTTCCCAAATTTTGTTTGTATATGTTTTTTTCGAAAAATAAGTGACTTCACTATAAGATGGGTTCACAAATGGAAAATCAAAATTAATCCAAACAAGACCCAAGCAATAATTTTTCCATTCAACAAATCTCCCTAAAGACTGCCAAGACGTCATCTTCTTATTGGAAATAATACCATAAATGTACTTAACGATGTCAAATATCTCGGAGTTGTCTTGGACAAAAAGCTTACTTTTAAACAACATATTACGTGCCAAAAAGGTATAAAATCATTTAAAGCATTATGGCCACTACTAAACAGAAGGTCATTTCTAAACTCCACAAACAAAAATCTACTCTTCAAAAGTGTTATAAGGCCGATATTAACATACGCGTGTCCTATTTGGAGCGACGCGGCCGACTGTCACCCAAAACGCTTACAAATTATACAAAACAAATGTCTTAAAATGATAAAGAAAAAACCCTCGAGGTATCCTACAAATCTTCTTCATGAAGAAACAGGTTATGAAAAAATTATCGATTTCATAAGAAGGATTAATAACAATTACTTTGCCAAAATTTAAAATTCCTCTTACCCACTGATAAGAGGATGTCGAGAAATAACGTAAAATTAAAAAGAAATCACCAAATTGAAAATTATGTGCTTATAGAGGTCTATTATTTCTATTAAAACTCATATAAGCACATAAATATTTTCAGATAGTATTTGAATCTATTACATCATATAAAGTTTCCTCCCATTTTCCTTTGAAAATCATTAACAAATAAAATAAAAACTATTTAATATCTTTAGATACTAAATATTATTTGTTGCAATATCTATACGTAAAAATAAGATCTCAAATTTGTTAAAATATGTAAATAAAAGAAGAATATATGTATAATTGAAAAATTGAAACTATAAGATGGTTGGGGTCGGTTCATATTTCGACCTATCCCCTAGCATCCGGTTTATACGTTCTCATATTGGAAGTTATCAAATTTATAACAATGCTTAACAAATTTGGTATATGCCTAGTTTCTATATCAAATTAGTTGGACCTAAGACCCTTTATCTAAACTCATGGCATACGGCATCGTATAATCGGTTATGACTGACTATAATTTTCTTACTTGCTTTAATTTTCAATTAATAGTTTCTGGATATTTAAATTCAAAACAAATAGTCTGTGTAATAATTCACATGAAAATATTTTTATAAATACTTTAACAAATGTTTGTATAATTAATAAGAGTTAAACCACAATTCCAATTATATTTGAACTCTTTTTGTTGTTTTTTTTTTTACAATTGTTTTAGTAAACTTCAGAAAATATTATATAAACTTTTCACAATAACAGCAACTATAATATAAATGAAAAAAGTAAAAGAAAAACTGAAACAATAGTACAAAATGCAGCATCCATTAACAAAGCAAAATTTAACTGATAGATGGGTGTAGACAAGATAGAAACACTTCCTTTCATAATACCAAGAAGAAAAAAAATCAACAACTTTAACAAAAATTGTAAATAAATGAAATTGTTTGTTAAATGAACTGCAATTGGGTGTCTGTTTTAAGATTTTTTTTATGGATTTATTTTTCTTGCATTTTGCTTCCTTTTCTTTTATTTTTTGCAAACTATTTAACGAATTTGGATTATGAGGAAGGAAAGTTATTTGTACGTTGTAAGCCAGTAGCACAAATATGTCAAAATGTGGTTCGAAATTAATTTATAATTAGCCAAACAAAATAAAGAGGAACTGTTTGCTTTTGTCTTAAATGCATTAATGACATTAAATAGACGATTATTAGATTAATTGTGATGAAACTCCTGAGGAAAATACAAATCATTTCATAACATTTGAAAGATTGCTATTAAAGAAAATATAATAATAACATGAGCGAACTGAAATTTATTTTAAAGAGTCACAAACTAATTAAGATTTAAAAATATATAAATAAGAAATAATGAGAAATACATAAATATAGTTTTGCATGCGTTTGAAATTAACGACAAATTGTTCATGCAATTTTATGTTAAAGCTTAATATGATCTTGCAATATCAGCTCCTGCACTCAGTCGATGATTTTTGGTACAACAACCAATTTTCTATGATCATTGCGAAATTAATGTTGGATCATCTGATGAATTGAATTTGGAAAACCAGAGAAACAAATCGAAGCGAGATGATCGATATACTCTTGTGGAGTTAATTCACGTGAAAAATATAAAAAATCAAAGAAATTGTAATATGAGAACAATTTTAGGCGCCCGAGCCATATCCCAAAATTTCGCTCATTAATATTTCCACTGTTATTAGATTAGAATAGAAGTTGGAAATGAACATTCCAAGAATTTCTTATTGTCAGATCGATATATTCCGCTCTCTGGTTTATTTATTTTTTTTATTTTAAAGTCAAAGCGCTAGATTAACGCCTGATTGTTGTTTAAGTTTTTATTATTGTTATTATTATTATTGTTTGTATTATTATTATTATTATTATTATTATTATTATTATTATTATTATTATTATTATTATTATTATTATTATTATAGAAATTAGTTTTAAATATAAACAGTTAGGCGTTTTCAGAGTAAGAATTCCAAAAAATCAAAACGGTGGAATTAATCGATTTGCCAAGTGCCTTATCCAAAAATATGAAAGTTTCTAGGCGCACGAGCAAAGTCTAATAATTCCGCAAAAATATACTTGCACTGTTATAAAACTGGAAGTAACGAAAAAATCCTTATTCATCTGAATAAATTTTCTTTCTTTTAACCCTGGACGGTTACTGTTCGTCGAATCGACGAAGCTCATTTACTCTTTATCATATAAACCAAAAAAAGGGACAAATTCGTATCGAATTTTAAGACTGAAAAAGAATTTTTATTTTTATATATTATTTTTTTCTTTATTTTTTAATAAAATGTTTAACTAAAAAACATTTTTCTTTATTTTTTACATTAAAAATCGTTCAGCTAGAAATTTTTTAAAAAAATTGTTCGTCGATTCGACGAAGAGTTACTTTAATGTACTAAAATGAAGAGTAACCTTCCAGGGTTAACGTATTTGATTTTTATTTTTTCAGAACTTACTATGAAAAACTTCGGAAATTTATGATGGAAGGGCACAGCACAGAACATGGAAGCAAAATTTCAGCTTTTAATTATTAAAAAAAGAACATATCGAAATTTCTTTCATGTTCGAAAAGCACCCAGGTGTTCAAAAATGTATCGATTGGTTGAACGTTTTCGGCAACAAGAAGCTGCCTGTGATCTTCCGCGTGCTGGAAGACCTCGTGCGATTCGAAATGCTGTGAACATTGCGCGGGTGCAAGCAAGTATTGAAGAAAACCCCCGAAGCTTCCGCCGGGCGACGCACATTGGGTTGAATCATGTCCAAAGTGACGCTTAACTCAGGGAATGGCGATAGAATTTTTTTATATTTTTTTTTTGATAATCTATGCCTTTCTAAACCACTTTTGAACATAAAGATTTTTTTTTATTTTTTTTTAATAAATGGAAAAATATATACTAAATTCTATAAATTGGAATTATTTTTTTTTTTAAATATATTATGATCAACAATTATTACCTTCACTATAATCATTACTGTCAACAACATCATAATCATCATCATCATTATCATCATCGTGATCATTATAATCATCATTATCATCGTCAACATTGTCACTTTCATTAACATAGTTATTGGAAGTATTAATAAATCCAGTGCGGACTATGACAACAGTGTATTTTTCTTTCCATATTTCTTGGACATGTGTTATATAATTGGATCCGAGCTTAGAAGAAACCTCTTTAATATATCTTCATCATTCTTTTCTCGACTGAATTTACGTGAAAAATTTTCTCTATAGTTTTTAAAATCCTTATTTCTGGCTTCCTGCGCTTCTTCAGAAAATTGTCCAATTGGCAAGAGGATACAAGTTATTATTTCAGGACCATGAATAAAAAATATATGCAATGTAGGTGACATATAATACCAAGGATACTTTTAAACAAAATACTTTGCAGAATTGTGGGCAAACTTTCTAAAACATTCAATGTCGATTTTTGTTATTTCTGCAGATAGCTCTGTATTTCTGAAGAAGCGCCTGGTGGTATTGCAATCATGGGAATTACCAAAACCAAGTTTTGGCTGGTCGATAGTAAGACCGGTTTTCTCTTTAAATTATTTCTGAATGCGTGATTTAGTTTCAGCCACGATTTTCTTGTCGTCATCTATCATTGCTTTATATTTTTTTTATTGGGAGTTTATATGCCAGGTGTAGAATGCATTCAAAAAATCTTATCCATCCATGAAGAACAGATAAACCGAACTGCAAATTTTCTGTATTTACCGGTCTCGCAATCATATCTTCTACTAAGTTGTATTGCTTACTTGTTGCATTACAAATGTAACACCTTCGGGTAGATGATGTTTCCGTTATTGCGTTGCATACTTTCCCCTCAATCATCACTAACATTAAAACGTGACTAACTCTTACAGATCTTTCTCCTACTGATGCAAATTAATCTAATAAATATTTTATTTCTTCTTCTACTCTTGCTTTTTCTAGTTTCCAGACGGTAGCAGTTTCTTTAGTGAACTCAATTTTCAGTGGTCTGCAAAATCGAGTAGATGAGGGTCAAGGGTTTTGCCAAATAATTTTGTTATTGCAAACCATTTTTAGTGGTACAAGAGATGTGATAAAAACCGAAGAATCACTGGCATCTGGTCCAAGGAATGCTTGCTTATATGAACTATGTCCGGAGCTTCCATCAAATCCCCACTTACTATACACAACGATTTGCGAAATTTCTTCGTTGTCTAAAGAATCAAACATGGATTTCTGGAGAAGAACTAAACGTTCAACCGTATGGTTAAGAAGGCCTTATAAACTAACTTGTGAATAAATTTCGTTAATTGTTATATATTCTTTTTTGGGATAGCATTCAAGCTTAGCCTTTTGAACAATCGTATATGACGGACATTTTTCTGGCGCAGCCTTTCTAATTACGTTATATGAATGTCTTGATAACCTTCCCTCTATTAACACAGCAAGAGCTTCTTCTGCGTTCAATTTTTGTGGTTTTACTTCTCTGAAGCTTTTTTGGTATTATTTAGCTTTTGATGGAGATGCGATAAATTCTTTTATTATTTGGGACGCTACGGCTTGTCCAGACTTTCTAAAAGACATTTGTGCAGCATGAGCTAACACCGGTAAAGGCGTATCGTCTCTTACTGTCTAACATTTTTTTGCTTTAGTTTTTTCGCTGCACTTTTCAAAAGAAAGCTCTCTATAACCTGTTTTAAAAGTGGAGGAACAAACGATAATGATGAATCCAACCAATTTTTATTATGTAATAAAAAGCGTTCATCATGCCTATTACTTTTTTCCCAACGAGTTTTAAACGCTTGGACAAAAGTATTAAATCTTGAACCAAAGTCGTTCATATCAGTAGGTTTAATTTCATTAGAAAAATATATACATGATCTTAAACCGAACAATAAAATAACTAATTATTCCAGTACAGATCAACAATACATAACAATAACAAGGTGTAATTCGTCTAATAATTTCTTGTCTCAGAAAATTAAATTTATCTTTTTGATTTCGAATATCTGCCTTTGCCATAATATTATAGAGCTCCCACCGTGAAATGAAAATAGTGTTGGGACTCGTTCCTAAAAAACAATTTGCAACTTTAATATATTCAAGAATTTCAATTATTTTTCGTTAATCCAATACCGATTACCAAACACAACTTACATCACTTTCAAAAGATTAAGAACATGACAATTTTGAAAATGTCAAAAGGTTTAAGTAAAAAAAAATTAACTTTAAATCTGTTAAATTTCACTTTTTGCTACTTCTTGCAAAAACACGAAAAATTGTTCTACTTTGACACTTCACTGTAGAAAAAGTATGTAACCTAGAATAATGATTGGTACCAGTAGCGATTACCAATTTAATATACTGTAACGCGGTACCCAAAATTGTAAGAAAACTTGAGTTTTAAAAAATAAATTAAGCGCCAATTTGAACACGATTCAACCCAATGTGCGACGTTCTTAGCAGTTGGTGATGTCTAGGCAACCTTTTCACATATAAGTTGGGAGCTAAAACCAAATGAAGCATAACTACGCAGTCAATTAGTCGCCGTTTTCAAGAGTTTCTTCACAATCTCATAATGAGCTATAAGGCCCATTTTCACTTCAATGGTCACGTGAATAAACAAACTTGCAGATTATGAGGCACTGAAAATTCAAGAAAAATTGTTGATGCGCAATATGGTGAGGAATAATTTTAGAAAGATCATATTTTTTTTTGAAAGCAACAAACAAGTTACGATTAACGTGGATGACATTCATTTACGGCCAATGATTGAAAATTTTTTAAGGCCACAGTTATAGAACCATACCGAATTCTGGTTCCAATAAGGTGGAGGCACAGCGCACACCATCCGTCCAACTATGGCTCTCTTGCATCAAATTGTCGGCTATCGAATAATTTTGTGTTTTTTTTTTAGTTTAACTGCGTTCGCTCGATTTAGCCGCTCCCACCCAACAACTTAAGGCCAATATCCATGAGGAAGTTAGGGTGATGGAGCACTATTTGACAGACGATTCTATTCAAAATATAATGTGAACATATTTCCAAATTAAAGTCTAAATTTTAATAAATACTAACGTTAAATTAAATCAAAAAGAAAACAGTTGTTTATTATATAAATCGTTACGTTATTTCTGCGCCACCCGATATAAATATATGTATAAATAATTTGTTTATGTTGTTTAAATTTTTATTTCATATTATTTTCAAAAAGATGCTGAATGTCAAGATTATGTTCTGTCAATTTTCACTGAAATTAATTTAAATGTTCTCAATTATTGTTGTTTATTTTCTGACATTGCAATCTATAATATTAATAGGCAAGGCGATTTCTGGTGATCGATGTAAGTTTGTCAGTTTTAATCCTATCTTGAACAAACATCCCTCATTTGAAAGATATTTCTTTTTAGCTCTCCACTAGATATACAGATTTTTATATTTTTATATTTTATACATAAAATTATACAATGCTGTGTTTGTCTTTATTAAATTTGTTAATACGTTTGCAAAGAGCCCTGTGTTGAATTGAAAAATAATTTTGGACATAAACCAAAAACGACAATAACGACAACAAAAAGTGTTGAATTGTGATTTGGCTAAAATTGATTAGCATACCTTTAGGGTCTTATAAAATAATTCATTAAGTGAAAAATTAAAATTTCCTAGAATTTCCAGTCGCATTTCGGGGGCTGGAAGTATATATAAAAGCGAAAGTATGTATGTTTGTTTGTAGCTTATAGGAGTTTAAACCATTGGACCAATATTCCCAAAATTTTTGCACTCTTACTGTGGTATAAGTTTTTTGATATTTTTAGTGGGCGTGTCACTTCCCCTAAAAAGTGAACTTTTAATATTATATACATTAAGTACTATGACAGGGAGAACTTTACGAATTTGTGTGAGGTCATCTGGTTAGCCATGTTAGTAGCCATGACTAAAATGGTAGGGATCGGATAAGTTAGTAGTGGGCGTGATATTCAATATCATATGTCCCCAGTACTATGACAGAGACAGCTTTGTATGTTTGTGTGAGGTCATCTATTATTAATGTGAGCAGTCAGACAAAAATGGGAGGGATAAGCTAATGGGAGTGGCACACTCCACATAAAGAAAATACTAAATGTCACATATGCGAAGTACTGTAATAGTGAGAGCCTTTGGACTTTTCGTGAGCCAATAAGTTATACATTTGATTAGTCGAAAACAAAATGTGCCTGAGCGGGCACCGCGAAAAACACAAAGTAAAATTAATGTCGTTAGTCAGATGAAATATGGGAGGGATAACATTAGTGGACGTGGCACCTCCTACACAAAAAAAAAATAACAAGTACATTAATTACCAATGTGAGTACTCATGGAAAATATGGGCGGAATCGCCAAATTCTAAAATCGCCAAAATAAAAAATCGCTAAAACCGAAAATCGAGAAAAACAAAAATCTGCATAAACAAAAATCTTCAAAATCGAAAATCGTCAAAACCCAAAATCGCCAAAAGTCAAAATCGCTAAAACCAAAAATCACCAAAATCAAAAATCGTAAAACAAGAATATTCAAATAATTTTCTAAATTTGAGACCAATCGTTAAGTGTTACCGGATTTAACTTGGAAAATCCATGTTTTCCTCAAGGGCAGCTAGAGTAGGAACGCTGAAAAATTTGATAATTTTTGCACCGAATGACAAAACAAAAAATATTGTATATCAGCAAGCATGAAAATAAAAAAATAATAAATAAATAAAATTAAATGTTTTAATTGTACAATACAAACTTTGTAGAAAAAGTTTATTATGAAAACATACATACATACATGGCACTAAGTCTCGGTAAGTCATAACGCATAACGACAGGGCATACTAGTGTATTCATAATTTAATGATTCATAGTTTTCCTTTTAAATAAATTAATTTCATAAATTTGAATTGTCATTTCAAAAAAAATTGTACATATACATATTCATATCAATCGCTTAAGTACAGCAAAAAGAGGAAAATCAATATTTTTTATTGCTAAAAATATAAAAAAATGTTTTAATTATTTTATAAATCGATCCCCTAATGATTTTTATAACTTTTTGTTGCTTAAAAAAGGGCTTTCTCTATTTATTGTTAAAACATAAATTTTTTGCAATGACGTCGTAAACAAAAAAAATTCCTTAATGGATTTTGATTGTTTTGTTGTTGTTCAATAAAACCAGTTATACATTTTCCCAGCTGCTTTATCATCATCCTACAGAGCATGCTCTTTGAGGCAGTCAAGTCTCATAATGATGTACATTATACATACGGCATGCGGCATGCCGCATGCTTTTTAGTTAAGGTCATGTGCAATGCTAGCAACCAACTAAAAAAGCTAAAGCTACTGTCTCATACCCAGTGAACTGACTAACTGACTGCCGATCGTTTCCATGTACTTCAAACGTTCAACGTCAATATCATTAAAACTTGTTTTGTCCCCTCAACCAAATGCAGCAGCAACAGCATATCACATGTAATGGTTGTTGCAAACGGCGAAAAAAAACTGAAGAAGCAAAAACAATTGCGCAAGAGTTTTAACAAAGTCATAACAACATTGATGCCCAGCTAAACATCGTAAGAAAAAAAACCTTTCGGAAGCTGTTGTCTTGCTTTAGTTTTTCAGGATTTGTTTCTTTTATTTTGTTAAGCTTAAACCAGACATCATGAACATGTTGTTTTTTGGTTGTTATGGATTTTTGTTTAACTACGAGTATTTTGGTTTTCGGACTCTTATGCCATTGCTTAGTCGTAGTGATAATATTGTTATGAAAATGTTCAAGTCGTTTCAATTTCACTTTCATTCGCTCACAAAAGCAGCTAAGCAACGGTTGTGTGGAATAGAAAACGTTAAGAAAAAAATATCAACAAATTTAAAGTTTTGTTATATAAATGAAATCCTTTTTAATCTCTGTTAAATGATCGTTGAAAAATAAAGTTTGACTGTCGTCGACATAAATCGGTATATATGTATGTACTTAAGTGAAAAAGTGTCAAATTTTTATTAAACTGCAATTAAGTAGATGTGTGCTATTAAAATATTTTAATAAAATAAAAATAAATAGCGGAAATTATTTTTTGCAAAAAGTTTAATGGAATTTAAAGGTTGGTGAAAAAAAGATGTATCATGTATCATGTATGTAGAATGTATCAAAACAATTGGGGTTCAACTCGCATTACTGATACCCCAGATAATAACTATATGAAAATTTTCAGGTAATATTTGTCAAAATTTTTATAAAAAAAGATGTCCTTGAACTATTGTGAAAAATATTTCAAAAATGTTAATGATCTTCAGTATCGGATGATCTATTTATATTTACAGGAAAAATCAAAAATATAAATATAGATATTTGTTGCAATAAGATTTTAAATTATTTTAAATTTATCACTATAATATTCGAATGGAAAGTTGCCATAAATATTATATAAAATTTAAAATCCCTGTAATTCTTAAATTACTGTTCGTAATTTATTTTTTTCATTTCTAAATATTAAATACTTAAAAGTCAGTAGCTGAAATATGTTTAATTTTAATTAAAACATAATTGCAAAAATTTTTTTAAAGCATGTAAAAGACAGTAAAATTGATAAGCAGTTTTTAAATATTTGATTAATAACTATTTTTTGCTCATTAAATAATATCTACATAATTTGGTGAGATGCATTAATATAGAAAAAACAATTTGACATTTTTTGGCGCCCGAGCCAAAAGACATATGCACTTCAATATTTGCTTTTTGAATACTTTTGTGTACTTAGTTATGCTGCAGCTCCTGAAAAACCTACAAAATACTCTGCTTAATTAAGTTAAAAAACAAAAATAGCCTTGGAAACGAAATCAAATGTAATAATTTGAATAAAATACATTTCAATATTTTAAATTAAAAGAAAGGGCAATTTTTTGAATAAGGAACAAAAGTAATAAATTCGGCTTTATTAAACCTATGATACTTTTCACATGGGTTCTATGTGTACATTAATATCGGGACTTATTTCACTATATATAACAAATGTAAAAAATTTGGTTAACCTAATATTACATTTTTACAACAAACACACTGCGTTTTTAGCATTTTTAGATGTATTCCATATTTTAGTTCATATCTTGGCACAAAGATGTTTCATTTACCCCATTTTAGATAGCAATCTGCTCGAAATTCTTGCAAACAATTTTGAGCAAATTAGAACAAAATAAATCAGCAAAACGGACATACGAACCTTCGGATAGATGGACAAACGCATATCGCCATACTGACTCTATTTATTATAAGGAGCAAGAATATATATACTTTATGGAGCCGCAAATTAATTTTTAAATGCGCTACAAATGGTGTATACCCTCTGCACAATTGTGCGGGGGGTATAAAAATTTATGATAAATTAAAAATTTATGATTAACAAAATACAAAATCACCAACCTCATCGAAAATTTCAACAAATGGGTCCGTACCGGGTAAAACTAACTCGAGTAGGCGGAATTATTTGCCGCTAGACTTTTTTCAAAGTCAGCGCTTTTTTTAGAGAAATTGTTATTTAAACTTCGATGTTAAGAAACCAAAAAAAAAATAATATTTTTATAAAATTCTGTATTTACTTTATACACAAAAATAATAATTAAATGAAAGATATTTTAAAAAAATATATTCGAATAGATTGACTGCAAAACGACTTTTCACAAATTTTTACACAAAATGTGCATTTAGCAAATTTTTTCTGCATAAATATTTTTAATTTTCGTCTAGATCATTTTGTAATTCCAACTCATGCGGCAATATAGCCCACAGTACCAATTCCAGACATTCAGTCACTTAATGGCTTGGTATACAGTCTTTCTTTGCGTGATATCAATGGGATTTTAAATTACAATGACAGTGAATGGTTTAAATGTTGGAAAAACTGAATATTTTGGCATTCTAAGGGCCATTATTACAACTTGCCGTTAGTTAAAGGCAGGATTTTGTCGGACCGATAAATGGCTTTACATTATAAAACTTTTATTTATTACTTTTTTATCCATTAAGTATTATTATTATTAATAGTAATAACAATAAAAAAATTAAAGTTGTAATAATACAAAGCTATTTATCGGGCAGACAAAATCCTGCCTTTAACTAACGGCAAGTTGTAATAATGGCCCTAAGTTCAAATTGAATTTTAAATATTGTTTTACAATTGTACTGGAAAAAAAAATGGTACAACTGTTTTTTCTAATGATTTCTTAATTATATTGAGAAATTATGTTCTATAACTAGATTTAAAAAGAGGGGTTACCTTACGGGCTATTTTGGTCAATAATCTGTTTTTATGTGTAAATAAAAATCAATTTAATATCATGTTTCTGCTCGACGTTTCGTTTGCTTTATTCAAACTTCCTCAGGAGCGAAAAGTTCACATTTTTTCTATGATATATTTTTAATAAGACTTTATGTATATTATGTTTACATACAAAAAAAATTAGAAATTCATTAGGAAATAGTTAAATGGTACATAAAGAACGAAAAGTAAAAACATATTGAAATTCATTGAAACTTATTATATATGTTCGTTTAATATTTAGTTGGACCTGCGCGAATGGCTTAAACTTTAGCCAAGCGAATTGACATTGAGCTAATTAATCTATGGAAAGTATACGGCAGACTTTTGCCCATTCGTCGGTTTTTGCTATTTTCTGATCTTTTAATATCTCGAATACCCAACCATTTTTATACATATTATTACTTAACATTCCCTATAACTTGTGGATGGGGGCATGGTCCTGCTGCAAGGTAAAATTGTCTTCATAATTTTCCTTTAAAAATGTAATAGGAACATCATCTAACAATTCTATATAGTTCTCCGCATTAGTTTTATGTAAATAAAATAAATGGTAGAACTTTCCCAAGTCCCGCCCTTGGCATAAGGGAACCATGTTTAAAAGTCCGTGCTACTGTAGTTCCAGTTTCTTTGCCTTTCTTCTCCCTATATCCCTGAAAATCATCCGCACTATCAAGAATGAAATTCTTTTCCACTCCTCTTCCCAAAAATTTAATTATTCAGCAAACGCTAATTTTCATGTTCTGTGCCTTGTAGTTAGTTAGGTTTCGGGATCAACAGCGGCTACACGAACACACGACTGCAAATGCTGCTGGCTGCAATTGTAGTCGTATAGTCAGCTACTTAATTTTTTTGAAAACGACAGCAACATATAACATCAATATAAACAGCTGTTTTTATACAAAAGCATTTTTATTTCAGTAGTGCCAATTATATATTTTTTTTTACTTTATTAGAGTAGAAAAACATACATGATTCCATATAAACTTGACTTAAGTATACAATTACTAATTTATAATGCATTATTATAACGTAAAAATAAATAAATAAATTTACTTAACACCTTTTGATTATTAATTGAATTATTATAGCACTTCTTTTTGAGATTAATTTTTTTAACAAAATAAAATATTTCATAGCACTAATTTGTTTTACATATTTTGTTATATTGTCAACACTATTTTTGTTTTGTAGTCAACGAAAATAGAAATTAGCCTAAGTTGACTACAGCAGCAAAAGTGGTCGTGTAGTCGTGTAGCTGTGTTGGTGTCAAAATAATCGTTTTCATATAAACGTGTGTATTTTATTTTTGACAGGCTGTGTTCGTGTAGCCGCTGTCGTCTATGTGTTTTATGCATAACTGTCACGTTTAATTTTATTCTTGATTTTATTTGACTTTTAATATGTATTTTATTGCGTTCGGTTATTACGATTTTAGGGCCAAGCCTTCTGATTGTTCTACAGGATATTGGATCTCGAAAGTAATTTTTATTCGTGGTTTTTCACTTATTTAATTTTAATGTTATTCCTCTTACTGTGACTCCAGGTTCTCTATAGACATCGTTTTTTGTTCACTACAATGGATCACTTGGTTCCACTTGACATAGTTGACTAAAAACATTTTAAATTCTAATAAAAAAAAAATTAAATTACTTTTTTATATTGAGCATGAAATAAATGTATTTATCAATAAAATTTTTTTATAAATATATTTTAATAAAACAAAATTTAATTATAAATTTTTTTTTATTAAATTTGTTTGCACCAATTCATATGAAAACTGTGATATGAATAATAACTAGCAGAGCCCAGCATTCGAAATTCGAGTGCAAATTCTAGGAACTTTTATTTTTTCATTCAATTTTTTTCTTTCAATATTTTTCCATTGCCAGGAAAAATGTTAATAGACATATCAGATATGCTAAAACCGAATATTATTCCAAACAGTTTAGCACTGCGATCAGTTCTCGACAGACTTGGAATACTATTCGCGAAATAGGAATTGGTAATGCGAACAACAATATTGCTTGCCAAGTAGATGCAAATATGCTTAACAGAACGTTTACCAACGCACCTGTAATTAAAGCAAATTCCACTTTTTGTAATTTTTCCTCAGACACCTTAAATACAGATAACAGGTTAATCAGCGAACATTTTCAATTTTCTTGCGTAACTCAAAATGACGTTATTTCAATGTGCTCTTTAATAAAATCAAATGCAATGGGCAGTGATGACTTACACCCAAAATTTATAAGATTACTTCTACCCCTGATTTTGCTGTATGTTACTCATCTGTTTAATATTATTATAATGTCTTGTATGTACCCGCTAAACTGGAAACATGCAAAAATTGTGCCCTTACCTAAGTCAAATGGAGAATTTAGACCTATAGCCATATTGTGTTTTCTATCGAAAGTCTTGGAAAAACTGTTGTATAAACAAATGATTTCATATGTCAATACAGATAATTTGCTTTGCAGTACGCAATCTGGTTTTCGTCAATGCCATAGCTGCGTTACGGCTCTTGTGGAAGTTAGTGAGAACATACGGCAAGGATTGGAAAATGGAAATATAAACTTTTTAGTGCTTCTAGACCATTCTAAGGCCTTCGATACGGTAGACCATTTACGGATACAGCAACCAAACTTATATCATCATGTCTTTCGAACCGCACACAATCAGTATTTGTAAACGGTGTATGGTCAGATAGATTATCCCTTACTAGGAGAGTGACTCAGGGATCTATTTTAGGTCCAATTTTATTTTCCTTGTTCGCAAATGATTTGCCAAAACAACTCTCCAATTGTAAGATACATTTATACGCAGATGACGTGCAACTCACTTTAAGTAGCCCAGTTCAGAATATTGCTTCAGGCATAACCCTACTAAATGACGACTTAAACAGAATCTACCTTTGGGCTAATGCTAACGGACTCTGTTTGGATCCACAGATATCTAAATGCATTGTTATACGAAAAAAAAAGTTTAAATCCCACCATTTCTTAAATGGCCAGAAAATTGAAATTGTTAATACGGCGAAAAATCTAGGGATAACTTTCAATAGCAATTTGACATAGACTGATCATATAAATTCACTGGTTGGTCAAACTTATGCAAAACTACGAGCTGTCTGGTCCACACAGTATTGCACCCCTTTAAGAACAAGGGCCTTACTTGCCAAGACGTATCTGATTGCTTCCCTGTTGTATGGGTGTGAGCTATTTGGAAGCGGTGATGCAGTTAGTAACAGGAAACTAAATGTCTTGTTTAATAATGTTATAAGATATGTGTATGGATTGGGAAGATTTGATCAGGTTTCCTCTGTTTCCAGTAATCTTTACGGGGTCTCTCTTGATAATCTGTTGAAAATTCGCACTCTTACATTTTTGCATGAAATAATAAACAGACGTACACCCAAATATATATTTGACAAAATCCGTTTTTTCCAATCGCCAAGAAACCGAAATATTGTAATTCCAAGGCATCAATGCCTAGTATCTGAATGGCAGTTTTATGTACATGCCGTTCGTCTTTGGAACAATCTTCAACTAAGTCAACAACAAAACAGCAATGCTAAAAGTTTCAAAACTTTTTTATTTGACTTTTTAAATAGTCTATTTTTTATCAATATTGTTGTATTATACTAAAAATGTTATGTTAATAATTAATTATATTGTAAAATGTTTTCTTTGTAACACAATACGTTCCTGTATTTTAAATATAAGACTCTATCTGGTTGTACAGGAAATGGAATTAAATAAATAAATAAATTAGTAAATAAATAAATAAATTTGTATGTATAAGAAATGTATGAATATTTAAATAAAATTCATTATATTGTGAATTTTTAAATAAAATTCATTATATTTCACTACAGATATTTATTGAACACCCAGAAGATAAATAAATGGGTTTGTTTATATATAATTTTATAAGAGCGTAAAGGTATTTTAGACAATTCACAGTTCAACACAGGACTTTTGATATACAATTTTTGCAAATACATTAAAAAATTTAGTAACGACCTCAAATGATTATTACTCAAGAAAGAAATTACCAGATGGTACACATCTGCAAAGATGGTGCACACCTGCAACCAAATACCTTTCAAATGGTATATTCCTTTTCAAAATCGGTTGATAACTAAAAGCGTTGAAGAGGTCACAAGAAACCGGCTTACTTATTTATATTATGGAAATATTATAAATTTAAAATAACGAAATCTAAAAGAGGAATGTCAAAAAAGATCATGAGTTTTAGTTAAGTGATAACAGCGCGTTGCAAAAAATTAGTGAAATATTGGGGAAGGCTAGCCAATTTTGAAATATATAATTTTATTAGCTCGTACCATATACCCATTTACATAACTGTATTGTTATAAAAATTTAAATGTAAATCGAAAATAACACTGTGAGACAATATTACATTTTTTTTATACTGGACTTGAACAAGACCACATACAAAGAGAGAGATCTGGGCTTTAATCCTTTTTAAAGGATTTCAAAATTTTAAGGATATACAAATTTCTAAAAATTTATATAAATATTTCTGCCATCAGTTTATGACAATATGGGTATCAAATGTAAACTCAGTTTTCACTTGTTGATCTTTTCTTCTTTATAAAGGAGGAATGAATTTAAATTTTTCCATCAAATTATGGAGTGTGATCTCTGAAAATTAAAAATATTTGACCTAGACCCATCTTTTATTATACCGATGACTAAGAATCACTTTGTGAGTCGATTTAGCGGTGTCCGTCGGGCCGTCTGTCCGTCTGTGTGTCCATGTGAATGTTGTAATCAAAATACGGGTTACAAATATGAGTATATTTTTATGATATTTATGCCGGTTTTCCCAATGTATCGTCAAACTGCCTGTTACTTAACCAGGACATAAATTTATTGGACCGATAAACTGCCGGTTAACAATTTTGGTTTTCTCAATGTACCGACAAAAACATTATTTTCAGTTGGCAATGCCTCTCAAAATACGTATGAAAGTTGGGAGAACTATTTCCAGTTGGCAATGCCTCTCAAAATTGATATGAAAGTTGGGAGAATAATTTATATGTACGATAAAAAAAATAATTGGTAGATGAGTGCCGGTTAGCTTTGCGATAAATTAGAAGCAAACCAGACATTGAGAAAACCAAATTTCTTTAATCGGCAGTTTCTCGTTGGGATAAAAGATAATCGCCTATTGAGAAAACGGGCATCAGTATGTAAGCTTCTATCGGCCATACGATGAACGCTGTTGAAATTGGTGAATATTGCATCATGTTCAGACCTAGTTTCCATACAAATGACCGATCAAGATCTTCACTTAAGTCTATCAAAAAACAAAAATATTGCACAGATTTTCTAAAATTTTACTTGTACATGTTTTTGCAAAAAGTAAGTGACCTTACCAAATATGGTCGGATTCGGTCCATTTCTCGACCTAGTCCCCTTATAAATATAGCATCCGATATGAATTTTTTCAGATCCGAAGGCAAAAAAATGAAATACAATGCCAGTCAAATTAGGTTTATGCTTATTTTCTATATCTAATTAGTTGGACCTAAGAGATAGGGTCTCTGAACGTATGGTATCGCATAGTAGGTCCAGACCGGCTCTGATATCCTTACTCGTTTTATTTTGATATATCGGGACGAAAAGTTTTAAAAAATTACTTTAAAATGTAAATCCCCTTATAGCTTCTCTCGAATGCTTGCCCAAATATTATTGGTCGATATGTCAGATTCTCCACAAATCAAAAGTGTTCATTTTGCTCCATATTATTTCTTTATTATTAATTCTATTTTTTTCCTATCTTTATTTTTATAACTTTATTCTAGAGACCATCTGTATTCCAAATATTTGCAAATCAAGTTTTGAGATTAACTATCTATGATCTCCACTTTTATGTGTATATGTTCCTGTTCAAGCCCCATAAGTAGTGTCGCAAGATGTAATTGATCGCTATGATGCAGTTACCTTGAATTTTAAATCGAAAGCATTAACTTTGAAAAATGTCACAGATGTTAGCACCATTTTCTTACACAGTATTTTTATTGTTTTATTAAAAAATAATAAATAAAAGATAACTTGAATACAACAATTAAGACATAATTTGTTTATAGTTAAATTTTTTTACGATTATGTTTCGTTTTAAATTTCCATAGAAAAATTTAAACAATAGAAATTCATCTCAATTTGTTTACCCTATACCACTATGTGGTCAGGTAATAATGAGTTTGTGCTGATGTTTGTAACAACCAAAAGCGTTTGAGCTAGAGCCAGCCTTTACTACACCAATCGATTCAGAATCACTTTTTGAATCGATTAAGCAGTGTCCATCCATCTGTCCGTCTGTGTCTGTGTGTTCATGTAATCAAAATGCAAGTCGCAAATATGAAAATATTTTGATGAAATTTTTTATAAGCTTTTATCGGCCATAGGACGAATGCTATTGAATGATCAGACCCAGCCCCCAAACAAATGACATCTGTCCAACCGACCAAAATATGGCATATGTAGATTTTGCTAAAATTTGGTTTATACGTATATGTTGTCGAGAAAAGTACGTGAATTTACTAAATATGATCATGGTCGATCCATTTTTGATGCAGATTAATTTGAATTATGTTTATTAAATCTGATTTATATTTATTTTCTACATTCAGTCATTATCTCTAATAAGTTGGAAACGCAACTTATAGTGCATCGTATAGTCGGCCCAAATCGATTATAATTTTCATATACGTTTTGACATGAAATTACAAAATTTCATTGAATTTTAAATTTGCCTTCATAAAATTGAAATTAAGTTATTCTCGTATGTGAAAATAATTGGGGAGCGATAAGAGAAGTCACAAAACCATGACTTTCAATGATTTGTTATGGCTTTTTTTTAAATTATGGCGACAAACTTATGCAACTTCATATATGTATAATAGTTTAATAAATCAAGAAAGTAAACAAACCAAACTTATGACACTTTACACGGTCACTGACACCGCTGAACATTGAGAAAACTTGCGTTTAACGAACCCGAAAAATAAAAACAAACTCATACATTGCTTTTATACATCATAGTTACCTTAATGAATGTAACTAGCTAGAAAACCTGCTACACATGTCTGGGACTTTTATAGCTTGAAAGCAAAAAAAAATATATAAAAAATTTAATAATATTTTTTATATGTGTTTTATTGTTTCTTTCAAGTAACTATGAAATAATATTTATAAAGTCACAAATATTTAATCTAAATTTTTAATTTCTTTTCGTTTCAACAGTTTGGCAATGTTACGAATATTTCTAATACCAACTGTTGTTGTCAGTATTTTCCTTTTACTTACCACTTTAACATCCATAATAGAAACGGAAGCAACATCTGTTACGACATCAGCAAAAACAACAACAACAACAACAACTGCAACAACAATTGATACAAAAGCGACAACAACATCGAAAACAACAGCAACAGCTCAACGAGAAATTGCAAAAACATCAGCTGTCAACAAATTCTTAAATAATGCAAAAGAAACAACAACATCATTGTTGCCCTTACAGCCACCTTTGAATTTGACATCAACAACTTTGGCAAGTTTAATATTAAGCCAAAAACATGAACAACAACAACAACAACAGAAACAGAAACAACATCGACTTGTACAAGTTCTCAAGGAAACGCAACAATTTCAAGAATATTTATTAAATGAAAATCTAAATGAAAAACGAGAAACTAAGAAAAAGGTAAAAATCATTTTAAACCAAGAAATTTGCAAACCAAAAAAAAAATATTAATGAAAAGAAAACTGAGAATTTTATATAAAACTAATATGCCATGTCATGCTTCGCATCTACTAACCGAGACTTATTGACATTTATGTTTTCATAATCAATTCCTCCTACGAACCCTGCATGTACAACTCAAACATTTTATTTAAAATTTTTTTTTGGTTTCAATAATTGCTAATTTTGAAAACATTTTTTGTTTTTTCATTCGTTGCAAAAATTATCATATTTTTCGGCGTTCCTACTCTGGTGCAAGCTAATTAGTTATGGCTGCCCATGAGAAAAACATGGATGTTCGAAATTAAAGCTGGCAACACTTAACGATTGTTCTTGAATTTACAAAATCATTCGCCATTATTTATTTGAACGATTTTTGATTTTGACGATTTTTTATTTCAGCGATTTTGGATCTTGCCGATTTTCGATTTTGAAGATTTCTGTTTTTGGAGATTTTTCTTTTCGTGATTTTTGGTTTTCGGGATTGTAGAATTTTGCGATTTTTGAATTTGACGATTCCGCCTATATTTGCTACACTACTCAGTTTGGTAATAAATGTAGTAGTCAAAAGTTTTCAGACTGTCGCTTTCATAGGCCTTGATATTTTTGTTGTAAAGGATGAGCCACGCCCACTAATCCCATCCGGCCCATATTTTATCTGACTACTTACATTAATATCTCATGGACTAGTACAAAGTGTCAAGGCCTTCCCTTTTATTACATATAACTCGAGTAATATGATATTATATATTTACTTTGTATGGGCGGTGCCACGGCCGCTGCCTGATCGCGTTCATTTTTTTCCACCAATCGCATGAATAACTTATGGGTTCATGGAAAGTCCCAAGACTCTCTCTATGACAGTACTTCAGATATACATATGACATTTAATATTTACTTTGCCCCACCCATTGGTCCCATCTCACCCCTTTTCGTCCGACTACTCGCAATAATAATAGGTGACCTCGCACAAAATTTGTAAAACTCTCCCTGTCAAAGTACTCAATATATGTGATATTAAAAATTCACTTTGTATTGGAAGTGCCACGCCTACTAAAAATGTACAAAATATATAGCCTATAGTTCCTTCCAGATTCATACGATGATCGGTCAAATAGTTTAGTCTCCTATAAGCTACAAATAAACAAACAAATATACATACATTCGCTTTTTTTTTTTTTTTATTTATTAACCAACAATCAGGGGATGCCCCCTACAGATGCAGTGCATTGTGTTGATCTCAGGAAAATAAGTTTTGGGAAGGAACAAAAAGGGAGTAGTGTTTGTGGATATTTGACTTAAATTTTATTGGATTATAACTGTCAGGAAAGACCTCTGCGGGGCGTTTATTCCACATACGACTAGTTCGACTGATAAACGAATTCTCTCTGTAATGCGTTGTGCAGTCAACTGGACAATAAACTACAAACGGATGTGATCTACTAGAGAAGCGGGTAGAGCGAACCGAAACTCGGGCACTTGGAATAAGTTCGCTAATCTCAGAAGAACGTTTCCCATGGTAGTATCTATAGAACAGTGATACACAACCCACATTCCGACGATGTTCCAATGAGTCAATAGAATTGGATACCGTACTGTCATTGATGAGCATCAACGCCCTCCTTTGCACACGGTCCAGTAGCTCCAAAATAGACTTTGTAGCTCCTGCCCATATATGGCAGTTGTATTCCTTTTTCGGTCGAATGTAAATGGTATAGATTTTAAGAAGATCAGAAGGAGTGAAGTAATTTTTGCACCGTTTTAGAAGAAGAAGCAGAGTTGTTTATTATATAGATTAAGGTTACGTTAAGAAGTGCTATTTTTCTTATTTATTTTCAAAAACTCCTGAAAATTTGAATTTTAGTTTAATGGCTCGATTTTCATTTCATATCATACAGAATTTTACATTTCACAATTTTGTAGCGCCATTTTCTAGAAATGAGCGTGCAGCCCTATCTATGCTATTTTGCTCGAGAGAAAAGAAGTCTAGTTTCAGATTGAGTTCTTCTCTTATCAATTCATACAGTAGACTTCCCATTAGTATTCTGTTAATCAACCTTTGGTGAGTTTAATTAATACATGTTCCTTATTTAATAATACGCAACATACCTCTCGTCCCACGTGACGCGGTCTTCTTTCCGAAGCGCTATGACCTTGGTGATCACGATTTTTGCCACAGCCGGTTTTCAAAATAAATCCATTATTCGTTATGCATCACAATTTGATATGAAAACGATTTCCTTTCATGGAATGTCAGCACCATTTCACAAGTGAATTTTCTTTTTCTTTTTAACGTCCATTTATATCACGTGAGACCTATTTACCGAGTTTTTTGATCATTCTCATTGCTCGAAAACGTCTGCTGATTGTTTCTTGTGATGTAATCTTTCTGCTAATTTCCATTGAGTTAAAGTTGGGTCATCATTCAGTATCTCCTGCAGTTACTTGTCTTTCCATTTTTGTGATCTTCCAGGGCGCTCACTGCCTTCCACATAGAAATCACGACTTTCAAATTGCCGAAAGCGTGTCTCATATGATCTAAGCGATGGAGCTCGTTCACAACGTGTAAGCAATAAGCAAAACTCCTGAAGAAATACATAATGAAACACACCGTGATAATCGAAGAAAACTGTTAACTAAACTTGATTTTTGAACGACTTTAGTGTGAACTTTCCCGTCATTCTTCAACTTTTTTACCATATTCGCTTGAATTTTTGGTTATTTAGGAGTCGCAGGCATAAAATAAACTCTTATCGCCCACAATGACGCGTTTCAAGCAAATCTGGCAGTCAGAAAGGATTATTCGCGAGATACTAGTAGACTCTCTTTTTAAAAATATTTGAGTATTTTTTTGAAACCAATCGAGATATGGACCATTTGAGATCCTAAATATCTTCTTATGTCGACTGATCTCTTTGAAATGTCAACAGTATCAGCAAAATCTTTAATTGCAAATCGAAGATATTTTGTCACCAAATCTTTGATTTCCCTAACGTGTTCGCTCTTTGCCTTTTTAAAACCATTTGTATCACTACAAGTCTTCGGTACAAAAACCAGCACGACTATTGAACAAATGGAACAATTTGCCTGAAATTTGGCACAGATATCAGAAACTGTACTCTAACAAGCCCTCTTAATTCGAGTCAACTTCTAGAAAATTTTATTTTTTCACTTAGTATATTATCCTATAAATCCTAAAGGTATGCTAATCAATTTTAGCCAATTCGCAATTCAACACTTTTTATTGTCGTTATGGGTTTTTGTCCAAAATTATTTTTCAATTCAACACAGGGCATTTTACAAACACATTAACTATGTATGTGTTGATATTAACTTTAGATGCATTTTACTCAAAAAAAAAATAAAACTGTAAAAATCTGTAAACCAGGTGGACAGTTAAAAAAATGCCTTTAAAATAAGGGATGTTTTGTCAAAATAGGATCAAAACTGACATACTTACATCGGTCACAAGAAATTGCCATGCCTATTAATATCATAGAATTAAGTAGGCACACTATTGATTGCTTGACAATTGTCGGCGATATGTAAGTAAAGATCTTCCAAATCCGTATTCGTTACTCTTAAATTTGCATATTTCAAACCTATTTTAGTTCCAAGTCCGAATTCCATAAGTCATTTTAGCCTGATAAGTAATTGTTGTTGTTATACCTCGGGAGATTGTAAAATTACGAAATGTATAAATTTTTAAAATCAAAGCAATTTCAAAAGCCGAAAATTTTAACGAAATTTCCCGTTGTTCGTACTCATTGAAAATAAATTGATAAGCGCATCTTTGTGCAGTTCTAAGCCTTAGACAAGTGTTCACTTTTCTAATCGCAATTCTTTCTTCTTACAGAATCTGGACTATGCTTTTGTTACGGTTACATCCCCAATTGATATTGTGACACCAGAGTCCTCCTCAACTCATGCCTATATACCATTCGATTTGGATTATAATGATCCCACAGAAGAGAAAGCTGCAAAATCAGTAACGGCCCGACAATCAACAATAAATCATGTTCTAACCAATCTCTTTCCCAAAGGATTTTCCAATATCTTTCGATTTAGTTATGCCGATGAGGTCGACACCACTTCTACATCAAGCGCAACCACAATGATGCCACTAATAAGATCCACTCCAATGCCGTTTAAGCCAGTACCAACCATAAAGCCTAAAGAAGAAGCTAAAATAGAATCAGAGGAACCAAATAACACAAATTCAAATGAAAAGGAAAACGATAAAAATTTGACCCTCATTACTATGTCAACTACAGTCACAAGAGAAACCCGCCGAGAAATAAGTCCTGGTCATACAGAAATTGTAGTGGAGAAAATAATAACCGAACCAAACTCCAGTAATTCAACTGATGATTTCAAGGATGGCAGTAATTCCATAAGTAAAGATGATTTGCTTCGAATCAATAGAGCAGCCAAAGAAGCTTCTGTTCTGCCCAGTCTCTTGGTGAATCCCCAATACAACTGCTCATCCAATGAATCGGCCCATGCACCTATAGTTATACTAAATGAAAATGACAATGATGATTTTGTTGAGGCTCCAGAAGATGATAATCAAATAGCCGAATCTCAAAATGTTATACATCAGGTGTATCAAAAAGTACCTCCACCAGAAAGTACAAATTCACAAATAACCCAAAATCATCAATACAATGTTCGGATTATCCACGATGACACCTTGCGAAAGGCACAAAATGATGAATCATATCATATTGAAAAACAGCCACAAAGACATTCCCCGTCATATCAATCGTTTGTTGAACAAAGTAAATATTTACAGAATTCTTTGCAAGAAGCACCGTCTAGAAAATTTTTGAAAAATTTCCCTCAAATGCCACTGTCGCAAAACTCAAACCCAACACCGGTGCCTAAAGGCAATTTCCATTACGAACAAAATGAACCAAAGAATTTTATACAAACTGTGCCACCAGCGGCTCAATTACAATATATACAATATCATCAGCCGCAGCAGCAAGAACAACAGCAAACACAACAACATCAACATTTAGATACTCAAATTAGCCATACCCAGCATTTAAGCGACAAAGATGTTTATCAAACTATTAAATCACAAAAGAATGAGCCGCAAGCGGGAACACCTGTTAATTTAGTTTTTGTTACTTTGAATACTCCAGCACCACCTGCCCACGACACACCTCAACAATCACAGCCTCTTTCACATGAACCATTAACAGCTCCTTCTATAACTCTTAAATCTCCACATGAATTCGTATCCGAAGCTTTGGGCCATAAACCCCAGCCGTTAGACGATCATCAAACACAAGAAACAGTAGATCAACCCAAACCCAGCAATGGTGGCTACACATTTGTGGAAGTACAAAAATCCATAAATATTCATAACAAACTGATAACTGAAAAAGATGGACTTCTTGTAGAACAGCATGAGACCATTTATCCGGAACATCAATACCGTGATAAACTAGAACCCCAAACACATACAGCACAAGATGAACAGAATACTCCAAATGATTATGTTTCGCTTTCGCAAAATCCCATTCGTGTTGAACAGTTGGATGAAAAACCGAACTCAGAGGAATATGAGTTGGCAGCTTCTCTTAAGGAGGAACAGCAAGCTATTAGTCCTCCTCAAGAATTGGCTGAAATCGGACCCATACAACAATCAAAACTTGTACAAGAGAGTCATTTTATAGAAACACCTTTAACAGGACAAGAGCATGGCTCTTACGGTCAACAGCCAGAGAACCATGAAGAAAATCTTCATATAAATGATCAGCAAATATACTCACAATATCAGGAGAATAGTCATCATTTTGAGCATGGCGCATACACACATGGCGAAGATCATCGGCCAGAAAACCATGAGGATCATCAAATACAACATCAGGAGCAAAATCATCAAATAGATCACAACTCATACCTTCCTGCTGAAGACAATTATCATCATGAAGATGAAAAAGTAGTAGAACAACAACAGTCAGAGCAGCATCATCCAGAAGAGCATCAGCATTTCCCAATACCATCTCAAGACCCCTATCAGCCACCAATACAAATACCATATGCTTTACCGCTGAATGATCAGCAACATTATCAGCCGCAACAACATCCTCCTTTGGTTTATCAGGAGATCATAGAGAAGCATATACCTGTGCCCTATGCTGTACCAGAACCCGTAGGTGTACCCGTACATATACAACATTTCATAGATCGTCCCTATACTGTAGAGACCATAGTTGAGAAACCGGTACCATATCCAGTAGAAAAAGTCGTAGAAAAAGTTGTGGAAAAGCATGTGCCAGTGGAGGTGGAAAAAATTGTTGAGAAGCCAGTAGAAAAACTAGTCAACAAATATATTGATCGTCCAATAGCCATACCCATCAAAATTCCAGTAGCTTTGCACATACCCTCACCGTATGGTCATTCTTCATATGGAGCTAGTTCACCTCATTTCCCTTTAACACATGCTACAGCAGATAATGCCACACCTTTTGCTCATGGCGGTGGAGGCGGTACGTATGCACGTGTACCCACCAAAGTTTTACAATCGTACTATACGAAAATGTTAAAGAAATTGGTGCCACAAATGCAACAAGCCTACAAAAACTCTGCCTTGGCATCAAAACCTAAGACTTTGCCCAAGACGGTGCACAAAACTTTGCCCAAATCGTTGCCCTTTATCACACCGAATCCTTATAAGAAATTGAATTATAAAATATCGGATATGTTGTACGATTTGAAACCACCACCAGCCCGGCCCAGAGGATCCAATTGGGATTCGGGGGCACGTTATCAATATGACTACAATACTTTGCCTCTTGATATGACAGCCTCCTCGTCGATTGATGTCGGTCAGCAAGCAGATCGTCCTGGACAAGGTTATAAAACCAATTTCGATGAATTTCAAAGATGGCGTAATGGCCATAATTTGAAAAGAAGTCCCGACTTTGGTCGCAACTTACATATGGAATATGGTTTTAAGCCGCCTTTAGTGCCATCGCTGGAAATCGATGAGAAGGGTATACCTTTAAAGGCTGTAGCGGATGTAATGGAAGCTAAAGAGGCATAATAAATAAAAGAGAGTCGTAGTGAGAGACAGGAAGTCGAAAAAATATGTAATTTAGGATTTAAATTAAGCTATGAAGTATACGAGACAGATAAATATCGCTAGAGCGATTACAAATAAAGATATTGTAAAGAATGTTTATTTAAGCAAAAACGAACTTGTTTGGAAATTTAAACCACAATTAAGATATTTAAGCAGAAATAACTCTGAACAAAGAGAGCGCTTACACTAAACCGTGAAGATGTTAAAATTATTTATTTCTATACTTATTCAACTTTGAGATAATATATAAATGTTGATTAAATAAATAATAATTTTAACATCTTCACGTCTTAGTTTAAAATTAAACTAGAATACAATAGATAATAAGCCTTTTGAGCAGAAGAGCGGATACAAATACAAAATAATTTATTTAAAACTTAAATTTCACATGATTTTGATTAAATTTAAGAATATTGTAGCGACTATAAGATAAAGACTCAGTTTTGCAAATAATATTTAAAATTTAATTTCGTGCCAAACTATTTAACCGAATTTTTTTATTATTATTATTTATTATGCTAATGTAAAAATAAGGTGCTTAATTGTTTCAAAAATAAAATGTACACATAATGAGTAAAGTTGGTTAATTTATTTTAATAAAAAAAAATGCCACAAATTGAAAAGCAAAATATTGAAGACAATGAAGACTGTATAATACCCTAAACCATGCGTTTCGAGAGAGGGTCTTGGATCCAACTTAGCTGAGGCAATAATTGGATATAGAAATTAAGCATAAACCTAATTGTAGTGCTATTGTTATTAATTTGTGAAAAAGTTTATATCTGAGGTTATTTTCTTTTATCTGGGGACTAGGACAAAAAAAAGACCAACCATAATTCTATAGAGTGAAGTCTCTTCCTTCTTTCAAAACTGTATATAAACCAAATTAAAAACAAGTAAGAAAATTATGGTCGGTCTAGCCCGACTATACGATATCACATACCATGGTTTACAGACCCTATCTCTTCGGTCCAACTAATTGGAAATAGGAAATAAGCATAAATCAAATTTGAGTGGCATTGTCATTAATTTGTTTGCCCTCGGATATCGGATGATATATTTATATGGGGACTAGGTCGACAAATTAACCGATCCTGACCATATTTGGTAAAGTCACTTATACTTTCAAAAAATATACACAAACCAAATTTGAGAAAAATCTGTGCAATATTTTTGTTTTTGATAGATTTAAGTGAAGATCGGGAAGCAGTTCTATATGGGGCCTATGACTAAGAATTTTCCTATAGGGATTATTTTTGAACTACTGATTAATGGATGTAATAAACACATACAAACCCAATTTGACTGCGATCTATATGATAATTTGGAACTTATGGCAATTTATGTCGATTTCATAGCGGTCATTTGTATGGGGACTAGGTCTGAACATGGACCGATTCTCACCAGTTTCAATAGCGTTCATCCCATGGCCAATGAAAGCTTATATACCAAATTTTATCAATATACAGTCGAAACTCTCTAAAACGAACTCCTATATAACGAAGTTTTCTTTATTGCGAAGCAATTATAAGAACACTGTGTTTTGGGTCTACTTTGAGTGTATTATAATCTCCATATAACGAATTTCCCTATAGCGAATATTTCCTTATAACGAATCATTTTTGCGACCATGACTTCAAGATTGAAGCGTTTTCAATCTCCATATAACGAATTTATTCAAATAATTTTTCGTTATTATTTACATCAGTATTTTGGGGAACCATCGAACTATGCAAATGACAACTGGAATCATTACCATCTCTCACATTTCTTGCAGTCGCTATCAGTTTGCCTTTGCATATCGCGATAGTAAGTTGTAAAATGACTCCGCTCATAGGTATTACTGTGGAAAAAAATCTTTAAAAAAAGACATTGCTAGGCAATTTGGCATTCCATCCAGTAGCTTATCTACGATTCTAAACAACAAGGATACGCTTTTAACCAGTGTCATAGATAACGCATCCAGTATTAAACGCAAGAAGCTTCGAACTTGTACCTTTGAGGATATTGACGAAGCAATGCTGAAATGGATATTCGCCGCACGTGATAGGAATCTTCCTCTGTCTGGACCAATACTGAGAGAAAAATCAAAACAATTCGATGAAGCATTGGGCCACGGAGAATTTGAAGCAAATGCAGGCTGGCTTGAAAAACTTAAAAATCGTCACGGCATTGTTCAAAAAACATTGTGTGGTGAAAGTGCTGCCGCCAACATCCAGACACGAGATGAATGGGTGACGAATGTCTTGCTAAAATTGTTATAAAAATGTGACGAAAACGACATCTTTAACGCCGACGGGTTTGTTTTTTAAGTGCTTACCAAATAAAACGATGGCGTTTAAAAATGAGAAGTGCTTTGGGGGGAAAAACAGCAAAGAGAGGATTACTATTATGGTGGCAAGCAATATGACCGGATCGGAGGAAGTTAAATTGCTTACCACAGGAAAGGCCAAGAATCCGAGATGCTTCAAAGGAATCAAATCGCTAGACGTGGATTATGAATTTAATATGAAAGCATGGATGATAAGCAAGATTTTCTTGAAATAGCTCTTGAAATTGGACCGGAAGTTTGATTCTCAACAAAGAAATGTTTTTGCTTTTTGTTCACAACTGCGCTGCGCACCCTAGGGATGTAAAGGACCAATTGAAAAATATTGAAATTGCTTATTTCCCACCAAACATGACTTCGTTACTTCAGCCAATGGATCAGAGTATAATTTGTAACATTAAAACGCATTACAGAAAACGCATTTTGACAAGCATTTTGTTACAAATGGAGGAGAAAGAACTTCCCATGCCCATAAATTTGCTGGATGCCATACGAAACTTAAGCAAAGTGTGGAATGTTAATGTAAAATCTGAGACAATTGCAAACTGTTTTAGAAAAGCAGGATTTGTAAAAGTTGACACCACAACGAACAACAGTACGCCTTGGCACGAAGAAGGCTAGCTACCACTATCCCACTTCGCCTTTTTAGAGTCTTCATTTAAAACAGTTGCTAATATTAATGCCACATTTAAATACTACATCAATGTTGACTGTGATGTCATTACCACAGACAACCCTTCCGACGAAGATATCCTCGAAAGTGTTCAAGAAAGTTTTGGAGCACCAGCTATCTCAGGTAAAGAAACAATAATAAAGAAAATCCGTGGCTAATAATTTTCTGATGTACATTAGTATTTCTCTTTTAACAGATTCAGATGAATACGAAGAAGAATCTGCCGATATTGCGAAACCGTTACCCACATATGGACAACTTTCTTCATCAGTTGCAGGTTTCCGTACCTATTTGGAAATGAAAACCAACGTACCAAATACTGTGTTTACTTCTCTAAATGTATTATAAAAGTGGAAAAATGAACTTCAAACCAGAATAGCTGACTACTACAAATAAAAAATGTTAAAAGGAACAAAATTGTTTTTCTTTTCTATATAGCGAATTTTCTTTACAGCAAAGTAAATATCCAGTCCCTTGGAATTCGTTATAGAGAGTTTTGACTGTATATTCACATTTGCGACCTGTAGTTTGATTACAAGGTTTACATGGACACACAGACGGACGGACGGACGGACATTGCTATTTCGACTCAAAAAGTGATTCTGAGTCGATCGGTATTATTAAAGATGGGTCTAGGACGAATATTTTTGGTTGTTACAAACAGCATCACAAAGTCATTATATCCAAACCACATAGTGGTAAATATTTTTGTTTTTTGATAGATTTACGAGTAAGTGAAGATCGAGAATCAGCTTTATATGAGGACTGTGACTAAATACGGTCTTACAAGGTAATTTTTTTAACCACCACTAAGTGGGTATAATAGGCAGAAATACAACACGGATATGATAATCTGGACTTTACGACCATTTAAGTTGGTCTGATAGGGGTAACTTGTATGGAAACTAGGTCTGAACATGTACCGATTTTGTAAATTTCATCAAAATATATTAATATTTGTGGCCTGTAGTGTAATTACAAGGTTCCCATGGGCATACAGACAGACGGACGAACGGACGGATGGCCATCATTAAGTCGAGCCAGGAAGTGATTCTGCGTTGACCGATATAATAGAATGTTGGTCTAAGAAAAGTATATTTGGTAGTTACAAACAAAAGCTCCCAAAATTATAAGGAATTGTTAGAAGCTACAATTCTAGTTGATAAAATTCCTGTTCTCTTTTATTCAAAAAATTCTCTCTTTTTTTAATTTAAGAAATCTAAATATATTTTATTTAAATTATTTTATTTAATTTCGTTTCCAATGGCTATTTTTCTTCTTCTGCTTTATTAAATGTCTCATTTCGCAATAAAAACTTTTCTACATTTCTTAGGTTTCTAAAGAGGCGGACAGACGGACAGAAGGATGGACGGACATCGCTAGATAGACCCAGAATATGATTCTGAGTTGATCGATAGAATAAGAGATGGGTCTACGTCAATTTCTTTTTTTTTTGGCAGTTACAAATATCAGCTCAAACGCATTCCACCCTTGCCACATAGTGGTATGGGGTAAAACCAGGCAATAATAGACATACAAAATCTATATGAGTAACTACTATTTACAATCTTTGAACTGGTTTCTCTCATCCTCGGAATTAATAAGAAACTGTTAAAAATATTGTGCCTTATCTATAATATTAATAGGCAAGGCGATTTCTTGTTACCGATGCTACTGTGTCAGTTTTAATCCCATTTTGACCACACAGCTGTCATTTGAAAGGTATTTCTTTTTAGCTGTTCACCAGATTTACAGATTTTTAAATTATAAATTTTTTTTTGGAGTAAACTGCATTTAAAGTTGCTACTAACACATACATAAAATTATGTAATGCTGTGTGTGTGTTTATTATATTTGTTAATGTGTTTATAATAAAAATGAGTTTGTTTTTGTGTTGATTTTTGAAATGGCTATAATTGGTTAGCATACCTTTAGGGTTTTTATTTAACGAAAATATAAAATTTCCAAGAATTTGCACTCGAATTTTGAGGGCTGCAATCTGCTAGTTTAGCTTAATCCTCTAGTCAATATATGATTATTTATACCCTCCACACCACTGCGCAGAGGGTATGTATCAGCATACCTTTAGGGTTTTTATTTAACGAAAAAATAAAATTTCCAAGAATTTGCACTCGAATTTTGAGGGCTGGAATCTGCTACTTTAGCTTAATCCTCTAGTCAATATATGATTAATTATACCCTCCACACCACTGCGCAGAGGGTATGTATCAGTTTGTCATTCCGTTTGTAATGCATCGAAAAATGAAGTATATATATTCCTGATACTTATAACAACTCGAGTCGATATAGCGATATCCGTCTGTCCATCTGTCCTACCTTTCGGCTGACTGTCAATCACAAAATAAACCAGTTACCTGTGTAAAGTTAAGACAATATTATTTGTCATTATTTCGAGCAGGTTGGTTTTTAAAATGGGATAAGGCGGACAACATTGTGCCAATATAAAACCTTAAATATGGAGACACCTCTTAAAAATGTTAAAAAGTTAGTGTGTTTGCTTAAATAATTTATACTTAAGTTTATCAAATTATTTACTTTTTCAAGGCCCAGACATTATTATAAACGTAAATCCTAGGTGGAGTTTATCAAAAATTCGACTTAGTCGATTTAAGAATCTTTTTATGATTTATGATTATCTTTAACTAAAGAATTAGTTAGAATCGTTTTTCATATCATCAAAATTATAGATTATTTGCTCAACTATCAAAGTTAATAATCAAATGATCCTTACTTTGTATAGATATATCTCCGAAAATTATAATTAACAAATTATTTTAAAAAATATGTATTATTGGTCTATATAAAATCTTATTTTTATTATTAAGTTTATATTGGTTCGGGAGCTATTAATAAAAAAAAAAATAAAGCCAAGTTAAACATCAGCACAATAAATAAATATAAAGTTTTTATTTTAATGTTTTTAAATAACTAATTTTATTATTTTCTATATAAAATAAAAAATCTTTTTTTTTTTTTAAATAACAATATAAAGTTAAAGTTAATAAATTATAAAAAAAAACCATGTCCGAAAACAAAATGGCAAGCCAATTACAATAACATAGAATCGAACTTACACAAGAAAGAGTGGTAAAATGCAATGTTAAATGTAATACTATAACCAACGTTGCACAGTGGCGCCATTTGAGTTTTTTTCGTTGCAAAAATCATATCTTTTGAACCGAATAACATAATTGAACAGTTTAAACAGCATATGATAGATACCTGTTCAGCCTATGAAATGAGCGTTTGGAATGGGTGCTACGCTTTGTAGGGGCCTACTTATGTCAAAGGTAAAATTTGTAGAAAAATCAATTTTATGGTAACTAAAAAAAATTATTTTTACATTTTTATATTGTTTTTATTTTTTTTCTTTAGGGTTTTATGTTTTAAATTACTACCCAACAAATTAAAAAAAATTACTTCTTTTTTAAAATTTATTTTTTCAATTTTCTGTAAAATATTCATCACAATTCGTAAGAGAAGGTATATCTAAAAGACTAATCATTTCTAAACTATAATTATTTTCTAACTCTATTCGTGACTTCACATGCCGCAGGGAAGAAATAAGTGGATCGGAAGATGCTGCCAACATGTTGAAGAGGTCCTCATGTTGCCTTACCCTTGATGCTTTGAATGTGTTCTGCAATCTATATTTTTTATAAAATTTGTTAAGAGACTCCTGTGCTTCTTCAGAAAGCTCTCCAATTGGCAAAGACTGGTACTCAATTATATCTTTGCCATGCGCCAATATTTTATGGACGGTCGGGGTCAACTTCTTCTGTGGATACATTTCTGCTAAAAGAGATGCAGTTTTCGATGCATATTCTCCATATTTTGTAGAATTGACATTTTCTTTGCAGTTTAAAACATTCAAGATCGTTCCCAATCTTTTCACGATTTGATTGTCAATTCCAGTTATTCTAGTTACAGCCTCATCATTTTCAAAAAAAACTCCTAGAAGTGTTTCCATCGTTTGAGTTACCGTATCCGTGCTTGGAACAGTCTACTTTTAGTCCAACTTGTTTAAAAAAGCATCCTGTATTTGCTTCTTTCTGATATTTTCCTTATCCTTTATTGATGTATTTTCATCGAAGTATTCCTCCTCTTGTGGTAGGGTATACGCCAGTTTTAGCAAGAACTCCATACACCTTATCCTTGCGTGCAATGGTGACATTCCATATTCGTAATTCTCCTCGTTTGTAGAATCGTTTAAATTACCAAAGTTCTTCTGACTCTTTTTGCAAATCGGGCATGACAATGTTGAGGTTGTTCCTGTCAGTTCGTTTACGACTTTTCCGTCAACCATGGTCAGGTGGAACTCGTAATTGCATTCAATATATTTTCCTTCTCCAATTTGCAGCTTTGTAGGCTAAATCTTGCTTATTTGTTCTTCAATGTCCTTCACCGTGGTCCTTATGAGTTCTGCCGATTCCCTTGCAAACTGCAACATTATTGGTCGGCAATAATGCACTGATGACGGACGTGGATTTTTCCAGTGTAGGGAAACATCAGATTTTAGCCGCAAAGGAACAACAGATGCCATAAACATATTTCCGTCCGATATTGTAGCGTCTTCGGAAGATATCCTTTGATTATAAACGCTTTGTCCGGATGATCCATCGCAGCCCCAATTGCTGATCAATGTCAGTTTCTCAGGAAGAATTTTCACCTCATTTTCAGGAAGACTCTCCAACAACCGTTTTGCTGTATGGCCCATGAGATCCTGCAGATTGGCTTTCACAGAGACTTCCGTAAACTCCGTATGCAGTGGTCGTGAATTTATTTTGGCTTGCGTAATATGCTTGTATCCTGGTAAAACGTCAGCCCCGTGTCGCATCAAGGCATCAAGAATGGCCGTAGTATCTCATATTTTTCTTTGGAAAATTGTAAGTCCATAAACAAGGCCAAGGCTTCTTCGGAACCATACTTTTTAATGTGTGCGTTTGTGGGCATGGGAATGCTTTCCTTAATCCTTTTTAGTCGCAGTGGGCTTGCACCAGCAACAGATTGTGTAATCTGCGACCTAACTCTTTCACTATCCTTTGTATATTTAATAGGCAGCGCATCCGATAAATGCTTCGTGGTCAAGTCATTGGTGGCATCGGCAAGTTTCCTCTTTCTTGTGAAAATTGAACACTCCTCAATACTTTTTTTTGGCCTTCCTTTTGCTCCTCTGGTTGATGTGGTGGGTTTATATACTGCCAATATATCCAGGATGGTGTCTTCATTAAGCCAGTCTTCGTATTTGGAGTTGAAGTTCTGAATGGTTCGATTAGATTTCACCCATTTTGCCTTAATATAATTTCGCTTCTCTCAATATTTCCGTATAAGCTATCAAGTTCTTCTAAAGCAGCTTCTGTGAAAAACTTTGGTGTGGTTGACCTTCTAAACAGTTCAAATAATTTTAAATTGTTCAACGCCATGTTTTCAGTACTTAAATTGTTTAACGCCATGGTTCCAGTACTTGCTGCGCCAACTTTCAGTCGTAGACTAATCCAGGCATTATGCTTATTTTGCAATATATAGGCTTATGCTAAAAATTTACCTGTTCCCTGCATACATATGGATTTAGGCTGAATTATGCAATTTTGATATTATTCTCGTGTCTAAATAAGATTTGTGCCTACCTGGAGGGACCATAAGTCAATATTGTTCTTGACCATTTGTACTCCAAAGTAATTTTTAAGTGAGGTGCGTACCTGGGAATTTCAATGAGTAGTTTTTTGTGCATCCTGTGTCTGTAACAGAATATTGGGAGTAGACTTTGGCAGAGGCTCACAGGTAGACAACCGACTTAAAATGCAATTTTCAAACTATTAGATCAAACTACTGTCAGTCAAAACATATAAGGAATGCACGCCATACAATTTCTGCAACCATGTCTTTTTAACCTTTTTTACCTC
Organism: Cordilura impudica; assembly: GCA_963682025.1. Taxonomy (NCBI): domain Eukaryota; kingdom Metazoa; phylum Arthropoda; class Insecta; order Diptera; family Scathophagidae; genus Cordilura; species Cordilura impudica. The sequence goes on from OY821521.1 coordinate 203,287,930, forward strand.
TAGAAGCCAAACGAGCACGTACGGGCAGATAAAACCTTTTGAATTATGTAAAGAAATAATCAAAGAACATGTTTTGCAAATATGGCAAATATAGAAAAATATAGATTTTTTTATTTTCCGTCAAAGTTGAAAAATAGTGAAAAACGGATAGTTTTTAAATAGTGATTTACCAGGAGAAACACAAAGCAAACAGTTAATTTTTTTTTTATCATTATACATTCAATAAATACATCAATCAATGCAAACAAAAAATAAGGCGATTCGTTTCCTATTTTTCGTGATATTACACCTGAAATCGAAACAAATTGACTAAAAATTGTGTGTTTTTTTGAAAACCGAAAGTCGGTCAACTTTGAACGGTTATATCTTCTAAACTAAAAATGTGATATTATTAAGAGTAGCATATTTGTAATCGTTGAAAAGTTTCCTATAACATGGCGCACATGAAAATTTTGATTTTTGCAACCTCGTTTGCTCTACGGGCGCCACTGTGCGTTGTTAACAGTAAGAAACAAAAAAGATTATATTACACATTATAGTGTCTAGACTTTTTACAATGATATTCAAAGTTAATAAGGTAATTAACAAAAATTTTAGGTATTTTCGTGATATTTTTATTGAAAGCAATTATTATATGCAATCAGCGATCAGTACATACAATTACATTTGTTTAAAGAGAGTGAGAGCATAACCATTGTGTTATGCTCTTATACGCATCGAAAAACCATTCGGGCACATATGCAAAAATAAAATATCTATATGAACTTGTTCTGACACGTATAAATATTTTGCACTATTTTTAGTTTTTTATATGATTATCTTTACATTATCTTTATCGTTCAATGGTTATTGGGCCAAAAGGCTCCAAACCAATAAGAACTCATGTATTAAATTAGAAGAGCGTAATACAGGGCCAAATGAAAAAAGTGACTTTTAAATTTCATATTCGCGGGTTTATAAATACTGGTAAATAATTTCTTTTGCAGGTTGCCAGTACGACTTTTGATATCTGTGAAAAATTTCATTGTGGATATTTTCATTGGTTCAATGAATTTGAAGATTTGAGTAATGTCTGAATTTCGTGAATAAGAAAGTTCGATTATATTTTGTTTGTGAAATTAAGTTTTTCAGCAAAAACGTTAAGGATCTTGTCTTCCGCGAGCAGGCCATGTCAAAAAAAAAATAAAATACAAGTGGTACAGGCAGTTCCAAGAAGCCAAAATAAGCGTTGAAAAGAAACAATATCCCGGATAAGAAAAGACATCATCAACTGATGAACTACACGTTAAGGAAATCTCGTTCATTGACAATTATAAAAAAATAAGAAATTCGTCAACAGAATTGTAAATGTAATAGCAGCCAAACATTTTATACTATGATCGAATTTTTACTAAATTCTAATTGCAATTAACTTAATTGCAATAGGGATGCCAATAAATTCGGTAGCCATAATAATAATGCGTCGCATTAAGATCTTCTGAAACAATGATTTTAGACTACTAGAACAAAATGAAATGATGAATCAGCACTACGCGTGATTGGACGTGGATCTGTACTTGCGAACCGGAAACAATCGACCAATCAAGCAAGTATAGTGTTGTGGTGTATTATGAATTCATTTCACTGAGACAAACTATTAACAAGGAACATTCCTTTTTTTATTATTATTTACCAACACTCAGCGGTACCCCTAGAAATGCAGTGCATTCTGTTGAATTTAGGAAAATTGGTTATGATATGGAGGATAGAGAGAAAGAGGGTAAAGAAGGTTGTGGATATCTGACTTAAATTTTATTCGATTGTAACTGTCACGATAGACTTGTGTGGGAAGTTTATTTAACATAAAGCTAATTGTACTGACAAACTAATCTGCTCTGTAATGCGCTGTGCGGTCAACTAGACAATAGATTACAAATGGATACGATCTACCAGACAAGCGGATGGAGCGAACTAAAACTAGGACCCTTGGAAGAAGTTCGCTAATCACAGAAGAACATTTCCCATGGTAGTGTGTTTAGAACAGAGCTACACAACCCACATTCCGGCGATGTTCCAACGAGTCAATAGAGTTGGCAAAAAGGAGTGAAGTAATTTTTCACCATTTTAGAAAACCAAGACACATTTTTCGACGTATGATATACATGTTCTATTGAATTCTCAAGTCCAGAACATCAAGAGTATCCGATTCATAAATAACTGTACCATACATATATACAGATTATATACAGATTATTTATTATTGAATACATGGCCCTATGGGTCAACATACAACATTGCGTCTTTAGTGCATTAAAATCAACACTATTCGCTTTACCCCACTCAGAGATTGCTAACAGGTTTTGATTGACTGCATCATTCCTTGCCAGGCTTTTGCCTTGTCATCTGCGTAAGAGTATATAAAGGGTTTTTCAATAAGAGTGCTACATAAGTTTTTTTAAATAAAACAAAAACGGTTTTGGATATCAATGAAATTCTTTATTCCTGTGAAAGTACGTTCGATGCCATTATGTATGGAAATCGATCTCTTTTGCATGGCCGCCACGGGCACGCTTGCAGAAGTCCAGACGCTGAACCCAATTTTCAACGGTTTTCAAGCATAAATCGGCCGATACTGCTGCAATTTCACGTTCGATATTCGTACGAAGTTCATCAATCGTCGCTGGCTTGTTGGCATAGACCATAGACTTGACGTAGCCCCACAGAAAATAGTCCGACGGCGTCAAATCGCACGACCGAGGCGGCCAATCGACTGGACCATTTCGTGAGATAACACGTTCTCCAAACTTGGTTTCCAATAAATTGATTGTGACATTCGCTGTGTGGCTTGTGGCGCCGTCCTGTTGGAACCACATGTCCTCCAAGTCCGTATCATTCAATTGGGGCCAAAAATATTCGTATATCATTGAACGGTAGTGATTCCCATTCATAGTAACGTGTCGGTCTTGATCATCACGGAAGCAGTACGGCCCAACGACGCCGCCGGCCCATTAGCCGCACCAAACCGTAATTTTTTCGGGATGCAATGATGACTCATGGAGTACGTGTGGATTGCTGTCTGACCAATAACGCATATTTTGTTTATTGACGAAGCCATTCAGCCAGAAATGAGCCTCATCGCTGAATATGATTTTTCGATGAAAATCCGAATCATTTTCAAGTTGTTGCTCAGCCCAATTCACGAACATACGACGCTTCTGGTGGTCAATCGGCTTCAGTTCTTGCGTCAGTTTGATCTTTTAAGGATGAAGGCCAAGATCTTTTCGCAAAATTCGCCACAATGACGTCACAGAGATGCCCAACGCCTGAGAACGACGTGTGAGAGACACATTTGGGCTTTCTTCAACTGAAGCCTCAGCGGCAGCAATATTTTCGACACTACGGGCACTTCTTTGTCTCACTGGCACGGGAACATTTTGTACTGTGCCTGTGCCTCAATTGTTGATCTGCTAGGACCATTATGACGACCATAAATTGGACGTAGCGCTCTTAACGTTGAGGCCACTGACTCCGAATTTCGGTAGTAAATTTTAATAATTTCGACTCGTTGTTGGCTCGTATATCTTTCCATCATGAAATGGCAAACCTTACTGAAGAGAAATGTCAAAAGAGCGGCAAGAAAGATGGCGTCGTTTGCTGTCCCTGTCTTTCTACTTTTGTAGCGTCCCTGTTGAAAAACCCTTTAGAATTAAATGTTTGACCAGGAAGGTCGTTCAGAACGATAAGAAAAGAAGAAGGAGAAAGAACAGGATCTTGGGGTACCCCTGAATTAAGCTGAAACTTATTAGGTGGGACCCCATCAATAACAACACGTAGTCTGCGGTCTCTGAAAAAACTTAATACAAATAGAGAGAAGTCAATGTCGACCCCAAAATAAAATAAGCTTTGATATTAATGCACCGTTTCATATGTGACCGAATGCCTTGGAAATATTTAGAGTAATCACTCTACTTTCACTAAAATTGTAAATAAATTCACTCCAGCACTCAGAACGTAGAGCTAACTAGTCTCCCGTACAACGATTTCTATGGGAGCCATACTGTCGACTATTAAGAATTGAGCTGGCCTCTAGATAGTTGACAAGATGGTAATTGATCATACTTGGATGGTATTTTTCAGGGTTATTAGCCCCAACATCTTGGGGGATTGGTTGGAAATTGGCAACCTTCCAGCAAGAGGGAAGACTCCCGCACGGTACGAAGAACTGAAAAGGTTGGACAATTGACCAGCTGGCATCGAAGAGCAGTGTTTCAGCTCCATTGCTGGCCACAGAGACTTATTTGCATGGAGAGGACAGAATTTTGGTCAGATGAATCTTCGTTTTTGCACCACGATGTTGTACCATCTCAAACTTCGTTGGTTTTTTGCAACTATTTTGTACAAACTATTTCGCCTGACTACGAGTTATTCAACCGAACTGATTTTGTATCGATTGAGTGGATAAAAGCCACTCGGTGCCTTGAAGAACATTTCCAAAATCAACTTTAGCAACTAACTCGAGGATTGGAAAACATGTAAGTGATTTGGAAAAATTAATAAAAAAAAATTAATATAATAAGAAAATGCATCCTTTTTAAAATATATTAGAGATATCATTTTTAAAGATAATCTATTATATATTTGAAGCATGTGATAAAATGCTTTGAGTTTTTACCTAAAATATTCGCAAGTATATGTTGACCCATGAGCGCAAAATTAGCTTAAGCCATATTATATTCGATTTTCGTTTTCTAAGGAATATCTTTAATTCGAATGTATTTTCATCATCTTTCAAATGTTTATATACAAAGACAATTTTAAAAGAATCAGTTCCTGTAAAATTTTGCTTTTGTGACTTAAGCCATTTTCGCCATCATGTCTTGAAAGTGTTTTATAATGATAATTCAATACCTTTTAAATGAGATCTCAATTCGATTCTAGGCTACAAGAAATTATTTGAGACTACTTCAATGAGTATTTTCATGATTTTCTTCACTTTTTCGGCCTAATATTTTCATGCCGATTCATGCCAAATATTATCAAATTTAAAAATTTCTAAAATCTTAATTTTTTGTATCTTAAAGATCACTATTGCATTACGGCTCAACAAACTATATCAACCGAAAATTACATTTAGATTTTAACATTACTAAAAATGAAGATTGCTTAAATTCGACAGTGCCGAAAATTTATAGTACTCTGACTTACTTTTTAAATTATCACGCGTCAACATGTGTTCTTTATTTTCAACCAAACGTGAAATGTGTAAATATCATCTTCGTTTCATTTTTTTTTTCTTTCCTCTCCTCCGAGCGCAAAAAATTCGAAAAGAAGACGCTTAAGCATATAGGAGCACGTAAAATACAAAAGAAATCAAATGTCATTTGCAAACGTTGGCAAGATTTTAATGCCACGAAGCTCACAAATTCTAACAAACATTACAAATACAAATAAATTTTCTTATTTCCCAATTTTTATTTAACACATACAAAACGTATGTAGCAACAAAGAATCCTTCTTCGAAATTAAATAAAAAACAAACAACCAAAAAAAAAAAAAACTGAAAAGAAACACACATACAGAGAACAGAATACAAGAGAAGAGAAGTCAACATAGGAATGAAATACCAAGGTTCGATAAGTATTTAAACTAAAATGTGAAACGTGCTAATGTGATGTGTGAAAGCTAATAGAGTGAGAGTGTGGGTATGGCTGTGTAAGTGACTAAAATGTACATGTGTTTGTTTTCATGTTTATGTATATGATTGTATGAGTCTAAGTATGTGTTAAATTTATTAGCTGTCAAATAAATCTTAAAGTATTACTGACTTTTTTTTTCTCAATAATAAAAGCTAAGACCAAAAAAAATGGAATATAATTCTATATTGGGAACCCTTTTTTAACTTTCAGTTTTTGTGCTTTTATAACTAATGTCATGTGTCTGCATATACGCATTTGTATATAATTTTCCTAGTCCTCTGTAAAGGGCTGTACATATTTTTTGTACTTTTTGCTTTAACTTAAAATATGCAAATATTTATGAATGAATTTTAACATAACGCGTGCGTTTATGAAGATAATGAATTTACATAATACATGGTGTTATAAGAAAAATTAACATTTTTGCGTTGCCTGCTTTAAGGCGGTTAGGAGTATAAATGTTTGTGTGTATCCACATATCTTTGTACGGAATATTAACACTTAGCAAACGTTTGTAAATAATGACGCACATATTTAGACAATTCCGTGTGTGGAAATGGTTGCAAAATTAATTAACTACGTCAATTATCAAAGTCGTCCCTCTTCCAGAAGTAAGAGTATGTGGACCATGGCAACAAATGTTTAAGCTTAAATTCAGGCAATTTACTTTTGCCTTTCATTTATGTAATTAAATTGTTAAGAAAGTTGTATAAAAATAAATAACATAAAGAACTGGGTTTTGAAAATTTCTAATTAATTACGTTTATGACGTATTTTCAAGGATTATATAAAAAAATTTATATAATAAAATTCCGCGTACATTTTGGATTATATAAAAAAATTTTCTATATCGTATAATTCAAGGCCCTTCCAGAAACGATAGAAACATATTGATACGTAGCTTAGTAGAAGAAAACTAGATAATCACAGTGATGAGAATAATACCAATAAACTAACGAGGAACAAAGTAATTGTGCTGCCGGAAAATAGCTTAAGTCATTAGAATTAAAAATAAAAGAAAAATAATTTAAATTAAGCAATAATTGTAAATTTAATAAATGCCTAATTCTATAAGAAAAGCTATTTTTTTAGAAAATTTTTTTTTTAGTAAAGGTCCTTTTATTAGAAAAGGTACTTCTTAAGATTCTTTTTTAAGTAAAGGAATTTGTTTAAGAAAATGTACTTTTTTTTCAAACGGTACTTTTTTGGGAGAAAGAAAAAGTTCTTTTTATGAAAAGGTACTCGTTTAGGCAAAGGTGTTTTTTTTAAGAAAAGGCGGTTTGTTAAGAAAAGTTATTTTTAAAGAAAATGTCCTTTTTTCGAAAGGGTAATTTTTTAAGAGAAATTATATTTTAAGATAAGGTACTTTTTTAAGAAAATGAAATGCATAATTTTGAAAATGATATTTTTTTTAAAATTAAGAAAATGTACGTTTTTTAGAAAATATACCTTTTTAAGAAAAGATACGTTTTTAAGAAAGGCACTTTTTAGAGAAAATGTACTTTTATTTTTTTCGTAAAATGTTCTTTTATACGTAAATGTACTTTTTTGAGAATATATGCTTCTAAAGAAAATGTACTTTTTAATTAATTTTGTAAGAAAAGGTATTTTTAGATAAATTTTCTCTTTAGGAGAAAGTACTTTTTTAAGAAAATTTACTTTTTTAAGGAAAGGTAAGTTTTTTAAGATAATGTACTTTTTTTAGATAAGGTACTTTTTCAAGAAAACTATTTTTTGGAAAATGTACTTTTTTAAGAAAATTATACTTTTTAAGGAAAAGTGCATATATAGAAAAAGGTTTCTTATGAATAAAAGATACTTTTTTGGAAAAAGGTACTTTTTTAAGGATAATGTACTTATTACGAAAAATTAAACTAAGAAAAGGTTCTTTTTTAAGAAAATGTACTCCTTTAAGAAAATATAATTTTTAAAGAAAAGGTACTTTTTTTGAGAAAATATACTTTTTAAGCAAAGGCAGTTTTTACGAAAGGGTAATAAATACAAATTTTTGAAGAAAATTTATTTTTTTTTTAAGAAAATATACCTTTTTAAAAATTATAGTTTTTTAAGGAAATGTACTTTTTTAAGAAAAAATACTTTTTAGGATAAATTACTTTTAAAGAAGTGGTACTATTTTAAGAAAAATTACCTTTTTCCTTTTTTTTAAAGAAAGGTACATTTTTAAGATAATGTACTTTTTTAGAAATGGTACTTTTTCAAGAAAACTATTTTTTGGAAAATGTACTTTTTTAAGCAAATTATACTTTTTAAGGAAAAGTGCATATATAGGAAAAGGTTTCTTATGAATAAAAGGTACTTTTTTGGAAAAAGGTCCTTTTTTAAGGATAATGTACTTATTACGAAAAATTAAACTTCTAAGAAAAGGTTCTTTTTTAAGAAAAGGTTATTTTTTAAGAAAAGGTACTCCTTTAAGAAAATATACTTTTTAAAGTAAAGGTACTTTTTTTGAGAAAATACTCTTTTCAAGAAAAGGCAGTTTTTACGAAAGGGTAATAAATACAACTTTTTGAAGAAAATTTATTTATTTTAAAGAAAATATACTTTTTTGGAAAAGACAGTTTTTTTTAGAAAAGGTACGTTTTTAAGGAAATGTACTTTTTTAAGAAAAAATACTTTTTAGGATAAATTACTTTTAAAGAAGGGGTACTATTTTAAGAGACGTTACCTTTTTAAAGAAAATTTACTCTTTTAAGAATATTTATTTTTAATTTTTTATTGTTCGGTTTGGGAGCATGTATATGGGTAACAGAAATAGTCGTACTAATCATGTATGATGTCAAAATTAATAATATATATGACAGTTATATCAGAGAATAGTTTGAAAGCAAAGATTAATATTGCTGTCAAATGTATATAGTACTTTTGGAATAGAAATTTTATGAATACGTTATTTTATGAATACGTTAAATTTGTTTTATTTAAAAAAATCCTGATGAATAATCTATTTATATTTAATAGGCTAGGCGATTTCTTGTGACTGATGTTTTGTTCTACCGTTTTATTCCGATTTTGACCAAACGTATACTATTTGAAAGGTATTTCTTTTTAGCCGATTTGCAGATTTACAGATTTTTAAATTTTTTCCTTTAATTTGAGTAAATTGCATTTAAAGTTGCTCCTAACACATACAAAAAATTATTTAATGCCATGTGTGTGTCTATTAAATTTGTTAATGTGTGTGTAATAAAAATCAGTTTGTTTTTGTGTTGATTTCTGAATTGGCTATAATTGATTAGCATACTTTTAAGGTCTTTATTTAATAAGAAAATAAAATTTCCTAGAATTTGCGCATTTCGAGGGCTGGCATCTGCTAGTTTTCATAAATAGTCAATTTGACATCAAGAATACCCCACGGGTTAGTTTCAAAAAATCAGTCCAGAATATTATTTTTTCGAATTATTAAAATATTATCAACAAGGTTTATGGAAATCCTTCCACAAAGATATATTATTTCCATATTTTGTTTTAAAAAATGTAAATCATCTTAAATTTCATATTTGACCTTAAAGAGGGACAGTTTGTAGCATTTCAATTTAACCTAAACTTACAAGATTGAAAACGTATATAAAGTAGTATAATATTTTTACAAAAGTTGAAAAAGTATGAAAAATCAAATTTTTCTTCAAATCCGCTGAAATTAAAACGCTACCCTCGCCAAATTAAAAACAGGCTACCTACAATTTTTTTTAATAAGACTTTAAAGTCTAAACGTTAATTTCGGTAAATTCCTTAAACAAAATTTTTGAAAAATTGAAATTGGAGATTTTGAAAAAGTGCTAAAAAATACGTACCGTTTTGACATTAATTTAGAACGGCATAACAATAGACGAGTTGCAAAATACTTTACATAAGATCATTTTGGGATCGGGAGAACGGAAAAATGTTGTTGTTGTAAATCATTTCAATAAAAATGTGAGCTCGATTTTTTTTTAATCAAGCGGTCTGCGGCGCATTTATTGCCTGGGTAACTTGATATAACACGGCTGTTTTTCAACCGATAATAGACTTTGTTATTTTATTTTAAAGATAATTTACTCTAGATTATGGTTTATTAATTAATTTGGTTAACAGACATTGAACGCTCATTGAGTTCGAAGCTCAAGTATGCTTTTATATGTAAAAATTATCAAAAAAAATAATTTTTCACAAAAATTTTGATATTAATAATTGCGTTTTAATTAAATTAATTAATAAACCATAATCTAGAGTAAATTATTAATATCAAAATTTTTGTGAAAAATTATTTTTTTTTGATAATTTTTACATATAAAAGCTTACTTGAGCTTCGAACTCAATGAGCGTCCAGAAATTATTGTCCGATTTGGCTTGAAATTCCAAAAACAATGTCTGTTAACCAAATGTATATATTATCCAATAATTGAAAAGATAATAATTTTGTAATGTAGAGAAAACTAAAATTGGAAAAAACTCAGCTTATTCGCACTAACTCTCGTATAAAGTAAAAACATTCCCCATGCTCCCTTCTTTCAAATGATTGAGTTATATAGTTGATTAAGCATGTTCGAAAGTAGCTACTCCATCTAGCGCGGTCTTCAATTTTTTTCATATTTCTCTCGCATTACAAAATTATTATCTTTTCTATTATAAGAAGAATATATACATGATATCAAACCGAACAATAAAAATTAATTATTGCAATAAAAGATCAAAAATACATAACCTGAACAACATATATTTTTTTAAGGAAAATTTACTTTTTTAAGCAATGTTAGCTGTGTAAGAACAAACAATTACGTAGGCCATCAATTGGTCTATTAATAATCCATTTACGTTATCTTTAATACCAAACTGTTCCTTGTTTTACCAAGCTCAAAAGCTAATTTTGTAAATGCGTATGATTTCAAGAGACAGACGGACGGACATCGCTAAATCGATTAAGTTATTATCGGGAATATATATACGTTATGAAGTCCTAAATCCATCTTTCGATGCGTTGAAATTGGAGTAACAAATCGATATAAATTCTACAAAATAAATATTTTACGAGAACATTAATAAACAAACTTATTAATACCAGCAGATTCCAGCGCTCGAAATTCGAGTGCAATTTCTTGGCAGCTTTATTTTTCAACTTAGCCAATTTATGTAGGTTAGTAGCAACTGTAAATGCATTTTAGTCTAAAAAGAATTAAAAATTTTAAAATCTGTAGATCTGGTGGACAGCTAAAAAGAAATACTTTTCAAATAAGATACGTTTGGTCAAAATCTGGAGAAAACTGTAGAACAAAACATCGGTCACAAGAAATCGCCTAGCCCATTAATATTATAGATATTTTTTTGTGTGAATCGTTTACCTATAAATTATATTTAGAGAAATATTTAGGCATAAGCATTTTTCGCTCATATAATACTGTGGAACAAATTCAGGTTAGCAAAAGTTAGGTCGATTCTGAGAGTGAGGGGTGAAAAAAGAGGCTAAATTAGAAGTCCCGTATCGCGGCGTTTGTTTATGTTAGTTCGAATTTTTTTTTAATCGACCTTCGAACTTTGCAGTCAAATGCCGATTTTCAGCATATTGTTTACATGGTTTTTTGCTTATAACTCGTCGACTAATTGATATTTTTTCAATCTGTAAAAGCCAAATTATTGCTAGAGACCTGTGCAATAATTAAAATTTTTTAAAAAATTTATTTAGAAAACTTTTGTGGTGCTTATGAAGCAAAATGTTGGAAAAATTATTTTTTTTTCATGCTTTTTCCACAAAACTAAGTCTTTTTTGCTTTCTGTTTGATCTATAATATGCTTCTCAGTTTCTTCAATAAATTTCATTTGAAAAGAAAATGGTCCTAGTCGATAATTTGCGTTAAAAATCCCAAAACCATTAAATAAATAGCGATTTAGGAGAAGTAATTAAAAAGGGAAGTTCCAAGAATTAGGAATTAGTAAAACAACTTTTTTGTTTTCAACCACCGCACAGGTAGCGATTTTTTTTTATTTCGTACAAGCGAACTAATTTCAAAAATGAAGATTCAGTTAAGACTTGAAACTCAGCCGAAGCTGATGTTTTTTAATTTTCGCTCGGTCGTGATAAAATTCGCTATTAATTTTTTTGGAACTTTATTCATTTTGTGAGTGATTTAAGTTAAGTGCATCGGTTTCATAAAAATAACAAAAAAAACATTGTATTATATATATTGTATTAAGAATGTCGGAACCAAAATGTAAATGGGCCATTTTTGTAATGTTTATAGACGTTTCATAGCAAGCGATGAAAAATGTGGCAATACGAGTGATTTTTTTTTGGAAGCCTATAAACGAAATTTCTTGCAGGAGTTTATCACTGACGTAAACTATGCCCCTAAAAAAGTTTGCTTTAATTGCTATTCAACTCTTATGTAACGGAAAAGTGAAAAGAAGAAGGCTATGCCTTTTGGTATACCAATGATGTGGTTAGACAACAGCCCGCATCAAGAAGAAAATTGCTATGGATGTATCAACTACCATAAAACTTTGAATAGAAGGAAAGCAAAGAATAAAACTTCTGTAGCAGTGGCAAGTATCCAATTACCATTACTGCACTCACAATTCGTTCCAGTACCAACACACCGAAGTATTGATCTTGAAACAGATATCAGTACTACAACCGCCGCTGCTACATCTATGGATTTCTTCTCAGAATACGACCCTGGTGAAGGTACATCCTATGAAACATCAAAGGATCCAATCCTAGTCACACAAAACCAATTGGATGGAATTGTTGCAAATTTGTGTTTGACTCAGAAAAAATCAGAACTACTGTCTTCATTTTTGAAAGGAAATAATTGAAAGGTACCAAAGTAACAGCATATCGAAAACGCCAAAAAGAGTTAGAAAAGTTCTTCAATGTGAATGATGCAAAAAATTTCGCTTATTGCAACGATATTGAAAAGTTAATGGAGACGATAGGGTTAACCTATAAAAAAGATGATTGGCGTTTATTCATCGATAGTTCACTAATCAGCTTAAAAGTAGTGCTTTTGCACAAGACAAATAGAATGCCTTCTGTTCCGATTGCGTATAGCACTGACACTAGTGAAAATTTCGATAATTTGAAACACATTCTTGAAGTAGTCATATATAACGAACATCAGTGGCGCATTTGCTGCGACCTCAAAATAGTTTCATTGATTACAAGCTTAACACCATCTGGCCGTCCAAAATATCCGTGTTTTTTGTGCAATTGGGATTCACGATACGGAGAAGGTATTAACGGAAGAAACCAGTACAAACAGCATAACTGAAATAGTCGCATTGGACGGAAATAGCCTAAAAACAATAGGCTACACGAAAGTCTTGTACCTGAAATGAAAATTTTGTTACCGTTGCTCCACATTAAACTTGCCATTGCTAAAAATTTTTTCAAATGTATCGCAGAAAGACCAGCAGAATTCAACCGCTTAAAAGACATTCTCCCAAGACTAAGTAACGCCAAAATTCAGGAAGGGGTTGTTAATGGTCCCGACATACGGAAACTAATGAGTCGTCAAGATTTTGACCAAGTTCTGACAGACCGAGAATTAAGTGCATGGCTCGCACTGAAAGCAGTCATTAAAGGACTTTGGGTAAAGAACGCAAAGACAACTACAGGCAATCTGTTGCAAACATGTTGGCAGCTTTCGATGAAATTGGGGTTAATATGTCGTACAAAATTCATCTCTTGCATCAGCATCTTGATCAACTCGCTCAACAGTTGCCAACAGAATCTGATGAGCAAGGCGAACGTTATCAGCAAACTGCGCTTCCGTTTGAGATAAGGTAACTATAGAGTGTGCATATTTTGAATTCCTAGATTTTTCTAATATCTTTATCAGAGTGCACAATTTAAGCATGTTAACGATTGAAAACTATTTTCGTTTCAGGTACAGAGGAAAGAAATCTCCAGACGCAATACTCGCTGAAATTTGTTGGTGGTATAAAAACACATTTGAAGAAGAGGAAGACGAGGAAAAAGAGGAAGAAGGGGAAGACAAAGATGAAATTCCAGAATACCTGTTGGACGAAATTATCGACCTTTCTGATGATGATGACGATGACCAAGATATTAGAGAGAGCAGTGATGTTGATCCACAGCCGCCTGCTAAACGGCAACTGGCCAAATCAATAATTAAATTTATTTAATTTTTTTACTTAAAACTTTTCATAACTAACATTTCAAAAATATATTTTTTTCAATATTTTTATAATTTCTTTTTCAATGTTTCTTCAAAACTAACACTGAACAAAATTGGTACATAAAAAATGAGAAGTAAATTAATATTAAGCTGGAAAACGCAAGTTTTGTATTATAATTGTTTTCTTTTCAAATGATATTTATTGAAGAAACTGAGAAGCATATTATAGATAAAAGAGAAAGCAAAAAAGGCTTAGTTTTGTGGAAAAAGCATGAAAAAAAAATAATTTTTCCAACATTTTGCTTCATAAGCACCACAAAAATTTTCTAAATCAATTTTTTAAAAATTTTAATTGTTTCACAGGTCTCTAGCAATAATTTGGCTTTTACAGATTGAAAAAATATCAATTAGTCGACGAGTTATAGCCAAAAAAACATATAAACATTATGCTGAAAATCGGCATTTGAGTGCAAAGTTCGAAGGTCGATTAAAAAAAATTCGAACCAACATAAACAAACGCCGCGATACAGGTCTTCTAATTTAGCCTCTATTTTCACCCCTCACTCTCAGAATCGACCTAACTTTTGCAAACCTGAATTTGTTCCACAGTGTAATTGAAAGAAGTTTGTAGTGAAATTTTTTTGGTCCAGAGAGTCATATATTAAGAATGAAAATGTGAACCTTAAAATTTGCAAATGTATAATGGAATCATATATTTGACAACAAATACTAAAGTACATTTTGGTTGCTTTTTATAAGAAAACATTTTTATATATTTTTGAGCGACATCTTTGCCTAAAAAACTTCGTTCAAAAAATTTTCCGCAACTAAACAAGCTAATGAGTTTTTCATTGGGTTCGTAATAATTAAAAAAAAATTAAATAGCGGATTGGATATACCGATGTCCGTCTGTCCGGCTGTGGGAATCATGATCACGACCTCAGCAGGACAGCTGGCTTGCTCATTTTTAGCAAAAATTCTTCACTGACTGCTTCACTGAGCAGTTTTTGTATAATTTTATTCGCATTGGAAAATATTAATTGTTTTAATTTCTTATTTTGAAATAAATCCAAAAAATACTTCAATAAATCTATATAAACTAGCAGATTCCAGCGCTCGAAATTCGAGTGCAATTTCTAGGCAGCCTTATTTTTAAACTTAGCCAATTCACAAACCAATACTTTTATGGTTTATTATTGTTGTGAAAAAAGATAACAAACTCATTAACAAACCCATTAACAAATTTAAAACACACATAGCATATGTATAATTTTATGTATGTGTTAGTAGCAATTTTAAATACAATTTGCTCAAAATAAAGGAAAAAATTAAAAAATCTGTAAATCTGCAAAACTGCTAAAAAGAAATACCTTTCGAACAATATACGTTTGGTTAAAATCGGGATAAAATGGTAGAACAACACATCGGTCACAAGAAATCGCCTAGCCTATTAATATTATAGATATGTCAGACAGTTACAAAGAAATGATCTAAGCCGACCACACGAGTATCGAGTAGTGTATCCAAATAGTCAATTATTTTGCTATCCGGATAATCGAGTATTTTTATTTTTTAATACCACATAATATTTTTAGAAAAAAGAGCATGTATTTAAATAGTTCATTTTTTATTTAAAAAATAATATTTAAGAAATACTAGTCTATGTAAAGTTTCCATTTTTAATTGATGGCGCACCTTAGTTAAAAAGCTAGATACTACTAAAAAAAACTCGTTCACTCGATGTTGAGCTTGGTTGAATGGTAAGTAAAGCCTGATACATTTTTTCTGTATGAAATCCCTTTTTCCACGATTTACTTCGATCAGATTTAGTTCCTTTTCCAACGATGATATTCTGTTGCCCTCTGGTGGGACCGCCATAATCGAATTAATGGTTTTGTGCATTTCATCCAAAGTAGAAACTTCAGGTTTTGAATCAGTTACTTCTCTGTTTTCAATTTCAACTTGCTTATCAGATTCACGAAACAATCTTTCAATTGTCTCTTTTGCTCACGACTTTACTGAATATTTTGAAGAATACGTGAAACAGTTATTAGTCTGCAAATTAGGCTAGATACCACTTTGCAAAAAAAAAACAATAAAGATATATTATCTTTGTTTCGCCTTTAATTAATTCTTATTTTTATGGCATGAAACATTTCATTTGCTAGTTCTGTATCAACCTGTTGCAATTTACTGAAAAGAAATATGAAAACGCCCTCGGCAATAAGTAAGATGCTGTCGTTTTTACTTAATTCTTTGGCCGCAAGCTCTATAGAGCCGAGAACTTGCGAAATTTCCTTTAAAACATCGATATTTGCTCTACAAAGTTGTTCTTGACATAGTTCAATTAAGGTTGTATTTATACAGTTACTCAATTTTAAACAAGTAAGAAAATTATAGTCGGTCTAGACCGACTATACGATACCCTATACCATGCGTTTAGAAACCCTATCTCTTAGGCCCAACTAACTGGACATAGAAAATAAGCAAAAACCAAATTTGAGTGGGATTTTTATTAATTTTTTTGGCTGCAGATATAAAAAGGTTCATATCGGATGCTATATCTATAAAGGGGCTAGGTCCAAAAATGGACCGATCCCGATCATGTTTGGTAAAGTCTCTTGTATTTTGCAAAAATATGTACAAACAAAATTTGAGAAGAATCAGTGCAATATTTTTGTTTTTTAATTGATTTAACTGAAGATCGGGAAGCAGCTCTATATGGGGTCAAAGGGATCATTTTTGGACTACTCATTAGTGGATGTAATGAACGCATACAAACCCAATTTGCGTAAGATCTATACGACAATTTGGATCTTATGGCAATTTATGTCGATTTCATATGGGTAATTTGTATGGGGGCTAGGTCTGAACATGGACCGATTCTCACCAATTTCAATAGCGTTCATCCCATGGCCGATAAAAGCTTATGTACCAAATTTCATCAAAATATATTCATATTTGCGACCTGCAGTTTGATTACAAGCTTTACATGGACACACAGACGGACGGACGGACGGACGGACGGACGGACGGACGGACGGACGGACGGACGGACGGACATTGTTAAATCAACTCAGAAAGTGATTCTGATTCGATCGGTATAATTAAAGATGGGTCTAGGTCAAATATTTTTGGGTGTTACAAACAGCAGCACAAAGTCATTATACCCAAACCACATAGTGGTATAGGGTATAAAAACGATTTATCATGGGAACCATGGAATTCCAGCGAGTCTTGCAATCGAGTAACAAGCGAAGTTTTTTGCCTTCATGCACAAACATATGTTTTTGCTTCTTACGGCTGACTTTTTAAAAAATTTTATTATTTTTCGAGTCTCCGCTAGAACGACTTTAATATAATTACGGACTTCGGGAATATCATAGTTTCATCTTCAAAATTCAAATTGGAGTCAGAAACAAATAAATCAACGTGCCCATTATTATTACTTTCATCACAATAGTCATCATCGTCTTGGAATTCTTCATTTGAATCATCGTCTTCAGCAGCAACATCTTTTTTTTTTGTGTCATTATACCCTATACCACTATGTGGTTTGGGTATAATGACTTTGTGCTGCTGTTTGTAACAACCAAAAATATTTGACCTAGACCCATCTTTAATTATACCGATCGAATCAGAATCACTTTCTGAGTTGATTTAACAATGTCCATCCGTCCGTCCGTCCGTCCGTCCGTCCGTCCGTCCGTCTGTGTGTCCATGTAAAGCTTGTAATCAAACTGCAGGTCGCAAATATGAATCTATTTTGATGAAATTTGGTATATAAGCTTTTATCGGCCATGGGATGAACGCTGTTGAAATTGGTGAGAATCGGTCCGTGTTCAGACCTAGCCCCCATACAAATTACCCATATGAAATCGACATAAATTGCCATAAGATGCAAATTGTCATATAGATCTTACTCAAATTGGGTTTGTATACGTTCATTACATCCACTAATGAGTAGTCCAAAAATGATCCCTTTGACCCCATATAGAGATGATTCCCGATCTTCACTTAAATCTATTAAAAAACAAAAATATTGCACTGATTCTTCTCAAATTTTGTTTGTACATATTTTTGCAAAATACAAGAGACTTTACCAAACATGATCAGGATCGGTCCATTTTTGGACCTAGTCCCTTTATAGATATAGCATCCGATATGAACTTTTTCACATCTGCAGCCAAAAAAATTAATTAAAATCCCACTCAAATTTGGTTTTTGCTTATTTTCAATGTCCAGTTAGTTGGGCCTAAGAGATAGGGTTTCTAAACGCATGGTATAGGGTATCGTATAGTCGGTCTAGACCGACTATAATTTTCCTACTTGTTTTTTTATATTGTTGTACAACTATATGTTCAGCCACAACAAACACACTGGGGTTTTCATTTTTATTAGAGGGGTCTTCAACATTTTGGACAGATCTCGGCACAATGATGGCCGATTTACCCCATTTTCAATATCAACCTGCTGGGATAAATGACAAACAATATTATCATAACTTCATCCAGGTAAATGGTTCGTTTTGGTAATGAGCGTGATTTGAACAGACAGACGGACAGCGCTATATCGACTCGAGCTTTATAAGGATCATATATATATATACTTTATGGGGTCGCAAATGCATTTTTCGATGCGTTACAAATGGAATGACAAATTTATATATACCCTTTTCACAGTGGCATGGAGGGTATAAAAATCAAATACAAGCCCGAGTATAGTTATCGTATTTACCCGGGTAATCGAGTAATCGACAAAAGCAATAAAATTCCTAGTACCCGGGTACTCGACACCCGAGGTTGGATTCACTAGTATCGAGCCATAACCGAAAAACAAACGTAAGCGAAAAAATCTAAAATTTTAGAGGAAAACAGTGTTTTATATTATCTCAGCTTTATCTTTAGTATGTGTGCTTACGTCAAAAAATAAATATAAATAAAATTTAAGAATTTTTTCCATATATATGTTATCGTAAAAATGGTTTTGATTATGAAACTAAATTAATTATAAGTCAAACATTTCTCAGTTTCCTTTTAGGGCGATTGGACAAAAAATTGAAATTTGTGGATTAAATTTATATTAAATCATCCTCTAGAAGGAACTTTTACATTGAAACTAGATCTACAGCCGAACCTACACACACCAAATATATATTTTCTTTCAGCTAAAAGGTATTTATTAGATTTTACATAAATAGTTTTATATTAGATACGAGTAGTTCATTAAAAGTAAACATACCAACTTTCTCGACTAGAGGTGTAGGGTACAAAAACTTGTATTTACAATTGAAATCAATACGCTATTAAAAAAGGTGCGTTAAATACCGACAAAGTGTTACTGATTGTTATTAATTGCAATAACTCTGATGGCATTTGAAATCATACGCAATTATAAAAACAACAACGTGGCATACAGTTTGCCACAAAAAACAATTAATTAAATAACTTCCAAAGAGAAAAAAAACCAGCAAAATTTTACGTAAGCTTAACAATTTTAAGTTCAATTCATTTTGATTTTGTGAATATTCAAAAACTTTTTTTATTGCTACAAAACCTAGAGAATTATTAACAAATATCCATCAATCACGGTGTCAAGTTGTGGCCGTAGCAGTTATAAACAGAACATTTTTCGAACATTTTGTTAAACATCAAAAGTGTGTTTGTTATTGTTTTGGGTGTGATAATAGTTAAAATAAAGTTATTAGACCAAAAGTGACCTAAAGCAAAATTTAAACATTATGGTTGTGATGATGACGATGATGATGATAATGATGATATATAATGCTAAAACTGTAGCAGAGATAGCATAGAAGAAAAACCTAAATACATGTTGTATAACAATGTTTTTGTTAAACATTTTTAGCTAACAGTCATTTAACTTTTGACTTTACAGGTGATTCAGAAAATAAAATACAGAATAAAAAAAAAAAAATACAGCAACACAACGGCATAATGCTAGGTAATATAAAATACAACACTATGGGATATGAAAAAAGAAGAAGGAAACTCAACTGGCATATATAGTAAGTGGAGGAATGGAAAGATATCACTAGGGTAAAGAATTTCATACAGCGCACATTTTTTTTTAAGCCTAGTTCCGCGAAGCCGAGTGGCTTTTCTGCAGATTCTAATTTGGCTAGTTTTTTGCAGCGACAGACAAAAGCCTCTGGTGGGATAGGCAAGCACGCTACCTACTCACCTTGGGTTCAAATGATCCCAAAGTGGCGATTAATTGAAATTTTAGAATTAATTTTTTGTCAGAAACTTTTGTACAGGGTGAAACAAGATAAAGTTCTACATCACTATGTGAAATTTCAGCCATCTATGCTGTATACTTATACCGTGTCGAGCTGTCAAATTCAGCATATAAATGCTGTTTTTGCAAAAAGTAGAAAAATTGAAATTCTTTACGATTCAAGTGTTCATTTTTCTATCAAATCTTTAAAAAAGTAAAACTTTTATAATGGAACCTCCAAAACCTTCAAAAAACGTTTAACTATTTCAAAAACTCACCAATTAATCCAAAAAATAATATTGTAAAACCTACTCGCATTTACCAAAATAATGAAAATGATAAATCAATGTTTTTAAATGTTCTCTCATACAACTGTCATGGGTTAGAAAATAAAGTTTTATTCAATGATTTCTTTCAATTTATAAAAACTAGCGACATTTTTATATTATTAGAAACTCACATCACTACAGATAATGTAGAAAGATTTAAAAAGTTTTTCAACGGTTATGATACATATTGGAAGCCAGCTGTCAAGAATTTTAGATATGGAAGGGCAATTGCGGGCTATGTTTATGATGTAAAAAACGATTTACGGAAATATAATACTACGCACGAATTTAGTGTACGAGATGGGATAGAATTAATAATCATTAGAACATCCACAAAATCATTCCATATAATGCCATTATATATGAGAACAATGCTTACCAACAAATCTCAAAGGAAAACAAATGGTTTAATTTCAAGTGTTTTAACTCTAGGGAAAGATCCATTACAAAATTTACAAAAATTTAGACAAAATCCTACAGAAGAAAATAGATTAAATTATATTGTTGAGAATAAAAAATTCAAGGAATTATGCGAATCTAGTAAAATTGAATACTACAAAGGTCATAGAAAACAAACTAAATAAAGTAAAAAATAATAAAGATTGGTGGAACCTAATCAAAGTTTCAAAAAGCACAGAAAAACAGCAAATCCCTGAAATACCACTACATCAATTTAAACAGTACTTCCTAGAACTGCTAAACCCCCCAAACATTGAATATGCAGCAATGTTCTTTATGGACAATGATTTAGATCGTCCAATTACAATGGCGGAAATAAAAATTGTATTAGCAAAAGCAGAAAACAATAAAGCACCTGGAGAAGATCGGGTTAGCTATGAGTTTTTGAAAAATGCACCAGATATGGTACTCAAGGAATTTGCAAATTCTTATAATATAATTTATGAATCGGCCCAACTAGATGAAAAATTTACGAAAAGTATAATTTTTCCTATATATAAACAAGTAAGAAAATTATAGTCGGTCTAGACCGACTATACGATACCCTATACCATGCGTTTAGAAACCCTATCTCTTAGGCCCAACTAACTGGACATAGAAAATAAGCAAAAACCAAATTTGAGTGGGATTTTTATTAATTTTTTTGGCTGCAGATATGAAAAAGTTCATATCGGATGCTATATCTATATGGGGACTAGGTCCAAAAATGGACCGATCCTGATCATGTTTGGAAAAGTCTCTTGTATTTTGCAAAAATATATACAAACCAAATCTGAGAAGAATCAGTGCAATATTTTTGTTTTTTAATAGATTTAAGTGAAGATCGGGAAGCAGGCCTATATGGGGCCAAAGGGATCATTTTTGGACTACTCATTAATGGATGTAATGAACGCATATAAACCCAATTTGAGTAAGATCTATATGACAATTTGGATCTTATGGCAATTTATGTCGATTTCATAGGGGTAATTTGTATGGGGGCTAGGTCTGAACATGGACCGATTCTCACCAATTTCAATAGCGTTCATCCCATGGCCGACAAAAACTTATATACCAAATTTCATCAAAATATATTCATATTTGCGACCTGCAGTTTGATTACAAGCTTTACATGGACACACAGACGGACGGACGGACGGACGGACGGACGGACATTGTTAAATCAACTCAAAAAATGATTCTGATTCGATCGGTATAATTAAAGATGGGTCTAGGTCAAATATTTTTGGTTGTTACAAACAGCAGCACAAAGTCATTATACCCAAACCATATAGTGGTATAGGGTATAAAAAGGTGATAAGGGTATAACGAGTAACTATCGTGGAATATCGTTCATGAATGTCAAAGCAAAAATTTTTATGGGTATTTTAAATGCAAGGATAAATTTGTGGCTAAACAAACACAATATTATATGTGAGTACCAAGCAGGCTTCCGTGAAGGATATTCTACTGTAGATAATTTGAACAACTTAGCAGCAATTTCTCATCCAAAATATAATGAAAATAAAAGGCTATACGCATTTTTGTAGATTTTCGTGCAGCTTTTGATAAAGTCTCTAGAAAAGCTCTGTTTTACAAACTCCAGAGCATTGGTTTATCAACAAAGATGGCTAGATAGATTCAGAGCATATACAGTCATACCAACTTTGCAGTTTGGAATGGAGAAGTTTTATCGACAGATTTTGCAACATGTACTGGGATAAAACAGGGGTGCCTCGATTTATTTAAATGACTTACACGAGTATTTAGAAGGACGAGTTAATGTGGGATCACTAAATATCAGATTATTAATGTACGCTGATGATATAGTAATTTTAGCAGACGATATTCTTACCATGCAGATGTAATGGTGCGGCGGTGGTGGAATTTTCGCTTCCTGTTTCCCTGAGCCTTTGCTGGTTGCACGTGCATGCGAAGGGGCCTAGCTCGCCGGATGGGTGGGGTCTTGCTCAGGCCCAGGGAAACCACACTACAGATTTTCACGTGCGATTTATAAAAAAACTAAAAAAAAACGGATACTAAAAGGATGGATGGATGACATACTAACCTTCCGGTGGGGACTAGATGTTATGCCGCTTTTTGCCCTCCCTACCATGTTACCTGATATTCCATCTTACTTGGAGGTAACCCACTGCAATGAAAACATTTGGTTTGGTTTGGTTTTCTACATTGGTTTTAAAAAAAAAGTTTATTTAACCTTCATTTTAAGGTTATAAATTTAAATTATAATTATCAAAATTTATTTTATTATTTTTTTTTTTTTTTTTATAAAAATTATTTATAATTTCTTAATTTTTTTTAACACTTTTCAATTGGTTGATTTTTAATATATGTCTTTATTTTAAACTTGTTTTTTTTTTTACACTTAGCTTTAACTTCTTAAATTTAAATTTCACTTAAATCTTAAATTTATTTATGTATTTAAAATTTTCAAACTTGTCCTTAAGTGTTTTTATGTTTCTTTAGTTCTCCCACTTAAATTTTTCTTTAACTTAACTTTAGTCTTTTTTTTCTTAAAGTTTCTAAGACTACATTCTTAATTTAATTTTTTTAATTTAATGTAAGGTTTTCCTCAACCGATCTTCTCAATATTCAAAATTCAACTCCCCTTTAATTTTAAATGTCTTTTTATTCAAGCTAATCTTTTTCATTCATTCATTATCTCAAGATAAAAACCTGTTTATTAAAAAAAATCACCACGAATTCATTGAGAACATTCATATTCATTCATAATGTTTTCTAGTATTTATAACACGCCCACTCATATATGACTATGAGAGCAAGTGAGATCAATACAAGAAAATACGTGGTTTGACCAGCATGATTGCATATGAATGAGTTAATGATTTAATACAACACAATGAAGAGACTAAAAAAAATCGCGCCATAAATCAGTTTGCAAAAATAGAACCAAAAAAAATTTTCCATTAACATATTACCATATAAGGTGTTGTTTACATGTACATACTTGAACTTGAAAATAATTTCAAGATCAAGGTTATTATTTTTTTTTTCTGCTTTCTTATTTCTGCTTATACCAGAAATTCACACAGACTATGATCAACAAGCTGCATAGATATTGCGATATATGGAACCTAGAAGTCAATCTAACTAAATCGGAAATGATGATATTCAGAAAAGGAGGGAGACTCGCAGAAAGAGAAAATTGGATTTTCACTGGTGAATCAATTAGAATTTCAAATGAATACACATATCTTGGAGTTACACTATCGCCAAAAATGAATTTTAAAAAACATATCGAAAGAGAAACATATCGGCGAAAAATAACATAACAACATGGAAAAATTTTTTATCTAAAAAAGAGATTGGATTAAATGCGAAGTGGATCCTTTTCAAATCAATATGTTGAGCTATCCAGTCATATGGAGCCCAGATATGGGGATTCTCATTATTTGAGGAAGTCGATAAACTCCAAAAAAGATTCTTAAATTACCACAATTCACACCTACATACGCGCTGATGTTAGAAACTGGCTGTGAAAATAATCATATATATACCTTAGACTTACATCTACGATACATACAAAAAACGCTTTTTGAATATAATGGGAAACGCTTGCCAAACCAGCTCACAGAACTAATTTTAGAAAAAAAAGTTGTGTTGGCATAATGATATTGAAACTTTTGCTAGAAATGTTAATTCAATACGAATTGCGGCATGCACAACAAAAGAAAAGTGGGAACAACTACGTATTGATATTCTTAATGGAGTAAAAACTAAAGAAAGGGAATTTTACTTGGAGAATGCGTCTAATACAAACCGCTTTTATACAAAACTGAGTTATAGAGAACCACATTGCTATTTGGATTTTAATAACAATATGAGAGCAGTAAGCTATATTTTCAAAGCCAGATGTGACCTTATCGAGCTCAATGGAACCAGGTTTCAACAGCAAAGGTCTCGTATATGCTCTTTATGTAACCTGAACGAAATAGAAAATATTCTTCACTTCATGGCCCATTGCTCCATTCTGCGTGAGATAAGATACGAGAAATTGATTTAATTGATATTTTAAATAATGCAAAAGAAAATTTTAAAGCCGTATATATGGTAGATGCGATTGGTTATAGAAATGAGTTAATCAATGAATACAATTATTAATTTTACTATTTTTCTCAAACATAAACATTCTCGATAAAATCATACATATGTACTATTTAAATCTTTTTTCCGACTGACGACAATAAGTCATAGTCGTAATTTCTGCTTATTTTCTTCTAACATATTTTTAATTATAATATTATAATATTTAAGTTTGTAATTTAGTGAAATGAATTTAAAATAAAGAACAAGTAACTAAACTAACTAACTAATGGAATCTCCAACTTCAGGTTCCGTAAGATATAGAAAAACTTTTATTGTTTATAAAAATTATTTCTAACTATTTTTAGTAATTTTTTTAAAAAAAGGTTCAAAATTGGGACATTTTCCACATTTTATGGATCGCACTTATTAAGTTAGATATAGTTGGGTTCCGACGTGTGAATTTTTAATAAAGTATAGGATTTCAGCTTTAATTATTTTCGTTTTTGTGTAAAAAGTCTGGTTGTCAAGTCCAATAAGTGTGTTGTTTGTTTTTAAATATAATGAATAACAAGAAGCCAGAAATAAAGATTTTAAAAATTATAGAGAGCACTTTGCCAATAAATGCAACCGAGAAATGTCCAATGCTGATATTTTGAATTGGTTTCTTCTAAGTTTTGACCCATTTATATCTACCATGAGCAAGAAATATGAGCAGAAAAAAAATTAAGGTACCAACTTCGGAATTAGAGTTATTAGTGCCAAATATTTCTGATGAAAATTATAATAAAGATGTAGATAATGAAGATGGTGATGAAGAACGTGATGATAATAGCAGTGAAGATAGTGATGACGATGATGAAGATTATGATAATTGTGATGAAGATAATGAGAATTGGAATAGTTTTGATGAATTTTATAATGCAGAGCAACACAATTATTTTAATACTGTTTATTCAAATTGTAAAACAAAAACAAAGATTTCACCAAAAAGTTTTATAAATTTTTTTTTTCTTAGATAATTTGGATATTTATGGGATTTAGTGAAAAACAAAATTTTAATTTTAAATGAATTTAATACTAATATTAATTTTAATTACCAAAAACAGCAATGTTGAAATCTACTAAAAAGCTGTATTAATGAGCTGGCAAGATGACGGTATTAGTGGAATTGGACTCAACCGAAAATGTTCAGCTTTTACTTAAAAATGCCCAAAAACAAGCTGGTACTTCTATCTATGTGGAGAAATATTTAAATGCAGACCAACAAAAAGATAAAAGGGAAATACTTCAAATGAAAAGAGAGCTGAAAGGAGTAAACGAATTGCTTCGAGTAACAGTTGTTAATGACCAGATTAAAATTAAAGATAAATGGTTTAAGTGGAGCGAAAATAAGGTTTCAAAATGCGGCGAAAGAGAAGGATATGAAATTTTAAAAGAATTTTAACAAAATTAATATAAACTATAATAATCTACTAAAAAACTCAATGTCAAAAAACTAAAATTTCAAAATAAGTATTTAAATATATTAGCTTATAACATTCACGGCTTAGGTAACAAATGTCTGTTTCCAGAATTTTTTAAATATGTTTGTGATTTTAATAGAGAATTGGAGAAAATATTTTACTAATTTTGAATTTTTTTTGGAAACCAGCAAAGCGTTCAAGTATACGTGGCAGAGCAAGTGGTGGTTGTGTCTATGGTTTCAAGAAAAGTTTGTCAAACAAGCG
This sequence comes from Cordilura impudica, assembly GCA_963682025.1. Classification (NCBI taxonomy): domain Eukaryota; kingdom Metazoa; phylum Arthropoda; class Insecta; order Diptera; family Scathophagidae; genus Cordilura; species Cordilura impudica. Next base: position 203,314,536 of record OY821521.1, read on the forward strand.
TGTAGCATACTCATATAATGTCAGAAATGACACAGTAATTTTGAAAATGCAAATAAACTCAATTAAGTTTAGTATTATTCCAGTGTATATTAGAGGAGCAGACTGGTGTAATGAATTTGATGTGCTGAAAAACTTTTTTGAAAATAATCAAGTCGATAATGCCGTCATAGCTGGGGACTTAGAAGACTTAGAAAAAATTCATACAAACAATTTTATACCAGGTCTCAATGAGAGAAAATCTAAAGATGATATTGTTAACGCAAAAGGCAAAAATCTACTAGATTTATGCAACAATTGTGGTTTTGTAATATTAAACGGCCGCACATTGGGTGATGAAAACGGTGAATATACATTCATGAGCAACGTGGGCAACTCTGTAAATGATATTTGTGCAACCGCGCATGATGCTCTACAATATATTCAGAATTTTGAAATTGCATCAAGAATATGGTCAGATCACATGCCACTTAAATTGAAGCTGTGTATCAAAAATACCTGTGAAGATAATAAAAAGTTAAACTAATGCCAAAGCTTAGATGGAAAGATTCTTACAAAGAAAATTATCTACAAAATCTGAACAAAAATTTGCAAAATGTCCAAGGAGGATTAATGAATTTAAAGCAACTGATAGATGTAATCAATAAATCTTTGCAAAACATCCAACAATTTAAAAATACCCCCAAATTCAAATCCAAATGGTTTAATTTCAAATGTATGAACGCGAGAAAAAAAAGCATTCGAATAGCTTAATGAATTTAGAAAAACAAATAATCCACAAGATAAAGACAAATACCTGCGGCAAATTTTGAGTACGTAAGTGAATGTAGAAAACAAAAAAAAGGAGTATTATGATGAAATTAACAATAAAATCAATAAGATAAATGATTCTAAGGAATGGTGGAAATTAGCTAGAGAAATAAGAGGTGTTTGTCTTAAAATTGGAACATCTAAATCGGCTGATAAATTTAGAAAATATTTCGAGTCGTTACTTAACCATCCGAATTTGTCAAAAGACATTCAATATGCACCAATGTACCATGTGCATTATGATTTGGACAAAAATATTACTCTACAGGAGATTAAAAATATCATCAAAGAGACAAAATTAGATAAAGCACCTGGAGCTGATAGAGTGCCGTATGAAATGTTTAAATATGCTACAGACGAATTTCTTACACAACTTTCTAACGCCTTTAATATAATTTTTGAAACGGAAAAGGTAGGAGAGGAGTTTGAGCGTAGTATTATATTTCCCATTTATAAAAAAGGAAAAATAAATTCGACTTGCATTTACAGAGCAATTTCCTTGATGAACTGTGTGGCAAAATTTTTATGGGAATTATAAATTCTAGGCTGACAAATTGGGTTGAACAAAATAATATTCTAAATGAATTTCAATCCGGCTTCAGACCACACTATTCAACAGTAGATAACATTTATAACATGAATAGTCAATTATAAACTGAACAAAAAGAAAAAGATTTACACATTTTTTGTTGACTTTAATGCCGCCTTCGATAGAGTGCCGAAGAAACTTCTTATATGTAAGCTACATTCTTTAGGTATGTCAGCGAAAGTGGTCAACTTTATTGAAAAAGCATACAAAGTCGGCAGTGTGGACAGGAAAAGATTTTTCTGAATACTTTGAAACTTATACTGGCGTTAAACAAGGATGTCTCCTGTCCCCATTGCTCTTTACACTGTACTTAAATGACCTCCATGACATTTGGGAGGTGGTCTGATGGTTTGCTTATGTATGCGAATGATATAGTCTTATTGGCTGATAATATACAAATAATGAGAAACATGGTAAAGAACTTGGAAAGTTATTTTAAGCAGTGGAATATGGAGGTGAATATGCTTAAATCGGAAATGATGGTATTCAGAAAAGGAGGCAGGCTTGCATCAAGTGATAAGATAGAGTACAAAAATCAAGAAATTAAAATTGTGAATGAGCACAACTATTTAGGTGTAACTTTAATCCCGCAAGCGAATTTTAGGAAACATATTGATAAAAAGAAATATATCGTCTAACAATAGCATTAATGCAACGTGGAACAGTTTTCTAAATAAACCAAACATAAGCATGAAATCTAAGTGGAAGCTTTTTCAATCAGTCTGCCGATCTATAAAAGCATATGCAGCTCAGGTCTGGGGTTACTGTTTATTCGAGGAGGTAGACAAGTTACAGAGGTATTTCTTGAAGAGAATTCTAAAACTATCAGACTTTACACTCAACTATGCTTTGTATTTGGAAGCAAAAGTAGAATGCAGTCATTTTTACCAGATTACCAAACAAATTATCTCTAGTTGCGTTGCGCGATAATATATTTTGGGCAAAGAAAATCAATGAAATAAGTAGAGAATTTTGGGTTCAAATTAACTTTGAAAATAATAGTCAACAACAGTGGGTTCGAAATGGAACGATTTTGCTTCAAAAAATGAAATCAAGGGTACTTATGGAAATGCAACAACAAGCTCTAAATAGTACGTCAAGATTTTATAAGTATTTGAACCATAGTTTGGACATAAACTATATCGAAAACTTGAGGATTCAAGGGCAAATCTCAACCATTTTTAAAGCGAGATGCGGTGTATTACCATTAAATTCAAACAGTTTTAACAAAACTGAAAACCATGAAATGAAACAACACAATATTTCATGGCAAGATGTCCAATATGTAAAGAATTACGAAACAGTTTTCTTGGTAAACCAATTCTTAATGACAATGAAGTCATAAATATTTTGAATGGCCGAATATGTAACGACTGGAATTCACTTTATAATTATGTTGAAAATGCTTTAAATTATAGAAAACTCATTATAGAGGAATTTATGTAAATCTTATACATACCTATAAATATTAGTTATTTTTTATAAACATGTCTAGAACAATTTATCTTAAATATATTTACGCTGATCCCTGACTCACTGACTGACTGACTGATTCTGTAACGCTGAAATAATACACACACATAGCACTCCCTACAAAGCTATGCGAAATACACAAACAAAATTTAATCTTTCTCATCTAATACAAACCCACACACACTATTTTCTCTCTTCTTTGTTACCGACCAGTGCTGCTAATAAAATCTTCTAAAAATCGCCAATTTTGGAAACTAAATCGCCAAAATCGTCATTTTTAAAACAAGAAATTTTTAATTTTTATACTACTGAAAATTTTAAATCTTCAATCATCATTTTAACAAATTTAACAAATCATTTTAACAAATTGAAAAATCGTCGAAATTACAATAAGTTGCCAAAACTGGCAGCACTGCTAAGGACAATAGCACTACATATGCATTTTTACTTCTTTTATCAAACTAAACTTTTCTGTTTGTCGGTTTTGTGTTTCATCTCAAAAATGTTTTGTATTGTTAGGAGTGCTTTCGCTCCGGTTCTCTGGTACCAAAGAGTAGCCTTTTTTTTGATAAATATTTGAAAAAAAAGAGATCTTCAATGTGGATTTCATTGTTTTCCAATGTATGATTTCGTTTAAAGCTATGTATTGAAAAGCACTTGAAAAAATAGTGCATTAAGTTTAAAATTTAAGTTATTGTAACTTTGCTTATTTAAATTACAATTGTAATTTCAGAAGAGAGGTGGAAAATAATTTATTTTTTTCACACATAATATTAATTTTTACATAATTTGCTTTCAAAAAATTTAAGATTTTAATTGGAATAATTTATTGATATTATCATGGAAGAATTAAAGACGATTCGGAACAATAAGTTTTTTTGAAGTAAAACTAATACGCTCTTATTTTTTATTTTTTTGGATTTATACCTAGATAACTTTGCAAATAATGTAGTTCTCTTTTTTCAGTTTACATGTATGAGAGTGTTGTGTCAAAATTTGAAGTAAATCAGAGCAAAACTTAAGAAAATACAGCGTTTCCAGCGACCGGCCTCATAAGGTATATAAATCAGTTTTAAAAAAACTTTAAACCGATTTTCTCGCAAATAAATGTTCGAAGATCGTGAACATCATAACTCAAAACCTACTTGACCGGTTCTCTTGAAATTTTAGACACTATACACATAAATCATCAGGTAACCACTAAATTTTTGTTTAATTCCATTTTCTTCCCCATTTTTAACAACAAATTCCCGATATTGTATAGCAAAAATGGTTTTTCACTTCAAAATGCTGCCAAAAAAAAATAAATCGAAAAAAATCTTCGTTACTACCTCAGGAAAGATGTCACCTTTTAAACGTATTTCAACTTTTTTATTTCACATGATCCGCAAAACAACTTTTTGTCGAGGCGCCTCCGGAGATTCGCTGTCACGAACTAATTTATTAAAATTTGTAATTGAAAATTTTTTCAAAGATTCTTCAAATGTCATGCTATAACGTGTATATGAAATAAATAATCCAACATTATTCATGTCTTCAAAAAAGAATTATGAAAATACGACTTTTTTAACTTTTAAACCCCCCCTTAAGAAACTTTTAGGAACCTTGCTCTAAAACGTTTTTTTTTTTTTCTATGCTATTCTATTTTTTCTACAATAAAATGGAGTGCGGTTATAACGAACTCGGCGGGACCGGTCAAATTAGTGCGTTATAGACTCAGTTCGTTGTAATCGTAGTATTTTTTTTGTTTTGTCCGAAAGATTTAAAAACTTTTTTTAGTTGAATAAGTTTATTTATTTTGATGCATTTTAAAAAGTCATAAAACATAAATTAAATTATTAAAAAGATACATATTTATAGTTTGTCTTAATAGGGGTTAATATGGGTTCATACTCCTCATCGCGATTTACGTCACGAGCGTTTATTTTATGAAGATTTAATCGTACGAATTATGGGGTTAATGAACCAATTACAAGATGTTGAAAGCTTTGTAACAGTTTCTCAATCCTTTTAAATTTCATTCATATTGTAGTTTTTTTTTAACTAAAAAATTTTAATTATTGTATAATATTATTATTATATTTTTATAGTTTGTAAGATGTAAATCAGTAGACTAAATAAATAAATAAATAAGACTAAAATTACCGAGTTTCTATCAAAATAAAATATTTTTTTAAAATCATATAATATTAAAAGCTCCTTATGTATAGAAGCAGAAAGTATAAAGCGAAGGTTGGCTACTGGCAAACTTTTGCGAAAATATACATAAAGGACCTTTTACAAAACTTCATTTGAAAATCGAAGTTTTTGATTTGTATTTTTTACAACTGTTTTCCGATTTTTTTTTAAAGACATTTTAAAAACATTAAAATTAATTTTTTTTAAATAGAAAAAATATAGGAAAATACTGATATGGAAAAAAATTTTTGTTTGGTGAAGTCAAAATAAACGGGCGCCTAGGCGCCACACAAACAACTAGTATATTTATATTTATAACAGACGACATACATATGTCATTGTTAAATATTTATTTTCTTTCTTTATTTAAAAATGTTATTTTATATTTGTAAATAAAGATACACACATACGTACATACTAATATTAATATATATTATATATTTATTATTTAAGTTTTTTAATAGCACACTAAGTACGCTTTAGTTTCCAATTTTTATTTATTTTTTTATTTTTTTTTTATTTATTTATTTATTTCAGTTAATGTAATACAAGAGTTCCTTACAGACTATAACTAAAAATTATTACATAAAATAAATAAATATGTCTGATTTTATAAATGTAATAACTCAAAGAGAAACAGCTTATAACTTTCTGTTGAAGTGCAAAATTCAATAGTGCGATTCAATTTTTTTGTAACGGCCGTTTCATTATGTTATTGAGATCGTTACAACCACGATTTAACGTAATGTTTATTGCATAATTGGTGCGATGATACGATATATTAAATATATGATGATTATGACGTAATATTATAGGAGGGACATAAAAAGATATTTGCGAGAGCAAGTCATGACAATCAATACCACAAGTAATTAAATCATATATAAACAATAAGCCTTGAAATCTACGTCTATATTCTAAAGTTTCAAGACCAAGAAGCAAGCCCTTAGCTTCATATGAGGGTAAGGAAACTACAAAATTAATTGACGAGAGAGCGTATTAAAGAAATACACGTTGCACTAGCTCAATGCGAGAGATGAGTTTCCCACAATGTTGACTCCACACGACAGCAGCATACTCCAATTTTGATCTAACATAAGATGTGTAGATCAATTTTAATGTATTAGGACCAGAAAAATGAGAGCAATTTCTTTTAATAAATGCAAGGACTTTATACGCTTTCGGTACGATATAATTTGATTTATTCATTTATGGCTTTCCCTTCCAAAGATTCAGTTAAAATGTGAATTAAGAACTTTTTTGCCGAAAAACAAAAAAGCGCCTAACAGGTTAAAAAAAAATTTTTTTTACAATTTCTTTTCTAAAGTGCTGTGTTTTTATGTATTTATGATTAATTATCAATAAAAAATTATAATATTATCTTTCGTGACTTTTTTGAGCTAAATTTGTATATATATGGCATTTTGTGAAAAACCAAATTTGGAATTTAAATTTAATATATACTAACATGAATACATATTATAAGTTTATTCTTTAATTTTTTTAATAGCACATTAAGTACGCTCTATGTTCGACTTTTAAGTATTAATTTATCTCTTTTCGTTCCAAAGTTACAGTTAAAATAGTGAACTAAAACAAAAAAGTGCCGAAAAACAAAAAAGCGCCTGACAAGTTAAAAAAAATATTTTTTTATTAAATGCTGTGTTTTTATGCATTTATGATTAATAATCAATGAAAACTCAAAATATTTATAAACTACGTCTTCCTTGAATTAATCGTCACTTTGAGTACCATCGAACCCACTGTGCAGAGATGCCAACTTTTTTGGAGCAAAAAGCGCTAAAACAGTAGCCCAAATAGCGTGTTATAGGCGCAAATTATATGTTTGTAAAAAAATAATATTATATTTATTAATTTTCAAAAAACATATATATTATTTGTACACTTGCTGGCCAGGGGTTTTTAGTTTATATATTTTTTCAGATACTACATAGAGCAAATATGTCAAATACTGTTCTATAGACAAAGATTGGGGCAACATGAATGTGGATGAGTATAAGTTCCTATCCGGCCACACTTGTTTCCTACGAGGCTCCAAATATGGCCAAACAATTGTCCTTCTGCTGAGGACTGACACCTATAACAAGCGGTTAAAAATTGCAAATTTGATTGCATGCTGAAAATATGAGTTTTTTTTTTTTTTTAATAACAATTATTTAAAAATGAATTTTTTGAAGTCATATTTTCCATTTAAATTTTCTTTCAAAAACACAATTCCCGTATTTCTTATTCCATAGTGCTAAGGAGTCAAATAAACACAATGAAACAAATATACTACTGTTTATAAATAAACGTAGTTGGAAGCATCCTTCATTTACTTCGACACAATGTGCAAAAAAATATACAGATATATGTATGTGTAGTTGCCACAATGTTTATACATGTATATGGTTAAGTGGTATTTAGGTTTTTAAGTTTTGTTTGGTGCTAGTTTAAGTGTTGGTGTGTGCCATGTGGCACGCAAAAATTTACGTTTTACTAAAAGTTCCATTTAATCAAAAAGTGATGAAAACAAAGTTTATTTTCTGTCTGTCTATTCTTCAAAAAAAAAAAATATTTAAAAAAAAATACAGTTTTAACACCAATATAAGGTAGCAACAATGCAAACTGTTATAACTTTCTAGCTTGTTATGTTTTTTAGTAAATCATATGAACATATATAAAAATAATCTAACCCATAAAAACAAAGTTTTTATTAAAACTCTTTCTTTCCTTATGCAAATGAGTTTTGAACCACTCCGTGACTGGGCGTGACTGTATGTTTAAGATCGATCGGATGAGTGGAAGTAAGGTTTTAATCTCTCCGTGACTGTGCGTGATTATGCGTGATTGTGCATGACTATGTCAAATCCATTTTACAGCAAGTCTATCGACCAAGTTTCAGATTGATCGGGTAAGGGGAAATGGGTATTAAATCTCTCCGTGACTGTGCGTGACTATGGGCCAAGTTTCAGATCAATTGGATGAGGGGAATGGGGTTGCCCCATGGAGACAGACCGACAGACAGAGAGTATGAGTTAAAAGAAAGAGTTTAATAACTCTTGAGTTAGAAATTAATCAGGATCAAGATCAATCTTCTACCTTCCTAACCTTGAGAAATTTGGGTATGAATCAGGCGATAAGCTGTTCATGCAAGACAACGACCCTAAACATAAGACCAAAATAGCCATGAAATGTATTCAGGATCAGGGTATTACAGGCTTAGATTGGCCAGCGCAATCGTTTGATATAAACCACATAGAAAATTTTTGAAATATTGTAAAGAAAACAAGGAAACAAGGCTATATGATACCCTGTACCAGGCGTTTAGAGACCCTATGTCTTAAATCCAACTAATAAGATATAACAAATAATCTAACCCATAAAAACCAAGTTTTTATTAAAAGTCTTCCTCTCCTTATGCATATGAGTTTTGAATATCTCCGTGACTGTGAGTGACTGTATGTGACTATCTTAAAATTAATCTTTGGCCACAACAAGTCTATGGATAAAGTTTCAGATCCATCGGATGAGGGGAAGTGGGGTTTTAATCTCTCCGTGACTATGCGTTTCTGCGCGTAACTATGTCAAAGTTAATATTTTTTTACAGCAAGTCTATCGACCAAGTTTCAGATCGGTCGGATGAGGGTAAATGACATTTAGATCACTCCGTGACTGTGCGTGACCACGCGTGACTGTGCGTGACTACCCCAAAATTAATCTGTAGTCATAACAAGAATATGGGCCAAGTTTCAGATTAATTGGATAAGGGCAATGGGGTTGACCCACGACAGACAGACAGAGAGAGAGTACGAGTTAAAAGAAAAAGTTTAAAAAGCGGTACAAGGGGAATCACATTATAACCTACTTTGCAATAATTTGGATTATATAAAAAACCAATTGCTTAAAAAAATAATTGTAATATCTCCTTTACTCACTAGAGTTGGGAGATTTTTTTTTTTATTAACCAACACTCAGGGGATGCCCCTTACAGATGCAATGCATTGTGTTGATCTCAGGAAAATAGGTTATGGGAAGGAGGAAAGAGGGAGTAGTGTTTGTGGATATTTGACTTAAATTTTATTAGTTTATAACTGTCAGGAAAGACTTCTGCGGGGAGTTTATTCCACATACGACTAGTTCGACTGATAAACGAATTCTCTCTGTAACAAACTACAAACGGGTGTGATCTACTGGAGAAGCGGGTAGAGCGAACCGAAACTCGGGCACTTGGAATAAGTTCGCTAATCTCAGAAGAACATTTCCCTTGGTAGTATCTATAGCAGTGATACACAACCAACATTCCGACGATGTTCCAATGAGTCAATAGAATTGGATACCCTACTGTCATTGATGAGCATCAACGCCCTCCTTTGCACACGGTCCAGTAGCTCTAAAATAGACTTTGAAGCTCCTGCCCATATATGGGAGTTGTATTCCATTTTCGGTCGGATGTAAGTGGTATAGATTTTAAGGAGATCAGAAGGAGTGAAGTAATTTTTGCACCTTTTTAGAAAACCAAGACACTTGAATGCTTCTTTCGACACTTGAAAACATGCTCGTTTCAACGAAGATCACATTGAATTCTCATGCCTAGAACATCAAGAGTATCCGATTCCTCAATACCTATACCACCCATATATACAACATACCATATTGAAACTTCAGCGCATTAAAATCAACCCTACTCGAAGATTGTTAGCAGCTCTTGATTGAGTATGTCATTCATTGTCCGCCTTTTGCCCCCCAACCTCCAAGAGGCTTGGCCTACAATTAAAAGAAAATGAGTGACAAATGCTGCTGTCATCTGCGAAAGAGTATATAGAGCTTAAAGTTTGACTAAGAAGGTCGTTCAGACAGATAAGGAAAAGAGAAGGAGAAAGAACGGAACCTTGGGGTACCCCTGAATTAAGCTGAAACTCATTGAATGAGACCCCATTAATAACAACACGTATTGTTCGATCTCTAAGAAAACTCGATATAAATCGAGAGAAGTCATTACCGACCCCAAATGCAATGAGCTTAGATATCAGTGCACCATGCCACACACGATCGAATGCCCTGGAAATATCTAGAGCAACCACTTTACTTTCGCCAAAATTGCGAATGGATCGACTCCAGCGCTCAGAAAGTAGAGCTAACAGGTCTCCCGTGGAACGATTTCTACGGAAGCCATACTGACGATCATTAATAAGTGAGTTGACCTCTAGGTAGTTCACAAGATGGAAATTGATCATGCTCTCCATCACCTTTGAAAGTGCAGAGCAGATTGCAATTGGGCGGTAATTTTCAGGGTTATTAGCCAATTGGTTGGTTTAGAGATTGGTTGGACATTAGCAACCTTCCAGCAAGAGGGAGATTATCGAACTTTGGAAATATTTTTTTTTAATAAAAAGAAGTGTAAAAAGTAACATGTGTTTAGGGACTCGATCTCTTAGGTCCATCAAATTAGATATAGAAAATAAGCACAAACCAAATTGTAGGGCATTGTACTTAATTTTTTTGCCTTCGCATATGAAAAAGTTCATATCGGATGCTATATTTATATAGGGAATAGGTCGAAAAATGCACCGATCCCGAATAAATTTGCTAAGATCACTTATTATTTTTAAAAACATACAAACCAAATTTGAGCCAAATCTGTGCAATATTTTTCTTATATGATAGAATTAAGTGAAGATCGGGAAGCAGCTTCATATGGGGACTATGACTAAGAATTATCCTATAGAGCTTAATTTTTAACTACTGATAATTAGATATATACTATGCGGGTACTATATGTACTGATATGGATATTACGGCAATTTAGTTCGATCTCACAGGCATCATTTTTATGGGGACTACGTCTGAACATGAACCGATTTTCACCAATTTCAGTAGAGTTCATCCCATGGACGGTAGAAGCTTATATACAAAATTTCATAAAAATATATTCATATCAGCGAACTGTTGTTTGATTACAATGTTTACATGGACACACAGACAGACGGACGGACAGACGGACAGCGCTAAATCAACTCAGAAAGTGATTCTGATTCGATCGGTATAATAGAAGATGGGTCTATGACACATATTTTTGACATAGACATTATACCTTGACCACATAGTGATATAGGGTATAAAAAAAAGATTTTCAAAATCCATTCTTGATTGAAGTGGTTTAAATAAAATTAAATTTAACGTTTTTTTTTTACGATTAAAAAAATACACAAAATAAAAACAAAGAAAAGTTTAATCATAAGGGCCTTCATAAAATATAATTTCGCAGTATTTTTTAGTTTTAGCTATCAGGCAACTAGTTTGTCTTATTTTAATTTTACATAGTTCAACGTCAAATTTTAAAATTTATTGAAAAAATAAATAATTTCAAAAAAACTATGGGAATTGTTAGAAACATCTAAACAAACTTAATTATTACTTTACATCAAATGTATTCAAAGTGCTTGAGTGTATCTATTAATGTGGCCTAAAGTAATACATAATTTTTGATTTTTTTTTTAAGAACTAAATTCCTAACTTTCAAATATTTATATATTAAAATTAAAGAACAGATGAAAAACACATGCTATATTTAAATTAAGCAGCTTTCATCAAATAAAATGATCCAACGATTTTTTATTGAAAAAAAATTTAAATAAATTCGGCTATGCCGAATCTTTGACACCCTCCACCTAGATTTTATGTTTATATTAATATCTGATTTATTTTAGAATTGAAAATTGAACTAAAAACAATGAATACTTTTAAAGAACTGTAGTATCGTTATCAAGTTTAAATATCTACGTATCGCAATAAGAACCTTGCGAATAAACGAACAATGAAACAATCAAAAAATAAATACAAATTATGTTGTATTAAAAAAGTCATAATTTAAAGGAAAAACTTCCCGTAGTTATGCTTGTTGGTTAAGTGAAACTATTTGCACTTTTTGCTTTTTTTTTGCTACGCATGTTGTTGTATAACAATTAAGTTTATCCGCTAAAATATTGCAACAAACACATTGTGGCAAAAAACAAATATGACACGTGGAGTATAACGATATACATACAACAACAACAACATTATAGCTGTAACATAAATTAAAAAATTTAGAATAAAAACTGTAACAAGAACAACATAGAATATGTAAGAGTGTGAAGTTCGGCTGTGACGAATCCTTGATACCCGCCACATGGATTTTACGTTCACTTTAATATCTGAACTTATTTCACATGTAATAATAAATGTAAACAAAATATTTTAAAAGCCAATAATTTGATAAACTTAATACTAAATTATTACAACGAACGCACTGAATTTTTAGCACCTTTTAAAGGTGTTTTCATATTTTTGGACATATCTTGGCACAATGATGCCCGGTTTACCCCATTTCCATTAAAAACCTGTTCGAAATTATAACAAACAATATTATCGTAACATTACACAGGTAGATAGCATATTTTGCAAGTGAGCGTAATTTCAACAGACAGACGGACAGACGGACATCACTATATTGTTATAAGGATCAGGAATATATATACTTTATGAGGTTGTAAATGCATTTTTCGATGCAATACAAATGGAATGACAAACTGGTATTTACCCTCTACACAGTGGAATGGAGGGTATAAAAATCATATATTTTTTAAGAGTTTTTACACATTTTTATTGAAATCTCGGTACCTGTTAAATCGATTTTGATGATTTTAAACAGAAAGTTCTCAGGATATCAGTGAAACATTTTAGCTAAGAATTATCAACCCAGCTGGCTTACTTAGGACGCGATCGTGATTTCCACAGACGGACAGACGGACATCGCTATCCATACTCAACTTGTTATAATTTTCTCGAATATATATAATATATGGTGTCCAAATTTTTTCTTATGATTATTACAAATGGCATGACAAACTTATATAAACACTCTGCACACTAAAGTGAAGGGTAAAAAATAGAAAATTGATTATGTGAAAAATATAATTGATAGGAAAGTTTAAATTACAAAAGTAGCATGAAGTACGGGTATATTTAAGATATATGTTCATGACTTTTTTAGCACTAGTTAAAATATGCTTCGCAGGATCTTTGAACGACAACATCCATCATACGACGGGGGTCTAAATACTTCGGTTGCGATCAAAATTTTTACAATAACCGAAACCAAGAATGGCGTCTACTTTGGACACTCTTAATTTTGCTGGGAGGCTTAAACACAAACGCATGAACGGATATAACTGATTTAGAAAGTAATTTTGAGTCGAAAAAAGTATTTTTTTTTAATTTATTTTTTTTTTATTCCTTTTCTTTTATGAAGTAAAATTTCACCTCTAAAGGGGTCAAACGGATGGTAAGGCTGGTGAAAACTATTTGTATGCAACATTTCTTAGGCGCAATATAATTCTGAAAATTTTTTAGATGGAAAAATATTTTTTGGGCTTTGGGAACCAAGAATGGCATCTACTTATATCACTTCTTTGGATGCTTTTAATTTTGCTGGTAGGTTTAAACACAAACGCACGAATTCATTTAACTGAAGTAGAAAGTTATTTTGAGTTGACTGTTAATTGAATAAAGTATTTTTTTATTTATTTATTTTTATTCTTTTTCTTTTTTTATGGTAAGACTGGCGAAAACTATATGTATGCAACTTTTTGAGGAAAACTACATTTTTTGAAGTGCGATATAATAATGAAAATTTATTAGATGGAAACATAACACTTGGTCCTGAAAAATTGGTTGTGATGAAAAAAAAAAAATATTTGTGAGGTGAATATTTTTTGAAATTGAAAGAAAAGTTGTCCACCATTCGAAACGTACATTAATAGTTGAAGGACATAAATACGCATTACCATACACACACTCTGTGGCACCATTCACACCAGCTATGAAGTACACATACGTACTGACGCATGAATCAAAACTATGTCTTTTAGATAACAATGAAAATACCTCACTTACTTTTCTCAAACAGTTCATACATAAAATGGGATAATTATATAAGTTAGGGTGGATAAAGTCAGTCTCGTCTAGGCAAGACACCGTGTAGGATCACTTTACACAAAAGCAAAGGATGCATGCACTTTTGAAATTGACAATCGACTCCAGCAGCCTCGGCTGATTCCTCCCGATAATTTTGCAGGCTCGGCTGATTGTTCCCGATAAATGCAGCGGTTTCGGCAGACTGCTCCTTATTATCCAAGGGCCTCACTAATTCTGTTTGTTAGTTTTGTTGGCAAACCATTTTGTCACCGACACCGCCGGGCCTACGTTGCCAACCTTCCAAACTACCAACCACCGACAACACCTCAATTGGTGGTTGTCAGGCACCGTAGCAATCGATTACAAGGTTTCGACCTACCGACTGCTGAAACCATCTATTAACGTTCCCAATTTACTGATATTTACCCACACTTGAATTTTTTTAGATTCCTGATTAACCGATTTGAATTTTTGGAAGCCGACTACCATAAATCGAGAAGATGCTGAACGGAGATGAAGGGTTGCCACCGACCATAACAAATTTTATTTCGAATTATAAATACAAGCAGAGCCCAGTACTCGAATTTCATTAAATTGTTTTCTTTCGATGTTTTTTTTTAATCTATATATGGAACAAATTTATAAATAGTTAAATGAAGCTCATTAAATTGTGAACTTTTAAATAAAATTCATTAAATTTCATTAGAAATAATTGTTTAACACACAGAATCTATAATATTGATAGGCTAGAAGATTTCTTGTGACTGATGATTTGTTCCACCGTTTTATCCCAATTTTGATCAAACGTATATTATTTTAAAGGTATTTGTTTTTTGCCGTTTTGCAGATTTACAGATTTTTAAATTTTTATTTTGAGTAAATTGCATTTAAAGTTGCTACTAACACAAACATAAAATTATACAATGCTATGTGTGTGTTTAATAAATTTGTTAATGTGTTTGTAATAAAAATGAGTTTGTTTTTTGTGTTGATTTTTGAACTGGTTATAATTGATTATCATACTTTTAGGGTCTTTATTTAATGAAAAAATAAAATTTCCTAGAAATTTCGCTCGAATTTCGAGGGTTGGAATCTGCTAGTATATATAAATGGGCTTGCTAATAAAAAAATTTATAAGAGCCTAAAGATATGCCAATTCAGCCAATTCATATACACACACAGCATTGTATAGTTTTTATGTAACTAAGAATGCGTTTTATGTATATAATAGAAGCAACTTTAAGTGATAATTACCCCAAAAAAAACATACCAGGTGGTGCACATCTGCAAAGGTGGTGCACATCTGTAAAGAAGTACCTTTCAAATGGTATATATTTTGTCAAAATCGATTGCTAACTGAGAGTGTAGAAGATGTCACAAGAAATCGCTTTGCCTATTGATATTATAGATATTGAAAAGATAAATAAAGATAAACAGTTGTAATTAAGTAGACCCTGGAAACGAAAGGCAAATTTCTTTTTCCGTCTACTGAAAACTATTATTTAAATTTTAGAGCTTAAAGATTTTTCAAGAACAACTGTAATTTTACAGATTGATAAATTTGTATAAAATATTTTTGAGCTGAAAAAAATTTTTATTTTTATTTTTGACTATCACTTAAAACTAGACAGCTGTATTTTTCAACTCAGCCAATTCACAAACCAACACTTTTATGGTTTTTTATTATTCTGAATGAAGATAAGAAACATATTAACAAACACATTAACAAATTTAATAATTAGTAGCAATTTTAAATGCAATTTACTCAAAATAAAAAAAAAAATTTAAATCTGTAAATCTGGTGAACAGCTAAAAAGAAATACCTTTCAAATAATATACGTTTGGTCAAAATCAGGACAAAACGGTAGAATAAAACATCGGTCACAAGAAATCGCCTAGCCTATTAATATTATAGATATAACATCCATAGCGTCAAATAAAAACTATTTACATACAATATTATACAAATTATTTAAATGAAGAAAAATTTTGAAAAAAACTTATTTCGGAAAAAATTTTTTAGGTAGAAAACCATATTTGAGGCCAACAATATGTGTGTGATAAATGTAATTATCATGTTAGCCATCGGTCCATAATAAAGTATAGAAAAGTAATAAAGTATAAAAACATATAAAATCGTTGGAAAATATTCCACTTTATGTAAAAATTATCAATTTGGAAATAAAATTCTATTTAAAAAACATGTCTCAAAGAGAAAAAAAAAATTCATTTTGTTGAGTAGTGTGAATAATTAATAATAATAATAATTACTTTTAACTAAGTTATACTTTGTTGCATACTGCATTTAATTAATTAAAAACTTTACTGTGTTTCCAATTATCAACTTTTTTGGTATACCTTTTTTCTGATAAACGATTTTCTAACGTAGCAGCAACACAGTAACAAAAATCTCTAGTTTCATTAAAAGCAACTGTTTTTGTCATTTGTTTGTTTAAAATTGTTTAATTTTTCGATACTTTGGAGATAATTATTTGCAATGATGGTCACTATTATAGTTTTGCAATATTGGGAAATATATTTTGTAGCACTATTTAGAGAGATATAAAATCTATATCTATGTAGTTTTGAAACAAATTAAGAAAATTAGAAAATTTTACAAAAAAAAAACTTTTTCCCACATAGTACCCGCTATAAGACAACAACATATATTCATTAGAAGTTTATTTATTCATCTTTATTGTGTTCAAACTAAAGCACTTTCTTTGCGAAAAACAAAAATATTTATAAATTTACCGCTAGAAAAATAAAATATGTTATTTAAAATATCAATTGGAACATCTCTGGCATTTCACTAAGTAATCAAATATTCAATTTTATAAACGCAAAAAAAGTTTTCAGTTTTTAGTTTGACCGGAAGCTATCTGTAAGTTGTAAGCCTAAAGTTATTTGAATTCATCCAATGCTACATTTAGCAATGGCGTTAATAAAATAAGTTTAAAAAAAAGCAAAAGAAAACAAATTAAAATTGACACTTCCAGTTGAAATACTTGTGTATATTTGCATGGATCCGTATTAGAAATGTAAGAAGTAAACAAGTTTTTAATAAAGCTAAAGTTCTGGTTACTTAATAAAGAATCGACTATAATAATAACTATGAAAAACGCCCACAAAACAAAATATGGATAAATGCTAAGAGAGGAAAATCATGAAAAGGAAGCATTATACTGTGCAACATTTAAGGGGTCATTGTCGCCGGGATACGACTCTATTGATTCGAAAATTGTAAAATATTTACCCAAAAAAGCGATTAGATATTTAACAACAATATATAATTCCATTATGAGATTATACTACATCCTGTCTCAATGGAAAATCATAATGATTCAAAAGCCAAATAAACCAGAAAATGATTCTCTAAAATATTTGAGAGGCTTCTTTTCAAAAGATTACTTTCCATATTAGAAAAGGAAAACATAATTCCAGGTCACCAATTCGGATTTAGGGATAAGCACGGTACTCCTGGACAATGCCACCGTATTGTTGAAGAAATTACAAGAAACTTGGAAGGCAAAAAAAATTGCTCAGCAGTATTTTTGGATATACAGCAGGCTTTTGATAGAGTGTGGCACAATGGCCTTCTTAATAAACTAATACACCTTCTTTCAGCACCATTTTACTTTTTATTAAAATCTTATCTACGAGTACATGAAAGATCATTCTATGTAAACGATGAAGATTCAACTTTCGGAGTTATTAAAGCAGGTGTTCCACAGGGAAGAGTTCTAGGACCAGTTCTCTTCACAATTTTTACTTCGGATATGCCCACTATTGGGAAATCTACCATTGCAACGTACGCAGATGACACTGCTATATTATATTCTAAGGAATCTCCAGATGAAGCATCTGCATTGGTATAAAGGCAACTTGATATGATGGAATCTTGGTTACTAAAATGGAACATTAAAGTGAATACGGAGAAATAGTTCACTCTAAGAAAAAGTGAAGGTCCATCTGTGTCAAATCCCTAAAGCTAATAATATACAGTACTTAGACAAAAGACTCACTTGGAAAGATCATAGAAAAATGAAATGCGAGCATTTAAACATCAAACCAAGAAAAATTTATTGGCTATTAGGCCCAAAATCAGAGCATAGCCTCGAAAAGGTGATCTTACATAAAACTATACTAAAATCGATCTGGCCTTATGGTTTACAACTTTGGGAAACTGCTAATAACTCCAACATTGAGATTTTACAGAGATGTCAATCGAAAACACTACGACTATTAACTAATCCTCCATGGTTCTTAAACAACAAGTGTATACATAATGATCTCGGTATTCCCACAGTAAAAGAAGAAATTAATAGTTTCAGTGAAAGATACCTAAATAGACTAAGTAATCATTCAAATATCTTAGCAATCAGCCTCTTAAGCGATGCTCATGAGATACGAAGATCGAAAAGACATCATATACTTGACCTCCCTTTTAGAAAATACAAATATATATATATAATACTTTTATAATAACTAGCAGATTCCAGCACTCGAAATTCGAGTGCAAATTCTAAGAAATTTTATTTTTTCATTTAATAAAGACCCTAAGCATATGCTTCACAATTCAACTCATTTTAATTGAAGAAAGCAAACCCAACACATTAACACAAACCCATTACTAATTTAATAAACACACACATAGCATTGTGAAATTTTATGTATATGTTAGTAGCAACTTTTAACGATCATCACTCAAAAAAAATATTCCAGACGATGGAAATCTGTAAATATGGGTAACAGCGGAAAAGAAATATCTTTCAAATGATAAATTTTTTGTCAAAATCGGGGTAAAACTGTGAAACTTACATCGGTCACAAGAAATCGCCTTGCCTGTTAATATTATAGATACATAGATTTATTATTATTTTTTTTTTATATTGAGCTCAGTGGAACTCAATATAATAAGTTACTTTTAGTTGGTACAGTTTTGCTTATTGTTTTTTGTTTTAAATAGATTGCAAATGAATGAAATTAAAAAAAATTGTCTGGGAGGTGAGAAACTACAAGTCAGTGTGAAAGTGCTAGGACAGGACAATAAAATCGCCAAAAGTTTGGACGTTCTTAGGCCAAAATTTTTTATAACCTTTCATATTTTTATCTTGATAATTATTTGCTTATTTTTTCAGCTATAACTCAAGATTAATTGATGATTTCTTCAGCAAAATTGGAGCTAAGGCTTAAATAAATAATTTTTATTAATACGAGTATGTCCATGCAAAAAAAAATGGAATAAAAAATACTGATGTATGTTTGAGTTACTATTAAAAATATCACTAACACGTACATATATATCTCTTCTAATCTCTTCTACTCTACTAATAGATAATAATCATACGCTCTGAATATGGTAGGTTATTCAAAAAATTTATAAAAAAGATAGGATGAGTCAAACTTGATTTGCTGAAGCTTTTTGGGGTAATTTCGTGGTTTAATTAAAAAATTTGAATTCAAATAATTTTTATTGATACCATTTCAAAGAAAATGGTTCAAATGGCATGAAAATATGACAAAAATTTGTTATATGTATTTTTATATCCCATATTTTTCCAGTAAGAAAGGAATATTGTAGTTAATTTTGAAACTGAAAGCAGTGTCATGTCTGTCACATTACAAAATACTTCTTTTTGCTATAACTTATTTCAGAATTCATGTTTTTAAATGCTTTATATTAACTATAAATAACTGTTCCTTCTCTGTCATACAAACAACTTTAGAGCTCTTATGTGTTTTTCAAACATCATACAAAATGATGTATGTTTGTTGTCATGTCTGTCACAAATGATTTTTACCCTCACTCATTAATAACAATAATACTTTCTCACTTTTTTAATGGTAAATATGTTGTCTGTTTACTGTAAATTATGGATAAGAAAGACCCCTGTATGTCATGTCTGTCACTATGGAGTTAGCCTTTACTGTACAAATAACTGAAAATCATCAATAGTTATTGAGCTATAGCTTTCGTCAAAAGGTACCTCTTTTTAAAAAAGTACGCATTATTAGAAAAGTAGGTTTTCTCAAAAAAAGTATTCTTTTCAAAAAAGACAAATGTACCTTTTATACAAAATGGTTCTTGTTAAAAAGACATATTTTCTTAAAAAAGCAGCAGTTTCTTAAAAAATTCCTTTTTTGTTATAGTAATTTTTTGTACAAAGCACCATGTTTCAAAAAAAGTTCCTTTTATAAAAACTACCTTCTCTACAATAGTACCACTTAAAGAATCCTTTTCTAAAAAAGCTAATTTTCTTTAAAAAGGCGCATTTTTTAAAAACCATTTCTTAAAAGGTTTTTTTTTATAAAAAAAAAGTACCTTTTCTTAAAAATTTACATTTCTTTAAAAAAGATCGTTTTAAAAGAGTTCCCTTTTTAAAAAGTACCAGTTTTAAAAAAGTAAGATTTTCAAATGTACCTTTTCTGTAAGAGTACACCATCTTAAAAAGTTCCTCTTCAGAAAAAAAGTAGCTGTACTTAAAGCCATACGTTTTCTTTAAAAAGATAATTTTTGAAAAAGAACCTTTTTATGAAAGTATCCTTTTATAAAAAAAGTACTTTTCTATAAATAAAAGTACTTTTCTATAAAAAAAAATACCTTTCTTGAAAAAGTACCTTTTCTTAAAAAAGTATCGTTTTAGGTATAAAAAAGAGGTTAATTAAAAAAAGTACTTTTTTTAAAAAAATACTTTTTTTTAAAAAAATACTTTTCCCTCAAAAAGTCAAATTTTAAAAAAAAAAGCACCTTTTTCAAAAAAGGTAAATTTTCCTAAAATAATACCCATTCCTTAAAAAAAATACATTTTCTTAAAAAAAGATTGCCATAATTTAATTTAGTTTTTTTTTTGTTATTTTCGAAAATAAGCTTTTTGCTAGCAATTTCAGCGCCCGAAATTCGAGTGCAATTTCTAGGCAGCTTTATTTTTCAAAGTAGCCAATTCACAAACCAACACTTTTTTGGTTTATTATTATTGTGAATGAAGATAACAAACTCATTAACAAACACATTAACAAATTTAATAAACACACACATAGCATAAGTATAATTTTATGTATGTGTTAGTAGTGTAATGTGTAATTTACTCATAATAAAGGCAAAAATTTAAAAATCTGTAAGCCTTGTGAACAGCTAAAAAGAAATACCTTTAAAATAATATAGGACTTGTCAAAATCGGGATAAAACAGTAGAACAAAACATCGGTTGCAAGAAATCGCCTAGCCTATTAATATTCTAGATCTTTCTTTCTAGATGTTCATCCGTTTGTTTTTTTGTACAAATTACTGAAGGGCTGGAATATAATCGCATAAAAAATATGCGCATAGATAGCTTATTTTTCCTAGAAAAACACTAGATTACACTAACCACGTTGTCTTATGACCAAACACAATATAACCTTTGCTGGGAACTTCATCTTAATACTACAGTTAGATTTTCCTGGTGCTACCTGACTGGAGGACCTAATATAACATCAACCGGCCATTTGTTGCCTGCAATGGTAAAATAATTCTTCCATCTACTACACATTACAACTGAGAAAAATTTTACAATTTTTGAACACATTGAGTGTCAATTTGATTGCTAATAGATCAGAAAACATTATGGTTTTATTTCGGGTTTCTTTATAGGTATTTTACAATTTATCATATTTTCTTGCCCATAAGTTAAATGAAACTTTGATTTTAGCTTTATTTATGTTCTCTCGTTTTTTTATGGAAAAATAATAAAATTTCAAAATTTTTTACCAAATGAATCAAATTAAGTTAATTTGTTGGAAAACAGACTAATGCCCGTTTTCTCAATAGGCGATTATCTTTTATCCCAACGAGATACTGCCGATTAAAGAAATTTGGTTTTCTCTATGTCTGGTTTGCTTCTATTTTGTCGCAAAGCTAACCGGCACTCATCTGCCAATTATTTATTTATCGTACAGATAAATTATTCCCCCAACTTTCATACCAATTTTGAGAGGCATTGCCAACTGAAAATAATTCCCCCAACTTTTATACGTATTTTGAGAGGCATTGCCAACTGAAAATAATGTTTTTGTCGGTACATTGAGAAAAACAAAATTGTTAACCGGCAGTTTATCGGTCCAATAAATTTATGTATTGGTTAAGTAACAGGCAGTTTGACGATACATTGAGAAAACCGGCATATATAAAATAAATTGTGCTTTTTTTCGAATTTATAATAATAATAAAAATTATATTTCCTTTCAATGTATAAACTAGTAAAAAGTCACATGTGACAATGATGGTAAATTCTACGATTTCCCTAAAGAGTTGCAGTTTCAGCATAGTGCATGAAAAAATGTTATGAAATATAATGAACTAAGGCAATTTTGTTTAGCTAACCCAGCTCGAAAACAGCCGGATCAACAAACATTCCTTCCAAACATAAATACTAATAAAGAAAAAAAAACTTGATTGTTAGTTATTTTCTATAAGTTATTTGATTTTTTCATCTCACCAAATATCTGACCACATACATACCTAAACTAATATTATCTTTTCTTTTTTGTTCGTTAAAGGACACTTTCTTCCTCTTAAATGCATTTTCCATTTTTGCAATTTATTTGCAGTTTTTATACCAAAAAATAATATTAAAAAAACCCCACACGTTGAAGTGTTTATTTTTGTGGCAAATTATTTAGATTGCCAGTGTTTGGCAGCTTGAAAAAAAAAACCTCTACAAAATCACTGTACTTTATGTAGTTGAGCAGTACGTGTCTTACATATGAAAAGGGTTTATTATCGAACATACACTTCAACCTTTACTTGGCTATATATTTTTCTTTTCTCCTCTTTACCAGGTATAATATTTTTTAAGAAAAAAAAAAACACATTTTTTTTTGTTTTTGGGAAAATATCAAAATTTTTTTACCTTTAGTTGTATTATAAATTTATTTTTTCCTTTATTCATACTCGTTAAGGCAATAAATTTTATTGTGTGGTTACGTGTTCTTTTAAGTGTAAATGTAGAAAATTTGAATTTCTATATTTTATATTGTTTTTTTTTCTCTTATTTTGTTCATCTTAACTATAATGGGATTGCAAACTGGAATGAAGGTCCTAATTGGTTGTTTTTATGTACGGAATAAATTTATTATCTTAGAAATTTTAAAATTTTTGAAACAAAATAAGAAACCCAAATTAAGGAAGAGAAAAACTAATAATTTATGTTGTCACTGCTGGTTACATGTTGGAAATACATGAGAAAAGATTTTAATTTGTATGGAATTGAATTTAAGGTGGCTAAACTTTGAATTATGGCCATACTTCGTTTTATTTAGCTAAGACAGAAATAATATTTCTTCCTTGATCTTCTTTAATGCCAATTTCATTTGAAATTGATCTTTATTTTTAACCCAACTTTAATCCCTTTCTGAGTCGTCCTCATTTCATTCTTTAGAAAAATTCTTGAGCAAATTAAGGCGTATGATTATTATATTTTAGTACAGTAGAAACGGTGTATACGTTTGAGTGATATTATTAGTACTAGCAGATTCCAGCGCTCGAAATTCGAGTGCTATTTCTAGACAGTTTTATTTTTCAACTTAGCCAATTCAGGAACCTATACTTTTATGATTTATTATTATTGTGAATGAAGATAACAAACTCATTAACAAACACACTTAACAAATTTTAAAAGAAAACACACATGTCATATGTATAATTTTATGTATGTGTTAGTAGCAACTTTAAATGCAATTTACTCAAAATAAAGGGAAAAAATTCAAAATTTGTAAATCTGCAAAACGGCTAAAAATAATTAATTTTCAAATAATATACGTTTGCTCGAAATCGGGATAAAACGGTAGAACGGTCTCAAGGAATTGCCTAGCCTATTAATATTATAGATTAATCAAACATCATACATCAGTATTTTTTTATTCTATTTTTATACGCTAGGGAGTAATGACTTTGTGCTGATGTTTGTAACTACCAAAAATATTTGATCTAGGCCCTTCTTTTATAATATTGATCGACCCAGAATCACTTTCTGAGTCAGGCCACAGAGCCAAATTCCATTTGAGATTGATTTTGAATCCGCTATTTATTTTGTTTCGAAACGAGTCCCTTCTAATTTTTAGTTTAAGTCTTTACTGCAGGCGCTCAGTAATTGAGATCAGTTTTATGTTTCTCCACCATAACTAGAATTTGTATCTTAGCAACATATCACAAAAATTTGTATGGTATATATATTTGTATATATTATATTATATATTCCTGATTTTTTTTATTTATTTTCAGATATGCAAATGTTTTAAATCAATTAAAAATAATTGCCTTTGAAAATTTGCAATTTATTTAATTGCAATACTAGTTAATGCCTAATTTTATGTTGCTTCTAAATATCAAATGTTAATTGCCTAGTTTTAGGCAGATAGAAAATCAAACTTATTTATTTCCTTATAAATAAAAACGTTTGCGTAGTTCATTTGGAAATCTCCAACCACACATATTTTTTAGACCATATCAACTATTTATTTTCAGAAATTTATTGTCATTTCAGAAAATTTACTGTAAATACGAGTTATATTTTTGAATGTGCACACAGGCCTTAGAATTGATAATAACACATACAATAAAACAAACAAACAACTGCAAAAAATATTTATTGTTATGTTAACATTATAGTCTCGTACTAAATATGTGTACAATACCCGCACCAGTGATATGTAAAATAAAAAAAAAAAAATATTTATATAACCTAGCAAATTATTGGGGATACTTGCAAGCAAAGTATTTTGGTTTCATTCCCATTGGCATATTTGTCGCAAAAATTACAAGTTGCTTACTGATTAATATAAATTTAGAATTTTTCAGATCTAAATTTTCTAAATTTATATTTAATATAAATCGTTATGTTAATCGAACAGTGTGAACTATTCTTAACAAGCCTGGCTTGCCGTTCGTGTTACAAAAAAAAAAATCGATGATTGTAGCGGCAGATTTGATGACAATTTTGACAGTTGTCATTGCAATTTATCTTTAAAAAAAAATATTTATTTATTTTTGGCAGCAGACATTATCGCCTAATTAAAAAATACACAATATAAAAATCAAAAACCGCCTAAATGAATTATTACCAAAAAATTATGGAAAGTTACCAAAAAAAATTTAAAATGTTATCAAAAAGGTAATAAAAACAAGTAAGAAAATTATAGTCGGTCAAGACCGACTATACGATACCCTATACCATGCGTTTAAAGACACTATCTCTCACGCCCAACTAACTGGATATAGAAAATAAGCATAAACGAAATTTGAGTGGGATTTTTATTAATTTTTTCGGCTGCAGATATGAAAAAGTTCATATCGGATGCTATATCTACATGGGGACTAGGCCCAAAAATGGACCGATCCTGACCATGTTTGGTAAAGTCTCTTGTATTCTGCAAAAATATATACAAACAAAATTTGAGAAGAATCAGTGCAATATTTTTGTTTTTTGATAGATATAAGTGAAGATCGGGAAGCAGCTCTATATGGGGCCTATGACTAAGAGTTGTCCAATAGGTATCATTTTTGGACTACTCATTAATGAGTGTAATAAACGCATACAAACCCAATTCGAGTAAGATCTATATGACAATTTGGATCTTATG
Organism: Cordilura impudica; assembly: GCA_963682025.1. Classification (NCBI taxonomy): domain Eukaryota; kingdom Metazoa; phylum Arthropoda; class Insecta; order Diptera; family Scathophagidae; genus Cordilura; species Cordilura impudica. Next base: position 203,340,159 of record OY821521.1, read on the forward strand.
GCAATTTATGTCGATTTCATAGGGGTCATTTGTATGGGGGCTAGGTCTGAACATGGACCGATTCTCACCAATTTCAACAGGGTTCATCCCATGGCCGATAAAAGATTAAATACCAAATTTCATCAAAATATATTCATATTTGCAACCTGTAGTTTGATTACAAGCTTTACATGGACATACAGACGGACGGACGGACGGATGGACATCGTTAAATCGAATCAGATAGTGATTCCGATTCGATCGGTATAATTAAAGATGGGTGTAGGCCAAATATTTTTGGTTGTTACAAACAGCAGCACAAAGTCATTATACCCAAACCACATAGTGGTATAGGGTATAATGATTCAGGAACAACGAATTTTTACCCAAAATGATTGAAATATCATCCAAATTGAGAATATTTTATTTTTTCAAAATTGCATTATAACTCTTATTATGTAATGAAACATGTTTTTTTCTTTTTTGCACACAAAACATTTCCAAGTAAAAAACAAGTGAGAAAATTATAGTCGGTCTAGACCGACTATACTATACCCTATACCATGCGGTTACAAACCCTATCTCTTAGGCCCAACTAACTGGACATAGAAATTAAGCAAAAACCAAATTTGAGTGGGATTTTTATTAATTTTTTTGGCTGCAGATATGAAAAAGTTCATATCGGATGATATATCTATATGGGGACTAGGTCCAAAAATGGACCGATCCTGATCATGTTTGGTAAAGTCTCTTGTATTTTGCAAAAATATATACAAACAAAATTTGAGAAGAATCAGTGCAATATTTTTGTTTTTTAATAGATTTAAATGAAGATCGGGAAGCAGCTCTATATGGGGCCAAAGGGATCATTTTTGGACCACTCATTAATGGATGTAATGAACGCATACAAACCCAATTTTAGTAAGATCTATATGACAATTTGGATCTTATGGGAATTTATGTCGATATCATAGGGGTATTTTGTATGGGGGCTAGGTCTGAACATGGACCGATTCTCACCAATTTCAATAGCTTTCATCCCATGGCCGATAAAAGCTTATATACCAAATTTCAATAAAATATATTCATATTTGCGACCTGCAGTTTGATTACAAGGTTTACATGGACACACAGACGGACGGACGAACGGACGGACATTGTTAAATCAACTCAGAAAGTGATTCTGATTCGATCGGTATAATTAAAGATGGATCTAGGTCAAATATTTTTGGTTGTTACAAACAGCAGCACAAAGTCATTATACCCAAACCATATAGTGGTATAGGGTATAAAAATTGGATGAACTTAAAAGTAAAAAATTTTAATTTCCCAAGTTCGAACCTTAATAACTCGCGACTTTGCCAAAATTGTAAAATAAAATAAAATCCATCAGATATGCCTTCGAATTAACTTTCATTTGAACCCCATCATGAAATTTGTATCTATATACATACATATATAAAATGGAATGTGTGTTTGTTTATTTGTTTATTTGTTTGTTTGTTTGTACTTTATAGGAGACCAAACCTCTGGACCGATTTTCCTGAAATTTTCACAGCATTTAACTGGGACTCTGGCATGATTAATAGGGTACTTTTTCGACCACGCCCACTTTTACGCCCACTTTTTTAAAATTATGTAATTGCTGCCATATAGTTTTTAACAGATTTACTTCAAATTGTATACACATTATACTCCAGTCGAGGTAGAAATAAACATTTCTTACGCCACGCCCCCTTTCACGACCCTTTTCACGCCAAATTTTGTTTGAAAGTTTTAAACTTTTTGTTCTCTATACAAATTTGTTCCTTCCAACGGATTTCTTTTTTTTTGGTAGTATATTGCTCTTAATAGTGTTGACGTCGCCATATAACTATGAGCCACCCCCACTTCACCGCCCTCTTTTTTTAATTCAGATACTTACTTATACCACTAACAATGTTTGCTATACCAAATACTTTTTTCTAATATGTATTTACCTAAATTTTATACACTTTTTATCTACAGGTAAGGTAGCCATACATTTTTTTATTACCAAATCCCCCTTTTTCGCCCCATTTTACCTTAAATTATAATTAATATGCTTTCAATCTATATATATAAAAATGAATGTGTGTTTGTTTGTGCTTTATAGGAGGCCAAACCCCTCAACCGATCTGCCTGAAATTTTCACAGCGTGTTAATGTGACTGTGGAAGGAATAATAGGATATATAAATTTTTGATCGGGCAAAGGGACGGTGCCACGCCCATATAACCGAAAATTTGAAAAAGTCATATCGAGGGAATTTTTTGACCTCCAGCGGTCATATTTGGTACATATGGTATTAGCATGAATAGAAATTCATACAATAAGAAAAGTGGGCGGGACCACGCCCCTTTTTAAAAAAAATCGTAAAATCTTCTATATTACTGTAAGGGTCGTCATGAAAATTTCACAAAAGGATATTTTTGCGAAATAATAAGTCCTTAACTATATAAAATTGTTAGTGGGCAAAGGGGCGTGGCGTATATATAAAAACGTTGATGCATTTGTTTGTAACGAATGATCTCCGGAACCGTAAGAGCTGCAGAGGTAGGATTTGCACCATAGGTTCGGTTCGAGCTCTTCTGCGTTTTTTTTTTAGTTTTAACCCTCTAGCTGGTGTTGGGGTCAAGTTAAAAACAAAATTCTTTTTTCAGCGCGATTTGACTGCAATTCAGAATGAACGTGTGTTTCGTCATAAGAAATTTTTGTATGTATGAATGGACCCGATAGGTGGCGCTGGGGTGAAGTTATTTCGGATATTCTTATTTATGGTGTGATTTTAATGAAACTAAGAATGTACATATACGTATGTTAGAAACATTTTTTATTGGACGCGGTAGATGGCGCTGTCGTTCGAAAAATTATGAGTTGTCAAATTTATATAAATTTTAATAAATAAATTCACAAACGTTTTTATATATAAATATTCTAACCAAAAAGGAAGGAAAAATCCGCTACATTATTGCATGGTGGTCGCACAGCTCATCCAGCACTCAAATCACCGTTAAACTTACAAAAAAGTGAGAATGCCGTCTGTAATATCAAAACAAATTCCGGTATGGCAAAAGTTCTGCAAAAATGCAGTATTAGTATTTGGGATGAATGTACCATGGCTCACAAACATTCCTTAGAAGCATTACATAGAACTTTAAAAGATTTGAAAGGCAATGAAAGACTTTTTGGTGGAGCTCTCATTTTATTATCTGGAGATCTTCGTCAAACAGTTTATATAGGTATATACAGATTCTAAATAAAATAAAAAATTCATTGAGGGCAAAACAACGTTTGCCGGGTCCAGCTAGTATTTTTATAAAAATCTCATATTTAGCGAAGTAGAAAAATAACTTTGTTTTAATATTTTCAAATCAACTTACCGGTTGCATTATGTTTCTGTGCCATAACTTTTGGTTTGTGTCTTAGCTTAATCTCACAGAAGCAATTATGTACATAACTCATTATTTTTTTCTTTATTTGCAGATAAAGAAAAGTTTTTAATAAATTAAAAATAATTGTCTTTTAAAATTAACAATTTATTTAACGGCACTAAAAAACTGCCTACTTTTAGTCATATCTTAATATCAAATGTTAATTGCCTGATCTTAGGCGCTAACCTGGGCTAATCTATGAAGGCCTATTGCAAGTACTACATATTTCTAGAGTCACTGAGATTCGGACTTGGGAAGTAAAGACGGCGTGTGAAATAAATAGTTCACAAATTTGTCGTAATAAAATGAAAACAAATAAGTTACTTATTTTGATGTGTAAACATCTACATGCTCAGGGGGGTCAAAAGCTATTTCACAATGCAATCATAAAAACAGAGTAAGACAAAAACGATGTGAGGTATGAGTGTATTGGTGTAAAGTGCAGCTAATTCAACCACCCAAATTTCACAATATAACCTAATTCAACAATCAAAAATTATAACATAATCACAAATATAACAATATAGAAGTATATTGGCTAATTAAGCTAGGTTAAATGTATAACAACTCTAAACCGAAAAAAATATGTTGAAAGCACAAGTACTTCCAACTTAAAAAAAATCTTTAATTACTAGATGTTTACACATCTCCCCTGTGGTCGGACTCACATAGTTGTTTTCTTTGTATATTCCTTTTATAAACAAATGCTAAATTTCAGTTTTAAATTTACAATGCTATAATAACATCTTCTGAAATATGAAGTAAAAGCTGTGTGGTATGAAAACTGATTCTAACCACACTGCTCGTAGGCCTGACTTTAGGTGAGTGTGTTAAAGCGCTGACCAAAAAGTGCAAGTACGAGTGTATGTGAACGTTCAGGGTTCAAACCCCATGGCCAACCTAAGTAGAAAAATTTCATATAAAAACAATCTATTCAATTAAAACATAACAATTATTACATTTTTCAATAAATCGCTGATGAAGGCTGAAATGCCAGACCGGTCCAATTAAGAATACAGTGTAGTTATGAATTTTTGAAATATATGCTTTCTTCTTCTTCTCTACCACGCACCATGGAAACAAAACTAAAATGTGCATATTAATTACAGTATTAATTGCAATACTAGCAGACTCCAGCCCTTGAAATTCGAGCGCACATTCTGGGAAATTTATTTTTTTTTTCATTAATTAAAGACCCTGAAGGTATGCTAATCAATTATAGCCAATTCACAAATCAACACAAAAAACAAACTCATTTTCATTACAAACACATTATAAAATTTAATAAACACACACATAGCATTGTATAATTTTATATATGTGTTAGTAGCAACTTTAAATGCAATTTACTCAAAATAAAGGAAAAAATTAAAAAATCTGTAAATCTGCAAAGCGGCTAAAAAAAATACCTTTCAAATAATATACGTTTGGTCAAAATCGGGATAAAACGGTAGAACAAAACACCAGCCACAAGAAATCACCGAGCCTATTAATATTATAGATATGTCTGAAAAATGACTTCAAATCTAACAATCATCTATTTATTTTTAATAAAACTGTTAACTTTCTTCGTTACGCCTTTCATAAGGGATGAAATGGTATTGTTCGACTCTTTTTTTAGTAAAAGCTGCCCCCTCTTTTCTGAATTTTTTCTCACTTCGTGCTGATCCTTTAGTCACCATGAGATGTTTTTTTTTTAACAATATTGTTCAATCGGTCGGAGTTCTGGGCACTATGGAGGATTAGATTGATTTGGTACCAAGAAAACACCATTTGTTTGGTACCATTCAATAGCCTGTTTACTACAATGGCAAGTCGCGACGTCTGGCCAGAGGAATGGGGACACATTGTGTGATCTTCAAAACGAAAGAAGCCGTTACTAAAAACAATCTTTAATGTACATATCTAAATTTATCGAACATGTGTTTATGAAAGACCGACAATAATTTTTTTTTTTTTGGAAATTTTGATTCTTTTTTGAACTCAAGAGTCTTCTGGAATATTCCCTCTTGCATTTGAGACATAGAATTTCTGAATTCTGACTAGTGTAAAAAGTCAGCCAGTACGTTTTGTCATCCATAAAAAGAACACTCAAAATTGCAGATAGAAGTCATTGCAAGACTCTTCCTCGCTTTTTTGCTTCGACATTTTATTTGGAATTTCTATGCGGGACTTTTTGCACTTTGTACATCTTCACGCCAGCCTGCTTTTTAATTTTTCCTACAGAAGTATCAGAACAATTTGCAATTTGGCCATCGTTTTTCCGGAAATATTCGGTGAGAAAGTTCTAGGCCAAACTTTTGTTGACATATTATATTTTTCCTTATCTCGAAGTTTATTTGCTTAGTTTTTTTAGATTTAGATTAGATTTTCAGGTAATCAAGTTGGACTTATTTTATCGAATGAAATCTGCGAATGAAATTACCAAAAATATTTGACCCAGACTCATCGTTTATCATGCCGAGCGACTCAGAATCACTTTCTAAGCAATGCCCGTCCGTCTGTCCGTCTGTGTAGACATTGTAATCAAACTACAGGTCGCAAATACGAATATGTTTTGAAGAAATTTGGTGAAAATCAGTTCATGTTCAGACTTAGTCCCCAAACAAATGACCCATATGAAATCGACTTAAATTGCTATGTTGGTCTAGTTCAAATTGGGTTTGTGTATGTCTATTAATCAGTCTATTATCCGTTAATCAGTGGTCCAAAAATAAATTCTATAGAACAATTCTTAGTCATGGCCCCATAAAAAACTACTTTCTGATAACTTTTTTTAACGGGGATATTTTTATAAGCAGACCCGTACTCCTCAGAAGTGTTTTAAGTAGTTTTGTGGAATAACAAAAATGTATAAAAAATTTAAAATAATTAGATTTCATAACGCAATTATTTGGATAAAATAATATTCTGCGACCCTGCTTCGATTTAAAAAAACTCTGAAAAAAATTCTGAAAAATCGCTTGGGCTGTTGGAATTCATATTTTGCTTCAAGAGTTGCCAAAATCAAAATAAACGGTTTTGGCAAAAGGCTCTAATTTAGGCAATTACTCATATATTGGTTTTGGGCGATTTTTCATAATGAAAAACACGCAATTTTTGTAAACGAAATTTCATTCAAAATAATGTGGTAATATTTTTAGTAATAAAATTTTGGGCGATTTTTAATTAATTTTTTTCCGATTTTTCCCTAGCGCCTTAATTTTGAAAGCGTATATCAAAATTTATAATTTAATACATGCTTTTTTAAATTATTTTCTATATAAAAAATTAAGTGAGTCCGATCACAGGGGAGATGTGTAAATATCTAATAATTAAAGATTTTTTATGGCACTTTTTAAAAATCAAACAGAAAGCGTCATCTATATATCACTTATAGCAAACAACTACAGGGGCTCTGCTGATATAAAAATATTTTTTATTATTTATTATTTCAACTGGTTAATTTTTAATTTTTCGTTTTTCATTTTTTATTTTCCATTTTTCGGTTTTCATTTTTTATTTTTCATTTTTCATTTTTAATTTCTCATTTTATATTTTTAATTTTTTTTTTTTTTTCATTTTTCAGTTTTAGTTTTTCATTTTTCAAAACGTTTTTATAACGCTATTTGCTCCCCCATTTTATCTCCAAGCACTTCCTAATGAAATCATGCCTTTATTTTATCTCCAAACTCTTTCTAATCTTTTCACCAATACACTCATACCTCACACCGTTTTTTTCTAACTCTATTTTTGTGATTGTATTGTGAAATAGATTTTTACCTGAGCATATAGATGCTTACACATCAATACAATCACAAATCACACCGATTTTGTCTTACGTCTTACATCTTACGCTGTTTTTGTGATTGTATTGTGAAATAGGTTTTTACGCCCCTACGCGTATAGATGTTTACACATCAAAAATTATTCATTAATGGGTTAATATGAGATTTACTGAATATAAATCAATCAATTTTTTTTATCTCTCTGTACATTTCATTATGCCCACAAAAAAAATTTGCTTGGTTACTGGCTTGTCTGCATTTCTGGTTTCAAAACAAAACAAAGTCTATAAGTTATCAGAAAATCCAAATAACATTCTAATACATGAGGGTGTCAATAATGTTATTTTATCGGAAACTTGCATGCATAGTTTTGATTATTGGTAATTTTGTGCGTTTATTTGTCTACTGGCATTATAGCAGCATCTCTTTCTCTTTGTAAATATGACTGTGGATAATTTTAATGTGTTTTGTGAATTTGGGTACTGTTTTCAGTTTTATGTGGCTGTATTTTATTGAAGAGAAATGTTATGGAGCAAATAATTGTAGACATTGGAGGATATGGTTGAAATTTGGATATGGTATAATGAAATGCATACCAAGCACAAACACAAATCACAACAAATTATTGTATGTTTAATAAGATTATTTTAAAGCGTACTCAAAGAGGGGAGAATATAATTATTAGAAAAGCATTTTGTTTGTGTTAGAGCTGTTTATTAATTAAAGATGGAATCCTTAACACAAAATATCAAAGTAATATAATAACGTATATACTTTTAGGCTTAATAAATAAAAATTCCAGCACTTTAAGGTTTTTTTTAATTAAAAATAATGAATTATTTCATATGCGATATATGTAGACTTAAAGTTTTATTCTTTGCTCTCCCATAGAAGTTAACCAATAATTGCTGCAACAAAATTTTCAGTTCACCAAAAAAAAAAAGAACTAATGAAACTCCATTATTTTTGTTCACATCGAGAGCTAAACAAATAAACTCTTTACGCTTTCAAATAGCACATTGTCATTGTACTTGCTATATGAAGCAAATGTGGATGTGTGTGTGTTTTTTTTTTATTTTTATTTTTTGTGACATTCTGTGACAAGAACTCATTTAAGGGTCCATTACACATGCCGTATTTAGCTTCAGCTTCACTGGTACCACTGCATCATTGTCTTTATAGTGGCAGCATCATGTAAATAACAACAACATTATTGAGCAGACAGAGCTTTGCTTGGTTGTCTCTTAATGACATCGAATTCGAAAGGAAAGTAGCAAATATCACAAAATAAACACAATCAGTTGATAAGGCGTATCACACTTGGCAGACAATTTGCCACTTTAATTGCTACAATTTTTTTTTTCTTCTCCTTTTCATCCTCTGCTGTTTCAATTCTTGTGAAACAATAATTATTGGTCTCTGGGAAAGAACAGAAACTGAGAATTGGCAAAAATAAAAAAAAAAAACTAAAACAGTTTGTGAAACAAAATTGTATTGGTATTTTTTGGGTTGGCTTGAGCAAGTTTTAATAAAAACAAAATTGCACAGCCTAAAAGAAGTCATTGAAATTGTATAAAAGTGGTTAGAGACACTCTTCACTCTAATATCTTTACTGCTTTGATATTTACTTGCAATTTTTACAAGTGAAGCCTATTTTTGGAATAGAATTTAAGGACAATGTTTGCTATTAAGGTTATAATTGAAAATTTTATAGGTATACATATTTGGAAAGCTTAACAATTCGTTATTCTAAAATCGTTTCAAAACTAATTTAGTTAAAAATATGTTAGTTGTGAAGTGTTGAAAAAATGTTTTTTTATCAATAACTTCATATTTTGAGGGTGTATTCAAAATTCTGAAGATTTAAAAGTAATTTACTGATCCAGGCCTACAACTTAATTGGTTATTTTATAAGTACTAGCAGATCCCAGCGCTCGAAATTGAGAGTGCAAATTCTAGGAAATTTTATTTTTGATGTGTAAACATCTATACACGCAGGGGGGTAAATTTCTATTTCACAGTACAATCACAAAAACAGTGTAAACGTAATAGGTGGGAGCTGACACATAACGCTGTGTGACTTTTGATTGTATTGGTGAAAAAATTATGATATGACATTGTTTTTTTATGACACCTTTTTAAAAGCGTCATCTATGTATGACTTATACACATTTATATTGGGATATTTTTAACGTTTTACAGCAAAGGGTTGTTGAATTAGCTGAAACAGTTTTTGCTATAAGTGATACATAGATGACGCTTTCTGTTTGATTTTAAAAAATGGCATAAAGAAATTTGTAATTACTAAATGTTTACACATCTTCCCTGTGATCGGACTCACATGATTTTTTTTTTTATTAATAAAGACCATAAACGTTTGCTTCACAACTTAATTCATTTTAAATGAAGAAAATAAACTCAACACATTACCACAAACATATTAAGAAATTTAACAAACACACACATAGCATTGTATAATTTTATGTATGTTTTAGTAGAAATTTTAAACGATCATAACTCCAAAAAAAGTTCCAGTCGATAAAAATCTGTAAATCTGGTAAACAGCTAAAAAGAAATACCTTTCAAATGATAATTTTTCTGTCAAAATCGGGGTAAAACTGTGAAACTTACATCGGTCACAAGAAATCGGCTTGCCTATTAATATTATAGATATTAAATTTTTTCTATTTTGTAACATGGTGTATTTTCAAATAATATTTAAAAGCACATTTACGCAAGGACTTTTTTCTTCCTTAAAAGTTCATGCCTTTCTAATATTTTTAGGTTTATGGGTTTCCCCACTGTCTTTGATTCTTCAATAATTTCTATTTTTTTATAATTTTTCTTAATTTTTTTTAATTTTAATTTTATATTTTAATATTTTAATATTGACCGATTAAACGTCAAAATAACTCAAGCACTACTAAAAGTAAAAATAAATAAGCACGACGGTATTTGCAACTGTAATAGACAATTGAAAAAGAGAAAAAATGGAAAAATCATAATATAAAAATAGCCCAAAATATTCTTGTCCTACATGAGTATAACTCACATTTGTGATTCAATTTATTCTAACAATGTCTATGATTTACGAAAGTCAGAATGACAATTAATATAAAATGAAGGTAATCATTTCTAGTGATCACTTGGTGCAGGCACTCCAGGTTAATGCATGCTTAACACCTCTATGCAGAAGTTCAAATACAATTAGACTAGTGCAGTGCTTTTCATACAAAAGTGACATAAATAAGTAACAGTGCTAAATTCATCTATGCCGAATCTTTTATACCTTCCACCTGAGTATGACGTATGACAAACTACCAGAGCCCAGCCCCAGAAATTCGAGTGCAAATTTTAGGAAATTTAATTTTTTTACTTATTAAATAATTTGTTAGAGCCTAAAGGTATGCTAATCAGTATTAGTTAATTCACAATTCAACACAGGGCTTTTGATATTTATAATAAACACACACATAGTATATGTTTTATATATTAATAACAGTTTCCAGCCCTCGAAATTCGAGTGCAAATTCTAGGAAATTTTATTTTTTCATTAAAAAATACAAAAAACAAACTCATTTTTATTATAAACACATTAACAAATTTAAGAGCATTGTTTAATTTATGTATGTGTTAGTAGCACCTTTAAATGCAATTTACTCAAAATAAAGGAAAAAATTTAAAAATTTGTATATCTCCAAAACAGCTAAAAAGAAATACCTTTCAAATAATATACATTTGGTAAAAATCGGGATAAAACGGTAGAACAAACCACCATCCACAAGAAATCGTCTAGCCTACTAATATTGTAGATAACAAATTAGCAGAACCCAGTCCTCGAAATTCGAGTGCAAATTCTAGGAAATGTGATTTTTTTATTTAATAAATAATTTTATTGGAGCCTAAAGGTATGCTAATCGGTATTAGCCAAATCACATAGTATGTGTTTTATGTATGTATTAGTAGCAATTTTAAATGAGCATTACTCCAAAAAAAATGTTCCAGACGGCGCAAATCTGTAAATGTGGTGGCCAGCTAAAAAGAAATACCTTACAAATGAGGTATGGTTGGTAAAAATCGGTTATTAACTAAAATTTTTATATCGGTCACAAGAAATCGCCTTGCCTATTAATATTATAGATCTAAACAAAATATTTGAAAAAGTAAACATTCAAATAAATTCAATACTAAATTATTACAACAAACACATAGCATTTTTAACATTTATGAGAGGTATATCCATACTTTCCGTCATATATTGGCAAAATGGTACCAGATTTACCCCATTTTCCACACCAGCCTGCTCGAAACAATGACAAATTACCAAGGTTAATGGTTTATTTTGTGAATGAGCTGGATTCCAACAGGCAGACGGACAGACGGACGGACAGACATTTCTACTTCAAGAACGTATTATATTTGATAACAATTGCATCCAAAGGGAACAAAAAGTTAAATCCCTAGGTTTAATATTTGACCTCAAAATTAACTTCAAAGCATACATTAGTTATATAAAAAATTAGAGAAATTTACTACCGCTAATATTTTATGCTTCTGTTAACCCATATTCTGGACTAAATATATATACTAAAAAAATTGATTTTAAAATCCATTTTCGTGCAGTCATTTTTTATGCAGCTTCCCTTTGATCCACAAGTGCAAACTGTCATACATAAAATATGCAAATATCTCAAGTTATTGAAGCTAATATATAATCCTCCATGTATCTATTCCACTGAGTAATTACATTCTCGTGCGGATATAGTATTAGTTAAAAAAAATAGTAATAGACTTACTGATAGTTTCAATATCAGGTGCTTCAATACTGGTTACGATGATAGTAAATTATTTGGAATGTCGATTTTATATAGAAAATAAATCAAATAGGATTTTGTTATATTTTTGCCGCCGATAAAATTTTGTAAAGATATTCACAAGAATTTTTAAATAACATTATAAATGTCTTGAACTCTTTAAAACGCATCTTACAGTTAGATGAAATATTATTATCAATAAATAAATAAAAAATAAGTAAATAAAACTTAATTTTTTAAATATTCCATCTTTAGATGCCCTTTGACCTTTCCTAAATAAAATTTTGCTTAATGGCAAAATAAGGGCTTAATGCACTTAAAATAAGCTCAGTTCAATAAAGCCGGACAGACAATGAAATATAAAATGATTTTGGCCCATAATCGCATCCCACTTTTAAAGGAACTTTAAAAGGTTATTCGTACTATTTTAACATAATTATAATATAATTTAATATTAATTATAATTTAAATTTAATTATAACTTGAATTTTAAATTCCATTTATATATTTTCAGCGGATTTTCATAATGTATATCATAATGTTCCACTTCTATTCATTTTGTTATACTCTTCTATGATGTTCCCGCACTTTCTATTAGCTTAAGGTTATTACAAATCTAGCATTTCAACCTAAACTTATCCATAATTGTATTTGGTAGTATTAAGCTGTTCGATAAGTTAGTTGTAGTAGATACTTATTTCCTTTTTCATGGAATTGATTAAGCCTTAAACTATACTTAAACTATAATAAAATTTCCGTTTAATATCGTGCATTTGTGAAACTTTAAACGATTCCGTAAAACAACTTTTCATCTACCTACACGCTCTCACTTTGACATGTTTACTCAGTTTAATATTCAGGCACTTGAACACATGTATGTGTGCGGTGAAAGAATTTTGCTATTATTGTTGTTATCTACATTGCACTACGACTGGTGTTGCACATTAGAGTGGACTGAATTTTGCCTACAATGTCCGCTGAATTATGTAGTGTAGTAAGTAGTATATGGGTTTTCCAACAGAGAAAATTTATGGTTGATATAGACCCACCACACGATACCCTTGACCAGAAATTTCAAAATCTTCGGTCCGGATATAGAAAATAAGCTTAAACCAATTTTAATGATATTTTATGAAGTTATAGCCTGCAGCTATGAAAAAGTTCATATCGAATGGACCTATCATTAGCATACCATATTTGGTAACGTCACTTATTTTTCGCAAAAACAAAAATAAACTTAAACTGAGAACTATCTTTTATTTTTATTTTTACATAGATTTTATTTTTATTTTTTATTTTAGTTTTACACAGATTTAAGTGTAGATTGGCAAACAGCGATAGGAATATATAGGGACTATGGCTAAAAACCGCCTTATAGAGTATATTTTTGGGCTACGGATTAAAGTATGTAATAAACACAAAGTAAACAAAATTTGATATGATGATCATGAAGATGATCATGTGGATCTTAGGACAATTTAAGTAGATGTCACAGTGCTCTATGAATGGGTAGTAAGTCTGAACATGCACCGAATTTTACTTATATCAATATCGATCATTCTGTGGTCAACGAAAGCTTTTATGCGAAATTTCATCAATATGTATAGCTTGGACAGACAGACAGACAGACGGACGGGCAGATGGACATACGAATGGGCAGACGAAAAAACTTACGGATGGACAGACAGACGGACGGACGGACAGACGGACGGACAGACAGATGAAGGGACAGACGGACAGAAGGATAGACAGATGGACGGACAGACAGACGGACCGACATACGGAGGGATGGACGAACAGACAGACAGGCAGAAGGGCGGAGAGGCGAATGGATAGACGGACGGACTGACATACGGAGGAACAGACGGACGAACGCACAGACGGATGGGTAGACGGATAGATAGACAGGCAGATAGACGGACAGACTGACGGACAGATAGACATCGTCAAATCGATTCAGAAAGTGATTTTACAGCATATGCAAGTAGCTTGGCTATCTTTGAATACCTTTAAAATACGACCCACTCTATTGTGCATATCGTACAAGTTATGCAAGCACTTAAGTGTATTGCGTTAGAAAATTGTTGTTAACTTAATTGCATTGCTTTGCTGTTATTGCTGGCGCTGTTCTTGCTATTAACTTAAAAAAAATTTCTCTATACTCTGTAGACATCTTTTAACTTTGTACCAACCTCTCTGTCTACCTTAAACGTTTTATTTCATTTTCTTTTCCATACAATTGCAGCCAAAGTCTTGCCGCCGTTAAAAGTTTAAACCAAATGCGTTAACTTGATCATATTGTAAGTTACGCAGCATTAAAAACTTTGTTTTTTGCCTTATGTCTGTTTATGTGTCTACTGCTATATAGATAAATTCCCAGTAAGGTGCCAAATATTTGCTTGTGATATTTGCCTATATAAAATGAATTAGCACGATACTCGGTTCATATCGAAAACAATTACATATTTTTGTGTTGTATTATTATGATCATAAAGAGAATTGGAATGTTGGCTTTCGACATTTAGGGGTAGGCAACCTTAAAGCTTAGTTGTGATGTCGTTTCGAATGAATGGATTTATTGATGTGAAAACGTCTATACGCGCAGGGGGGTAAATTTCTATTTCACAATACAATCAGAAAAACAGTGTAACACAAATCGGTGAGAGTTGTAACACAAATCGGAAGGTGACTTTGATTGTATTGGTGAAAAAATTATGATATAAAATAGTTTTTTTATGCCACTTTTTTAAAAGCGTCATCTATGTATCACTTATATAAAGGGTGATCCATTTCGAGGTTCCCTACTTTTGTAAAGAAAAAAACGCAGAAAGTTCAAATTTAATGGGGAATGTTTATTATCAATTGAAAGAACATTTTTTGGCATTTATTTTTTGAAGATTATATCTATCATAGCCGCGGCTATGTCTTAGATGGTAAATCAGTTGAGTCCAATTTTCGATGACTCGTTCGCGCATTTCGACTGGTAACTGGCGAATAACACGCGTAATGTTTTGCTCGAAGGCCTGAATCGAAACGGGATTGTCCGCATACACTTTAGACTTTACATATCCCCACAGGAAAAAGTCTAACGGTGTGATATCACACGATCTTGGTGGCCAATCGACCGGTCCAAAACGTAAAATTATCTGCTTACCGAAGTGTTCTCTCAATAAATCCATGGATTGATGCGGTGTGTGGGAAGTGGCGCCGTCTTGTTGAAACCAAATGTCGCCGAGATCACGAGCTTCAATTTCAGGCATCAAATAGTCGGTTATTATGGTACGATAACGGTCGCCATTGACGGTTACGTTCTCACCGGCATCATTTTTTGAAGAAATATGGACCGATGATTCCACCGGCCCACAAACCACACCAAACCGTTGTTTTTTCTTGATGAAGTGGCAGCTCTTGAATCTCTTCTGGTTGCTCTTCGTCCCAAATGCGGCAATTTTGCTTGTTTAGATACCCATTGAGCCAGAAATGGGCCTCATCGCTGAACAAAATTTGGCTCGAAAACGTCGGATCTTCTTAGACCTATTCAAGAGCCCATAGAGCGAAGCGATATCGCTTGGGAAGGTCGAGCGGCTTCAGTTCTTGCACGAGCTGAATTATGTATGCTTTCAATTTAAGATCTCGACGTAAAATGCGCCAAGTCATTCCATACGTCAATCCGAGTTGCTGCGAACGGCGCCGAATCGACTCTCCACGGCCGCTATATTTTTTTCACTGCGTGCTGGACGTGGTCTATTCGGTCGAATATTATCCAATAATGAATGCTGGGTCCCAATATGGGTGATGGTGTTGCGAATAGTACGCTCAGTAGGCCAATTTTGTTAACTATTAGTTGAGCGAAGTGCACGAAACACATTTTTCACAGAACGTGAATTTTCGTATCAAAGTTGAACGATTTGTAAACGTTGTTCAGGCGTAAGTCTTCCCATGATGAAATGCCAAACAATACTAAACAAAAATAACATGACAGCATGACACGACTCACACGTGATCCTTCAAAAAAGGCTATTGAAAAAAGTAGTTCTACTTGGATCACCCGGTACGTTTATATTGGGATATTTTTAACGTTTTACAGCAAAGAGTTGTTGAATTAGCTGAAACAGTTTTTGCTATAAGTGATAAACAGATGACGCTGGATGTTTACACATCTCCCCTGTGATCGGGCTCACATGATTTTTTTTTTTTAGTAAATGCATAAAGTTGGAATCATGTTCTTAAATTTGAGTTAGCGTAAGTATTTACTTCTCAAATAATATTAATTTAAAATTTTAAATTTTTTCAAAAAAAGCAAGTAAGAAAATTATAGTCGGTCTAGACCTATACCATGGTTTAGAGACCCTATCTTTCGGTCCAACTAATTCGATATAGAAAACAAGGTTCAGAAAATACGCACATGAAACACACAATGTTCTGTTCAAAAGTAACCAACACATATCTTTATTTTCATATCAATTATGTGCGTTTCTAAATTTTCTACAGTGCCCAACACAACCATGACTGTGTTCGTTTTAATATTTCGTTATTTACACGAACATTTTTGTATCACGTACTTTTTGTTTCAATCACACATAAAGCACACATTTTTGAGTGTTGCTTTATTTGAAGTTCATGTTCTGGTACGTGTACTGAAAAAAAAACAGAACATGTACAATAAACAGGTTCGAGTTCAGTTATATTTTAAGTCGTGCTGTGGCTCGTGTAGTAAGAAAAAACAGAACATGTACAAAAAACAGGTTCGAGTTCAGTTATATTTTAAGTCGTGTTTAAGTTCAGTTATATTTTAAGTCGTGTTTAAAATATAACTGAACTCGAACCTGTTTATTGTAAATGTTCTGTTTTTTCTTACTACACGAGCCACAACACGACTTAAAATATAACTGAACTCGAACCTGTTTATTGTACATGTTCTGTTTTTTCTTACTACACGAGCTACAACACGACTTAAAATATTACATGTTCTGTTTTTTTTTTCAGTACACGTACCAGAACATGAACTTCAAATAAAGCAACACTCAAAAATGTGTGCTTTATGTGTGATTGAAACAAAAAGTACGTGATACAAAAATGTTCGTGTAAATAACGAAATGTTAAAACGAACACAGTCATGGTTGTGTTGGGCACCGAAGAAAATTTAAAAACAAACATAATTGATATGAAAATAAAAATATGTGTGTGTGTTGGTCTAAGTTATGTTTGTTTACATATATGTACGAGTTTTTTATTCAGTGTGTGTTTTTTTCTGAACTCTGATAGAAAATAAGCATAAACCAAATTTGAGTGGTATTGTTAATAATTTTTTTTTGCCGCAAATATGAAAAAGTTCATATCGGGTGCTATATCTATATGGGGACTAGGCCCAGAAATGGACCGATCCTAACCATGTTTGGTAAAGTCTCTTGTATTTTGCAAAAATATATACAAACAAAATTTGAGAAGAATCAGTGCAATATTTTTGTTTTTGATAGATTTAAATGAAGATCGGGAAGCTGCTCTATATGGGGCCTATGACTAAGAGTTATCCCATAGGGATCATTTTTGGACTACTCATTAATGGATGTAACAATCGCATACAAACCCAATTTGAGTAAGATCTATATGACAATTTGGATATTATGGCAATTTATGTCGATTTCATAGCGGTCATTTGTATGGGGGCTAGGTCTGAACATTAACCGATTATTGCCAATTTCAATAGCGTTCATCCTATGGCCGATAACAACTTATATACCAAATTTCATCAAAATATATTCATATTTGCGACCTGCAGTTTGATTACAAGGTGTACATGGACACACAGACGGACGGATATCGTTAAATCGAATCAGATAGAGATTCTGATTCGATCGGTATAATAAAATATGGGTCTAAAGTCATTATATCTAAACCACATAGTGGTATAGGGTATAATTACCAAATACGAGTTGTATACAAGTACCATATGGAGTGAAAAGTACGTGGCCTCACATAGAGATGACGTAAAATAGTGCCAATTTTTTTTGTTTATTCAGTAGGGCAAAGGATTACAAAGAGTTTCGTGTTTTGATTAAACATTTTTTTTATCATTTAAATATGATAAAGGTGCCTGTTCGATGGGTGTCGCGATTTTTAACAGTTGAACAAAAACCGAAATATGCTTCTGAGATGTTTGAAGTAAATTTAGCTGAATTTTTACCTCGATTTATAATAAGGGATGAGACTGGATTCATTATTATACACCGGAGTCCAATACGTAGTTGGAAGAGTGGCTACCAGCGTGCGAAAGCCGACCCAAGACCAAAGAATCGACCATAAAGTAATGGCCAATGTTGTTTTTTGGGATGCGTGTGGTATAAAATTTATTGATTACTTGAAAAAAGGAAAAACAATAACTTTCAAGTACTATGTTGAGTTATTGGACAGATTGGATGAAGAAATTACGAAAAAAAATGACCCCACTTAAATAAGAGAAAATCTTTGCTTTGGCTTCAGAAAAATTGTAGTCTTTACATTACGAATTGCTTTCCTGACCTTCGTATTCTTCAGATCTGGCCCCTACCGTTTATTATTTGTTCACACACTTGTAAAGATGGCTCCAGGGAAAGAGATTTTCCACAAATGAAGAAGTCATATCAGTCATATGGTATATTTACAAGATGTTAGAGGATCGTTGGAAGAAGTGCATTTCACTTAACGGAGATTATATTGAAGAATAAAACTTATTTCAAATCCCAAAAAAAACTGGTTTCTCATTATTTACCCACTATGTATATAAACAGAAACTAATTTAATATCGGAGTTGAAAGCACTTGTTTCTAGTACTCTATTGCCGGTTTTCTCAATGTATCGTCAAACTGGCTGTTTAACCAGGACATAAATTTATTGTACCGATAAACTGCCTGTTAACAATTTTGGTTTTCTCAATGTACCGACAAAAACATTATTTTCAGTTGGCAATACCTCTCAAAATACGTATGAAAGTTGGGAGAATTATTTTCAGTTGGCAATGCCTCTTAAAATTGATATGAAAGTTGGGAGAATAATTTATCTGTACGATAAATAAGTAATTGGCAGATGAGTGCCGGTTAGCTTTGCGACAAAATAGAAGCAAACCAGACATTGAGAAAACCAAATTTCTTTAATCGGCAGTTTCTCGTTGGGATAAAAGATAATCGCCTATTGAGAAAACGGGCATATATCTTTTTATTTTATATTGTATTGCATAATGCTAATAAAATAAATAAAAAAAATTTAAACTTTAAGTTCAATATTTTCATATTATTTTCTAGCACAGATCACAAATGGAGCCAATTTTACCTTACATAAGAACTAACTCTTCTGCCTAAATACCATAAAAAACACAAGCTTTAAAAATATCAAAAAACTAAAGTTTTAAGTTGCTAAATATAGAAAATATTTCTAGGAGGCAAAAAAAAACAGCTGACAGCTTATTCAGTTGTTCCGGGTCGAGTCAGCAACCCTCGTCACTGCAGAATATAGATAAATTTTTTAAACAATTCTGCTACGATTTTGGCTTTATTAAATTAAAGATTTTGAGCCTGATTAATTCCTTACCCAAAGATTTGTTATTTTTATATTGGCAAAAATAGAAAATTATAAATTTTCTAGGAATTTCAAATCAAAAATTAAATTTTAAGAATTTCAGTGCATTTTCTATGCTAAATAAAAGCCACCTTACTACTTAGATAAAGTCTACTTGAACATTTGCATAAGGCTTTAGATGTAAACAAAATTGCTGTATATATTTGTTGCTATTATTCTGATAATTCACCACAAAATCTACATGTATGAACACATATCTGTGCACACGTAAGTATATATGTATTCACATGTGGGCTAGTAAAAACTTGCAACAAAAAAAAAATAACCAAAGTTATGTTATGTTGTGCAGTAAATTGAAATGTTTCAACAACATGACAACATTAGCACTATAAAATCGAGAATATAACTTTAAACCGAAGTGCTCGAGACTCAAGCTGTAGTTGAAGAGTAACTTGTCTGTAGTTTTGCAGTGTCATTATGTTTAATGTTGTTTTCTTTTAACAAGGTGGTGAAAACAGAAAAACAAGGTGTAAAATAAATGAGTTACAATTTAAAGTTTTCAAAAAAAAAAGCTTAAAATTTATATTTACTTGCAAGTGCCTTAAAGTAGGCAATTATTTGGCATTTATATTAAAGGCCTGACTTTTAATTAGGATTAGTTTATTGGGCTACAAGCCATAGTATGAAGATAAATGTAAACAACTTGTTCTGATGCTTATTTTAGCCCAAAATATTTGAAACTTTAAACAAAATAAAAATAAACTTGAAATTTGGTATATAAGGTTCTATCGGCCATAAGATGAACGAATTTATTATACCGATCGACACTGTCCGTCCGTCCGTACATTCGTCCGTCCATCTGTGTGTCCTGTAAACCTTGTACTCAAACTACAGGTTGCAAATAAAAATATAATTGAAATTTAGTATATAAGCTTATATCGGCCATAGAATGAACGCTATTAATATTGGTGAATATCGGTGTATCTTCAGACCTAGTCCCCATACAAGTGACCCCTTTGAAATCGACTTTTTTTTACACTGTGGAACAAATTCAGGTTAGCAAAAGTTAGGTCGATTCTGAGAGTGATGGGAGAAAATAGAGGCTAAATTAGAAGACCCGCATCGTGGCGTTTGTTTATGTTAGTTCGAATTTTTTTTTAATCGACCTTCGAACTTTGCAGTCAAATGCCGATTTTCAGCATATTGTTTATATGATTTTTTGGCTATAACTCGTCGACTAATTGATATTTTCAATCTGTAAAAGCCAAATTGTTGCTAGAGACCTGTGCAACAATTAAAATTTAAAAAAAAATTGATTTAGAAAATTTTTGTGGTGCTTATGAAGCAAAATGTTGGAAAAATTATTTTTTTTTCATGCTTTTTGAAAATATTTTCCACAAAACTAAGTCTTTTTTGCTTTCTCTTTGATCTATAATATGCTTCTCAGTTTCCTCAATAAATTTCATTTGAAAAGAAAACAATCATAATACAAAACTTGCGTTTTCCAGCTTAATATTAATTTACTTCTCATTTTTTATGTACCAATTTTGTTCAGTGTTGGTTTTGAAGAAAAATTGAAAAAGAAATTATAAAAATATGGAAAAAAAATATATTTTTGAAATGTTAGTTATGAAAAGTTTTAAGTAAAAAAATTAAATAAATTAAATTAATGATTTGGCCAGTTGCGGTTTAGCAGGCGGCTGTGGATCAACATCACTGCTCTATCTAATATCTTGGTCATTGTCATCATCATCAGAAAGGTCGATAATTTCGTCCAACAGATATTCTGGAATTTCATCTTTGTCTTCGCCTTCTTCCTCTTTTTCCTCGTCTTCCTCTTCTTCAAAGGTGTTTTTATACCACCAACAAATTTCAGCGGGTATTGCATCTGGAGATTTCTTTCCTCTGTACCTGAAACGAAAATAGTTTTAAATCGTTAATGTTTAAATTGTGCACTCTGACAAAAAAATATTAGAAAATCTAGGAATTCAAAATATGCACACTCTATAGTTACCTTATTTCAAATGGAAGCGCAGTTTGGTGATAACGTTCGCCTTGCTCATCAGATTCAGTTGGCAACTGTTGAGCGAGTTGATCAAGATGCTGATGCAAGAGATGAATTTTGTACGACATATTAACCCCAATTTCATCGAAAGCTGCCAACATGTTTGCAACAGATTGCCTGTAGTTGTCTTTGCGTTCTTTACCCAAAAGTCCTTTAGTGACTGCTTTCAATGCGAGTCATGCATTTAATTCTCGGTCTGTCAGAACTTGGTCAAAATTTTGACGACTCATTAGTTTCCGTATGTCGGGACCATTAACAACCCTTTCCTGAATTTTGGCGTTACTTAGTCTTGGGAAAATGTCTTTTAAGCGGTTGAATACTGCTGGTCTTTTTGCGATACATTTCAAAAAATTTTTAGCAATGCCAAGTTTAATGTGGAGTAACAGCAACAAAATTTTCATTTCAGGAACAAGACTTCCGTGTAGCCTATTGTCTTTAGGCCATTTCCATCTAATGCTACTATTCCAGTTATGCTGTTTGTACTGGTTTCTTCCTTTAATACCTTCTCCGTATCGTGAATCCCAATCGCACAAAAAACACGTATATATTGGACGGCCAGATGCTGTTAAGCCTGTAATCAATGAAACTATTTTGAGGTCGCAGCAAATGCGCCACTGGTGTTCGTTATATTTGACTACTTCCAGACTAAGACCATTTTCTTTTCAAATGAAATTTATTAAAGAAATTGAGAAGCATATTATAGATCAAACAGAAAGCAAAAAAGACTTAGTTTTTTGGAAAATATTTTCAAAAAGCATGAAAAAAAGTAATTTTTCCAACATTTTGCTTCATAAGCCCCACAAAATTTTTCTAAATCAATTTTTTTTTTAAATTTTAATTGTTGCACACGTCTCTAGCAATAATTTGTCATTTACAGATTGAAAAAATGTCAATTAGTCGACGAGTTATAGCCAAAAAAAACATATAAACAATATGCTGAAAATCGGCATTTGACTGCAAAGTTCGAAGGTCGATTAAAAAAAAAATTCGAACTAACATAAACAAACGCAGCGATACGGGTCTTCTAATTTAGCCTCTATTTTCACCCCTCACTCTCAGAATCGACCTAACTTTTGCTAACCTGAATTTGTTCCACAGTGTTACCATAATATACAAATGATCATATAGATCTCGGTCAAATTGGGTTTGTGTATATTTATTCCATCTATTTATCAGTAGTCAAAAAAGAGACGCTATAGGAAAATTCTTAGTCATAGCCCTCATATGAAGCTGATTCCCGATATTCTTTAAATTTATCAAACAACAAAATATTACACAGATTTTTCTCAAATTTGGTTTGTATATGTTTTTGCAAAAACTAAGTGACAAATATGGTCAGGATCGATCGATTTTTCGACCTAGTCCCCATATAAAAATAACATCCAATATGAACTTTTTCAGATCTGCAGGTAAAAGAATTAATAAAAATTCCACTCAGATTTGGTTTATTCTTATTATCTATACCAAGTTAGTTGAACCTGAGACTAATTCTCTAAACGCATGGTTTAGATCGAATTATTTTTAGGTTTCTCATTTGTTTATGTTCAAATGATGTACCAGAAAACAATTATAAACAAATAATTTATCTTGTGAAAGAGAAAAAAATAAAAAATAAATAAAAAAAAATTTAAATTCCAGTTAACTTAATCTTCCGGTCATTTAAATGCCGGATAATCGGCTTTTTACTACATTTTTTAAAACATAGGATATTGAAAATTCAGTTTGAATGGGAGGTCACACGCCCACTTATCCGATCCCTCCCATTTTCTTCAGGACTACTCAAAAATAATGGCTTTCCTCACACAAATTTTCAAAGCTTCTTCTGTCATAGTACTCGAGATATGTGATATTGAACATTTACTTTGTATGGGAGGTGCGACGCCTACTGATTCGATATCGCTCATTTTCACACTAAAAACATGTGAAATCACACAAAATATCATTACTTTCCCTTCACATTACTCAAGATATAGAATATTGAAAATTCATTTTGTATGGGAGGTGACATGCCCGCTTATCCGATTTACCCAAATTGTGAATCGAAATCAATCTCAAATCAACATAATCGCACACACAAAATTTCATTAATATGAATACAGGCGCTTAGGAGGAGTTCAGTGACATACAAGCGGACAGAAGAAATATATCTGTGGCCACAAGCATTAACCGCCTAAGTCGAAAACCATGCTTTTGAGAAAAATAACTTTTTATATAAATGTAATGGTTCTTCACTACGACTTAGGTCAGTATGTTTTCATTAATAACTTTTTAATAAACAGTGTTACAGAAATGGGAATTTCACGCAAAATTAAAGCGGTTTTAGTAGAACATGATAGCAAAGACGCCCAAGTCGTCGAGTACCATGCTTTCGAGAAAAATTACTTTTTATATAAAAGTAATGGGGTTTCATTACGACCTAGGTCGGTATGTATAACTTTTTCTTAAAAAATGATAGAGAAATGGGGATTTCACGAAAATATAAAGCGTTTTTAGTAGAATATGATAGCATGCATAACTCAAATCGTTTTTAAGTCGACTTGGTTATTGTTTGTGACCACAGATATATAGAAAGATTTTGCATAACGAAATACATATTTCGACACGTGATCGCCAATATAGCTTAAAAGCCAAAATCGAAATTTTTCATGAGAATATTTTTCATCCGTTTTAAGGAAAAAACACTCAGAATGTATAATTAATTTGAAACTGTTTTTGCTGTAAATTCGTTACGTGTACGAAACAAATATTAAATATTGCCAGATGACACAAATTTAGGTAAACTATAGGCTTTTTATCAAAAAAATCGAAAAACGAATATAATATTTCTTAAGTTTTTTTTTGCGATCATGGCTCGATATCATCAAAATATTACATAAAATAGAAAATAGTCCCGTTTCCAGATGTATTTACGATTAATTTAAATTTTTAAAAGTACATAATCACCTTTAACTTTTCTCAAATATAAAATCGATTAGTTCTTTTCACTCAAGCAAGCGTCCACTGTGCTTTCCTTCCATGACTAAAAACAAAAGTTCTTAGCACAACGAAAATTACAACAACAACAAAATTAGGCATATTTTTTCCCTTGATTAATTTACAAAAATATCTAGTCATTATGTTAAACAATTATTTGTTCTACATCAAATTAAAGACTTTTAATTTATAATGATACATCCTTTGCGAATGTTTCAACAAATAGGCCAATTTGTTTCTATGGATAAAAGTTAAAAAAAAAACGACTTAAAAAAACAATTTTGTAAAATGGAAAATAAAATAGAATTGATATCCTAACTTAATCTCAGATACCGGCAAATGTGGCTTAAAAATTTTCGCAGAAAACGACAACATTTTCATTTATTTGCCAAGCAAACGTTTATTCCTGCCCATACATACCCACACGCAAACACATGCATAGACAAACAAACAGCGATATGATAAACTAACCATGGAAATGAATCAGATGAAATTAACTCCCGCTTTTCTCTGCTCCCAGAAACATATTCACTTTTCTTTTTCGGTATTGTTATTGTTCTTCTTCTTCATCGTCATCATCATCTATTTCATTTCAGGATTATTTTGTGATTTATGCGGTATTCTAGATGACATTCAGATTAAGATTAGAAATTGTCAGAATAAAAGGCAACAGCAACAATAACAACAAAAACAACAACAATCACTATAACAACAAAACAAGAAGAACATCTAAAACTAGATGAGAAAAAGACCGAAAATAATCATAGAAAATGAAGCGTATATTTTACACATGTACAGAGAACTTAAAGAGTGCTTTAGTGAGAGTTTAAAAGTGCTTCGTAAAACCGGAACAAAAATGCTGATGATACTCATAAGGTTATCTAATCTGCAAGCTTCTCCTTTCCATTTAAATTTTTCATCGTGCGTTGAAGGAAGAAATTCAATGCTGCATCAACGTAATTTAGCCATATTTTTGCAAAATGGTCATGGAAAATTTTGACAACAGTGTGAGTATGAGGCCAGTTACTTATTGGATTGTTCTATACATAACCCTAACCTGTATACTTTATGATTGAATAATCTTAACCATTAAAACAAAGTTTTTATTAAAACTCTTTCTTTCCACATGCATAAAATTTTGAAGACTTAATGTGCGTGACTATGCGTGACTATCTTATATATAAACTTTGGCCACAATAAGTCTGTGGACAAAGTTTCAGATCGATCGGACGGGGAGAAGTGAGGTGACTATCCGTGACTATGCCTGACTGTGCGTGACTATGTCAAAGTTATTCTTTTTTCACAGCAAGTCCATCGACCATATTTCAGATCGATCGGATAAGGGGAAATGGGTTTTAAATCACCCCGTGGTTGTGCGAGACTATGTCAAAGTTATTCTTTTTTTCACAGCAAGTATGTATATCGACCAAGTTTCAGATATATTCGATAAGAGGAAATTGATTTTAAATCTCTTCGTGACTGTGTGTGACCATGCGAGACTCGATACGTGACTGTTCGTTACTATTTTAAAATTAATATTTGGTCACAAGTCAATGGACCAAGTTTCAGATAGATCGGATGTGAGGAAATGACATTTAGATCACTCCGTGACTGTGCATGACTTAAAATTAATCTTTGGCCAGAGCAAGTCTATGGACAAAATTTCAAATCAAAAGGGTAAGGGGGAATGGGGTAGCCTCACGGCAGACAGACAGAGAGTATGAGTTAAAAGAAAGAGTTTAATGAAAAAATAACAATGTAAAGAAAAAAAACTGTGTTTTCTGGTTACTTGGACGAATTTTTGGACACCCTTTTTTAGGATATTGTAACTTCGAATTTTTAAAGTGAACTGTCTATTGTATGATGGAAAATGATTAGAATTTTTGAAAAAAAAATTGTTTTTAAAACAAATTAATTGGAAATTTTAAAAAAATCACTGGGTCAAGTATTCATATTAGATAATTATTAAAACTAGCAGATTCAAGCGCTCGAAATTCGAGTATAATTTCTAGGCAACTTTATTTCTCAACTTAGCCAATTCACAAACCAAAATTTTTTTGGTTTATTATTATATAGCACATAGCATATTTATAATTTTATGTATGTGTTAGTAGCAACTTTAAATGTAATTTACTCAAAATAAAGCAACAAATTTACAAATCTGTAAATCTGGTGAATAGCTAAAAAGAAATACCTTTCAAATAATATACGCTTGGTCAAAATCGGTGTAAAACGGTAGAAAAAAATATCAGTAACAAAAAATCGCCTAGCCTATTAATATTATAGATTTTTAAAAATTAGAAAAATTATTTTTTAATAAACTTTTAACTAAAGTATTTTTCACACTTTGCCTGACTTTAGGTGAGTGTGTTAAAGCGCTGACCAACAAGTGCAAGTACGAGTGTATGTGAAGGTTAACGGTTCAAAGCTCACGGCCGCCATATGTAGAAAAATTTCATATAGAAACAATCTATTCAGTTATAACATAACAATTATCACAATGTTCAATAAATCGCTGATGAAGGCTGAAATGCCAGAAACCGGTCCGATTAAGAATACAGTGAAGTTATGAATTTTTGAAATATATGCTTTCTTCTTCTTCTCTACGACGCACCATTGAAACAAAATTAAAATTTGCATATTAATTACCATATTAATTGCAATATGTCTGAAAAAGACTTCAACTCTAATAAAGTGTTTTTCATTTTCCACGGGCGTAACAATATAGTACTGACTATAGTACTGACTTTCATCCTATGATACCGCAGTTGTAGTCAATTAAATTCATATTTACCTATTTTAGAACATCTGAGTAAAAATATGAAAAAAATTTCCTTTTAAAACTCTATCAATTTTGCGTGCGTTATAAAAAATATTGTTTTCTGAAATGAAACCTTAAAATTTTTTAATCGTTTTTAAACTTAGCTATCTTTACTACTTAAAGTGAAAGAACGAAAATTTTATATGTGTTACTACGTATATATGTGATCCTTTGAAACTTTTAAGTCCTTTTAAAAGTGAACAAGAGCGCGGCATATGAAACTATAAACACAATTTTACTTTGTTTGGCCACGGTGACATCAAAAACATAAGACAAAAACATAAAACACAGTCAGCTATTACAACATATTTTTCGTTCAAGATATTTATTCTAATAGCAGGATTCATTTCTTACTTATCACTACCCATTGAGAGATAGCAACATCGAACTTACTTGATTTTCATGTTGAACCTAGAAATAAATAAATTATAAAAAGAAAGATTAGAAAGAATTTATTTGATAATATAATATAATATAACATACATAGTATTCCCTACGAAGTTTGTATTGTACAACTTAAACATTTTCTTTTATTTGTTATTTTTTTATATCCTCCACTTCAGTGTGCAGAGGGTATAAATAAGTTTGTCATTCCGTTTGTAATAATTAGAAAAAAAATTTTGGACCCCATAAAATATATATATTTATGATCCTTATAACAACCGGAGTTGATATAGCGATGTCCGTCTGTCCGTCTGTGGAAATCACGATGATGGCATCAATCGGGCAGCTAGGGTGCTCGTTGATATAAAAAATGATTCATTAACATCCTGAAAAGTTTGCTGTTTAAAATCGTCCAAAGCAGTTGATTAGGGCCCGAGATTTGAATGAAGAACTAAAAAAGTCTTTAAAAAATATAATATTCTATGTTGTTCTTGTCACGATTACGCCCTCAATAGGATAGCTAGGATCATCATTTTTAGTGAGAATGATTCACCGAACCGATGGGAAGATTTCTGTTTCAAAAATCATTAAAATCGGTGGAACGGGTACATGGAAATCTCTGAAATAGTAAAAAAAAAATGAAAAATATGATATTTCTATATTGTTCTTGTTGTTATTATAAATGTTGTATTGTTGTCGTAGCTGGACTTGTTGTTTTTGTGGTCGTTGTGGTAATAATATAATTAAAACTAACCCTTTGTACATTTTTTAATCAACTTTGGCATCACTAAACAAATTTATTAGATCATTTCTGTCGTTGCCACGAGCCTGCCTGCAAAGTTTCAGATCGATTGGGTCACGGGAAAGGGGTTAAAATCGACCCAAAATATTTTCGACAAGCAGACACTACGAGTTAATATAAAGGGAGTAAAAATTCACCAGCATCTAAAGCAAATAATGCTAAAATACGTAGTTGTTATTAAAAAAAACAATGTAAATTTAGCAAAAAAAAATTTTATGTATTAATTTATTTAAAGAGAAAAACACAAAAATAACGTTTGGTGTTGCATTTTTTGTGTGTAATATTTACATATACATACATACACATATTAAATATTACAAATAATATACATATATTCTATATATGTACATATATCCATAATAACTGCATGTTAGAAATAAATCGGTATATTATTTTATTAACATAAAATTCTGCAATATTTTGTTGTGGGGAAAATATATTTCTTTTGCATTAACAGAGTGTCACTTCATTTTGCTCAGCGTGACTATGCCATAGTAGATGGCGCCACAGTTTTTAGCTTTGCAATAGTTATTTCTATTTTAACATGAATGTCATAATTTTCAATTAGATACCAAACTTCATTTCGCTCAGTGTTGCTATGCCACAGTAGATGGCGCCACAATTTTTGTTCTAATTAGCTTTGCAATAGTTATTTCTATTTTAACATGAATGTCAATATTTTCGACTAGATATCATACAGAACAATGTTAAGAGTATACACGGGCTGGTCTTTTATTTCATACGTTTTTTCATTATTCTTTTACAAATATGAACATAAGTTTGGCATATTAACTTTTTGTTGTCTTCACAAAATAGAGTTACCGAGTTCATCAATGAGTTTTTTGCTTTCAAAACAGTTCTACATAGTTATATAGAATTATTATGCTGCTTTACCTACAAAATATCTGATTGCGATTACATCTAATTTTTAAAAATTGTTTATAATTACTAAAGCATTATTATTCACATAAATATAAAATTGCACTTTTTAAATTTTCCATTCAAATTTTAGAAAATACCAATTCTAAAAACTGGAACTAAAATTTCAAATTATAAATTACAATTATTTGAATTTCAGAAAATCATATCAAAACGTCGGAAATTAAAATTTTTCAATTTAGAAGACATCAATTGCATCTTTAATATATGTATAAATTTTATTCGTTAAACACAAATTGAAATTCCAAAAAAAAAACACCAAATATGTTTACATTTAAAAAATGTTTACATTTAAAAAAAATATTGGCATTGGCATAATAGCTTTTCAGTAACTTCTTTTAACGGAAATTGCAAAATTATCAGTAAAATTTTTAAACGATATTCGCTATTGTTAAAGTCAGCTGTTGGTGTTATCTAAACGACAACCATTTTTTTAGGTTGAAATGTCGTCATACATAAATAAAAATCATAAAATAGTGAAAATATTTTGCTGTTATTAAAAAACTTTTTTATATAAATAAAAAAATTATATAGCATATTCAATTCATTATTTCATTTTCAAATAAATAAACAGAAATATTAGTAAAAAAAATAAAGATACTAAACATAAACATAAAATCATCCTGTCAAACACGAAGTAATTTGTTTTTTTTTTCTATTCTTCTTTGTGTTTTTCGCTTATTTTAACAGAGATGCCACTCATTTACAATTTAAGTAAATAGAAAAATAGATTGGTCGACTGTCGTTAAGATGTATGTACTTAGTGAATAACTTAATCCTCAGTGCAAACAACAATAGCTGTCGATATATTTTGCGATTGTCGGTTCGTTGAAATTTACAGCATCACACTACAGAAAACATCAATTTAAATTCAATGAATTTTATAAAACCTCAAACGATATTTAAGAATTGCGAATATAAAAATTGTTACATAAATAAACGCAATTTGATGAGAATGTTATTTATATGTATATAAATTTTCATAATTTTTTTTGGATGAAAATTTGAAGTTTTTCAGAAAATAAAGATAACAAATTATTTTATTTAAAATGTTTGGGACTTTTGGTTTTTTGCGTTTGGTATCCCTAATTTGATTATTTATTATTAAAAATTTATTCTCTATGTTTTCAAAATATGTCAATATTTTAATAAAAAAAATTGAGAGAGCTGTTTTTTGGTTATTATTTTGTTACTCCATCTGACCTATATCGCCACAATGAAGAAATATTTGGCCAGTTAAAAGAAACTATACAGCCATCTCCAATTAGCACGATTTAATGCATGTAGCCACTCTACACAACCATTACCTTTGCAATGGAGGTTAGGGCGAGCTATTTAATTAGCAAAAACTAAATTAAACGAGAAGTTATGTCATATAACCGGAAACGCATGCATATAGGTATATAACCTAAATGCATGCCGATCAGCAACCACGATGACCAAAAAGCAAACACCGAAATAAATCCGAAATAATAGAAAAGACGAAAACCAACCCAAAGAATTTTCTGAAATAATTTGGTATTAAGTTTAACAAATTGTTTACTTTTTCAAATATTTTGTTTACATTTATTATCAATACTCAAACCGAAGTGGAGGGTATCAAAGATTCGGCACAGCCGAATTTAACACTCTTACTTGTTAATTTTTGTTATCATTATTATTATATATTAATTTATACAAATTTCAAATAAATAAAGAAAAATGTTTCAACATTTCTATAGAAAATAAGGTGATTTTTCCTGAGGTTAACATATTTTGTTTTGTTTTTTTTTAACATTTTCGTTTTGGCAATTGTTGTTTTTTGGCGTTTCCAGCCATATTTTCCACGGCTACTCAGATTGATAATTAATGTATTTGTCAAAAGTTTCAAGACTGTTGCTTTCATAGTACTTAAATTGTTTTGGTTTTGGTATAATGCTATGCTACCCATTTTTTACCTAACTACTCACATTAATATCTGATGGAGTCGTACAAAGTGTCAAGGCTTTCTATTTTGTAGTATACCAGATATACGATATTATACATTTACTTTTCGATTTTTTGTTCGACAACTCGCATTAATAATAGATGACCTGCCACAAATTTGTAAAACACTCTCTATTATAGAACTTTGTATCGGGGGTGCCACGCCCATTGGTTTGATCCCGCCCATTTTCGGCATGACTACTCACATTAAGTACAGATGACCTCACACAAATTTGCAAAGCTGTCTCTGTCATAGTATTCAATATATATGATATTGAAAATTCTCTTTGTACAAAAGATGCCACGCCCACTAAAAATATTTAAAAGTATAGCCTATAGTTCCCTCCATATACACAGGAAGACTCTGTAAAAATTTCATGAAGAACGATCCAATGGTTTAGCCTCCCATAAGCTACATATACACAAACATTCATACTTTCGCTTTTATATATATAGATAAAGAAATCATTCTTTTAAAATATGGTTAGCTAGAGTAAAGACACCATTTACTAAGTAATTTTCATGCCATTCCTTTTAGTAAATGTTTCGTTTAATAAAAAAAAATAAAAATTAAGCAATAAAAAAGGAAACTGTTCATTCAACTACGATTTTCTCTTAAAAAAAAACACACACACAGCCCAAAATTGTAACCCTCTCCTACAAACACCCACTCCTCACATTACGAAGCTTTATTCTATGCAGGGAATACTTACACAGATAACGTATATATGCGTGTGTGTGTTTGTTTGTTGCCATAGTTTGTATGTGAGTATATTCGTATTTATGTTGAGGTTGCGGATTTTAGATTTCCAAAGGAATTAAAAGATTTCGCCATTTTTTGTTAACTAAACTTAAAGAGGACATATAAACATGGATTTTCTATTAAAGAAAATTAAATAAAATCATTGGCAAGGGCTACATCGTGAATATGTTGTACGGTTAGTGGTACAGAAGTTGATATTTTGCGAATATATTTTGTTTTATGCAGCAACTCAGGGTTGCAAGTACGACTACATATTGAGTAACATAATTAATTGGATATAATTAAAAGGTTTGAGTCTTATGTATGGCGGGATTATTGTTTGTAGTACAAAACATATTTGAGATTAAATATATTAATAAAATGTTTAGCTTTCAAGTTAATTATAATACTTAGCTATTTGATAAGAGTTTCAGGGGATTTCAAAGAATAAAGTTCAATAAATATTTGCAGATATTGTTTGGTTTTTAGAGCTTAATAGCAGAATTTTATAATTAATATTAACATGAAATAGATGAAGATGGAGAAAAAAGAGCATTTGCTTAAAGAACATGAAACTTGGAGTGAGTTCTCAACTTAAAGATTTTGAAAGCTTAATTCAAATAGTTTAAAAACTATAAAACTACATTTTAGGATATGAATTAAATTTTAAATGTTGTAGTTTGATGATTACAAATATTAGACTGAGTGTAACTGAAATTTAAAAAAATCGTTCTAAAAACATCCACATTTTTTTAAAAAAGAATAAACTTTAACAAATTAAAATTTGTTCGATCACAGAAATTTATTTTACTCATTAACACTTTGTAGTCTTTTTATCATTCGAAACACTTTGGTCATATATCAAATTATGCCTTTGTTACAGTAAAATTCTGTTTTCAATATCTTAATAAGTATCTATCGAAGAGTGCCCCAAAACAATCAAAATTATAATAAGTATGAAGCATGTGTGCACTATATGTAAAGTAGAGGATGTTAAATAGACATGTCAATAAAGTGTGAAAGGCATACAGATGAATACAAGGTTTCCGTATTTTTCAATAGTGCCACACACACAGACACACACACACGATTACTACAAACCAGACACACATGACATTTTACAAACTTAACTGACTTGACTCAGTATGTATGTGGCAAACAATGTGACATTTTGTAAAATGTGTTGGAGTGAGTGTGCGTGCGGTCCTTGTGAACACATAATTAGATTTTGTTTTTGGTGGCTGACAGAGGTTTCAACCACATTTCGTTATATGTGACAAGTGACAATAATATTAACAAGAGTTGAACACAAAAAAAAAAGTGTTAAAAACATATACAAAAAAAAAATGGTTTGAAATCCATTAAGAAATCTTTAGTTAGTCCAAGTCGACTATAGGATACCTGAGACCGTGATATTGGGTAAAGAGTCTAATGTTCAAAATCTGTTAAGGATCATTAATGGTTTTAAAAAAGAACTTCGATCTTATTTTCTAGCTGCTCTAATGCAATTGTTTCTTGCGGATATACTTAACTAATCATGGTCCACTTGCTAGCTACGGTCCCATAAAAAATAATCTGATGGCACTTAACCCTTTCCGTGTTTTTGGCGAATATATTCGACATCAAAGCAAGCATTGATTGATATGAAAAAGTTAACCGCATATTTAAATTTTGAATTGTTTTGCTTATTTCTAGGATTAAATATATATGTATATATATATATATATATATAATCCACCTGTTAGGTGAGAAATCTCAGGTAAAAAATATAATTTTTCCGGCTTTATCGCCATAAAGAGCTAAACATTTTCAGATTTTTTTAATTATTTTTGACACGGAGAGGGTTAAAATAAAAAACGGTTTCGAGCATTAAATAAAACAAGAAGATTTCAGCCCTCGAAATTCGAGTGCAAATTCTAGGAAATTTTATTTAAAATCCCTAAAGTTATGCTAATCAATTATAGCCAATTCACAAATCAACACCAAAAAACAAACTCATTTTTATTACAAATACATTAACAAATTTTAATAAGCACACACATAGCATTGTATAATTTTATGTATGTGTTAGTAGCAACTTTAAATGCAATTTACTCAAAACAAAGAAAAAAATATAAAAATCTGTAAATCTGCAAAATGGCTTAAAAGAAATACCTTTCAAATAATATACGTTTGGTCAAAATCGGGAAAAAACGATAGAACAAAACATCGGTCACAAGAAATTGCCTAGCCTATTAATATTTTAATTAAAAAAAATAGTTTTCTTGAAAATTTTGTGCTATAAAAATTTTTTAATGAAATTTTATGTAAAAAAAAACAGTTTCAATGCATAAAATAAAAATGTAATATTTTACTTGAAAATTCGATTAGGAAGAGGATTTAAAACAGCCCGAAATGTAATTTATTGGAAACCCGGTTTCAATACGTAAAATAAAAATATATAATAAAAAAAACTACAGAAAATTAGATTAGTAACGGGTTCAAAGCCCCTCGAGAAGTGGTTCAATAAATGATTTTTTGATGGGATTTACTATAAAAAAAAAAAAAAAACAGTATCTATATAAAATAATAATCTAACCCATAAAAACAAAGTTTTTATTAAAACTCTTTCTTTCCTTATGCGTATGAGTTTTCAATCTCTTCGTGACTGTGCGTGACCATTTCAAAAAATTAATCTTTGATCATTACAAGCCTAATGACTAAGTTTCAGATTGATTGGATGAAGGGAAATGGTTTTAAAACACTCCGTGACTGTGCGTGACTATCCCAAAATTAATCTATAGTCACAGCAAGACTATGGGCCAATTTTCAGATCAATTAGATGAGGGGAAATGGGATTACCCCATGGCAGACCGACAGACAGACGGACGGAGAGTATGAATTAAAATAAAGAGTTTAAAAATATGTAATAAAAAGAATCATTTTACAGGAAAATTCGAGGGGGTTGGTCCTGTAAAAATTTTTCTAATGGGATTTAATTCAAACACGGTTTCGGTATATAATATAAAAATATAAAAAAAAATAAAATCATTTACAGGAAAAATCCATTAGGAGCAGGTTCAATATCCTCCAAGGAGCGGTCCTATGAAAACGATCTGATGCGTTTTAAACTAAAAACGTCAAAATATAAAACAAATATAAAACTTCAACACATAAATCTACCAAAAAGTTAGGGCGTATCAGGCAGTTGATTGCAAGTTGATTGAAATTAAAATCCTATTTTCTTAATAGTAAATTTTCTATCACAATAGAAATTTTTTAGCTGATATTAAATTTTTGTTGATACCATCGAAAATAGAGTTGTTGAACTTTAAAACAATTTGGTTGGCAAATTGATTTTTTGTGTATAAAATAATAATAAAATTTTAAAAAGTCTGAATATTATATATTTACCTGTTAGGTCCAACTAATTGGATATAGGGAGTAAGCATATGGCAAATTTGAGTGGCATTGTTAATAATTTTTTTGCCTTCTGATATGAAAAGTTCATGTCGGGTACTACATTTATATGGAGACTAGGTCGAAAAATGGACCGATCCCGACCTTAATTGGTAAAGGCATATATTTGTTGCAAAAACATATACTAAAAGACAAACCTATGCAATATTCTTGTTTTTGAAAGGTTTAAGTGAAGATCGGAAAGCAGCTTTATATGGTAGCTAAGACTAAGAATTGTCTTACAGGGTTTATTTTTGGACTACTGATTAATGGATGTATTAAACATACATAAAACAAATTTAACCGAGATCTATATGACATATTTCCGAGCTGTAGTTTGATTACAAAATTTACATGGACACACAGACGGATGATTCTGAGTCGATCGGTATAATGCATGATGGGTCTAAGTCAAATATTTTTAGTAATTACAAATATCAACACACTCTTTATACCCTTACCACATAGTGGTATAGGGTGCAAAAAGTACTACGAAATCCGGACGGGTCAGTGACTCAGAAGCCCCAATACCTATGAAATTCTGGCATAGCCTCCTTTAAATTATATCCAACCATTTAAATTTTAAATAATTCTGCCAGCTTTTAAACTTCTCTGTGACATATTTTCTGACTCAGCGGATAAATGTCTGAATTTTTATAGTCACCGATAGAGAAATTAGTTTTCCTGTATGAAAGTGCATAAGAACTTCAGAACCCAAGAAGACAAAATAATTTAAATTCTATTTTAACTAAGAATAGGGTAGGCCAAACTGGACTTTCTTAGTATTTGGCTTCAAATTAAAATTTCATATTCGATTTGAAAATGTAAAGCAAATCGAACTATAATTCACGGATTTTGGCCATCGCAATAGTGGATGTGTGAACTGGTGCATTGTTTTTCCTTTTTGGAGATAACCAATAAAAACAAAAAAAAAATTATAGTCGTCTATGCGATAGAGAATTGATCTTAGGTCCAATTAATTGGGTAAGCAAAAATCATGTAAGCCCGATCACAGCGGAGATGTGTAAACATCTAGTAATTAAAGATTTTTTATGGCACTTTTTTAAACTCAAACAGCAATCAACTACACGGGCTCTGCTAATATAAAAATATTTATTATTTATTATTTCAAACGGTTAATTTTTAATTTTTCGTTTTTTATTTTTCTTTTTCATTTTTAATTTTTGATTTTTCATTTTTAATTTTTTATTTTTCATTTTTAATTTTTTATTTTTAATTTTTTATTTTTTATTTTTAATTTTTAATTTTTAATTTTTAATTTTTAATTTTTAATTTTTAATTTTTAATTTTTAATTTTTAATTTTTAATTTTTAATTTTTAATTTTTAATTTTTAATTTTTAATTTTTAATTTTTAATTTTTAATTTTTAATTTTTAATTTTTAATTTTTAATTTTTAATTTTTAATTTTTAATTTTTAATTTTTAATTTTTAATTTTTAATTTTTAATTTTTAATTTTTAATTTTTAATTTTTAATTTTTAATTTTTAATTTTTAATTTTTAATTTTTAATTTTTAATTTTTAATTTTTAATTTTTAATTTTTAATTTTTAATTTTAATTTTTAATTTTTAATTTTTAATTTTTAATTTTTAATTTTTAATTTTTAATTTTTAATGTTTAATTTTTAATTTTTAATTTTTAATTTTTAATTTTTATTTTTTAATTTTTAATTTTTAATTTTTAATTTTTAATTTTTAATTTTTAATTTTTAATTTTTAATTTTTAATTTTTAATTTTTAATTTTTAATTTTTAATTTTTAATTTTTAATTTTTAATTTTTAATTTTTAATTTTTAATTTTTAATTTTTAATTTTTAATTTTTAATTTTTAATTTTTAATTTTTAATTTTTAATTTTTAATTTTTAATTTTTAATTTTTAATTTTTAATTTTTAATTTTTAATTTTTAATTTTTAATTTTTAATTTTTAATTTTTAATTTTTAATTTTTAATTTTTAATTTTTAATTTTTAATTTTTAATTTTTAATTTTTAATTTTTAATTTTTAATTTTTAATTTTTAATTTTTAATTTTTAATTTTTAATTTTTAATTTTTAATTTTTAATTTTTAATTTTTAATTTTTAATTTTTAATTTTTAATTTTTAATTTTTAATTTTTAATTTTTAATTTTTAATTTTTAATTTTTAATTTTTAATTTTTAATTTTTAATTTTTAATTTTTAATTTTTAATTTTTAATTTTTAATTTTTAATTTTTAATTTTTAATTTTTAATTTTTAATTTTTAATTTTTAATTTTTAATTTTTAATTTTTAATTTTTAATTTTTAATTTTTAATTTTTAATTTTTAATTTTTAATTTTTAATTTTTAATTTTTAATTTTTAATTTTTAATTTTTAATTTATAATTTTTTAATTTTTAATTTTTCATTTTTCATTTTTCGTTTTTCTTTTTGCATTTTTCATTTTTAATTTTTTTTTATTTTTAATTTTTTATTTTTCTTTTCTCAGTTTTTATTTTTCATTTCTTATTTTTAATTTTTGATTATCAAATAGGTTATTACATATCATAATTTTTCCACCAATACAATAATACATCATACCGACTTTGTCTTACGGCTCACATGTTACGCTGTTTTTATACCCTATACCACTATGTGGTTTGGGTATAATGACTTTGTGCTGCTGTTTGTAACTACCAAAAATATTTGACCTAACCCATCTTTTATTATATCGATCGAATCAGAATCACTATCTGATCCGTCCGTCCGTTTGTGTGTCCATGTAAAGCTTGTAATCAAATAATAAAGCTTGTATCAAAATAGGTCGCAAATATGAATATATTTTGGTGAAATTTGATATGTAAGCTTTTATTTTAGCGGTCACGGAATGAACGCTGTTGAAATTGGTGAGCATCGATCCATGTTCAGACCTAGCCCCCATATAAATGACCCCTATGAAATCAACATAAATTGCCATAAAATCCAAATTATGATATAAATCTTTGTCAAGTTGGGTTTCTATGTGTTTATTACATCCATTAATCAGTAGTCCAAAAATGATCCCTATCGGATAAATCTTAGTCATAGAGCTGCTTCCCGATCTTCACCTAAATCTATCAAAAAACAAAAATATTGCACTGATTCTTCTCAAATTTTGTTTGTATATATTTTTGTAAAATACAAGAGACTTTACCAAACATGGTCAGCATCGGTCCATTTTTGGCCTAGTCCCCATATACAGCCAAAAAAAATAATAAATTATGCTTATTTTCTATATCCAGTTAGTTGGGCCTGAGAGATAGGGTCTCTACGCGCATGGTATAGGGTATGGTATAGTCGGTCTAAACCGACTATAACTTTCTTACTTGTTGTGATTGTATTGTAAAATAGAAATTTCCTGCGCGTACAGATGTTTACACATCAAAAACCCGATCTCAATGAAACACAGATCTTAAAAAGTGCATATCGGATGTCATATTTACTAGGATGTTATGTTACTAGGACCGATCCTGACCATATTTGGTAAAGGTGCCTATTCTTTCCAAAAGCTGTGCAATATTCTTGTTTTCGATAGGTTTAAGTGAAGATCGGGAAGCAGCATTATATGGTAGCTAAGACTGATTAACGGATGTAGTAAACACACACAAGCCCAATTTGATCGACATCTTTATGATAATTTGGATCTTATGGCTTTTTAAGTCGATCTCATATGGATCATTTGCACAGGTAAAGGTCTGAACATGCACCGATTTTCACCAATTTCAATAGCATTCGTCCTGTGGTTAATGAAGCATTATATCTCATTAATGTATTTATAGTTGCGATATGTAATTTGATTCCAAGGTTTATATGGACACACAGACGGGCGGACATCGCTTAATCGATTCAGAAAGTGATTCTGTGTCGATTGGTATAATAACAGATGGTTCTAGGTCAAATATTTTTGATAGCTACAAACATTAGCACAAAGTCATAGTGGTGTACTGTATAAAAACATTAACAAAGAAAACCCTCACACGTTCCGACAGAGAATACGGCAATAAATGGCCTATATCTCGTCATAAATCCCACAAAACAGCCGGTCAATTGAAATCTCCTAATAGTGTCCATTATACCCAGCTTACCGACTACATCATCAAGATATGATATTATTTTGTAAAATAAATGGCTAGAGACACTAAAATTTTAACTTTCAGATTAAATCGAACAATGTAGGGTAATTCCATGCAAAGGTCAACCTTAGGTCAAATTTTAAAATTTTAATTTAAATAATTTTTATGGATACCATTTCAAAGAAAATAATGAATGAAAATAATTTCCAACTGTGCTAGTTATAATTAAGAATAATTTTACTGTGATATTTTTTTCATTTTATTTTATTTTTACATTTTTATTTTAAATTTGTGTT
Source organism: Cordilura impudica (assembly GCA_963682025.1). Lineage (NCBI taxonomy): Eukaryota > Metazoa > Arthropoda > Insecta > Diptera > Scathophagidae > Cordilura > Cordilura impudica. The sequence goes on from OY821521.1 coordinate 203,380,236, forward strand.
TTATGTCGTGCTGTATGTTTCATATTAAAACCATATTACAATTAATGTGAAAACTGACTAAGGATTATATGTTCAATAAAATACAAATCCCTGAAGATGTTGGAAAAATCCCACCGAAACTTTGGATTAAAAAAATTAAATAATAATCTTTTATTTACACTCAAAACAAATGACCTTAAAAACGTGTAAGTAGAAATTGCTAATAAAATAATTGAGAAAGGTCGATTAAAAACCAACTTTATGACTGTGGTTTGTTAGATGTATTTTTGAATATTTTTATAGCCCCTATTTTTCCAGTAAGAAAGGAAAAGTGTAATAATTTTGAATATAAAAGCATTGTCATGTCTGTCACATTACAAAATACTTATTTTTACCATAATTTATTTTAGAATTCATGTTTTTTATATGCTTTATTATCTATAAACAACTGTTTCTTATTTGTCATACAAATAACTTCAGAGCTTTTCTGTGTTTTTCAAACATTCTCTTAAATGATGTCTGTTTGTTTTGATGTCTGTCGAAACTTAGTTTTGCCTCCAATTATAATAACGATAATATTTTCTCACTTTTGCAAATGGTAAATGTGATGGTCAGGTCCGTCTGCATAAAGTTATGAACAATGAAAAACTTTTACTGTATAATATTGGATTAGAAATGGGACTTCATGTCACGTCTGTCACTATTGAATTATTCTGTACAGTTATTAAAACACCACTATCATCATTGAATAAATAATCCTTCTTGTAAACCTGATATTCATTACAAAAAACTTCAAAATCATTGACCGCAAGTTTAAACCATGATTCTTTTTAAAGCTAAAACAACGTATCCACCGCCGACATTTTTTTTAGAAGTACTAACTAATTTCGTATTCAATCCTTTAACATTTTCATACAAAACATTTAACGCTCTACATTTACACAACAGTTTTTTTGAAAGCTCTGTTATCCTTATTGTTAACAAAATTAACATTTACTTACATACGGAAGGTTAGATATTGATAAATCAGTTCAGAAAATGATCCTGAATCATTCGCATTAATAAAATACGGAGCAAGGACAATTATCATTCGTGGTTACAAACATCAGCTTGGACACATAATGCCCTGAACGCAAAGTAGTGCAGAAGAGTATAATTATAAAGTTTAAAAATTATACTAAAAATTAAAAATTTATAAATTTAAATTAATTTTTAATTGAATATTTTTTTTTAATAATTTGAAATTTTTTTTCCCATTTTCTGAGATAAACTTAGCTGCCAAATGACAATGTTAAACCAAAAAAAAAAATATTAAAACAATATCACGCAAACCCAATTATTTATTAATGCAATTTCATTGTTCATATTTGTGCAACAATTAAGAAAAAATGAATTACACGAAAATCTAAACAAAGTAAACCATGTTCCATTTCTAGCAGCAGCTGGAGGCCTCGTTACTTATTAATACAGAAAAAAACATAGAAAAGGAAGAAAAACTTCCGTTGTTTTGCCTTAAAATAACCAGTTTTTGCCATAGTTTAACATAACTGATTAAGTATCCGCATTTTATGTAAATACTTATTTCCGCTTTATTCACTTACTCACTTATTGCCACATATCATAAGCACGTTTCAAGCATTGGTTTTGCCACATATTGTTAATGCAATTTGTTGGGTTCATCTTCATCTTCATCTATGATGTTATTAACATAAAATATTTTGCACATCTTCCTCATGATTTAAATACAAGAAATGCTTTCATATCTCATCAATGCATATTGTTTTTTTTTTTTTTACTTTCAAATATCTTTTTTATAAGCAGCATAATTTGATTTAATCAAAAGCTTTTAATATGACATGATTTATGGCATTACAAAAAACAATTTATTTTAGTTTTAATGATAAAGATGAGATGTCATGATGCTAATGTCAGTATTTTTATATGTGAGAGTCTTTTTAGGTGATGACACGTCTCTACAGGCATATTGCGACTTTGCTTCTTTATGATCATCCACGCTTTTTTGCGGTTTATTTATTTTTCTTTCCGTTTTTTTTAAGTAATATTTAGCATCATTAACGAATTATGTTTTATGTGTTTTGTAAAATTTAGTTTTTATTGAGAAATTATATTGAATATATTTTCAATTAGATATGTGATAGAAAAAAATGTAACAATGAATGTGACCAATGTTCGAAATTACTAAACCGAAATATAAACAACAAGTTAAGCTTACAGCGTAACAGTGAATGGTCTAAACTTTTGTCCAATTTAAATGCCGGCGACAAATCCTTTTGGAGAATCAATAGAAGCCTACGGGGTAAAGCAAAAAATTGAATCCCTTCTCTAAAACACGACAGTAACAAAATTATCACAAACTACGATAAAGCACAATTACTAGCAGATACATTTATTAAGGCCAATAATATCGCAACCAGTTATGAACACTTTTTTGATAAATCTGTAAACTCCAAGGTCAGTCGTTTTAAAAAAGTACTTGCTTATACTGATAACGTAATTCCTAATTTATTAAACGAAGTGTAAAATATAGTTTCGATACTAAAAGCATGCAAATCTCCGGGTTTCGACGGCACGCCTAACTTATTGATAAAACAAGTACCTCATATAGCTCTAAAGTTGCCAGTTATTATTTCCAACAGTTGTCTCCAACTTAATCATTTCCCTCAAAATTTTAAAATAGCTAAGATAATCGCAGTACATAAACCTAACAAACTCAAAAGCGATCCGAGTAGCTATCAACCGATCAGCCTCCTCAGTAACATATCCAAGCTATATGAGAAAATAATTATTCCAGAATTAGTAATTGCGCACTAGATCACGCATTAATATCCAATGAGCAATTCGGATTTAAAAGAGAACACAGTTCAGTACATCAAATTCACAGAACCAAAAAAATAATTCTAAATAATAAGCATAATAGACACTCGACCAGATTTGTCCTCCTAGAAATTGAAAAGGCGTTCGACACCATTTTGCATAATGGGTAAATCTTCAAACTTATACAAGGAAATGTCCCCAAATATCTTTGCAAAATCATTTCACAATTCCTTGACTGTATATCGTTTATTGTTGCAGTTAATGATTCATATTCATTACCAAAAACAGTCACGGCAGGCCTCCCACAAGTTTCAGTACTTTCTCCTTTTCTTTATTCAATCTACACCTCTGATTTTTAGCCGCCATCATATATGAGAACAGCTTACTACGCAGACGACACAGCCTTGATAGATCTCCAAACCTATATCCAATCGTCAACTCATCTTTAGTAATGATAAAGCAGATATACAGAAAAATGGCAAATACCTCGGTGTAATTCTTGACAGCAAACTTAATTTTGGGAAACATAGAGACAATGTATAGACATACTGATGCCTTTTATGGTATAATGCAGCACGTACCCATTTGAAAAAAATACAAATAATTCAAAATAAATGTCTTAAAATTATAAATAACAAACACTGGAGATTCTCAACATCTCTTCTGCATATTGAAACAGGTTATGATAATATTTTAGACCACATTGCCAAATTAAATTACAGATATTTTGACAAAGAAGAAAATACCACTTATCAATTGATAAGGTTTTGTAGCGAATCCACTTAAATTATAATGTTTATGCACCAGAAAAATTTACAAATTGAAAAATGTACGCTAAGGTTAGACTTTAATATTTTAAAATCGTAACTTATGCGTATGTAATTTCTAATAATATTTGAGATTCACAAAAAGGTTTTACCCTAACTTTTCCTTTACAAAGCATAAGTATTTCCTATAATAATTGCTAATATCCATTGGTTCCAAATCTTAATTGTAGTAATATATCTTTATAAAACCTCATAACAATTCCTGTAGTATGTTAAGATATAATAATAAATAAAGATGTATATATGAAATTAAAAATAATCTCAGAATTATATTCTCAGTCGATTTAGCAATGGCCGTCCGTCACATCTGATATTAAGTTTAACATATTTAACATATGTGACCTTCTCCGAGCAAAAGGACCTAGTGTGTCAGAAAACGGTTTGTGTCAAAAACGGTGGACTCTGGTACCTAAAAGGGGTAGAAACTTTAAATGCGTTTTTTCTCAAAACTTAATTTTCACACACTAGGTCCATTTTCTCGGAGAAGGTCACATATGACAACTGCACGCTTATTTGATTCAGACAATCGCAATATATTGTAGTCACCGAAGAGAGATGGAATCTTTCTTAAATAAATTGAACCATTATATTTCGACATGAAAATACTCAAAACATTTACTTTTTAAGAAAAGGTTCTTTTGGAAAAAAAAAACTTTTTTCAGTAAAGGTAGCTTTTTTGAAAATGGTACCTTTTAGAATAAGTTATATTTTAAATAAAATATAGTTTTTTTAAGAAAAGGTACTTCGTTAAGAAAATATTATTTATAAAAACGTATTTTTTTAAAAAATTTTTAAGAAAAGGTACTTTTTTTAAGAAAATGTACTTTTAAACAAAAATAAACTTTTTTTAATAAATTCACTTATTTATAAATACTAACAGATTCCAGCGCTCGAAATTCGAGTGCAATTTCTAGGCGGGTTTATTGTTCAACTTAGCCAATTCACAAAACAACAGTTTTATGGTTTATTATTATTGTGAATGAAGATAACAAACTCATTAACAAACACATTAACAAATTTAATAAACACATACATAGCATATTTATAATTTTATGTATGTGTTAGTAGCAACTTTAAATGCAATTTACTCAAAATGAAGGAAAAATTAAAAAATCTGTAAATCTGCAAATCGAAGAAAAAGAAAATCGGGGTAAAACGGTAGAACAAAACATCGGTCACAAGAAGCCTACTAAAATTATAGATGCACTCTTATGAGAAGTTAGTTTTTTCAGAATAAGTAAGTAATTTTTTTAGAAACACTACTTTTTAAGGAAAATATACGTTTTTAAGAAAAGATTTTTGTTTAAGAAGAGATACTTTTTTTAAAAAAGATTTTCAAGAAAAGGAACACTTTTTAAAGAAAGGTACTTTTAAAAAGTTTTTTTTTATATTTATATTTTTAAGAATTTATACTTTTCAACAAAAAAATAAACATATTTAAAAAAGGAACTTTTTCAAAGAAAATATCTATTTTTAAAAATTTACTTATTTAAAAAAAGTTTTTAAATAAAAAAAAACATACTTTTAACAAAAAAATTTTTTTTTTCGAAAATGGTACTTTTTAAAAAAAACATATCCATTTTTAAAAATATACTTATTTAAAAAAAATATTTTTTGTCAGAAAAGATACTTTTTTTAAGAATATATGCTTTTTAAAGAAAGGTACTTTCTAAGTGTTTTTTTTTTTTAAAGAAAATATACATTTTTAAAATTTTTTTTAAAAAGGTAGTTCTTCAAAAAATTATCTCTATTTAAAAATTTACTTATTCAAAAAAATATTTTTTCGGAAAAGATACTTTTTCAGAAAATGTACTTATAGCCTGTTTCTCTATCTCGAAAGAACACGTTCGTTCGCTATTTAAGCGAAAGAAACCCAATTTGCGTTTCTCTAACTTTATTCTATGCGAACGATGACTTGAACGACAAGTCGAATGAAAACGTAAACGTTTTCATACAAAATTTGGTTTCTCAACACTGCGATCGCAAATGTCAAAATCAGTTTTGTTTTCGACTGGTTATTAATGTTAATATTTTACAACAAATTGATAAAGAAAAAAAGACAAAAAAGATAGATAAAGGAAAAAAAAAAAGCAATGGATAATAAAAAGTAAGTACAAAATAAAACAAATATTTATAGTTTAATAAGAACTTTAAATTAGCGTTTAAAATCAACAATGGACCAGCTGAAGACTATGCTCGGAGCAAACAAATTTTCAGCAAAGGAATGGAAAAATTTAACCAAAAAACTTATAGCATGTTTTTATAAAACGTTTGGCTCATTCGTTTCGTCAAAACAACGAACAAAGGCCCATTTCAGTCTTTGTAAAGCGAATGTCAATTTTAAAGAACGAAAACGTAATGATTTGCTGGAATATTTGGTTTTTATAACAAGAAATGCTATGTCAAAAACGTCAAAATCAGACGATTGAAAATTATCGTTCGTTAAACAAATTTTTATACGTTCTTCAAATTTAAAATAAAAAAAAATAAAATATAATTTATTTAACATGGATTCGGCACAAAAAAAAATGTAAATATTAATTATACATATGTAATTTGAATTAAATAATATACACGTATACATTTCTTCATATACACATTAGCACAAAGAAAACCACCAGTCATCAATTTCAAGTTTTGGTTAATTCACTGGAGGAAAATATTGATTTGGCTAGAGGAGTACCTACATTTGGAAGTAGCAAAGCTGCATCGGACCAGACTTGGAAAAATATTGCACAAAAAGTGAACACCTATGGTCCACCAGAAAGAACTGCGGAAAAGTGGAAAAAGGTTTTTATTATAGTATAAAGTTATCGAATTTATTATAATATAATATATATTATAATATAATATATATATATATATATGTAAATATTTATTATATGTAGTTATTACTTATTTTTAGGTTTGGGCAGACTTGAAAAGCCGCACCAAGATAAAAATTAGTGAAAACAAGAAAAATATGCATGCGACTGGTGGGGGGCCGAATCGAATGTAAAGTTTAAGTGAGTTAGAACTGTGTGTAGACAGAATTTTACACTTATCAGCAGCAGCTGCACCTAGTGGTAATGTTTTTGGAGTGAACAAATCCTTAAAGTCCAAAGAATGCAACTTTGGAGAAATCTTAAATGATAGTTTGCAAGAAACACTATCAAGACGAAGCGACGGGGTCGTAGTTATTGCTAAAAAATGTCAAGACGTTTCAACCACACTACATCATCAGCAACGACAACCCTCACCAATATTGTCAGCAGCTGCTTCTGAACGAGGACCAACAAACGAAGAACCAGTTACAATAACGACACTACAAAACCCACAGCCACACAAAACAACGACACCCACTGTCTCTCAACGACAAGTTGTTCCACCATCTCGACGGTCAACTGTATCTCAACAGCGACAATCATCCCTTCTGGGAAAGAGAAAAAAACTGATAGATGACCGCGATGAGCAGCTTAGGCTTTTACGACAACAAGTCCAAACACAAGAAGACATATTTGGAGCAATGAAAACTCAAGCTGAAGCCGCAAAAGCTATTGCTGAAGCAGGAACAATGCAGGCTGAGGCATTAATAACAATTGCAGATGCAACACAAGCAATGGCTGTTGCGTTGCGGGACGTTGTTAATTATATTAAAGGGGGTTCAGATATATAGAACTCATTTTCGTTTCCAACTTCATTAATACTTGTGGATTTTATCAAATATAACGCTTTTTTTAGTTTTGTTTTAATGTGTTCGAATTTTTTTGTTTTTAGATTTTTAATTGTTTTTTAAATTATTCTTTTATAATAAATTGATGAATTTTCAGAAACAAATATTTTTAATATTATTTTGATTTAAAAAAAATCTATTTTAATTTTAGTTAAACGATACACCTTTTTTAAGTACAATATTATATTGTACTTAAATATTTTTAAGTATATTTATTTGTTTAGTTAATTATGATATGTGTCTTGCAATATCATTTCTAATAGTATTTGCTGCCGTTGATTCTTCAAACGTTGTTTCTATGCGATCTTCATCATCACTTTCGTTCCCAAAATCAGACAGAAGCCAATTAATTTTATAAAAAATACATATGTTGTGTAGAGCAGAACACGCATTTACGATTTTTGTTGTTTTCTCAGGACTATAGTGTAATCCTCTTGATCCAATTATACATCTGAACCTATTTTTTAAAACACCAGTTACTCGCTCAATTATATTCCTTCCCTTGCAATGTCTCTCTTGTACCGACTCTCATGTGGATCTGTGGGACTTCTATAAGGGGTCATCATATATGGCTGTAGCTTGTATCCAGAATCACCTATTTTGAAATAGTAACGCTTTTAATCTTTTTGAACGTATTTTATATACATACCAAGTAGACAGGTGTTTCTTTTACCTCTCAAATAGTTTGATTGAAAATAATGATTCGCTGAACTCTGTTCCCAAACGAAAGCATCATGATTAGAGCCAGGGTGCCTGGCATCCACATATGTGATGACCATATTATGATCACAAACCTAAAAATGTTACATTACGGAACAATTAGAAAAAATTGTGGAAAGAATAGCTAAAACTTTAACAGAACCAAAATCTTACCACCATTACATTGATGCTGTAGAAACCTTTTCTATTATAATATATATGTTTAAGATGATTTCCTGGTGATTTTATGCGAACATGTGTTCCATCGACGCAGCCTACAACACCCGGCATACCATAAAAATGTTCTTTTGCAGCACTTTCCTCTTCCGTGGATTTTTCTAAATTAATCCATTTGCTACACAAGTTCTCCTCAAAAATATTTAGGCATTCATTTATGGCTTTTGAAACTTCTGATTTCGACATAGAGGAAACATATTCATTGCCAATAGATGCCTGGTAGCTGCCTGTTGCTAGAAATGTAAGAAATGTTGCTAGCTTGTTTGTTGGAGGAATGTGCGTACTTCTGTATGAAAGTTTTATTTTGGGTTCCATTTCTTCCATCAACTTAATAAATACCTCTTTGTTAATTCGGAAACTTGCTACAAACCTAATAAAACAACAACAAAGTTAGTTGCAAAGAATATCAAAATAAACTTACCGCTCCTCCGGAATATCGAGGATGTTTGTTGCATCTCGCAATCTTTTGCGACATAATCGTGTCGTGCTATTACTATAATTTTCAAATTTAAGCGCAATTGTTCCAAACATTTCAATTTTTTTAAGATTTGTAATTTTTTTTTTTTTATTAAAAAAATCAATTATTATTTTAAGTAAACATAAGTCAGCTGTTTTTCTAACGTAAGAAACGTAAAGCTAAAAGAACGAATTCGTGTGAGTTATAAAAACCCATTTTCAAACATTATCGTCTACAGACGATTCGTTCGCCTGTTTTTCTATTCGCTTTATAAAAACATGCTGTTAAATCCGTTTCTCCCCTTATGTGTACTGTTGCGGAGTGGAAAAAGGTAAGTGTATTTAAATTTTTGTTTGCGGCTTAGCAGCTCATATTTACATTTTTTATTTACAGACCTCGGAAGATTTGAAGTGCCCAACTAAAAAGAAAATAGCTGAAGATCAAAAAAGTCTTCGAGAAACCGGTGGTGGTCTATATTGGTTCATCCACTCAACGGAATTGGAGCAGGTGATTGACAGGTTTGTGGGTTGGTCTTCTGCAGCACCCAGTGGTAAGGTGTTCGAAGTGAATACTATTCATATTTACAGCTGGATCTATCTCTTAAGCAGCATTGAATTTATAATGTCATCCCGAAAAATTACTCCAACATCAGCAACAGCAGCGACAACAATTGGAAGTTAAGTTAAATAAATTAGAAAATGATGACCCCAATAACAAGGAGTTTGATGCCAGAACTGAGGCATGGAATTATTTGAAAGCCCCCTCAAAACGTAAACAATATGATGCTGAACTATTGCTAAAGAAATTTCATTCTCACAAATTTATAAAAATTAACATGAATATTTATTAATAAATTTGTGTATTTTTTTTTTTTCATATAAATTCAAATAATTTTTTTGTAAATTAAATTTATACATTAATTAATTAAAAAAAATGATAATTACAGTTAATGTAATAAAATTAATATAATTAAAATAAAATCACTTTCACAAATATAAACATTTGAATTGTTTGTTATTATATTTTATTTACTTCATTTTATTTTTCATATACAGCTGATTGATGTTAAATAGGGTTGTTTTTATCTTCAAACAATTTAGTAGTATTTTTGCTGTTTTTAAAGGAAATTGTAATAATTGCTCAGGATACTCGATTTGGCATCGCTGTGTCCTATAAGTGCGTAAGAAACGAAAATTGATACACGTAAGTAAAGGCGATCGAACGTTATCGAGACAGAGAAACCCAAATTAATTCACGTTCGAGTGACTTGCTTTCGTCCGAATAATTTTTCGTTCGACATAGAGAAACAGGCTATTACTTAATTAAATTAACATGCTTTTTGAAGAAAGAAAACTTTTTTAAGAAAATTTGCGTTTTTATGAAAGCAATTTTTATAAAAAATATGATTTTTATGCAAAGATACTTTTTAAAAAAATTTTTTTTTTACAAAATTACTTTTTTTAAAAATGGTACATATTAAGATAAGGTACTCGTAAAAAGTTCTTAAAAAAGAAATGATTCTTTAAAAAAAATAGTTTGTTGAAGATGTTTTTTCAAAAAATTATTTTTTTATAAAAGGTATAAGTATTTCCTATAATAATTGCTAATATCCATTGCTTCCAAATCTTAATTGTAGTAATATATCTTTATAAAACCTCATAACAATTCCTGTAGTATGTTAAAATATAATAATAAATAAAGATTTATATATGAAGTGAAAAATAATCTCATAATTATCGCATCTGATATTAAGTGCGTAAGAAACGAAAATTGATACACGTAAGTAAAGGCGATCGAACGTTATCGAGACAGAGAAACCCAAATTAATTCACGTTCGAGTGACTTGCTTTCGTCCGAATAATTTTTCGTTCGACATAGAGAAACAGGCTATTACTTAATTAAATTAACATGCTTTTTGAAGAAAGAAAACTTTTTTAAGAAAATTTGCGTTTTTATGAAAGCAATTTTTATAAAAAATATGATTTTTATGCAAAGATACTTTTTAAAAAATTTTTTTTTTTACAAAATTACTTTTTTTAAAAATGGTACATATTAAGATAAGGTACTCGTAAAAAGTTCTTAAAAAAGAAATGATTCTTTAAAAAAAATAGTTTGTTGAAGATGTTTTTTCAAAAAATTATTTTTTTATAAAAGGTACTTTTTTGAAAAAGGTACTTTTAAAAAAAGGTACTTTTAAAAAAAGGTACTTTTAAAAAATGTACTTTTTTACAAAAAAGGTACTTTTGTAAAAAAAATTTGTAAAAAAGGTACTTTTTTAAAATAAAATGTACTTTTTTACAAAAAAGGTACTTTTGTAAAAAAAATTTGTAAAAAAGGTACTTTTTAGAGAAAAAAATCTTCTACAGAAAGGGTACAATATTAAGAGAAGTATACTTCTTTAAGAGAAGATATCTATAATATTAATAGGCTAGACGATTTCTTGTGAATGATGTTTTTTTTTGTTCTACCTTTTATCCCGATTTTAAGCAAACGTTTATTATTTGAAAGGTATTTCTTTTTAGCCGTTTTGCAGATTTACAGATTTTTAAATTGTTTCCTTTATTTTAAGTAAAGTGCATTTAAAGTTGCTACTAACACATACATAAAATTATGCAATACTATGTGTGTGTTTATTAAATTTGTAAATGTGTTTGTAATAAAAATAAGTCTGTTTTTTATGTTGATTTGTGGATTGGCTAAAATTGATTAGCTTACCTTTGGGTATTTATTTAATGACAAATAAAATTTCCTAGAATTTGCACTCGAATTTCGAGGTCTGGAATCTGCTAGTTTTTATTAAAACGGTAACTTTTTTCAGAAAAATTTATTTACTAAGAAAAGTTACTTTTCAAGCAATGGTAGCTTTTTTCCAAAAAAGGTTCCTTTTTCAGAACAGGTACCTTTTTCAGAAAAGGTACTTTTTTTAAGAAAATTTACTTTTATAAGAAAATATGAATTTTTCAGATAATTATACTTTCAGAAAAGGTGTTTTTTTAAGAAAAGCTATATTATATAAAACGGTGATTTCTATGAAAAGTTACTTTAAAAACATATAAGAAAATTACAGTCGATCTAGACCGATCCTAACCACATATGGTAAGGTTCCACATTTTTTTCAAAAACATATACAAACGTAATTTGCGAAAAATCGGTGCAACATTTTTTGTTTTTTGATAGATTTAAGTGAAGATCGGGAATCAGCTTCATATGAGGGCTATGACTAAGAATTGTCCTATAGGATATGTTTTCGGAGTGCTGATAAATAGATGTAATAAACATACACAAACCCAATTCGATCGAGATCTATGTGATAATTTGGATATTATGGCCATTTAAGTCGATGTTATAGGGGTCTGAACATGAACCAATTTTCACCAAATTCAATAGAGTTCATTCTATGGCCGATGGAAGCTTATATACTAAAATTGATCGAAATATATTTAAATTTGTAACTTAAAGTTCGATTACAAAGTTTACATGGGCACACAGATGGACGGACGGACGGACAGACATCTCTAAATCAACTTAGAGAGTGATTCTGCGTCGATCGGTATACTAAAATATGGGCTTATGTCAAATAAACCACATCTAGAGAAATATAAAATAGAGAAAAACCAATTACAGATTCGAATTCAGCCAACCAAATTACCCTAGGAAAGATATTTGGTTGCTCCAGTCCAAAACCTTGTTGGCTAGTGTATTTATCAATTCAAAACTAAATGCATTTATGCATTAAATTTGTCATACATAAGTTATTTTTCATGCAATTATAATTTTTTTTTTATTTTATAACAGTGTATTTATAAATGTTTTGTATATAACAATGACAAATTCATGATATTGGGTTACATGCTAAACAACAAACCAAAAAAACGTTTTTATATTTGTGAAATAATTAGTCATTTCATTAGAAATATTTTTACATAAATTTTACAAATTAACAACAATTTCCATAAGTAAAAATAACATAATAAAATTACTTTTAGCCAACTTATGAAATCAACCAACATCTTATAAAACAAGACTGATCTGCAAAAGTAGATTTTGGGTTAAAACTAAAAAATAATTAAATACGATTAAGCATTAATACAAAATAGTTCATAGTCACAAAACATGTTAACACAATTTTTATTAATTTACCGGAAAACTGAATCTTTTAATTTAAAATAATTTAGACATATAGCTAAACGAGACAATTAAAAAATGCTTTTTAGTTTTAATTAAGATAGTTTAATTTGGAAGATATTTATGAGTTACTTAACTTAATGATGTGATATTATGATATACATAAAAAAGGAGTCTTCTCTACAAAGTTTAGTTTAGTTTTACGAATAACACATTTACAACATGATTAACTCGATTTTTTTTTTATATGGTTAAAACCACAAAATTGCTTAAAATGAAAAAGAAATATATTTGCAGCTGATTTTCATGCAGAAACATTTCTTTCTTTAAATGCAAAAAGAAAAAAAAGTTTCCTTGAATAACTGTGAAAAAAAAACAAGCTGAGATTTTAAACAAATTATGTTGTATAAGTGAAAATTGTTGGAAATTTTAAACAAAACTAAGGTAAAAACATCAAACAACAAACAGTTGCTGAAGACACGTACAAGAGTTAAGATATTGAGTTGGGATTTAAACACCAATCAAATCAAATGGACTAAAACAAAAAACAAGGATTGTGGCAAGAAGTGATTAACCCAGAAAACATTTCAGTGAAAATAAAATAAAGAAATAAATTTAAAATAAAAATACAAAAAGGATTAAAAAGATTTTAAAAAAGGATAAATAGAAAAATATTTATTTATTAAAAAAAAACGATTTTGAAAGAAAAAAAAAATATTTATATAACAGAAGTATTTATTGTACTCGTTGTAACAGTTGACTTTTCAAACTTTTATTTTCATTTATGTTGTAACATCTAAACGAGACATTTGAAAATTTTTGCAGCACACACATAACATGTCAGTGGCTGTAGCAGCATCGTTACCTTCACCTCGGCAACTTTTAACTGTTGTTGTTAAGCCTATTTCTATGATGCTGATGTTAGGCCTCATTACCTTGGCTTTGGTAAGTTTTGTTGCATTTTCATATGAAATCAAGTTTCAAGTGTTTTCTTCTTCACACTCGTGTATGAAAAACCATTAAAAGTTGTTTTTTTAGACAGTCAAACAATTGAAAGCGAAATTGTTTTTTGTTTTTCTTATTTGAGCCAACAGCAGTTAATTTAATATCATTTCTCAAAACTTGACTTAATTTAACTTGTTTTTCCACATTAACTGATTGTCATCTCATATTGCATATTAATGGTTACTTGCATAAATTCAGTTTTTTTTAAACTTTATTTAAATATTTAACAGGAAGTTTTAATTGTTTTAACAACATTGTTGTTAACTTTTTCATTTTCATTCTCTCAAATCTTAATATTTTGTCATGCATTAATTTTTTTTTTGTATTGCTTTTTTGCACAACAATGCTAAATATCTTAATGTTAATCATTATGCATAATACAAAGCCTTGGCTCATCAAAAAGATAGTTTAAATTTATGACATTCATAAACAGTTTAGAGTTGGAGAAATTTATGAAATATTTTGTAGGAGTATAAAATTTTATGATTTATAGAAATCAGCTAAGCGGAATTTAATGGCTTTTGTTGGAAATTAACTTAATGGGCAATAAGTACACAAAAGAAATTGAAGTTGAAAGGAATTCGAACTCATCCTAGGTTTAATTAAAATTTTTATGAGAAAATGACGGGTTTAGAAATATCCTGATAATGAAAATGAAATAATAAAAATTTTATGATAAAAGTTATATATATCAAAAATATTTCTATATAATAGCAAATAAGATCAGATTTACTATTCCAATCAAAATGGGCTCTTTTTGGCCTACCCCTTCAACCAAACCCAACTTAATAATTAGTCAACATTTAAGTGCTAGTCCTACCAAATATAAAAATTCAAAAAAAAATCCAAAATTATTTAACCAAATTTAATTTAATTTAAAAAAAATTATGCCTAAAAATTTAACAATACGTGAAATGATTTTTCACAAAAATAATTTTCAGAAAAATATGGCGAAAATATTTTTCACCTAAACGGTGTTACAGTGAAATTACCTACTGTAAGTTACAGGCCTGGTTTAGTACATCACCTTTAAATTTTCAGAATTTTGAAGACACTCTCAAAATCTAAAGTTATCGACAAAAAAAAAAACGATTTTTGAACAATTCACGGATTAAAGTACGTTTAACTAAATCAGTTTTGAACCGATTTTAAATTTTGAATGGTTTTGTAAGGATGATTAGTGAAGCTTTCCAAATAAATATACATATTTATTCATCTAGCAAGCCCGTGTGAAAATATTATCCAAAATATTTCAAATTTATTTCAATTTTTTTCTAATACTTTATTTGAAAATCCATTTTTTTCTTATTTTTATTTAAAAATAAGTTTATTAATGAGTAAATTAGGTTCTTGTTTGTGAGAATCGGTTAAAAGTTGTTAGCCAAAAATGTTTTTAAATAAAATTTAAATTTTTCCCAGTATATGCGAATGAGTAAGAAGTAACGGTAAAATGCTGCACGTCTAATTGAAAAGTGATTTACTCAACTAAGTCACAAATTAAACTAGGTCATTTCAAAAGTGTATTAAATTCTTTAAAAAAAAAAAAACAATTTACAATTTACTAATAAACAAAATTGTTACGAAAAAAATTTAAAGCAAAAATTACACTGTTGAACCATTTTACATTTTTGGAATTGACCAGAGGGGGGTCAACACAACCAAAATTTTGAATTTATTTATTATACCCTCCACTCCAGTGTGCAGAGGGTATATATAAGTTTGTCATTCCGTTTGTAATAATTAGAAAAAAAAATTTGGACCCCATAAAATATATATATTTGTGATCCTTATAACAGCCGGAGTTGATATAACGATGTCCGTCTGCCCGTCTGTCCGTCAGTGGAAATCACGATGACGGCATCAATCGGGCAGCTAGGGTGCTCGTTGACACAAAAAAAGATTCATTAACATCCTGGAAAGTTTGCTGTTTAAAATCGTACAAATCGATCGATTAGGGCCCGAGATTTGAATGAAGAACTAAAAAAAGTCTTGAAAAAATTTAATTTTCTATGTTGTTCTTGTCACGATCACGCCCTGAATAGTGCAGCTACAGTGATCTTTTTTAGTGAGAATGATTCACCAAGTTCATGGGAAGATTTCTATTTCAAAAATCATTAAAATCGGTGCAACAGGTCCAGGGAAATCTCTGAAAAATTAAAAAAACATGAAAACTAAGATGTTTCTAAATTGTTCTTGTTGTTATTGTAAACGTTGTGTTGTTGTCATAGCTGGACTTGTTGTTTTTGTGGTCGTTGTGGTAATAATATAATAAAAACTAACCCTTTGCACATTTTTTTATCAACTCTGGTCGAAAAATTTAAAAGTTTCCATTGTTTTGGCATCACTAAAAAAGTTTACTAGGTCATTTCTGTCATAGCCACGAGCCTGCCTGCAAAGTTTCAGATCGATTGGCTGACGGGAAATTGGTTAAAATCGATCCAAAATTTTTTCGACAAGCAGACACTACGAGTTAATATAAAGGGAGTAAAAATTCACCAACATCTAAAGCAAATAATGCTAAAATACCTAGTTGCTAATAAAAAAAAAAAAAAAAAACAAGTAAGAAAATTATAGTCGGTCTAGACCGACTATACGATACCCTATACCATGCGTTCAGAGACCCTATCTCTTAGGCCCAACTAACTGGACATAGAAAATAGGAAAAAACCAAATTTGAGTGGGTTTTTATTAATTTTTTTGGCTGCAGATATGAAAAAGTTCATATCGGATGCTATATCTGTATGGGGACTAGGTCCAAAAATGGACCGATCCTGATAATGTTTGGTAAAGTCTCTTGTATTTTGCGAAAATAAATACAAACAAAATCTGAGAAGAATCAGTGCAATATTTTTGTTTTTTAATAGATTTAAATGAAGATCGGGAAGCAGATCTATATGGGGCCAAAGGTATCATTTTTGGACTACTCATTAATGAACGTAATAAACGCATACAAAACCCAATTTGAGTAAGATCTCTATGACAATTTGGATCTCATGGCAATTTATGTCGATTTCATAGATGTAATTTGTATGGGGGCTAGGTCTGAACATGGACCGATTCTCACCAATTTCAACAGCGTTCATCCCATGGCCGATAAAAGCTTATATACCAAATTTCATCAAAATATATTCATATTTGCGACCTGCAGTTTGATTACAAGCTTTACATAGACACACAGACGGACGGACGGACGGACATTGTTAAATCAACTCAGAAAGTGATTCTGATTCGATCGGTATAATTAAAGATGGGTCTAGGTCAAATATTTTTGGTTGTTACAAACAGCAGCACAAAGTCATTATACCCAAACCACATAGTGGTATAGGGTATAACAATGTAAATATAGCAAAAAAAAATGTTAAATTTATAAATTTATTTATAAATTTATATAAACATATTAAATAATACAAATAATATACATATATTATATATGTATATCCATAACAACTGCATGTTAGAAATAAGTCGGTATATTATTTTATTTACATAAAATTCTGCAATATTTTGTTGTGGGGAAAATACAGAGTGTCACTTCATTTTGCTCAGCGCGACTATGTCACAGTAGATGGCGTCACAATTTTTGTTCTAATTAGCTTTGCAATAGTTATTTCTATTTTAACATGAATGTTAATATTTTCAACTGGATATCATACAGAACAATGTTAAGAGTATACACGGGCTGGTCTTTTATTTCATACGTATTTTCATTATTATTTTACCAATATGAACATAAGTTTGGCATATTAACTTTTTGTTGTCTTTACAAAATAGAGTTACCGAGTTCATCAATGAGTTTTTTGCTTTCAAAACAGTTCTACATAGTAATATAGAATTATTATTCTGCTTTAACTACAATATATCTGATTGCGATTACATCTAATTTTTAAAAATTGTTTATAATTACTAAAGCATTATTATTCACATAAAAACAAAATTGCACTTTTTAAATTTTCCATTCAAATTTAAGAAAATATCAATTCTAAAAACTGGAATTAAAAATTTCAAATATAAGTTACAATTAATTGAATTTCAGAAAATCATATCAAAACGTCGGATATTATAATTTTAAATTTAGAAGTCATCAATTGCATCTTTAATATATAAATTTTATTCGTTAAACACAAATTGAAATTCCAAAAAAAAAAAAAAAAAACACCAAATACCTATGTTTACATTTAAAAAATTTTTACATTTAAAAAAAATATTGACATTCAGGAGAAATTAATAGCTTTTCAGTATCGCGATTCAGTAACTTCTTTTAACGATAGTCGAATCGTTAAAAAAAGAAAATTGCAAAATTATCAGTAAAATTTTTAAACGATATTCGCTATTGTTAATGTCAGCTGTTGTTGTTATCTAAACGACAACCATTTTTGTGTTGTTTATTCAATCGATAGAAACTTAAATTTTTAGGTTGAAATGTCGTCATACATAAATAAAAATCATAAAATAGTGAAAATATTTAGCTTTTATTAAAAAACTTTTTTATATAAATAAAAAAATTAAATAGCATATTCAATTCATTATTTCATTTTCAAATAAATACACAGAAATATTAGTAAAAAAATAAAGATATTAAACATAAACATAAAATCATCCTGTCAAACACGAAGTAATTTGTTTTTTTCTCTTCTTCTTTCTGTTTTTCGCTTATTTTGACAGAGATGCCACTCGTTTACAATTTAAATAAATAGAAAAATAGATTTGTCGACTGTCGTTAAGATGTGTGTACTTAGTGAATCACTTAATCCTTAGTGCAAACAACAATAGCTGTCGATATATTTTGCGATTGTCGGATCGTTGAAATTTACAGAATCACACTACAGAAAACATTAATTTAAATTCAATGAATGTTAGAAAACCTCAAATGATATTTAAGAATTGCGAACTTAAAAACTGTTACATAAATAAACGCAATTTGATGAGAATGTTATTTTTTATATATAAATTTTCACAATTTTTTTTGGATGAAAATTTGAAGTTTTTCAGAAAATAGAGAGGTTTTTTGCGTTTGGCATCGCTAATTTGAATATTTCTTATTATAAATTTAAAAAAAATTGAGAGAGTTTTTTTTTTTTTTGTTATTATTTTGTTACTCCATCCGACCTATATGGCCGCAATGAAGAAATATTTGGCCAGTTAAAAGAAACTATACAGCCATCTCCAATTAGCACGATTTAGTGCATATAGCCACCCTACACAACCATTACCTTTGCAGTGGAAGTTGGATCGAGCTATTTAATTAGCAAAAACTAAATTAAACGAGAAGTTATGTCATATAACCGGAAACGCATGCATATAGGTATATAACCTAAATGCATGCCGATCAGCAACCACAATGACCAAAAAGCAAACACCGAAATAAATCCGAAATAATAGAAAAGACGAAAACCAACCCAAAGAATTTGCTGAAATAATTTGGTATTAAGTTTACAAATTGTTTACATTTATTATCAAGACTCAAACCGAGGTGGAGGGTATCAAAGATTCGGCACAGCCGAATTTAACACTCTTAGTTGTTTTTTTTTTTTTTGAATTAGAATCCATTTTGTAAAAAAATATTTTTATGCCATCCACACCACTGTGCAGGGGGTATATATCAGATTGCCGTTTCGTTTGTATCACATCGAAATAAGTTCCGGAGTCCGCATTAACTATATATTTTCATGATCCTAATAACAAGAGGAGTTAATTAAACGAGAACCGTCTGTCCGTCAGTCCATCTGTCTTTGGTAATCACGGTTACGCCCTCAATAACTAAGCTAGGCTCTTCGTTCTTATATAATATCATTTACTAACATCATGATTCAGATGTGATTGAAAATCATCACAATCGGCTCAAGGGGTCATGAGCTATCAACGAAAATGTAAAATTACTCTTAAAAAATAAAAATCTTCAATGTGTTTTGCTGTTTTTCCAAACTATATTTTGTAATTGTTCTTATTGTTGTAGTCGTTTTAGTTGTAGCATTTGCTTTATGAGGATGTGTGTATGGTTTCACTGCACGTGCTACGTTGGCTTAATTAGGTATGATCACATAATTTTCATCATTATCCCGATTAAATAAAGAAAATCGCCATTGTGAGAGAAAAGGCACATTTTATCAAAAAGTACCTTTTCTTAAAAAAAGCACCTTTTCTTAAAAATCGGCTATTTTAAAATAAGTACCTTTTCTAAACAAGTACCTTTTTTGAAGGTACTTTTCCATGAAAAAGTACCATTTTTAAAAAAGCGCCGTCACTTAAAAAAGTACCTTTTCTTAAAAAATAAAATTTTCTTAAAAAAGTACCTTTTATAAAAAGGGAAATTTTCTTAAAATATAAACTTTTCTTAAATAAGTACAATTTCTTCAAAAACTATATTTTCTTAAAAAATTATCATTTCTTAAAAAATAACTTTTTTCATATTATCTTTTCTTAAGCAATTTACTTTTCTTAAAAACTTAACGTTTCTTAAAAAAGTACCATTTCTTAAAAATTTAACGTTTCTATAAAAAGGTACCATTTCTTCAATAAGTACATTTTCTTTAAAAAGTACCGTGTCTTAAAAACCTAATTTTCTTAAAATGTACCATTTCTTCAAAAAGTACTTTATCTTAAAAAAGTACCTTTTTTAAAAAAGTAACTTTTCTTAAAAAGTACCTTCTCTTAAAAAGTAGCTTTTCTCAAAAAGTGAATTTTCTTGTAATTAGTTTCTTATCGTTCGACTTGAGATCAAGTATATATTTTTCTAATAATAGAAAAGATAATTTTGCAATATAAGAGTAATATTGATATTAAAAATTGAAGACAGCGCCAGATCGGTTAGACACTTTCGAACATGATCTTTTCTTTATAATATTTCAGTTAAATAGTTGATTAATCATGAATTGAAATAATAGACAGAAAGATGCTGAAGATGAACAAGTCGTGTTGTTCGAAAGTGGCTACTCCATCTAGCGCTCTCTTTACTATTTACACTATTTCTCTTACATTGCAAAATTATGATCTCAAACCGATGAGATCAAACCGATTAATAAAAAACTAATTATTGCAATAGAGATCAACAATACATAAATTTAACAAAAAACCTTTCCTTAAAAAGTATATTTTCAATAAAGTAACTCTTCTTTAAAAAGTACCATTTTTTAATAAGTACCTCTTTTTTAAAAAGTACATGTTATTAAAAAATTAACGTTCTTTAAAAAAGTACTTACTCTTAAAATTTCCCTTTTCTTAAAAGAGTTACTTTCCCTAAAAAATAGTTTTTATTAAATAAGTACCTTTTCTTAAAAAATACATTTTCTAAAAATAGTACCATTTCTTAAGAAAGTATAATTCCTCAAAACATAACCTTTTTTAAAAAAAATTTGTTTTAAAGTAGCATTCCTTTACTACCTTATTCAGTAAAGTATCTCCTGTTCAAAAAGTGCCTTTTTTATAAAGTTCATATAGTTAAAAAAAGAAGAAACTGTTTTTAAAAATTACCGTTTCTTAAAAAATACCTTTTCTTAAAAAATACCTTTTCCTAAAAAATATCTTTTCTTAAAAAAGTACCTTTGTTAATATAGTAACTTTTCCTTAAAAAACGAATTTTTTCAAACGAATTTTCTTAAAAAGGCTAAAAATTCATAAAGTATTTTAATTAATGAATATATGGCAATATATAGCTAAACCATTATTAAAATATTAAGATTAGTGCATATATCTTTCGCGTTACATAATTAAGATATTTCGAATTCAATATAATTAAATTTAATAAAAGAAAAAACACTCACTTCTTTAACAGTCGGTGTATTGGATAATAACATTTCAATATAAAATTAAAATTGTCTCATTTCAATTTTTTTTTAAATTATATTATTTTTGACTTACAAACCGATTATAACTTATAAATTTAAAACAAACTTTTTCGCTACTATTAACAATTTATCTGAATACCTACTTGTATATTTATAAAAATCGGCTAACGCATCTCACTTATTTATTTATTTTATTTTTTATTACATGAATCTAAACAATTGAACACTTGCAAATGCGTAATTTTTTATTTACGCTTTTTATTGTAACCCGTTGTTGTTGTTATTTTTGTAATCAAAACAAAATCAAAAATATCTCCACCCTTACTTTCACTGATATGTATTTAATATTATCATTCTTTTGCTAAATATGTAAAGAGACAGAAAGCGCGAGAGAAAGAGAGGGAGAGAAAGAAATAGAGAGAGAAATTATTCACATGCCTCCATTTTGTTATTTATCAATCAATCAAACTCATAGCAAATTACGAAAAGAACTTCAAAAACAACAACAACTTTAATATTTCATCATTTATTTGCTAAATTTTACACTTGTTAATTTTAAATTCTTTTTTTTAATATGGCTTACTTTCTTTTTATTATTTTATTAGAACATATTACAATATAGCACTGTTATGATTAATAATACGCTTTTTCAAATATTAACTCTCGCTTTCAGTAGTTTTTACGTACGACTTGTTGAATCACAACTGGCTCTAGTCAGTAGTAAAATAAAACTAATGTTATGAGGAATCATTGGAGGAATTTAGGAAAAGGAATAAAAAACAATGTTGCCTACATACCCACAATATTCATTTATTGGTCCCTATTCCTGAGATTTGTTTTAAAATAAAATATTTAATATTATAAATTCAGAAATGAACTAAAAGAAGATATTATAAGCATATTTCAGTTAAAGGCATTAAATGAAACACTGAATAGAAAAAAGGGTAGCTAAATACAATATGTCCAGAGTCATTTCATAAAGCCGTTGTTCAATTTCAATGCACGAAGTTACAAAACATTAATGTTTCACCCCTCTGAAATTGTTATGATCACAAAAATAGCGAAGAATTTAAAGTCAAAATGGATCAGAAATTATTAAATGTTTCTACACCTTTTCCAATTGTATTAAGAAAACATCAAATGTGAAATACTTTTGAAATGGTCAAATTTATTTCAGAAAATATAAATTGAGTATCAGAATATATTAATTGGAAAATAAACTAACAAGGGCAGACTCTGCATGGAAGAAGAAAGAGACTACATTTTTTAATCAGCGGCAATATAAAAACCAGGACAGGAATCCAGTGTGAAGTTTTTATAATTCCTGGAAATCAATTGATGTTTTCTCAAATACATTTGATTATTTCTGGAAAAAAATTGTATATCAGAAAAATGCAATTGAAAGAGGTGTTGTAATATATTATAAAAAAATATAATCCTTCCCTTAAAAAAATACCTTTTCTTAAAATAGTACCTTTTTTAAAAAAGTACGTTTTCTTACAAAATTACCTATTTTTAAAAAAATACTTTTTTTTTTGTATATAGTACTTTTTCTTAAAGAAGAATCTTTTCTAAAAAAAGTACCTTTTCTTAGAATAGTACCTTTTTCAAAAAATTACGTTTTCTTAAAAAATTGCCTATTTTTAAGAAAGTACATTTTAAACGTACATTTTATTAAAGTAGTACCTTTTTATAAAATAAATTTTCTTAAAAAAATACCTCTTTTTACAAGAGTACTTTTTTAAAAAAGTACCTTTTCTGAAAAGACTACGTTTTCATAAAAAAGTACAATTTCTTCAAATAGTACCTTTTTTAAAAAAGTACGTTTTCTTATAAAATAACCTATTTGTAAAAAATACTTTTTTTTTGTAAATAGTATTTTTTCTTAAAAAGTATCTTTTCTAAAAAAGTACCTTTTCTTAAAATAGTACCTTTTTCAAAAATTACGTTTTCTTAAAAAATTGCCTATTTTTAAGAAAGTACATTTTAAACGTACATTTTCTTAAAGTAGTACCTTTTGATAAAATAATGAATTTTCTTTAAAAAAAAATACCTCTTTTTAAAAGAGTACTTTTTTAAAAAAGTACCCTTTCTTAAAACACTACCTTTTCTTGAAAAAGTATCATTTCTTAAATTAGTACCTTTAAAAAAAAAAGTACGTTTTCGGAAAAATTGCCTCCTTTTAAAAAAGTACATTTTCTTAAAAAGCACCTTTTCTTAAAAAGTACCTTTTCTTAAAAAGTACTTTTTCTTAAAAAACACATTTTTTTAAAAGTATGTATTCTTAAAAAATTGCCTCTTTTTAAAAAGTACACTTTCCTAAAAAGTACCTTTTCTTAAAACAGTAGCTTTTTTTAAAAGTACACTTTCCTAAAAAATTGCTCTTCTTAAAAAAGCACATCTTTTTAAAAAGTACCTTTTCTTAAAATAGTACCTTTTTATAAAACAACTAATTTTCTTTAAAATTACTTCTTTTTAAAAAAATACTTTTTTTAAAAAGCACCTAATCTTAAAAAGTACACTTTAATAAAAAAATATCTGTTCTTAAAAGACCACCCTTTCTTAACAAATTACCTTTTCTTCAAAAAACTAACTTTATAAAAAAAAAAGTACGTTTCCTTAAAAAAATACCTCTTTTTAAATTCAAAAAATATATTTTCTTAAAATAGTTCTTTTATAAAAAATGAATTTTCTTAAGAGAACCCCTTCTCCTTAAAAAGTACCTTTTCTAAAATAGTGAATTTTCTTAAAATATAACTTTTCCAAAAAAGTACATTTTCATAAAAAGTACCTTTTCTTAAAAACTACCTTTTCTTAGAAAAACCGTTTTTCTCAAAAATCACATTTTTTTTAAACTTGTCCTAAAAAGTAGATTTCGTTATAGAAGTACCTTTAAAAAAAAAGTCCGGTCAAGCTTTGATCATTACTGAACATAAAAAAGCACAAACCAAATATGAGTGAGATATGCACTTATTGATTTTCTTTAGAAGTTCATTTGCAGGTGTACCGTGACCAAAACATAGAAACCAAATATAGAATCAAATTTTGAGTAAAATATTTCAGATTTGCATGTCCTGAAAGATACTTACGACCATATCGGGAGGCTGTTTTATTTTGTTTGTTTTTGGACTACAAATTTATGGATATAATATGTGTCATAAATTTGACCAAGATTTAGCTACATAATTATCTGGATCTTAGGGCTATTGAGCCGATTTTTATCCAAAATAATATACACGCGTAGTTATTAGCGATTATTAGTTTGTTAAAATCTTTAAAAAAAAAAAAAAAAAAACTTTTGTTGATTTTTAGAAGCCGTACAAAACGAACGTGTATGTTCAAGCGCTTTCTATTGATAGACCTTACACTTATCCCTCACGATGAAGCAAGTTTGTTCCCGAATGGGAACTTGTCATTTACTGGATACTGTCTAGCTTAAGTATTTTTTAAAACTTATAGATGTTACATTCTCTAGTTTAAAAATATTTATAGTTTCTGCCGAATAAAACTTATATTAGACGAATCAGCTGATTAAAAACACTTGAAAAGAACTAAAACTAAAAGAACTTTTTAACATATAACTAATATTATAAGCTGCCTTTTAATAAAGAATTTATGTCACTTCCGTTGGTATTAAAAATGGCAAAAACAAATTTTATAATGTTTTATATCCGCAGATAAACCATTAACTCGACTCCCTATGAGTAGTGGAACGAAAATTTAACTGCCAGATTCAACATATATTCAGTGCATATGAAGAACTTTATCACCTTTTCACCATATTTAATGACTGTTGAAAGTAACTACGAGAAACAGTAAAGCGAAATAAGGATGACACCAACACAATAGTAAAATACTTTAGACACAAAAACACACACACACACAAATATTAACAGAAACCTAAAAAGCTATGAAGTAGTATGGATTTTCAGCTCAGCACCAACAACAACAAGAACAATAACAGCGAAACGCATAAAAAAACAATTTTAAAATAACGATAAATTTCAGTTTATGTACTTTTATTAAACCAAAGGCAAAACGATTTTAAGTGAATCAAGTTAATGACACCAAATTCAATTTAACTAAAAGGTCTTTAACAAAAATACAAAAAAAATACTTGTACACACCCACACACACACACACGCACACACACACACACACACACACACACACACATCGAAACATTTCACGTTCACTCAACGGCAAATTCATATGAAACAGAAACTAAGTGCTGGAGAATAAACCAAACAACAAAACAAAACAACAACAAAAATGGAGAAGAGCAAATGTTGGGAGCAAAAAAAAACGACCGAACGAATCTAGTGTCAATAGTATGGTTTTTAATTAAAATGTCAAAATGAGTTTTAAACACCAACTGAAATAAAAAAAGAAGAAGAGACAAGGATTTTGTCGCTTCTATAATTGATTATAAATTAAGTGAGGATAAAAATATTAATTGATTTAAAATGGAATCTACAACTCGTATATAAAAATAGTAAATTCTGGGGGAAAGAAAAACAAAAAACAAACAAATAATTTGTTGTTAAATAATCACCTTGAATTTTTCTTAATTATATGAAATTTTTATTGGTTTGAACTTTTAGTGAGAGCTTCTAAAAGCATAAACTTTTAAGTATTAATGTTTATGCTGTTGGCAAAATATTGGAAGTTTTTAATATACTCATACATAACTAAAAACTTTCCCTCTATTTTTGGTCTCAATATTTTGTCAATTAAATTATTGATGATACCCTTTGAATTTTCTGGCAACTCGGCATTTATATCTGTCTTGTTTGTGTAATTTCATGTCCGTATTTTTCGATCTACAATTTCTCATAGATTTTCTATGGAACTGGGCTAGCAATGCCAAAGCGCTAACTGCATTCGATTGTAGCCATTTAGTTACATCTTTGGAGGTGCGTTTTGAGTCATTGTCATGTTGGCACTTCCATACAAGAGGCTTATTTTCCTCCATGCATTTGGAATTTTCCTGTATCCAAATCTAGTTAGAGTGTCATGAATGGGATCCATTTCTTGGCCGATAAAGCAACCCCATACCATAATATCGCCAAACTGAGCATTTTTATTTGTATATATTAGGTCAAGCCTTTTTCTCCATTGGTCGTCGTACAAACGTTCTTCCATTCTGGCGTCTTAATTAATGCGAACATATATGCTTTTTCTCTTACATATATCAGTGTTTTCTGTACAGGACGATAACAACTTTAACTTCTCTCCTGAAAACAGTTCGAGCAAATATTTTAACTTTCAGATTGTTAACGACATTTTTAGGTAGCATTTTTGGAGATTTTTATACCCTATACCACTATGTGGGTTGGGTGCAATGACTTTGTGCTGCTGTTTGCAACTGCCAAAAAATTTTGACCCAGACCCATCATTTACAACAGGTCGCAAATATGAATATATTTCGATGAACTTTGGTAAATAAGCTTCTATCGGCCATAGGATGAACGCTATTGAAACTGGTTAAATTCGGTCCATGTTCAGACCTGGTTCCCATACAAATGACCCCTATGAAATCGACATAAATTGCCATAAGATCCAAATTATCATATAGATCTTAGTCAAATTGGGTTTGTATGTGTTTATTATATCCATTAATTCGTAGTCCAAAAATGATCCCTTTAGGACAATTCTTAGTCATAGGACCCATATAGAGCTGCTTCCCGATCTTCACTTAAATCTAGCAAAAAATAAAAATATTGCACAGATTTTTTTCAAATTTGGTTTGTATATATTTTTTCAAAATATAACTGACTTTTCTTAATATGGACAGGATCGGTCCATTTTTCGACCTACTCCCCGATATGAACTTTTTCATATCTGCAGCCAAAAAAAATTAATAATTGCCACTCAAATTTGGTTTATGCTTATTTTCTATATCTTATTCGTTGGACCGAAAAGATAGGATCTCTAAACCATGGTATAGGATATCGCATAGTAAGACTACTTGTTTAAACTATCTTGTTGTTAAACTATCCCGTCTTTAACTCATTTTACCGGGCCTGTTGAGTCGTCACCATACCTCACGATAGTTCTTGTTAACTTTTGAAATTATAGAATGGAAGATTTCTCACAAATTTTTTTTGCTTAAGACCAGCAGTAAAATCATTTATTATTCTGGAGTTTAACTCTTCACAAAACTTTATTCTTGTCATTATTTTAAAATAATTATTTATAAGTTTATAACATTAAAAATAAAATTGCGTTTGAGAAACAGTTGAAAGAAAACTTCAGAAACTATAAATATTTAAATAGCAGATAAGATTTTATACATTTCCTCTGATACCATCTTGTATTTTTATTCTTTTAATCAACTCTAATATAGAAGCTTAGAAGTTTCCATTGTTTTGGCATCAATAAAAAATATTTTTTTTTTTCATTTATCAGTTTCTATATTTCGATAGAGAACACACCAAAGACTGATTTTCCAAAATTATTAAATAATAATTTTTTTAAAGTTTCCAATGTTTTGTCACCCACTTTATATTCAAATTGAAATGTTAATTGTTTTTTTTTTCCAAATGTTCTTGACAAAATTCTCCAAAGTAGCTCATTTTCGATGTAGTTCTTTTTACGCCGCAAGAGGTCGCTAAGTTGAGGTGAATTCTAACATAAACGCTACTGGAAAACTGAGTCGATTTAGCGACAACCGTGCCTCGTCCGTCTGTTTGTCTATCTGCCCGTCTGTGTCTTTCTATCTGGCTGTCCATCTTTGTTTTCAAACTACATATCGCTAAAATTAATATATTTTAATGAAATTTCGTTATAAGCTGTTATCGACCAAAGAACGAATGCTATTGACAGTGGTAAAAATCGTCGGACACAACGCTATCAGACTGGCTAAAATGGTCGTAGGAACCAGGTTTGCATTTGTGTATATCGATAAAAATTGGTGTATGTGTGTCAATTGTAA
Organism: Cordilura impudica; assembly: GCA_963682025.1. Classification (NCBI taxonomy): domain Eukaryota; kingdom Metazoa; phylum Arthropoda; class Insecta; order Diptera; family Scathophagidae; genus Cordilura; species Cordilura impudica. Next base: position 203,408,830 of record OY821521.1, read on the forward strand.
CCACTAATCAGTAGTCCCAAAATAAACCCTATAGAATAGGGCGTGTCGATTTGTAGGGAGACAAAAAAATCGCTCAAGTGACATATTCATATTCTAGGGATCAAAATAAGAAAATTTGACGAAGAAACCATACCACTAAAACGAATTCTGATGTCCCGACTTTTGACCTGTCTGGCTGTCTGTCTGTCCGCCATGGGGCAACCCCATTCCCCTTCATGCAAGGGGTGTGCTACTGGCATGGATGGATCGGCCCTCCAAAGTTAGTGGGGGTCGATCATACATTTGGACTCGATTGGGGCACTCTGAATGGGTCAAAGTGAGACAGACATGCCAAAAGTCAGGACATCAGAATTCGTTTTAGAGGTATGGTTCCTTGGTCAAAGTTTTTTAATTTGATCCCTAGAATACGATTTTCCTTCTCACTTGGGCGATTTTTAAATTACCCGCCCTATAATATAGAACCATTTTAGTCAGAGTCCCCATATAAAGCTGCCTCCCGATCTTCATCTAAATCTATAAAAAAAAAAAAAACAACAATGTTGCATAGATTTGTTTCAAATTTGGTTGATACGAGTATATGTTTTTGACAAAACTAAATGTTTTTACTGTATACGATCGTGCGCGTATGAACTTCTTCATATTTGCAAGCCACAAATTAATAATAATAGCATTAAAATTTGGTTTATGCTTTTTGATGTGTAAACATCTATAAGCTCAGGGGAGTAAAAATCACAATACACAATACAATCACAGCGTAAGAAGTAAGAAGTAGGACAAAGACGGTGTGAAATATTGGTGCAAAGATTATTATAAAATTATTTCAGCTAATTCAACAACCTCTGCTATAAGAACGGTAAAAATTTCACAACATAAACGGATAACATATAACAATAATAACGCTTTACTAATATAATAATTATTTAAGCTAATTCAACAACCTCAAGTATAACAACCAGTTGAAACAATAAATAATTTTTATATTAGCTGAGCCCCTGCAGTTGTTTGCTATAAGTGATACATAGATGGCGCTTTCTGTTTGATTTTAATCGATGTGTAAATAGATGTTTACACCGGACTCAAATAGCTGTTTTCTATATCCAGTAATAGCCTCAGCAAAGTTGAATTCAAGACCCTCTATCGAAACGCATGATGTAGGTTATTGTATATCCGCTCTAGACTGACTATAATTTTCTTACATGTTTTTATTTGCCGTCATTGATTGTCTTTGCTTTCTGAAGGCGGTCACTGAAAATTATTTCATGCAATTGCTAAAAAACTGACATCATAACCATTCTGGCAGATGGCACTGAATACAACTTAGTTGTATCCTATTCTCCCCTTTAAGTGCATTATTTTTACTATTCCTTCATATCAGGCATAGAAAGCAAAAGAACCGTCACAAAATCTTGGGTTTTTTTTGAAAAATAAAAAGTTGTTGCATGTTTTTCTTACAGTTTATGATTTAATAGTTACTTGAAGTTTGAAGTCTAACTTTTTCTGAGGTGTCAAATCATTTCAAATCATTAGCACACTTTTAAACCTATTCTTAACCCTTGGCCGAGCGCTGAAATTTGGCGTACATGGATCGAATCGTCACATTAGTTATCGAAATTATTTTTTTAAGTTCCAAAATAAAATTCTATGAGTAATTTTACTCTGTCACAGCTAACGAGTTATGGTCCATAGTTAAAAGTAAAAGTGAAACGAAGTCTGCCGATTGTCCGTCTTCGATTTTGATTGATTTCTACTGTGTAACAATTAAATCTGCTCAAATTTAGGCCGGAATATTTGGTAGAAATCTCTGAAAAGTGGGAAAAATCATGAAAAAATTTGTTCACCGATATGATAAGTGCTGTTTCAAGAAAAATTTTCAATTATACGAATTTTAAGACTATGCGATATCAAATTCGCTAGCAATTGATCTCGCCATATGTAGAGAAAAAGAGTTGGGAGATATAAAGGCTGCCGGAGTAAAGTTTCACAGCATAAGTGGTAATTAGCTGCATAAAAGTTTTTAAGGTGGCCCTGGTAATACCTCCGCTACTTAGCTCATATATAAACCCAGATTGGCTCCACACTTGCATAAAATATGTAGAAAACAAAGTCATGTATATCCTCTTGTTTAGATAATAAAATTTTACAACGATAGCTGAGGAATTAATACTTTTTATTCAATTTAAATTAAATTTCCTCCATAACCCAAAAGAAACTAAAATCATTTCCAATCTAAATTCATGGAATGTTTAGAAACAAAAATTTAACTGTGAAAAAAAAATTTAAAACAACAAAAAAAAACAACGTTTACCATTGCGTGAAGCCAAACAATTAGAAAAGTTTTGTGGCCTAGTTTCCGTTTCCTTTTAAGCTCTAGAAAAATAACAAAATGTTTTGTAAGTTCAACAGCAACACTAACTAAGGCACTCACACTTACTTACAAACACACTTACACACAGTCAGTCATTCATTTGATGTTAGTTTGCTTATAGAGAAAGAAATAAAAAAAAACATATAACAAGGAAAAACAATTACAGCAAATTAATAATAACAATGGTGGCCATTTGTGCAGCATATAAAAGTAACAAAAATCTTTTTTTATTCTTTTTGAAAATCATTTTCAATTTTTTTTTTTATTATTATTTTCTATCATCACACATACAACAAATATTCGTAGTTAGTTGTTATTCATTGGCATTTTTGTGTTATCTGCTGCTGCTACTGCCGCTGCAGTCAGTGAAGAGGAATTCTCAAACAGTTTTAATCATTTAGTAAAATAAATATTATAAATTCACTTAAGTAAATGTACCCGGAAATAAAGAAATTATTCGATTAAATCGATTTTAAATTTATTTAGATTTTTATATTGAATAGATTGTATTCAGTTTAAAAATGCCAAATCATTGACACCCTCCATTTGGGTCTTAAGGTTACATTAATATCTTTATTGCACTATTTATAACAAATTTAAACAAAATATTTGAAAAAGTAAGCAATTTGATAAACGTAATACCAAATTATTGCAAAAAACGTGATTTCGTGATTTCGACAGGAAGGCAGATAGGCTGATGGAGAGCTGGACAGACGGACAGTGCTGTATCGACTCGAGTTCTTATAAGAATCAAGAATGCATTACAAACGAAATGACAACCTGATATAAATGCTACATACAGTAGTTTAAAAGTAACTTTTTTCTGGAAAAGTCAGTTTTTAAAAAAAAGATATTTTTTAAGAAAATTGCACTTTTTATAAAAAATGTAGTTATTAAGAACATTACTTTTCTAAAAAAAACATTATAAAAAATTGAACTATTTCAAGAAATGGTACTTCAAAAAAAAAATACTTTTTTAAAATGGGTACTTTTGTAAAAAAATATCATTCTTTCTTAAAAAACACTTTTTTAAGAAAAGATAATTTTTTAAGAAAAAAAAATTTTTTTTTTAAATTTGCTTTTTTAAGAAAACGTAATTTTTTAAGAAAAATTACCTTTTAAAACTATGTATATTATGGAAAAAGGTACTTTTTTAAGAAAAGGTACTTTTTTAAGAAAAGGTACTTTTTTAAGAAAAGGTACTTTTTTAAGAAAACGTACTTTTTTAAGGAAAGGTACTTTTTTAAGTAAAGGTATTTAAAAAGAATTTACGATTCAAAAAAGGTAATTTAAAAAAAAATCCCTTTTTTAAGAAAAGGTACTTCTTACAAAATTTGCTTTTCAAAAAAACGTACTACTTAAAAAAAAAGTACTTTTTAATAAAAGTTTCTTTATATAATGAGGTAACTTTTTAAGAAAAGGTAATATTCAAGAATAGGTAATTTTTTTAATAAAGGAAATTTTTAGAATAGTTACTTTTTTAAGAAAAGGTTCTTTTTAATAAAATATACTTTTCAAAAAAGGCACTTTTTTAAAATAAGGCACTTTTTTAAAATAATAAAAGTTTCTTTATATAATAAGGTACCTTCTTAAGAAAAAATAATATATAAGAATATGTAATTTTTTTAAAAAAGGGAGTTTTTTAAAATAGTTACTTTTTTAAGAAAAGGTACATTTTAAGAAAATGTACTTTTCAAAAAAATTCACTTTTTTAAAATAAGGTACTATTTAATAAAAGTTTCTGTATATAATAAGGTACCTTCTTAAGAAAAGATAATATATAAGAATATGTAATTTTTTTAAAAAAGGGACTTTTTTAAAATAGTTACTTTTTTAAGAAAAGGTACGTTTTAAGAAAATGTACTTTTCAAAAAAATTCACTTTTTTAAAATAAGGTACTATTTAATAAAAGTTTCTGTATATAATACGGTACCTTCTTAAGATAAGGTAATATTTAAGAATATGTAATATTTAAAAAAAAAGTACTTTTTTAAAATAGTTACTTTTCAAGAAAATGTACTTTTTATTAAAATGTACTTTTCAAAATAAGGTACTTTTTAGTAAAAGTTCCTTTATATATTAAGGTGCCTTCTTATGAAAAGGAAATATTTAAGAACAGGTATTTTTTAAAAAAGTTAGATTTTTAAGAAAAGATACTTTTAAAAAAATTTGCCTTTCAAAAAATTTAATTTTTTTAAAAAAAAAAAGGTACTTTTATAGGGAAAAATTTACTTTTTTAAAAAATGTTACTTTAAAAAAAAAATGTACTTCTTAACAAAAGTTCCTTTATATAATAAGATATCATTTTAAGAAAAGGTAATATTTAAGAATAAGTAATAATTTAAAAAAAAGTACTTTTTTTAAAAATTAACTTTTCAAAAAAATTTTTTTTATGAAAATACAATTTGTATGAATTGGTAATATTTGAAGAAATGGAATTTGTTTAAAAAGAGGTGCATTTTAATAAAGGGTACTTTTTTAAAACAATGATACTTTTTTTAAAAAAAGGTACTTTTTGAAAAGATAATTTATTAAAAGGGCGGTTTCTTGAAAAATTAGTATTTATAAAAAAAAATAATTTGTTTAAACAAGTTTTTTTTATATAAAAACACATTGTACAATCTTATTTTTGCAAGAATTTTTTCACATTTTCGTTTTTTAAGAAAACGTACTTTTTTAAGGAAAGGTACTTTTTTAAGTAAAGGTATTTAAAAAGAATTTACGATTCAAAAAAGGTAATTTAAAAAAAATTCCCTTTTTTAAGAAAAGGTACTTTTTACAAAATTTGCTTTTCAAAAAAACGTACTACTTAAAAAAAAAGTACTTTTTAATAAAAGTTTCTTTATATAATGAGGTAACTTTTTAAGAAAAGTTAATATTCAAGAATAGGTAATTTTTTTAATAAAGGAAATTTTTAAAATAGTTACTTTTTTAAGAAAATGTACTTTTTAATAAAATGTACTTTTCAAAAAAGGCACTTTTTTAAAATAAGGTACTTTTTAATAAAAGTTTCTTTATATAATAATGTACCTTCTTTAGAAAAGGTAATATTTAAGAATAGGTAATTATTTTAAAACGGTAGTTTTTTAAGAAAAGGTACTTATAAAAAAATTTGCTTTTCAAAAAATGTAATTTTTTTAAAAAAAAACAGGTGCTTTTATAAAGAAAAATTTACTTTTTTAAAAAATGTTACTTTAAAAAAATGTTCTTAATAAAAGTTCCTTTAAATAATAAGATATCATTTTAAGAAAAGGTAATATTTAAGAATAGATAATAATTTTCTTAACTTTTCAAAAAAAAATTTTTTTATGAAAATATAATATGTTAATATTTGAAGAAATGGAACTTGTTTAAAAAGAGGTGCATTTTAGTAAAAGGTACTTTTTTAAAACAATGATACTTTTTAAAAAAAAGTACTTTTTGATACAGGCCCCTTTTTTAAAAAATATAATTTTTAAAAATGGCGATTTCTTGAAAAATTAGTATTTATAAAAAAAAAATTTTTTTTTAAACAAGTTTTTTTTTAAATAAAAATTTCAACTAACACATTGAAAATCTTATTCTTGCAAAAGTTTTTTCACATTTTCGTTCATATCTCGTGATCCATTGGAACGATTTTGATGGTTTAAAATAACAACTCAATGCTAGTAAACGACATTATGCAAAACAAAGAGTCTAGCTTAGTTATTGACGACAGACGGACAGATGATCATGGAATGATCCGAAATTTATTTCGATGCGGTATGACAAACTAATGTATAAAAATTCATTTGGGCTTTTCTTTCTTTACTATGGTGTGTTCGATTGTACGATCTATTTTGCAACTCTTTAATAAAAATTTTCATATCATATATATAAAATATCAAGACATGATCGTGAAAATAGCTTAAGTGCTAAAATGAAAATTTTTTAGTAGAAAGATTTGGGTTTATCTTTAGCTAAAATTGCTTTTGCTGTAAATTCGTAAAGGTATAACTTTGAAATTTTGATAAATAATAAAAATAATCGTAAATAATCGATTTTCATAAAAAATCAAAAATGTTAAACAAACCACTTAAGCAATTTTGCAATTGTTGCTCCACAGGCCGTTTCCATGTTTACTTTAAGCTTGAGAATCTCTGCTATTGAATTTTATTGTTTTTCCTTATCAAAGGTTCTTTTTGTTTATTTTTTGTTTCTCTTGTTATAAATATTGTTCGTTGTAATTGTTTATTTGTTTACATTTTCTATGTACTTGAAAGAACCATAAATTGCAGTTTTTAAATGTTTTTTTTTTCAATATTTTCTTTTAGTAAAATATTGTTTTCTATGTAGAGAATTCTGAAAATTATTCTTTACATTTGTTGGGTTTCTCCATTATGTGTTTGTGAAACGTGTAATTTTCTTGTGTAGTTATTCTCTATTTCTAATTTTCAAATCAATATTGAAATTAATCAACAATAGGGTTTTCTTTCATTCCTTTACTGATTTACTATAGAACAAGTTTGTTTTCGTAACAATACAAATCAAATATATATATATATATGTATATATAAACAGATAGATAGATGCATGCTTAATCTTCTATATGTTCCATATATTTCAAAGCAACAAATGAAAAAAAATATTTGTGTACTATTTTCCATATGGCTTCCGTTGAACTGTTCAAAAATATATGGCAAATAACATCGATAGTTTCTAATTATTTCAATACGGTGCAGTAAATGAAAAACAATATAATAATTTTAAAAAATAGTCTGATACAATTCAAGCTGGGGATAACATATCATTTAGTAGCACGATTAATTTGTTACACTGTGCAACACTGTGTTTTGTGGAGGATTCTTGCCAGGAAAAATTAAGTTAGTTTACGAAAACTGCCGAAGAATTTGGCGGTTTATGGGTCTCAGCTAAAGACCTTCGAACATTTTTATTTATTTTGGCAACAATATATAAAATAAATCGAATTATTGTAACTATTCGTGTCATCTAGTTTTTATAACTCGCTATCTGCAATGAAATTTTTTCGTATAACAAAATATAATAATCCTTTAAAACAAACGGTCGTTTCAAGGGTAAATGCATACGTTCTGTATAAAGTTCTGCTTTCAATTTCATTGGAAGTTCCCAAAGACTAATAATTTATACGAACGCTTTTAAATGCTGAAACATAGGTAAACCAATTTCATATTCTATAATTTTAAATTTTTATGGAAAGACAATTAAAACAAGTAAGATATATATGTATATAGTCGGTCTAGGCCGACTATACAATACGCTATACCATGCATTTATAGACCCTATCTCTCAGATCCAAATAACTATATATAGAAAATAAGCATAAACCAAATTTGAGTGGCATTGTTATTAACTTTTTAACCTTCGGATATGAAAAAGTTCATATCGGATGCTATATTTATATGGGGACTAGGTCAAATAATGGACCGATCCAAACCATATTTCGTAAGGTTACTTATTTTTTGCCAAAACAAATACAAACCAGATTTGGGAAATATCGGTGCAACATTTTTATTTTTCGATAGTTTTAAGAGAAGATGGGGATTTAGCTTCACTTGAGGGCTATGACTAAGAATTGTCTTATAGGGTTAATTTTTGGACTACTGACAAATGGATGTAATAAACATACACAAACCTAATTTGGCCGAGATCTATGTGATAATTTGGATATCATGGCAACTTAAGTCGATCTCATAGCGGTCATTTGTATGGGGACTACGTCTGAACATGGACCGATTTTCACCAATTTCAACAGCGTTCATCCTATGGCCGATAAAAGCTTATTTATATTTGCTAGTTTAATTACAAGGTTTACAGGGACAGACAGACGGACGGATGGACGGACGGATAGACGAACAGATGGACATCACTAAATCGGCTCAGAAAGCGATTCTGAGTACCTTCAGTATAATAGAAGATGGGTCTAGGTCAAATATTTTTGGTAGTTACAAACATCAGCACAAAGTCATTAAACACTGACCACATAGGGTTTAGTATTTATGATAACTAGCAGATTCCAGCACTCGAAATTCGAGTGCAAATTCTAGGAAATTTTATTTTTTCAATTAATAAAAAGATCCTAAAGTTATGCTTCACAATTCAGCTCATTTTAAATGAAGAAACCAAACTCACCACAATAACAGAAACACATTAACAAATTTAATAAACACATACATAGCATTGTATAATTTTATGTATGTGTTAGTAGCAACTTTAAACGGTCATAAGTCCAAAAAATATTCCAGGCGAAGAAAATTTGTAAATCTGGGTAACAGCGAAAAAGCAATACATTTCAAATGATAAATTTTTTGTCAAAATCGGGGTAAAACTGTGAAACTTACATCGGTCACAAGAAATCGTCTGGCCTATTAATATTATAGATATGGATCTTTATGATAATATCGGTCTCACGAAAATTAAAGCCAATCTCAAAAGGGTTGTATGTATGGAGGTCAGGTCAGTTGTTTAATTAATTTTAACCAATTTCAATAACGATCATCTTAAGGCTGATGTGACTTATATAACAAATTTCATCAGAACAGATTACGTTTTTTTAAGCCCGATAGAACTTGAAATTATAAAAATGACACAAAATGTCACAACTTTAATCCAAAGCATACTCGTATTCGAAAGTGCAATACATGCCATTATTATTTGAAAATGACTTCGGGTATATGGCCATCGCGGTCGTTCTGGACGTCCAAGTTTGAGCCATGGCCGTATGATACGAATGACATGAACAATGTTGGTCTGAAAGGCGTCAACTTTTCACATAGCTCCAGCCGAAATAATCGAGAGATGTCAAATTGCACGATCTTGGAAGCCAATTTGAAGGTCCATCTCTCGAAATCAACTTATTGCCAAATTTTGATTTCAATACGACGATGGATGAGGTCATCATATGGCACGTAGCGCTATCCTATTTAAACCACATCTCGCTCTGATCATGGTGCGGTAACTATTTCGAGAATCTCGGGCAGTATAGTGATAAAGACAACACGAATGTTTGCCTTGAACTCGTTAATGATTTGCTGGTATGTGTTCTTTGCTTTTCAAATAATCCCACAAGAAGAAGTCAGAAGGGGTCCGATCTCGAGATCTGCGTGGCCAGTCATTGTCGCTTTTTTTTGACATCAACGTGCAGGAAATTTTTGTTGTGGAAACTGAATTGATTTACAGTGTGGCATGGTGCACCATCTTGTTGAGTCACCGTCCAGAGCTTTTTCGTACATTTTAGGGCAGACATAATTAGTCGACATCCACCGATATCTCTTCCTATTGTTAGTTTCGCCTTTTCTAAAGAAAAATGGCCCAATGATCGTTTTGGTGTGAAAACCGGCAAAAACAATTGTCATTTTCATGCTACTATTTTTCTGGATCTCGTATGGATTCTTCGTTCTCTAAATAAGACAATTTTGCATGAAATGATCCACGTTGGTTTTCAAAATTTTCTTCCAAAATTCAGGCTCTGTGTCAAGCATAATATTTGATGATTTTTTTAAGCCTAGTTCCGCGAAGCCGAGTGCCTTTTCTCCAGATTCTAATTTTGGCTATTTTTTTTTTGTTTGTTTTTGCAGCGACACACCAAAGCCTCTGGTGGGAATCGAACCACGACCCCCGCATGATAGGCGAGCACGCTAGCTACTCACCTACCGGGCCGAGTGCTTGGCCGATTGGCCAGCAATATACGGTCACAATATGACTCATTATGGTTGTCGGCAACAGACTCTCTTATAGCTACAACCAGTTCTTTGGATCGTCTTGGGTAGTGATAAACGACATGTGGATGATCTGAAACTGTCCCGCACTCAACAAAATTTGACACTAAATGACGAATTATGTTGTCAGATGGTGCTTTTTGGCCACAATATTTTCGACGATATTCACGTTGAGTTAACACAACAGAACGACTATTTGCAACGTTCAGCGTCACTATTTCGACGCCTTGTGTTGGTAAAAGTAGTACTGAATCGACGTTTAAAAAACATTTATTCTTATTCGGTTGACAAATGTCAGTCATTAAATATAGCCATACCGACATTAAAGATGGTGCACCCTGTATACCAACCGATTCGCATGTAATATATTCAGCGAATAATTTAATTGAGGGCTTATTTAAACCTCATAAATAGAGTGCACGCTCGGTATTCAAGACGGCCCATTATCGCGACCGGTCCATTATTGGAAAAAAAAACGTTCTATATCCACGACTGCAAGGCTTTGCCACATTTGTTGCCTCAATCAAAGCAGTAATAAAGAGAATCCCTAATTTTTATCAGTTAATTTTTATGTGTTTTGGTGTTTCCAGTGCATTATTTAAATATGGGGAAACTTGAAAATTTTTTAAAGCCCACGATTACTCAAAAAATATATATTAAAAAAAACTCAAAATTGGAGACTCCATAATATCAATTTTCGTAAACTACAAGAAAATGCACTTAAAAATTCAAGTGGACCTGGCCACTGCGCTTTAAAGAAAGCAGAGTACCCGAGAAAGGAAAAAATGCTTTACAAGTGGTTTAAAAAAAAAACAATATCTTAATATCAGCATCTAAAGATTCAATTTTCAATGCTAGTGACGAATGGTTTAAGAAGTTTAAACGTTTTTTAGATTTTTAAGTTTTTAGATTTTTAAAAATAATCGGCGAAAATTTGTCTTCGAAACCTCATCTTCTTGATGCATTTGCGCAAGTGTTTGAAGATTATGTTGAAAAGCATGTGCTGACCGTTGGCCAAACCTACAATTCCCGATGAATTCGGTTTATATTATCGGATGCTTCCAAGTCACAGTCTTGTGACATGTAGAGATACAACGGTACCCGGAAAGAAAATTTGTACAAAGCGGATAACTCTATTACCCTGTTAAAAGCGAATGACACAGACAAACCGAAATTTTTAGTAGTTGGATTTTTTAATACACAAATCCAGGAAGAACGTGTGGGTGGTATCATTCTTTTTCATTGCGAATTTATTCCCCATGTATGTTAGCTCTATTACATCTCGAAAGGAGCGAATAAGACAATATGCCATTAAATCTTTTACAAACTAAAATTCGAGAAGAGCTTTCACCCATTGCCGGATTTATAGATAAGAGGTTGACATAAACAACCAGATTTGAAAGGCATTTCCAACAGAAAATGATGAGGAAGAAATAAAATTATTACATACGGAAGCGGAGGATTCATAAGAAAACAAAATTAAAGTAGAAATCGAAAAAGACCGACAGACAGAAATAGACCGAAAGAACGTAAAGACTGAAAGATTCTAACTAGTTCACATAGTTCAGTAGAAAGAATCATTCACAAATCTACTCCACATGTACTTTAAAAAATTTAATTTCGACAACTACTAGAAATTTTCATTCAAATTTAAATTTCTATTCTATTCCATTTTTTACCTATATCCCTATCTGGAACTCATGCTGTAGATATCTTATAGTCAGCCTTAGATAATTATTTTTTGTATTAATACAAATCCAGTTTAATTTCAACTAACACTAACATTCGCATTCCAAAATTATTTTATTAAGCTAAGCTTCCTCTACTTACATCATACTTCAGTTATTTAATAGTCAATACATACACGTTTCAATTTCAAGCAGTAGCCATTCCATAATTTGAAAATGTTAAAGACATTAATGGAAAACGGAAATGTCAGTTATTCAAAAAGAAATAAACATGCAATGCGCCTGCGCAACTGGTTTTAAATTATTGAACATATAAGAATTTTACATGCAACTCACAGACTCAACTGAGGATTAAAACAGCTAAAACTTGATTAATAAAGTGAAAGCACTTTTTTTTTCTTTTTGATTTTGTAATACCAATAAATTAATATCGTGATTTTTGTTTTTAGTTTGCGGCAGCAGGCACAGCTGAGGAATTGCCAGCTGAATGGCAAACACCACCAGCCATGGATACATTTTCTACTTATGAGGTAAATATTTAAAAAAAAAATGTGGTTACCAAATATCAAATATTTGGTACTAAATGACCACTTCCAGTTAGTAGATTTTTTTATTTAAAAAATAATAAATCAACTTATATCTTTTAGGATATGCAACGCTATTTTGACCATCGGAATCAGAGAAGTCTCAGACATATAGAAAATCCTTCAGATGATTCTTATATAGCAGCCTTTAACTTTCACAATGAGCAGGACCGACACAGACCAAAACGTTCGGCTTCTGAACACAAAGAATTACCACAAAAACCCGCTTTTATCAAATTCGAAATGGAAGATGCGGTCGAACCTAGTGATGAAGTCAAAGACCTTATACGCCAGTACAAAAATCGATCATTCCAACAGAATGATAAATATTTAGAGACAATGCCTACAGCTGATGCCAACAAAACCATAGTAAAGAGAGCACCCCTAAATAATTCCGGAGCTTCCAAAAATAACAGCAATTCGCGAAAACTAAAGTCGAAGGCGACAGCTAAACGCTCCACAAGACCAAAACGTTCCACCAGCCAGAAGCAACCAGCTAACTTTAAGGTACAGTATATACCCTTTGATATATCGGATGCTCGTGAGCCAGATGAACAAACTAAAGTTTTAATTAAACGTATGAGGGCTTTGGAAATTGAAAAGCTATCTCAAGATTTACCAACTCCTTATCCAGTCTTAACTGATGCTGTGGATTCTCAAATCTCAACCACGACCATTACAAAGAAACCTCCAACGAAAAGACCCAAATATAATAAATATAGAAAACCCAAGAGATCGAAACGTGGAGCTCCTGAGATGATTAAATTTGAATTAGCTGATGCCAGAGATTCCGCTTCCTCTTCAAATACTTTTACGAATACTAAACACACAAGAGAAGCCAAGGAGTTTAAAGCGGATAAGAAATCAGAAGTAAATCAAGAGTCGACACAACCAAAAGCCAACGATCAAAATGCCCAAGCATCTAAGCGGTATTTTACGTATAAAGAGGCACCAGCTAAGGTTAAGAAGTCCGTATCCGCTTTGCCACATGACGTTCAAAATATTTTATCACACCTGATTAAAGCTAACAATGTAGGAAAAGCCAATGTGAAATATATACCGGGCAAGCAGATGGATTATAGAGCTTATCAGGTTCCTAAATTTGCTCAAGCTGTTTATGGGCATGGTGGTGGTAACGGTGGCGGCTATGGAAAATATCCAATGGCACCGGTTCAAGTAGAAAAGGTTCGTTATGTTTATCAACCCGTTATAGTAGGCGGTGGTGGAGGTCATGAAGGAGGTGGTGACGGTGGAATAAAATATGTTGCTGCTGGAGGTGGTGGAGGCCATGAAGCAGGAGGTGGAGGGGGCCACGGATTAAAATATGTGGCTGCAGTTGGTGGTGAAGGAGGTCATGGAGGTGGTTATGCTGCCGAAGCTGGTGGTGGCCATGGTGGGGTAGGTGAAGGTCATGTTATACAATATGTTGCACTTGGCGGTGGACATCATGGAGGTGGCTATGCAGCAGCAGCAGGTGGTGGTGGAGTTGGCCACGGAGGAGGTTATGCTGAAAATAGTGCTCATGGTGGCGGCTATGCCTTAGTCCATGGTGCTGCCATAGGAGGTCATGCAAATTACGGCGGCTATGGTGGACATGCTGGTGGCTACGAAGCAGCCCATGGTCAAGCCGCATCAGCCATTGGTCATCCCATAGTTGTAGCTGATGCTGGAGCAGGCCAGCAGAAGGAAGCAAGTTACGGTGCTGGTTATGGTGAAGGAGAAAATGCAAAAAATGACGGTAATGTAATGATCAAAAATATACCCGCACCACAATTCAAGGCAGCCCAAGAAGATGTGTATCAAACAAAATATAGTGTAGTACCAACAGTAGAGCAATATGCAAATACACCGACACAAGAATTTAAATTAAAACTCTATTCCCCAGAATCCCTTATAGCCAAAGCACAACTCGAGGCCAAGGACAGAGCAAAAGCTATTGAAGAACAAGCCCAAAAAGCTAAAGCTGAAGCATATGCTCATGCGGCTGGAGGAGGAGGCGAAGGATATGGTGGTGGTCATGGAAGTGGAGGCCATGGAGGAGGAGGTAATGGTGGTGGACATGGAGGAGGAATTTATGTTGGTGGAGGTAATGGTGGTGGACATGGAGGTGGAATTCATGGAGCTCACTTAGGTGGTCTTGCCGGCGATGGTGGTAAAAGTGAAGCTGCCGGCCAGCTTATCAAAATTGAATATCATGCTCCGGCCAATTCCTTGCAGGAGAACTACAAAGATATAGCAGAATTTAAGCAACTTTCCTCTTTGGTAGGCAAATCTCCAGAAGATCAAATACATGGTCTGACTTATTTGTTAGCCAAAGAAATGCAAACCCGTTTACATTTGCAGCGTCAACACAACTACGGAGGAGGCGGTGGACATGGCGGTGGCGCTGGACATGGAGGTGGCGCTGGACATGGAGGTGGCAGTGGAGGAGAAGAACGTCCTCAAGATAACACAGCGCCCATACTTTTCCATAGCGAAGACGCTGGCCACGCTGAAGGCGGAGCAGAACAACAACAAAGCGGAGTGGGACATTTTCAAGCTTTATTAGCAGCTCCTGGTAAATATATAGGATTAAGCAAATCTCCGCAATATGTACCCGTCATCGAACAAGCCGGTACAGAACTAGTAAAGGCTGATGGTGGAGAAGCAGATGGAGGTGGAGCCAAGGCGGGCGCTAGTTTAGGTGGTGAAGGAGGTGGTGGGGAAGGTGCTGTCGCTAAAACAGCTGTTCCACAATCGTATATAGCGTATGGCATATCGCCTAATTACAAAGGTTTATCAGCACTTAAAGATGGTGGCGCAGTAGCTCATCAGGCTGGCCATGCTCAACCAGGCTTAGGTACTGGCAGTTATAATAGTTTACATGAAGCTGGCTATGATGCGGCCGTAGCTAAGGTAAGTTTTTATACAAAATTTTAAAAGAAATTATCATTTAATTGCAAAATGTGATCAGGATATTTTTGAACACAATATTAAGTTGTTAAGATTTGTAATATTTAGGAACAGATTTCACATTTTGAAACCATTTTTTTTAAGGAACTTGATGAAATCCTAAGTCATTTTATGGATTGGGATTTCGTACAGTTATCGAAAACTATTTTATGTTTAATAAGTATTTATCCACTATCTATAATAATATTCCGATCGAAGTTCACGGGCGTTCAGTGTCTGTGAAAGAACTGTGTTCTGAAAAACCTCACTAGCTCGAAAGGAATATTGTAAATGTTCTAGATTCAAACTCAAATAATTAGATAACGGATGAGATAAGTTAGCTCCAAGTACGATATGTTGCTATTCCGTACCGGAGACTACTTAAAGTTTCACATTTACTGCGACAGTGTTCGTTGTACTAAAATCTGAGTCTTCTTTCATGTGTAAGTATTAGCGAGGTCATAAGTTTCGATATCTACTTTCTACTTCTACTGCTACGTATTATAGTCCATCTGCAATTATAGTCAGACCCGGTTTGTCTCGCAGTCCTAAAGTAAGAAGATTATTTAATTTCCGCTACTCGCAGAAATTCTACGAAGATTCCTCATTTTATGGTTCCCAGTGGAGTTGCAAATGTAATTGTGTAAAAGGCATCAAAAGCAGAATGTATTCTTGCCACCTCGTCTACCCGTTCATTACTCCAAAAGGTTTGGCGTTGTAAGGCCAAACAATTTTTTATTCCGCCCAATTCTAAATATTCCCAGGGAAATGAGTTCCCGGGGAATTCATTTTTCCTGAAAATAAATCCTCCTATTGTAAACAGGCGGAGAGAAGAATAATATGGGAGAGAGAATTTCGATTATTCGAAGACAGCTGTGTTTTGCTTCAGTTTTGTTTACAAATTTAAAAATTTTTGTGGAAATTAATAGTAAAACTTTTTTTAAAACCTTTAATAAATTAAAATAAATACAAAAAAATGTTCAGTGTAGCGTTTCTGATGGTAGCTCAAGCAGAAGAGCAGCAGCAAGACAAGGCGGAGCAAAGCATGGCAAGAAGAAAGCTACGTGATGCCAGCAACCCACTTGAAGTGCCTGCTGAGTTTAATTTCCACTCCAAATTGCGCCAACCCGGCTTAGCTCCTCCTTGCTTCCTTTGAACATCCTGCATGCAACATCAGGGTTGTCTTGCATTGTGTTCAAAAGAACATGAATTTGTTTTTTTTTTTTGTTGTTGCTTTTGACCTGAAAGCAACAGTAATGCCCTAATAATATTATACAAAATTTTAAATGATATATATTACTATTTTTCAAAAAAATATTAAATACTTAAATTTTTCGCAGCACTCCCTCTCAATTTTTTTGCGGAATTATTCCCAAATTATTCTCCCTTTTATTGACATTCAGAATAGCTACTTTTTTCCCGGGGAAGAGATTCCCATTTTCGAAGTTCTTTTAGAATAAGAGTAAAGGGAAAAGAGAAAAAATTCCCGGGGAGATTTTATTAAGAATAGGGGAACAGGGAATAGGGAAAAAATTCCCAGGGAATTGTTATTGAGAATTGGGCTGAATCATCTTTATCTCTATCTTTTATATCTTTTTTTTAATATGTTGGTGTTTGCTTACTTTGTATTTGAGCTAAAAATCATGAATCATTGGTGAGATCAAATTTCATGTAAAAAATAGAATAAACAAGTAAGAAAATTATAGTCGGTCTAGACCGACTATACGATACCCTATACTATGCCTTTAGAGACCCTATCTCTTAGGCCCAACTAACTGGACATAGAAAATAAGCAAAAACCAAATTTGAGTGGGATTTTTATTAATTTCTTTGGCTGCAGGTATGAAAAAGTTCATATCGGATGCTATATCTATATAGGGACTTGGTCCAAAAATGGACCGATCCTGATCATGTTTGATAAAGTCTCTTGTATTTTGCAAAAATATATACAAACAAAATTTGAGAAGAATGAGTGCAATATTTTTGTTTTTTAATAGATTTAAGTGAAGATCGGGAAGCAGCTCTATATGGGGTCAAAGGGATCATTTTTGGACTACTCCTTAATGGATGTAATGAACGCATACAAACCCAATTTGAGTAAGATCTATATGACAATTTGGATCTTATGGCAATTTATGTCGATTTCATATGGGTAATTTGTATGGGGGCTAGGTCTGAACATGGACCGATTCTCACCAATTTCAATAGCGTTCATCCTATGGCCGATAAAAGCTTATGTACCATATTTCATCAAAATACATTCATATTTGCGACCTGCAGTTTGATTACAAGCTTTACATGGACACACAGACGGACGGACGGACGGACGGACGGACATTGTTAAATCAACTCAGAAAGTGATTCTGATTCGATCGGTATAATTAAAGATGGGTCTAGCTCAAATATTTTTGGTTGTTACAAAGAGCAGCACAAAGTCATTATACCCAAACCACATAGTGGTATAGGGTATAAAAATACTGATGAATGTTCGATTAAATGTTAAAAATATCACTCACTCTCCTCTATTAATAAATAATAAGCATACGTCCTGAATATGTTAAGTTATTCAAAAAGTTAATTAAAATAGAAGAAAACAACAATTTTTTTAAGATTTCTGCTGAAGCCACTTGCTGAAGAATGAGAAATCATCAATGGTTCTTAAGCTATAGGTGCAAAATTAAGCAAACATACATCAACATAAGAAAAAAATTTAAAAGGTCATTAAAAAAAGTTTGGTCTAAGAACTAACTTTATGCTGATGTTTGTAACTACCAAAAATATAGACCCATCTTTTATTATATCGGTCGACTTAGAATCACTTTCTGAGTCGACTTAGTGATGTCCGTCCATCCGTCCGTTCGTCTGTGTGTTCATGTAAACATTTTTATCAAACTACAGGTCGCAAATACAATTATATTTTGATGAAATTTAGTATATAAGGTTTTATCGGCCATAGGCTGATTCTGTTGAAATTGGTGAAAATCCGTTCATATCCAGACCTAATCGTCATACAAATGACCTCTATGAGATCGACCTAGATTCACATAATATCCAAATTAGCATACAGATCACGGTCAAATTGAGTTTGTATATGTTTATTAGATCCATTTATCAGTAGTCGAAAAAACCCTATAGGATATAAGAAGCTGCTTCCCGATCTTCACTTAAATCTATCGAAAAACAAAAATATTGCAGATTTTTCCCAAATTAAGTTTGTATATGCTTTTGCAAAAAATAAGTGACCTTACCAAATATGGTCAGGAGCGGTCCATTTTTCGACCTAGTCCTCATATAAACATATAATCCGATATGAACTTTTCCATATCCGAAAGCAAAAAAATTAATAACAATGACACTTAAATTTGGTTTATACTTATTTTCTAAATTTAATTAGTTGGACCAATGACATAGCATCTCTAAACGCATGGTATTTTTTTACTTGTTTTTATTTTAATTTTGACTTAGGCCACTTTCACAATTATAGACAAATTTACTTGTTGGTACCTTTATAAAATGCACTAAAGTATAATTAAATATATTGTATCTAGACAGTTTGTGTTAATTTTTCCTTCTTTTTTATTTTGAGACTTAATTTTCTCTGTCTGGTTCATATAATCCCCTTATGGATTAAGCCGCGTTGCGAACAGCATTAATCCATTTACGTGCTCATTACAATGAACGAACAAAAAAAAAATTACACAGAACCTCTAAAACTCAACTAAGTATATGGAATGGATACCTACTTCTCTGCGAAGCCTTTCTGTAACAGAAAATTAATGCAAACAACCTAGACTGGCATAGACACCAATGAATAAACTCCATAATGTGCTTGTATTGTTGGCTTACAAGACAGTTTGGGTGTCTGTGTCAATAGATGCGTTTGGGTTCCTTTTCCCCAATATTCTGTTTATTTCTTTTTTTTTCGTTTTCGTTTTGGTGTGCAAGTGAATGTACTTCCGTTTTCCTGTTATAGTTTGATGATGATACCAAGCTTGTCGTTTTGTACGATGTTTTCTATTATTTTTTTATTTTTTTTTTCTTCATTTCTACTTTGTATAAAAGGCAAATAATGAATTTCCTGTACAGGGTGTGGTAAGGTTAAGTTTGGGTTAAGCATTTGATTTGCTGCAAGTTTGGAGACCATAGAATGTTAATGTATTTTGTATATGCAATGCAAAATAACAACGACATTGAATTTGTTTGTCGAACTTGAAAATTTTACGATTAAATGCATTATATTCTTTACAACAATTTAAAATTGACATTACAAAAAACAAAACTACTTCAAAAGATGAGTATGAAGTAAAAGCTTCAAAAATAAACATGGATATGCAATCAATTTTAATCTTCCCGTAGAGAAAATTACAAATGTTTTTATTCTTCTGTATCTGTTTCAATACAAAGATTTTAACACTTTAAGATCTTATAGAAACAGGAGTTTTTAAACTACAAGAGAAAACAATTTTGTAATTACTTCTTTAGTCAATAGGGAACAAAATGCCAGGATGGTGTAAATTGTGTAGTAAATTTAATATTAAATAATAATAATGACAAAAACATGACCAGGAGGTAGTCCAGAACAAAGCTATTTTGCATATCCGTATACATATTAGTTCTTAATTAGCTGTGTGATAACATAAAGCTATAACAAAGTTATATCTGTGGTCACAAGCAATAACCGCCCAACTCGAAAGTCATGCATTTGAGAAAAATAGCTTTTTATATAAATGTAATGGGGCTTCATTAAGACTTAGGTCAGAATATTTGTATTAATATCTTTTTAAAAAGCAGTGTTAGAGAAATGAGGATTTCACGTAAATATAAAGATTTTTTAGTAGACTATGATAGTATACATAACTCAAATCGGCGAAAATCATTATTTCGAGAAAAATAAATGTTTATATAAATGTAATGGGGCTTTGTTACGACTTAGGTCAGTATGTTTTCATTAATAACTTTTTAATAAAAAGCGTTAAAGAAATGGGGATTTTACGTAAATATAAAGCGTTTTTAATAGAATATGACAGCATACATAACTCAAATCGTCCTTAAGTCGACTTAGGCGGTTATCGCTTGTGACCACAGATATAAAAACTTCTATTTCGAATTCATAACAAATATTTGCTTTTCACTGTGAAATCATTATGACCCTAAGGATGGATCAGAGATCTACAATGAGTACTACTGAAAAAGTGAGTAGATTTTAATTATGATTCATAATTTCTGGTACTTGTACGCATTCATACTTATTGAAATGTTGTCGAACCTCATATCGCTTCTAAAGTTTGAGGTACTCATCATACTCATACTTAATAACATTTATGACGTTGTTGATTTAGACTCTCCTTCAGTCAATGTGTATAGACGATACAAAATAAGTATGGTTAAAATATAAAAATAATAGCAACAATATATATTTATGAAAGGATCTTGATTAAATATGTTTATAATATTTGTATCTAAATCCAGAAAATATTATTCCGGACTTAATTTCTGTAGTTTGTCCATGCCATTGATCAGCAGTGATACGTTTTTTTTTGCAACTCATAAACACTCATGAAATTTTAAGTGTAAGTGAGTAGAGATCATTGAAATTTAACTATTCTGATGTACTCATATTCACAATAACTTTATAAATATTAGTAGAAATAAATATGAATGCGTTGTCGACATCATACTCATATCATCCCAAATTTTGTTTGATTTCTATTTTCAAGAAAATACTTAAAATACTTACAACTGATTCAACTCATTCAACCCAGGTACAAATACATGAAAATTTACACATGTAAATATGCAACGCAACAGAGCAAACACACAACCTCACAATGAGTATTTTAATATTTTTATTCGACCTCTGACCTTAAAGAACGTCAGCAAATTTTCTCTTTATTTAGAGAGTTAAAGACTTGTAGTGTAATATTCTTAAATAAAGGACAAGCAATAATTTAGCCCAAAAGCTAAATAAATCACATATATTAATTTTTTCCGAAAAACCACTGAAACCAAAACGCTGTCATCGATAAATGAAGAAACTGATATCTTACGTATTTGACTTCGTTAATCCCTTATATGTTTTCAATAAAGTGTTAGAGTGTAATCATTGAATTTTTGAAATTTCTTTAACAAAATTTTTTTAACTAAAATTAGAGATTCCAAATCAGAGTTTAAGAACGAGTTCATAATACACCAGAAACAAAATACTTGAAAACAAAACTTTTTTAAATTAAAAGTATACAAAAATTTTATTGTACGAAATTACTGCAATGACTTTACAAAGCGTAGGCTAAAATGTCCTACTGAAGCCGGGGATTAGTCAACAGAAAGCGTTCGTCAAATTCATGAAAATATATTCATATTTGCGACAAACAGACTGACCGACGGACAGACGCACGGACGAACGGAAATCGCTAAACTTCTCAGATAGTGATTCAGAACCGATCGACTTAAAAAATAGGTGAAATGTTTTTGGTAGTTACAAATATCAGCGCAAACACAGTATATCCTGACCACCCTTGTAATACCTTTTCAAAGCTTGACTTCTCGTTCTGCGAATATTTCTAAGAGGAGTCTTTCATACAGTGTTGGTGCACTGTATTGCTAAAAATTTATTAAAGTCAAAAAAAAAATATTTCTATACTAAAATTTATTAAAACTTTTTCAAGAACGAGTCCCTTTTTGCTATATACATTAACACTCAGGGGATTTCCTTTATTAATGCCATGCACTGTGTTGATATCAGGAAAATATGTTATGCGTATGAGAAAAGATGGAGTAGTATTTGTTGAAATTTGACTTAAATTTATCTATGTTCTAAATGACCGGAAATACATCAGCAGGAAGTTTATTCCATATGCGGCTTGTTCGTCTAATAAACGTATTTTCTCCGTAAAGCATTGTGCGATCCACTGGGCTATACAGGGCAGACAAAAGATGAGCGGACAGTGCGAAGAAAAGCACGAGCTCTAGGGAAGAGTTCACTTATCCCAGTATAACACTTCCCATTGTAATATCTATAGTACAGTACAACACAACCAACATTCCAACGATGCGACAATGTGTCAATAGAGTTGGTTACCCTCCGGCCATTGATAAGCACCAACGATGTATGTACTTTGCATACGGTCCAGAAGCTTCCAAATAGACTGTGAACCACTGCCATTATATGGAGTTGTATTCCATTTTTGGTCGGATATAGATGTTATAAATAATAAGGACATCAGATAGAGTGAAGTCATTCTTAAGGCTTTGTTAGCCACACGTAACCGTAACGTAACGTGTCAGATTTTTTTTTACATGAAAAGCATTGGGACGTTACTGTTGCGTTCGGTAATTATTCTAAATGATTTTCATACGTGTGGCTAACTAGAAAAACAGCTGACACGTTACGTTACGGTTACGTGTAGGTAACTAGGCCTTTACACGGATTCAAGGCAACTAGGCACTTGAAAGTTTCTTCCGACAATTGAAAAATGTGTTTATTCCAACGGATATCACACCGAATTTCCATGCCATCTTTAACTTTAAATTTAATAATTATAGCCCAATAAAGTTAAGCACTGTTTTGGGTAATTGTGCATGCTTTAACTCCAACTGGCTTCTTTCCACTCCCGATACCCTTTTTTACAGATCATATGCTTTATCCTCATTCTATTCGAAAATGAATACGAAGTGAAAAAAAATGTGTTTGCATATTTGACTGCTCTTATGTACAGAGCAATGCATTCTTCTAGTTAAAATATACAATTTCTTTATGAAAGTACGTTTTGTTTGGAAAAACACCCTTTTTCGAAAATATTCAAACAAGAAAAATTTTCCTAAAGAAGTTAATTTTCCTACAAAATGCCACAAACTAATTTTTAAAATGAAATACGAATTCTGCTCTAGCAAACTTAATTCCCTAATATGGATTATCTTAATAATAAAATTGAACAACAACTCTTTTGCCACCACCTACTAGTAACAGACAATAGACAATATTTTCACAAATTCTTGTTATTAATGTAAATTTGATATTTCTTCAATTTAAGCTCTTACAAACTTTCCCTTCTATCATACATTTGCTCCTGCAGCCAACCTACCAGCCTTAAGTCAAATTTTAGCTTGGGCGATTTAACTTGTGAGTCTGCATATTATCGGTTGTTGAGTTGCTGTAATCCCTAAAGTTATACACAACAATAATAACAACAACAACAACAGCCATAATAACACCAACAAGAAGCATTTAATTTAACTTGTCCTGTTTTCGAAATGTTAACAAACTTGTTTTGTTGGCAAATACATATATTGATTATTGAGAAAATTGGCAGAAAAAAAAATTTTAGAAATATTTTTTTTCTTTTTTTTTTTTTGTAATAAAGCAGAAAATTTATTTTCATCATCATAATACCTTGGCTTAGGTTTAAGTTTGTATTTCACAGTTCTTCTTTCTTTTTTGTCTCTCAATGGTGAACTTGGAAACGAAGTTAATGGTTTGTTATGAATAAAATGTTAATTTATCATGGAAACAAAAATATTAAAGGAATTTCATTAAAAAACCATTTTTTTTCTCTTCTTATAAAAATACACACTTTAATTTCCATCAATATTTGAAGTTGTCTTTCAACAACATTCTTAAGTTGGGAACACATTTTTGGAAAGTTTAATTTTTTTTTTTTTTTTTTTTTTGAGAATTTAGTTGAATTTCAACAAGATTTTTTTTAAAGGATTCTTCTATAAAAATTTTCAAGTTTCTTCTTTCCTTTATAATGTCTTGATTTTTTTTCTAAAAGTTTTGTTTGTCGCAGATAACTTTTTTTCAAAATGCCACAGCAGCATACAAAAGTTTTCAACACTTTTTTTTTTTGCACGAAAAATCATGTGCAAAACTATTTTGCCAAAGCGTAAAATAAAATGAAAGCATGAATGAACAAGTTTAAGTATTACTAGTCATCGGCAGCTGTATGGATGGGGGTATAAGCAATTTAACTTTGATCCAAAGAAACTTGAGATTTTGTAGTGAATGGTAAAATGAAAAGAATTTTTTTAAATAATGTGGGAAATTAAAAAACAATTCAGTTTAACGCTCATAATTTTGAACAAGCTTTAAGCAAAACAGCTTAATTATTTTCAATATTTTAGCTGTAAAAATACAGATAATACTTACATTTATAGAGACAAATAGAAAATTATAAAATTATTAAAAAGTTTCTTAAATTTAAACAGGGTTCTTTAGATCGCACGATAAATGGTAAAAATCTAAACAAGTAAGAATGCTAAGTTCAGCTCTGACGAATCCTTGATTCCCTCCACCTGATTTTTACATCTATAATATTAATACGTAAGGAGATTTCTTATGACCGATGATTCGTTAAACAGTTTTCTCCCAATTTTGACCAAACATATCTTATTTGAAAGGTATTTCTTTTCAGCTGTCCACCAGATTTACGTATTTTTAAATTTTTGCATTTCTTGGAGCTCCTGCTCATTTAAAATTGCTAGTAACACATACATAAAATTATACAATGCTATGTGAGTTTATTTTTTTCATTCACAATAATAATTGTGTTGCATTGAAAAATAGTTTTGCACATAAACCTTTCACAATAATAATTCAAAAATAATTCAAGACATAAACCAACAACGAAATTGATATTTAAAAAATGGTGAATTGTGAATTGTCTTATAAAATAATTTATTAGGTGAAAAAATAAAATTTTCTAGAATTTGCAATCGAATTTCCAGGGCTGTAATTTGCTAGTTTACATTAATAGCTACACAAAAAACCATTGATCAACTTAATTATTGCAACAAACACACTGAATTTTAAAGCATTTTTTAGAGGTATGTATCTCCATATTTTAGGCCATATCTTGATGCTCAATTTAACCTGTTTTTAATACCAAATTGCTCGAAATAATGACAAAAAAATATTGACATAAGCCTACCCAGATAAATGGTTTTTCTTGTGAATGAGCGTGATTTCAACAGACAGACGGACAGAAGGACATCGCTATATTGACTCGAGTTGTTATAAGGCTCAGGAATATATATGGGATTCCAAATAAATTTTTCGATGCGTTACCAAAGGAGTGACAAACTGATATAAACCCACCGAACAGTGGAGTGGAGTGTATAGAAAAATCATTGATTTTTAAAAATTTTTCAATTTTTTCGGAAAATAAAATAGGGATTTTTTTTAAATTTTTCAATTTTTTGCGAAAATCTAAATTTTTCATAAAAGATCGAAAAAGTCTTAGCGTACACAAAATGCAATAATAAAGAAACCATTGAACCTGGAGTTTTGATTTTTTAATTTGATTGAAATTATATTAAAGCTTACAAAAAAAATCATGTGAGTCCAATCACAGGCGAGATGTGTAAACATCTAGTAATTAAAGATTTTTTTATGTCATTTTTTAAAATCAAACAGAAAGCGTCATCTATGTATCACTTATAGCAAAAACTGTTTCAGCTAATTCAACAACCTTTCTCTGTAAAACGTTAAAAATATCCCAATATAAACGTATATAAGTGATACATAGACGACGCTTTTAAAAAAGTGGTATAAAAAAACTATTTTATATCATAATTTTTGCACCAATGCAATCATAAGTCACACAGCGTTATGTGTCAGCTCTCACCTATTACGTGTTACACTGTTTTTTTGATTGTATTGTGAAATAGAAATTTACCCCCCTGCGCGTATAGATGTTCACACATCAAAAATAACACTTTTATTGTTCTTTTACTTCTTACGAATTTATGGACCTTTTCCGAACATCCTTCTGCAATAAATTTTATAGTGCTTTCTGTCACTTTTTGGAACAGGTAGTTCATCTTCGATTAATATCTTTTTTATTTTGAAACACATTTTTTCTGCTCTTCCAATCCTTTTTCACAGGAACCCAATATCTCTACACTAGCCTAAGCTCCAAGCAGACGCACATGCGGATACGCGGACGAAAGACATAGCTATATCGGCTGTTGTTGTAAAAGGGATTTGGAATATGTGTATACACTATCGGGTCGTAAATTAATTTTTGGGTGCCTTACAATCGGATTTAGAAACTGTTATATTTATATCCTCTGCACAGTGGCATGGAGGATATGGAACCACTTGAAAACTTTACTTGTTAATACTTTTCAAACGCTATAGTGATCCAAATTTATTCTACGAAAGTTTCGCAAATATTTTTCCCTTAATAAGCTCTACATTTCTGGTTTTTTGATCCCAATTTTGCCAAGAAAAACAATTTTTTTTCTTCACCGTATTCAGTTCGCAAAATTCGAAAAAAAAGCCATTTTTCTTGGTAATTTGGATATATTGAGTCAAAAAGTATAAAATCTGGAAAAGCTTACATTGTATTTAATTTGTCGCGTATTGCTCAACAGTGTTTATATATGTTTTTTGTTTCGACACATATGGGAAAATGAACAGCAACATGACTAATCTATAATAATAATAGACAAGGCGATTTCTTGCGACATCTCTTAAACTCTCAGTTACCAAGCAATTTTAACAAAAAATATACCAGTTCAAAGGTACTTATTTACAGATGTACACCACCTTTACAGATGTACACCATCTGATATTTTTTTTTAGTAATAATCATTTAGAAGACGCAATTAAGCTTAAAATAAAAAAGTATCCAATGTAGTGTGTGTGTTTACGAATTGGTTAAAATTGATTGGCATACCTTTAGGCTATTATAAAATTATTTATTAACAAACCCATTTATATATTTTCTGTGTCTTCAACAAATATTTATAATAAAATATAATGAATTTTTTCTTTAATTCACAATTATATGAATTTTATTTCAATATTCATAATTTTTTTAATTATATAGGTTAAAAAAACATTGAAAGAAAAAAATTTTATGAAAAAATAAAATTTTCTAGAATGGCACTCAAGTGCTGGACTCTGCTAGTGATATAAATACATGTTTCAATATCGCAATAAACAACTAAATGTATACAAAAAAATCGCTGCATTAAACTGTCCGATATATTTCGGATTTCACATAAGTATCTGTTATCAGAGAGGACTTTTCAGAGTTTTAGCGAGGCGGACAGACGGACGGATATCGTTATATCGACTCGAGTTGCGCAAATTCATTTTGCAGTACTAAACAATAACAAAGAGAAGAGAAGGGAGAAGAGGATATACAATTTTTTTATAACGAAGACATTTTATAATGAATTTCATTAAATTTGTCTGAAAAGGGAATTCGCAACCTCTATTTGCCAAAATGTAAAATGGATTTTCAAAAACAGTTTGAAAGCTCCATTTCAAAAGAAATAACTTAATATATTCCTTGGTATATAAAAAAAAAAGCCTTCAGCTAATAAGACAAAGCCAATCATTTTCTCTTTTCCAAAATTCCTAATCTAAAACAGGCGCATGTTCCCCTTTAAATTTTTTACATACCCCTTAGCATATATATAATTCTCAATAGCCATATTTGTTTTTGAAAACAACTAAAATTCAATTTTGATTACTTTGTTGTCTTCCAACCAGCCAACAATTTGTTCCGTTTTGTAATTTTTCTTTTATGTTTCATTAAAGCAAAAAAAAAAAATGAAAAAAATTATTGTGATTATAAGAAAATCGCAGTGCAGCTAAAGCCAAAGAATGAGCAGCTATCAAACTGACAACAATGTTATTAGAGGTCGTTGAAATATACACTGTAAACATACACGTTCTCGTAGTTATCTATCTGTGTTATTTTTTACACCTAGGTATCGACTTGCGGTGTTCCAATTCTCATCGTACACATACATGTATTTCGTATGTAGTCTAAAAGTACACTCGAAAACATTTTATATATTTATTTTTGCAACTCTTAAAGCAAAAAGTGTATTCTTAAAGCCGAAAAGATTTTAGAAAATCTTTTCAAAATTTTTAAAGGTCGGTACGAGGCGGCCAAATCGTGTTTGTCCAAATAAGAAAAGTTAGGTTATAAAATATTAACTTTTTTTATTTTTTCTGTGGCGCATTATTTTAACATAATCAGATAAATCACTTCCATAGAATACCAAGCTACTAATAAAAACTATCCGCAGTAAAAACTATTAGCTTAAGGAACACTTTAATGACCTTATAAGTAAAAATTATATAGGTCTTCGAAATTCCTTTCATTTGAACTCCAGCATAAAATTTACATACTGCAATACAAATCTCATGTGTAGGCGGAATGCATTGGGGTAAAGGAACATTAAA
Organism: Cordilura impudica; assembly: GCA_963682025.1. NCBI lineage: Eukaryota > Metazoa > Arthropoda > Insecta > Diptera > Scathophagidae > Cordilura > Cordilura impudica. The sequence continues at coordinate 203,437,317 of OY821521.1, forward strand.
GTTTTCTTATATATTTTTTTTTTCAATTTCCCCCAAAGTGACAGGAGACAGATTAATTTTAAATGAAATTTATTGCGTAAGTCTCGCACTTGGGCAACATTGACAAACTGCTGATAGCACTACATCACCGCTTTTTAAAAGTCGGAATTTTCAAGATATGGCGATTTGAGCGATTTTTTGCGAAGACTTTATAAAAATTTTTTTGCCGATTTTTTTTTTTTTGGTTTTTTATGCTATATTTAATATTAAAATTTATAATTTATTATTTTTATTTATTATTAATTTAAATATAAAATGTATTAAAAACAAAAACAAAAAGGCTTAAAATCGCTCCACCTTTTTTTTATTTTTATACCCTATACCACTATGTGGTTTGGGTATAATGACTTTGTGCTGCTGTTTGTAACAACCAAAAATATTTGACCTACACCCATCTTTAATTACTATCTGATTCGATTTAACGATGTCCGTCCGTCCGTCCGTCCGTCTGTATGTCCATGTAAAGCTTGTAATCAAACTGCAGGTCGCAAATATATTTTGACGAAATTTGGTATTTGATCTTTCATCAGCCATGGGATGAACGCTATTGAAATTGGTGAGAATCGGTCCATGTTCAGACCTAGCCCCCATACAAATGACCCCTATGAAATCAACATATATTGCCATTAGATCCAAATTATCATACAAAGATTAGTCAAATTGGGTTTGTATGTATATATTACATCCATTAATCAGTAGTCCAAAAATGATCCATATTGGACAACTCTTAGTCATAGGCCCCATATAGAGTTGCTTCCCGATCTTCACTTAAATCTGTCAAAAAACAAAAATATTGCATTGATTCTTCTCAAATTTTGTTTGTATATAATTTTGCAAAATACAAGAGACTTTACCAAACATGGTCAGGATCGGTCCATTTTTAGGCCTAGTCCCCATATAGATATAGCATCCGATATGAACTTTTTCATATCTGCAGCCGAAAAAATTAATAAAAATCCTACTCAAATTTGGTTTATGATTATTTTCTATATCCAGTTAGTTGGACCTGAGAGATAGGGTCTCTAAACGCATGGTATAGGGTATTGTATAGTCGGTCTAGACCGACTATAATTTTCTTACTTGTTTTCAATTTGCTTTAGTGAGTACCTTCAAGCCCACCAAGAAAAAAAATCTCCAATAAAAATTAAAAAAAAAATGTACTCACTTCTTAGAGAGTATTTTTTCAGCAGTTCTTCAATTCCGCCCAGATGTGGCCTATCTGATGGATTTATTTTTAGGCACCAGTCCTCCAGTTACTGATCTTGGAATCTTTAGTTTTAATATCGTAAAAATTTCAACTCAAAAAATTTTTATCGGGGATAATTTGGTATAGTTGGCCAGTATTCATCAAAAGTGATTTATCTGGTTTTGGTTTATATGTCATAACCATTCAGGGGCCAAAGGCGGGCAATATATGGCACACTCAATAAAGACCTCTTAACAATTTTTGAAAGGGTTAAAGCGAATAGGGTTGATTTTTAAGCGCGAGACCCAATGTTGTTTACTGAAATCTAGGGCCTTGGATTCAACAATGTCATATATAGGCGGGGAATCGCGTACTTTTGATACAATTCAATGCGATGACCATTGCAACGATCATGTTTTTCAAGTGTCTTGGTTTTCTGAAACGATGCAAAAATTACTTTACTCCTTCTGAACTTCTGAAAGTTTATACCATCTATATGCGACTGAAAATAGAATAAAACTTCTATGTAAGGCTTCAAAGTCTATTTTGGAGTTATTGCACCTTCTACAAAGGAGAGCGTTAGTACCCATTAATGATAGCAGGATATCCAAATCTATCGTCTCGTTAGAACATTGTGGGAATCTGGGTTGTATAACACTCTGACCATAGGAAATGTTCTGCTAAGATAAGAGAAACTATTCCAAATGGCCGATTTTCAGTTCGTACTACTATATTGTCCAGTTGACCGCACAACGCCTTACAGAGAAGAGTCGTTTATCAGTCGAACTAGGCCTGTGTGGAATAAAGTTCCCACACGAGTCTTTCCTGACACTTACAATCTAATAAAATTTAAGTCAAATATCCACAAACACTACTCCCTTTTTTGGCTTTTAGTTTAAAAAAATTCTTACTTTTTTGCACAACCGTATCGACCTTCAAAAATTCTGGACAAATTCTTAAAAAACTTTCTTCATAAAACGTTTTTAAGTTCTTAAGGGTATTTCGAGAAAATCTTAACACACGTTTTTCATTTTAACTTTTTTTGCAGGCATTATTTAAATTTTTTTTTTTTTTTTTTGATCAAGTTGTCTTTGAAACATATGTCAGTTATCACGAAGAAACAAAGGTCTACGTTATGTTCATAAGATCAAAAAAATAGAAAACACATTGAAAAGGACTCCCAATACATCAGGTAGAAAAGCAGACCGGTTAGCTCAATTATCATGTTATTTAGCAGGTTTAGAAATATAAAAATTCCAAAAAGTTACACACAGGAACGCTGTAAGAAATTTAGAAGCCAAAAACAGAGCTCGGAAATTTAAATCATGTTTTATAAAAAAAAAAAATAATCCTGCTGCAATAGACGAAGAAACGTATATACTGTCAGCTTTTATACAGCTTCCGACAGAAAGCACTATAAAGGCCCTAGCGGAAGGATGTCCGGAAAAGGTCCATAACTTCGTAAGAAGTGACTGGAACTACAAAAATTTGTAGGCTTTAATATAAAAAAAAAATTAAAAACACCGGAACTCCAGGTTCAACGGTTTCTTTATTATTGCATTTTGTGTATGCTAAGATTTTTCGATCTCACTCCTTATCAAAAATTTTATTTTTCCAAAAAATTAAAAATTTTAAAAAATCAATGATTTTTTTATATCCTCCACACCACTGTGCAAAGGGTATATATCAGTTTGTCATTCCGTTTGTTGCGCTTTGAAAAATTCATTTGCAATCCCATGTCCGTCTGTCCGTCTATTTGCTGAAATCACGCTCCTTCACAAATTAATTCATTTCCTGACTAAACTTATTATTATTATTTGTCATTATTTCGAACAGATTTTTGTTTAAAATGGGGTAGATTATGTCAAGATATTACCTAAACTATGGAGACACCACTACAAAATACCACAAATGCAATGTGTTTGTTATAACAGTTTAAGTTTATCTAATTGTTTACATTTCCAAATATCTTTTTTTATATTTGTTAAAAATAGGGCATTAAGTCCACATATTAATGAAAACGTAAAACCCGGGAGGGGGTTATCAAAGATTCGCCATATGCGTATTTACGCTAATACTTTTTTCTTTTTTTTCGTGAAGATTTTAAAGAAACATATTTTCAAATCTTTATTTAATAGTAGCAGAGCCCAGCCTTCGAAATTCGAGTGCAAATACTATGAAAATTTATTTTTTCATTCAATTATAAATATTTTCTGAACACACAGAAGATATATAACTGGCTTTGTTAATACAAAGAGTCTAAAGAGTCAAAAATTTAATAAACACACATACAGCTTTGTATAATATTTTATTTGAAGCTTAAATGTGTGTTTTATGTATGCGATAGTAGCAACTTTAAATGGATTTTGCTCCCAAAAAAATTTGTTCCAGACGGTGCAAGTCTGTAAATATGGTGGACAGCTAAAAAGAAATACATTTCAAATGGGATATTATTTTTCAAAATCGGTTGGTGATTGAAGGTTTAAAATCGGTCACAAGAAATCGCCTTGCATATTAATATTATAGAAGCTTCGTCTTTTGTTTTTTTGTTTTTTTGAGACGGATTTTGGTAACTGAATTCTCTCCTACGAGCTGGAGCTCTGATACCTGCACAATTCTGTGAAGTTAATGACAATACATTAGTTAATCAATCTCTAAATAATTTAATCATTGTTTTCTCGCCGTACACATTCTTTCTTCCCCAGCTAGAGCGCTGACAATATATTTTTTCGTCATATCCTAAATGATTTGACAATTTTTTCTCGCTTTTAAGCTGAAAGCTGATTTTTCTAATTACATTTTATTTTCTTTTATTTATTTATTTATTTATTTAGTTAGTCTATGGAATTACAAATATCCTTACAGACTAATATATTTAGTGTTATAAAAAACATATAACAAATAAAATAATGACGATTTAATTATATATATATAGAATAATTTTACGTTTCAAATATTCTTTATTTTCGGACAAATCTCTGCTGTGGAAAATTCCATTAAATTGCTCACACAACCGGCGAAATGGATCATTATTAGCATAGCTAAATCGAAAATAATTAATATTTAAGAGCTTAAAGTTTATTGTAGGTCTCGATGGTATATTAATTTGAATCCAGCTTAACAAGTAATTGGAGTCAATGTCGATGAAATTTATTTGAATAATGTAACAAGGATCCAATATTATACAACCATATTCCAAGATAGGACGAATCAGGGATGTATATAGCTGTTTGGTTACATATGGATCAGAAAATTCTTTACTCCATCACTTCATAAATCCAAGAACGCCATAAGCTTTGTTTATTGCTAAAGATATATGCGGACGAAAACTTAATTTATGATCTAATTAAATGCCCAAAACTGAGAATGTATCAACCGATTCCAATTTATTTTCATTCACAAAATAAGTAGTATGTAGATTTTTACATTCGTAAAAGGACATGTGCTTGCATTTTTATATTGAGCTCCATAAGGTTTATATTGCATCATCCACAAAAATTATTTAAATCAGATTGTAGCAAAAAATGTTGAAGGTAATTTTAAAGAGAGAAAAATAGTTTGACATCATCAGCGTATAAGAGAATTTTAGAGTGTTGAATAACAGAAGGGAGATTGTCGATAAATAAAGTAAAAAGTACTGGACCAAGATGATCTCCTTGTGGAACACAGAAAAAACTTCGATTTTTTAGTGACTGCGTTTCTAAATTTAACCCGCTGAGATCTGTTCATTAAATAATATTTTGACCAGAAAACTAAAGAATTACTGAAACCCGTAGAATTGAGCTTGTATAATAATAAATCATGATTCACGTTAGCAAAGGCTTTACTAAAGTCGGTGTAAATTACATCAGTTTGCATACCATCTCTAAATCCGTCATATATAATTGAGTTTCAGAACGTTGGTGATTGTAGAACGAGATTTACCGAAGCCGTGTTAGTATGAAGAAAGTATGGATGAAACTTGATGAGATAACGAGTCTGTTATATTTTTTTCTAAAAGTTTGGGCATTGCACTCAATTATGCGATGTCTCTGTAGTTAGACACATTGACCTTATTGCCTAATTTATATAAAGGGATGATATAAGATTCCTTCCATAGAGATGGCAAATATCCTGTACCCAAGGACTGATTAAAAAGTATTGTTAAAGAATAGGACAGGGAGACAGCACAGTGCTTAAGAATATTATTTGGTATTCCGTCAGGACCAGGATCAAAAGAATTTTTCAGTGTTTTCATGTTACTCAAAACAGTGATGTTGTTAAGGAAATTTACATTTATTATCGAAGAAGCTGTGAAAATTTCAAAAGGATATTGTACGGATTGATCAAAATTTTGTATGGAATATGTTGTAGCCAAAATATCAGTAAAAACCAGAGTTCAGAAAAAAACACACACTGAATAAAAAACTCGTACATATATGTAAACAAACATAACTTAGACCAACACACACATATTTTTATTTTCATACCAATTATGTTTGTTTTTAAACAGGTTCGAGTTCAGTTATATTTTAAGTCGTGTTTAAAATATAACTGAACTCGAACCTGTTTATTGTACATGTTCTGTTTTTTCTCACTACACGAGCCACAACACGACTTAAAATATAACTGAACTCGAACCTGTTTATTGTACATGTTCTGTGTTTTATTTCACTACACGTACCAGAACATGAACTTCAAATAAAGCAACACTCAAAAATGTGTGCTTTATGTGTGATTGAAACAAAAAGTATGTGAAACAAAAATGTTCGTGTAAATAACGAAATATTAAAACGAACACAGTCATGGTTGTGTTGGGCACCGTAGAAAATTTTGAAACGCACATAATTGATATGAAAATAAAGATATGTGTTGGCTGCTTTTGAACAGAACATTGTGTGTTTCATGTGTGTATTTTCTGAACCTTGGTAAAAACATTACTGACTGATAAATCATCATCGGCTGAATTTAATCCAAATTTCAAAGAATTAGGATATTCACGTGATTGACGTTTAGAATTAACATAATTGAAAAATGATTTTAGATTCCTATTTAAATTATGTTTCATACGAGTTAAGTAGTTATTGTTGTAAGCCCTTTTGTTTTCAATGTTGTATTCTGATCTAGCAATTAAATACTTGGTAAAATCAAAGGCGGAACCAGACTTTTTGTATTTTTATACACTTTATTGTTTCTATTTTTGAATTTAGCCAAATAATTATTATATCATGGCGGTCTCATCTTTTTACGGGTTGTAATCATAGGAACCGTTACAGATATACATGCGTTCAACGTGTTATAAAAGCTTGCGATCACATCATCATAATTAATAAATCAAAGGATATCATTCCAGTCTATATCGACATTAAATTTTGGATAAGCAGTTTTCGAAAAGCAATAAACATTTTCCTTCTTATTATGCACAAGATTCTTAATTGGCAAATTGAATGGAAGCAAAATAAGTAAATTTACTGTCACTAACTTCCCAACTAGCTAAAGCTTTGACACTTTCATCAATTGTGTAAAGTGGATGGCAACACATTAAATACCTTTAGGCATGATCTGATCATTATTTCTCGCAGTTTACCTAAAAAAAAATCTTTTTTTTTTGTTTTATACTTGTTTTGGATACATTTAACGTTGCACATCAAGGCTTTAGTGTATATTATAGACATACATCATTTGTCTGTTTGTCTTTGTTATCCATCCTTTTGATCATTGATTTTTACATCTTTAATTTGCATTTAATCATCCTTGTTTCATGGCTGTTAATGGTTCATTTGTTTCTTTGTGCTTTATTTTTGTTTTATGAACAAAACGAACAAATAAATTTTGTATTATTTTTTATCTAATCTCTCTCTCTCTCCCTTTCTCTCATTCTCCTCTTGTACATCTAATTTGAAAACACTGCTGTAATCAAATGCTTGATTTCATTATTTCCTTTTTAGAAACTTTGTAATACAGCTCCCTCAACGGGTGTAAATCTTTTGGTGTTTGCATGATGGTCATTATAACAATTTTATTTTTTTTTTTTTTTTTTTTGTAAATTTGTGGTTTTGTTCTGTGGTTGGTTTACTTTGGCTGCTGGTGTATACTTATCTTATCTATGATTTAACAGATTTTCTTTTTGAGTTAGAAATTCATTTAGATGATTAGATACACAAATCAGCTTAATAAGAGTCATTTTCTTTGTTTTAATGAGTTTTTTTCTTTTTAGAATCTGTAATTTAAACAAAAAAAAATTTTTTTTTTAAATTTGTAAAAATATAAATTAACTCCCATATGTTAAATTTTATATTTTCACAACATTCAATTTAAATTTCAAAATTAAAACTAAGGCTACAAATTCCCCATTCATGGTTAATGTTCATTGTTAACAATTAGCAAAACAAAAAGGAATAAGTCTACCATTCTGCACATAAACCGCATTAAAGTTTCATAAATTTTTCACACCACATAACTGGTCTTGTAAAATGAACAAATTTACAAACACAATTACAAATATACACTTAAACATTTCACACTCTGTCCTTAACTTATCAAAATCTATGAAAATATCCTCAGATAAAATCCGAACCTAAGCTTAAAATATGAGCAAGCACAAATTGTGCCTCGCTGAACTATATCACCACCACCTCAGTCAGAACAGGCCAGACAAATCATCCACACAACTGGCATTAAGAACACATGTGTTTTAGCCATTGAAAAGACACACTCATACACACACACACACACAAACAGATTATGAAACCAAAAAAAGTTTACAAGTGTTTTTAAGCTTGTTCTTTTCATGGTCATCGTGATTGTCACTCATCATCATCACAAATGCTACTTCTGCACATTTCATAGAACTGATGTTGCAAGAGCGAAGTCGAACGAGATTTAAAACGTGTAGCAAACCAACATGAAATGACAAAAATTATACTGCTTCATGCTATTGTTTTTGTTGTAGGTGTTATGTTACGTTTTTTTTTTTTCTAGGGCTGGCAAACACAAAAATCCAAAAACCAGATCCTTTCATACGCCTAGCAGCGGTATTTATGGAACAATCATATAACATTTCTATACAAATTTGAGAACATACGTATACAACAGCTTAATATGTTGGCTAGACAAGTGGTAAATGTATACACAGCCGTACAAATTTAGCCCAGCAAAAATATTCTAATATAATCCAAGAATAGGTGAAATAATAACAAGTCTAAAAAAAAACAAATTTTATCAAACGATTTTATAATTAGGTTGCTAGAGGGGGTACTAAGATCTCCAACTATATATTTAGCTACTTTCCATCATTTTTTAAAACTTATGCAGAAACTATCCATTTAAAGCATTATACTTTTCACTGACTCACTACTTCACAGACTCCGAGACGTTGCATAAATGTTTTAAGATATTCGCTAGCTGGCTAAGGCATCGCACAAATGGGTTATGAACTCGCTAACGCAAAATTCTAATCAATCGGGCCAATTGGTCGCCTAGTTTTTATATATTACTACTTTGTTCTCATTTCGTTTGCTGGGTTATTTAATATAAGTCTATGTAGACATCGACAATAGCATTATCTTAAACACCAACACAATAACCGACAATGTTTTCTACTGCTACATACTTAAACACACGTTAACTACATAAAAACAATGGCCCTAAAGAGTATTTAAATAAAAACAAATAAATAAGAGCGTTAATTTGGCCATGCTAAATTTTTAATACCCTTCACAAGTCTCGCAGGCAATTTTGAGGACAAACATTTTTTATTTTTGCGTTTTGAAATAAAATAAAATATGAGATGAAAATAATTTAAAAGATAGGAAAAAATATTGAGGAGAAATTTGTTTAGGTTAATTTGTTGTTTTTTTTAATTATATTTTGAGGTGAAAAAATGTATTTAAGTTTTTAAGGTGAAAAAAATTTTTGAGGTGAATTTTTTTTAGGTGAAAATTAAATAGAATTAGAATATCATGAAAAAAATTAAAAAAAAAATTATGGATTAAAAAAATTTATGTTAAAAATGTTTGAGGTAAAATGTTTTTGAGGTGAAAAAATTTGTTTACATTGTTGAGATGAAAGTGATTTAAAAAAAATAATAATATTGCAAAAATAATATTGAGGTGAAATTGATTTTTATAGTTCATTAATATTGCAAAAATAATATTGAGGTGAAATTCTGTTTTAAAGTTCATTTTTACGAAATGAAATATTATTTTGAGGTGAAAAAAAATTATTTAATTTTTTGAACTGAAAAGTTTTTCTTTTATGAACTACTAGCAGATTCCAGCGCTCGAAATTCGAGTGCAGTTTCTAGGAAGCATTTTCTTTTCAACTTAGCCAATTCACAAACCAACACTTTTATGGTTTATTATTATTGTGAATGAAGATTGCAAAACTCATCAACAAACACATTAAAATATTTAATAAAACACACCTAGCACATGTGTAATTTTATGTATGTGTTAGTAGCAAATTTAAATGCAATTTACTCAAAATAAAGGAAAAAATTTAAAAATCTGTAAATCTGTTAATCTGCAAAACGGCTAAAAAGAAATACCTTTCAAATAATATACGTTTGGTCAAAATCGGGATAAAACGGTAGAATAAAACATCAGTCAAAAGAAATCGCCTAGCCTATTAGTATTATAGATATTCTAAAGTAAATAAAAATTTATATTATAGATGAAAAATAATTTGATGTGGAGAATTTTTGAGTTAAATTTTATTTAAAATTGATTTTTCGCAGTCAACTTTGAGGAGGATACAATTGTATATAAAAAAAAAAATAATATTTTGATGATTAAATTCGGTTTGAGGTCCAAAAAATATTTAACAAAAATATAAACAAAATATTTTATTTTAATTTTGTCGATAAACAAAAAACAATAAAAATTAAAATACAGAAAACTGTTCTATACCCTTAGAATATTTTTGAACTACTGAACCCAAATTGTCAGTCTTCTGTGTTTGTATACAATTTCCCTTAATATTGAAAAAGAAACGACATTGAGGTGAAATTGTTTTTTAAAGTTAATTTTGTGATATGATATGTTATTTTGAGGTGAAAAAAATTTATTTAATTTTTTAAGGAGAAAAATTTTTGAAGTGAAATTTTTTTAATTTGTTTTTGCCCACTCAATTTTGAGAAGAAAACAAAAAAAATTGAGACGAAATTAATTTTTAAAAAATTGCTATAATATGTTAAATACTATTGAGGTAAATTTTTTTTAATTTATTTTTTATTAAATTATATTTAGAGTTGAAAAAAATTTATTTAATTTTGAAATCTTTTTCAACTAATTTTTTTGTTTAACAAATTTTTGAGTACAAATAAAAATAAGAGATGGAAAAAAATTATGTGACAATTATTTTAAGTCAAAACAATATACACACATATTTTCCACTAGACACTACTACTTTTTACCAATTCATTATTTTTGATGTATAAACATCTATACGCGCAGGGGGGTAAATTTATATTTCACAATACAATCACAAAAACAGCGTAACACAAATCGGTGAGAGCTGTAACACAAATCGGTGTGTGACTTATGATTGTATTGGTGAAAAAATTATGATATAAAATTGTTTTTATGCCACTTTTTTAAAAGCGTCATCTATGTATCACTTATATACGTTTATATTAGCATATTTTTAACGTTTTACAGCAAAAGGTTGTTGAATTAGCTAAAACAGTTTTTGCTATAAGAGATACATAAATGACGCTTTCTGTCTGATTTAAAAAAATGACATAAAAAAATCTTTAATTACTAGAGGTTTACACATCTTTCCTGTGATCGGACTCACATGATTTTTTTTTTTTTATTGTAGTATTTACAGATAACAAAAAAATTTTAAATTGAAAAAATATTATTGATATGATTGATGACAAATTAAAAGTTTTTAATCGCAAGTTTTGATCAAAAGTTTTTATTTTTAATAAAGCAAAAACCTTTGTTTCAAAAATTAATCTATATTCTGCCAGACAGAATAATCAACCCTCAAATTTACTAAGATTTTTTTCATATTGTTAAAAAAAAAGAATTAAATGAAAATTATATCAGATATAAAAAACTTTTAGCCGACAAGTTTTTTTTTTCATTTTGTTAAAAAAAAAAAATTAAATGAAAATTATATCAGATATAAAAAGCTTTTAGCCGACAATTTAATTTTCAATCTTTACTTATCAAAAAAATAAATTTAGGTGAAAAAATAAATGACATTTTTCTTTCTTGAAATTTATTAATTCATTTTATTTTTTTCCCTATTTTTGTTGAAATTTATTGTGAAGTAAAAACAATTTGTTTCATAATAAAAAATTGTCGAGGTTGAAAAAATTGACAGGAGGGAAAGAAATTTGAAACATTTTTCAAATTGTTTAAGGTACAAAAATTTTTAAAATAGAAGAAGTAACTGGCGAAAAATAATTTTAATTTGCAATTTTTTAAAAGAATTAGGTATGTTAGGTAAGAGGTGGCTGCTCATCCAAGGATAAGCACAGTTAGAGTCTGTGGTCTGTTGTGATACTACGGGACGAATGGGTGTTCCCCTCAGTCCCCTCCTTAGAACCAGTTCGAGATCCTAATGAATTGCAGATAACAAAAAATTTTAGGTGAAAAAAATTTTGGAGGTGAATTTCTTTTTTTTTTTTTTTTGTTATTGAAATTTATTTTTTTTATGAAATTATATTTTGAAGTAAAAACAAATTGTTTTATAGTAAAAATTTCTTGAGTTTTTAATATGAAAAGATAAGAATAATTATTAATGGGCAATTGAAGTAAAATTATTTTAAGGTAAAAACATATGTTGTATGTTTGTGAGAAAAATTTGGGAAATTAAAAAAATTTCAAGATCTCAAAAATATTTTGCGTGGAAAAAATTTTGGAGGTGAAATTTTTTTCTTTTTTTAATTAAATTTTTTTTTTTTTTTTTGTGGACTTATATTTTGAAATGAAAACCATTCGTTTTGGAGGAAAAAACTTTTTGTGGTTAAAAATGCGTGGTCTGGAAAAAATTGGATTATAAAAAACTGAATAAAAAATTCAACTAACAATATTTTAAAGTAAAACTATTTCTTACTTTTTATCAAATCTTTTTTTGAGGCAAAATAATACAAAGCCATATTTTTTTAACAGGTGCTACTACTTACGAAATTGTATGATTTTGTATAGAAATATTGGAAGAAGAATTTAAACATCTATACGAGCAGGGGGGTAAATTTCTATTTCACAATACAATCACAAAAACAGCTTACCATGTGAGTTTACATGTTACGCTGTGAGCCGTAAGACAAATCGGTGTGACTTATGATTGTATTGGTGAAAAAATTATGTTCAGCTAATTCAACAACCCTTTACTGTAAAATGTTAAAAATTTCACAATATAAACGTATAAAATATACATAATTCAACAAGCCCACAAATTTGTCATAAGTGATACAAAGATAACGCTTTCTGTTTGATTTTAAAAAAGTGACATAAAAAAAATCTTTAATTACTAGATGTTTACACATCTTCCCTGTGATCAGACTCACATGATTTTTTTTTATATATACGAAATTGTATGATTTTGTATCAAAAAAAAAAATAAAGAGGTGATTTTTTTTTTTTTTTGTTTAATTCAATTTTTTTTTTTTTTAATTATATTTTGAAATTAAAACAATTTGTTTTACTGAAAAATAATTTTTTCAGGTCAAAAAATGTTGATATGAAATAATATTGCGATACAAAAATTTTAAGGTGAAATGTGTTGTTTGAGATTATAAAAAATTAGCTAGAAATTTTTTGAATGTTAAACTTTTACTTGTTGTTTTTTAACAAATGTAATTTTGAGGTAAAACAATATCACAATATCAATATTTACGAAATTGTATCTTTTTTATCAATAAAAATTTTATTGGAAAATTTTTTGAGGCGAAATTTTTCTAAATATTTTTATTATTAAAAAAATTTTGAGACGAAAAAAAATAGCAGACAATCTTCTTAAGTTAAACAATTATTTGCGAAGTTATATTTCATGTTAAAAGATAAACGAAATTGTACCATTTTGTTCGCAGATATGAACTTTCGAAGCGATAATACAAAGACACATCGTATTATCACTTCGAAAATTTTTTCATTTGGATTTTTTTTCTATAATATAAGGAATATTCACCTGAATTTTGTTTTCATCTAAAAAATTTTCTTAACCCCTAAACAACTCAAGCTCACAGCCGTTTGCTAACCCCACTGAATTCATTAAAAAATTTTACAAATGTTGCACCTCACTCAATTAAGAAATAACCTCTGACCTTAGAAGAAACGTATTTTCCTCGTTGATTTAAAAAAAGTCCCCATTAATCTGTTTAATATAATGACAAATATTGTATATTGTTTATTTATATGATACTAGCAGATTCCAGCGCTTGAAATTCGAGTGCATATTCTAGGAAATTTTATTATTTCATTTAATAAAGACCCTAAAGGTATGCTTCACAATTCAACTCATTTTAAATGAAGAAAAGAAACTCAACATATTAACACAAAAACATTAACAAATTTAATAAACACACACATAGCATTTTATAGTTTTATGTATGTGTTAGTAGCAACTTTAAACGATCATAACTCAAAAAAATGTTCCAGACGATGAAAATCTGTAAATCTGGGTAACAGCCGAAAAGAAATACCTTTCAAATGATAAATTTTTTGTCAAAATCGGGGTAAAACTGTGAAACTTACATCGGTCACAAGAAACCGTCTTGCCTATTAATATCATAGATATAAACATATCTGTTCTAATCATGCATGATTTAATATGCTACCAGAACAATAAACAATTTAAGAACTGTTCTTTTTTTCCATTATATCAACAGAAATATAAAGTAGTTAACAATCTTCTATTGTGATCAAATATTTACAAATATTTTATAGGCAACAGAATTTTGATCACAAGTAACTCAAATTTCGGTTATCAAATCCAATGTAATTCGGTTGCCACAATGAATAAATCGTGACTTTATATATAATTATAGAAATTGTTACAGTTGTTTCCCTCTTTTTTTGGTTTTGATTGCATCCATTCATTTTTAAAATGGCTGTTACCAACGCCATGTCAAACTTATATATTCCGTTTGTCGCTTGCACTTCAGGGCATAAAAACAAACAAATTTCATTACAGAAATGGAAAACACAAAATCTGACATGTATTTTAATATAAATGGCATTAATTATAGAAAAATTATGAACACGAGACTGAAAGTTTAATTTAAATGTTTAAGGTACAACGATAAAGTGTAATAAAAAAAAACAAATAGAAAGTAAATTTCAACATATTTTTCGTTAAACAAAATAACAAAAACTTAAACGATTGTACTTTTGATATTTTCAAGGGATTCTATAAAACTGATTTTTTAATATTTTATGTGTTGGAAAATTATGTAATTAAGTATATATCTAGAATTTTTTTTTAAATTAAATTAACTTCACTTTATAGAAATGTTGCAACTGCAAACAATTATTATAGAAATTGTATGAGTCTGCCAATTAAACCATTTTCTGTTACTGCAGTTTAGAAAATTTTGCCCCATTTGTGGCTGGATCGATTTGAATGATTTTTTTAGATTTGACTTTTGGAAGACTTAAAAGGAGGGAACCCTTTTTCATATTTATAAAAATTAACTAATAATCAGTTACAAATAGGGTTTCCGGTTAATAAATCCCCGGATCCAAGATTTTTTTGAATCCATGATAGACTATCTAGTTTTTTAAACTCTTCTTTTACTTATTTTTTTTTCGAGTGATAAGAGCAGACATTTATTTTAGCAATTTAAGTTGGAAACACAACTGGGACGAACGACGAATTTTTCGTTCCGAATATTCGTCGTCAGAAATAAAACACATTTGTGTATATGAAAATGCACACAATCAGTGCGTCGAACGAAATACGTAGTATACGAACTCTGCGATATGTTTATTTTTATTTTTTACGTCGACGAACGACGAATAAACTGGTGTAGAGTGGCCGTATTATATTTTAGTTTTTCAAATGTTTTAGTAAATAAAGTTATTTTTGTCTTTAAGAATTGTTTTATATTTTATTTATAACTTATATGTTAAATAAAATCTATTTTTAAATGGTGCGTGGTAAAGAAGAAGAAAGCATATATTTCAAAAATTCATAACTGCACTGTATTCTTAATCGGACCGGTTTCTGGCATTTCAGCCTTCATCAGCGATTTATTGAACATTGTGATAATTGTTATGTTTTAATTGAATAGATTGTTTCTATATGAAAATTTTTTCTACTTAGGGCGGCCGTGAGGTTTTGAACCATGAACCTTCACATACACTCGTACTTGCACTTTTTGGTCAGCGCTTTAACACACTCACCTATTTTTAATTATATAATTTTCTTTTAAATAGTTTTTTGTTAATATTTATTCTTTTACGTTTAGTGCTTCTTTTTTTTTAAATATGGTCACACTATCAGCTACAACATGTATACAAAAATGACATAAAATTAATTTATTAATGAAAATTTAGGTAATTTTTTCAGAATTAATAAACTAAACGCTGCCGCACAAAAATAAAGGCTTTTACCATCGTGAACATGATGTTTACAATTGTAATAACTCGTACTAACTTAAAAATTCTATTATTCTGTCTTTCCAATATTTATATAAATTACAAACAATTTAAAATGACGTTACAGCTGTTATTTGAATTCGTCGTAATTGTATTTCAGTCGACGAATTTACGCAATGCATTATTGCCGACAAATTCGTCGAGCTGTGCGAAATTCGTCGTTCGTCCCAGTTGTCTTTCCACCTATAAAGAAGTACCAAAGTTATTTTTTAAACAGGATTTTATACAAATATTTGATTATCGAGTTCCCAATTGTCAACTACATTTTAAACATGGCTTAAAAATCCGCTGCCTTCCATTTCTACATTTTCGCTTTCGGAATTTTCTTCATCTGCTTGGAAATATTACCAAAAAATGTTGCTTGTATGTTGTCAGTAATTCAATTACTTTTGGTGGAAGCTTTAATTTCTTCTGGTGCTGGTTACGTTTATTCAAACAAGAGAATCGGATGTGTCCAGTTC
Organism: Cordilura impudica; assembly: GCA_963682025.1. NCBI lineage: Eukaryota > Metazoa > Arthropoda > Insecta > Diptera > Scathophagidae > Cordilura > Cordilura impudica. Next base: position 203,453,597 of record OY821521.1, read on the forward strand.
TCGATTAAAAACATTTGTCGAGTTCTTTACATATCTTATATTGCAATATTGCTCCATGGAAAAATTGTTTCTAAAAGAACGGCTAGATAGCTAGTTTTCGTACTTTGGCAGCTCGAGTCGGAGTACCAACAGTCTCTTTTAAAACCACTGTTAAATTTAATTATTTTGATCTTATTTTGAAACTAATGATTTATAATGGGTTAATACAACCACGTCTAAATTACTTAGCTTGTGTGTATGCTTTCAATAAAAACAATACTTTTCATAAATCTTTACAATGTTTTCAGAATAAGGCATAAAAGATCATTAACAATTTACCAAGAACTCATCGAACAATTTTGCTCATATTTGGAACATATTTGTACATTAAAATATATAAATTATTGCCAACTTGCCTCAAAAATGCTTCTTGGCGCTGAGGTCTAAATTGAATTAAATGTAAATATTATGTATTAAATAATCTAACCCATAAAAACAAAGTTTTCATTAAAACTCTTTCTTTCCTTATGCATATGAGTTTTGAATATATCCGTGACTGTGCGTGACTATGTGTAACTATCTTAAAATTAATCTTTGGCCACAACAAGTCTATGGACAAAGTTTCAGATCCACCAGATAAGGGGAAGTGGGGTTTTAATCTCTCCGTGACTGTGCGTGACTATGCGTGACTGCGCGTGACTATGTCAAAGTTAATATTTTTTCACAGCAAGTCTATCGACTAAGTTTCAGATCGGTCGGATGAGGGTAAATGACATTTAGATCATTCCGTGACTGTGCGTGACCATACGTGACTGTGCGTGACCATGCGTGACTGTGCGTGACTAAGTCAAAGTTAATTATTTTTTTTCACAGCAAGTGTATGGACCAAGTTTGAGATCAATCGGATGAGGGGAAATGACATTTAGATCACTCCGTGACTGTGCGTGACCATGCATGACTGCGCGTGACTAAGTCAAAGTTAAGCTGTTTTCCACAGCAAGTGTATGGACCAAGTTTGAGATCAATCGGATGAGAATAAATGACATTTAGATCACTCCGTGACTGTGCGTGACCATACGTGACTGCGCGTGACTATGTCAAAGTTAATTTTTTTTCACAGCAAGTGTATGGACCAAGTTTGAGATCAATCGGATGAGGATAAATGACATTTAGATCACTCCGTGACTGTACGTGACCACGCGTGACTGTGCGTGACTACCCCAAAATTATTCGGTAGTCAAGGCAAGACTATAGGCCAAGCTTCAGATCAATTAGATAAGGGGGAATGGGGTCCACCTATGGCAGACAGACAGGCAGAGAGACAGACAGAGGATATGAGTTAAAAGAAAGAGTTTAATAAGAAATAAATAAAAGATAAAAAAGGAGACGAGCTAGAGGGTTAAGATCTCCCACAATAATTATCTTCATAAAATTCGACGACATAACTCTCACATTAGCTGAAACAGTTTTTGCTATAAGTGATACATAGATGACGCTTTCTGTTTGATTTTAAAAAATGACAAAAAAATCTTTAATTACTAGATGTTAACACATCTTCCCTGTGATCGGACTCACATGATTTTTTTATTTAGCATAATGCTCTCTTCGACCAAAAAATTAAAACTTTGACCCACCGTAAAAAAAACAGAACAAAAATATTAAATATATGATATAAAAAAAAACTTATTAAAATATTAAATTAGTTGTAAAAACATAAATTTAGAAAAATTTGCCTTGTTGAGGGATTCGACTGCACGTGATAAAAATGCATCTTTTCAGTTATTTATTATGACCGTATGACGATCTCGTCTTCGACATCTCCCATTTAAATTTGGTGCAGAACATATTCACAGAATATTTTACCACATTAAACGCACGTTTGGGGATACTTGTTTGGTATTTATTGAGGAAGAAACATAAATGACCAATGACAATTGCAGATAAATGGATAAAATATTCTACGAAAAAATGCCTCTTACAGTTGTGTTGCAGACATCCGAAATCAGAATTTAGTTCAAAACAACTTTAAACTACTACAGTTTTGGCGAATAAATGAAAATTTTAAGCGACCCTAAAATCTGACTATGTCCACACAGGACCAAACGCTTTAAGAGTTTTACTATAATAACCTAATGCAACCGTTGGGTATAAAAATCATCCACCCCCATTTTGTTCCATAGTGTTATCGGATGATTATTATGCTGGAACATCCATCATTCAACCAATTAAATAACTTTCAAGTGTCTGCCACTATACGCAGTAGGAAGCGTTTAATTCACTTTAATGTAATTTCCTTAAAAGTAATTGGTTCCTCATACTTTAGAAAAAACTTTAACAGCACATTTATTCCCTTTATCTACATAATTAGTATTAAATGCCAAAGTCACAGATAAAGGTTTCTTTCGAAATTTTCTCATTAGATTTTTAACTTTCTTTTCTAAAATCTATATGCTAAACAAACTTTAAGCGACCACTGTAAAACTTGCTTGAACTGTTAAATATATCCAACTGTGTAAACGTGATGCTCCAAAGTCAAAAGGGGATGTTACAATTGTAACTTTTTTTTTACAAAATTCCAGAATTCTAATTCAATTGTATTTGCAACAGTCATTATGAAGCAAACAGAAAAAAAACAAAAAAAAAATATCTGTACTTATATATATCCTTAACACCCGTTTCATATTAGTTATAGAACTCTTTTTTTTTCAGCAACCATATAAAGGAAATTACAGCTAAATTATTGTGTAATTTCTGAAACAATTTTCGCACAACAACAGCTGCCAGAAATAATTCCACAAAATAAATAAAAAAAACAAAATTCATAAAATTATCTCATACTTTTTTTATGGCCACTTTATCTTTTTCGTTTAGTCAGTTTTTTTATGCTTTTGTTACTTTTTTTAGTTCTAAAACTAATACGATTATTTTCCACATGAATTACGGTAAATGAATGCTACATTTTTATGTTGGCAACCATGAGGTTTGCGGCCATTTCACAATGCTCATTGTAGAATTATTATATGAATAGTATTTTTAATGAATATTTTTCATAACATCGGTGCATACGAATATATGGGAGAGTGAATGTCCTTTTTTTTTGTCAAACTTAACAAACCACGTAGTATAAAAGTGTATGTGGTTGTGCGTTGGATTTCGTGCATTTTTAAAACTTAATGTTGGTTTGCATGTTTTGTACGACAAAATATGGATGTTAACTTTATTTATTTTTGTATTTTTTCTTTCGGAAATCTGATCACGTAATTTCGTAGGGGTTTGTTATGGCAACATGATTGAATTATCAGTTTGTTGACTTTTTTTTTTTTTTTTTGTTATTGTCCTCCTTGCAGTGGTTGCGATAGAAGTTGTATACCATTTTGAGTTTTATGCAGTGGTTAACAAAATATTTTTGAACAAGAAGAACAACTGACAGTTGTGAAATGACAATTTACGTGATGATTGAACAAGTATCAAATTTATTGCGACATTTGAATTAAGTAGAAAATATTGAAAATGTTTCACTAGAAATTTACTTTGAATCTAAAAAGGGCTGCATACATGTATGCTATTAAATATGTTAAAGCTTATATCACTTCCCACTTCTGGAAGGGCATGGCTTCAGGAGCAATGTAATGGGTTGGTAAAATTTTTTCTCAAATATGCCAAAACTATTAAAAAGTTTCTCGTTAAGAAATTTATTTTCTCATGTAAATAAGTTTTTCTACCAACAAAATCTGATCTCAAAATTATTTATGATAAATAAAAGAACAACTTTGGATTCGATTTTTGTTGGCTGCAAAAGTACTTTTTCTGGAAAAAAAAACATTTTCTACAATAAAGTACAGTTTCTTAAAAACGTAAATTTTCTTTAAAAAAAATCACTTTTATTAAAGAGTACCTTTTTAAAGACTAGATTTTCCTACAAAAATAATATTTTCTTAGAAATTTAACTTTTCTTTCAAGAAAAGTACCCTTTCTTAAAAAAGTACTATTGTTTAACAAAGTGTCATTATCAAAAAAGTATCTCTCTTTGAGGAAAGTATATTTCTTTAAAAATTTACCTTTTTATAAAAAGTACCTTTTTTTAAAAAGTACTTCTTCTCAAAGAAGTATCTTTTATATATATATATCACTTTTCTTATAAAAGTACCTTTTTTTAAAAAAATACCTTTTCTTAAAAAAGTTCCTTTTCTATAAGAGTACTTTTTCTTAAAAAAGAAAAAGATTTCTAAAATAAAAACCGTTTCTTAAAAAAGATATATATTCCTAAAGAAGTACCTTTACCTAAAAAAAATAATCTATCTTAAACGTGTTCACTTTCTTTAAAGGAAACTATTGTTGCTTAAAAAAGGACTTTTTTAGAAAAGTTCCTTTTCTTAAGAAAGTATTTTTTTTAAAAGTTTTTTTTGTCTAATAACTAGCTCTTAGAATATTACCCCTTTTTTTAAAAAAATATACCTTTTCTTAAAAGAGTACATTTTCCTAAATAAAAAAAAATTCTAAAAATTTAACTATTTTTAAAGTTTTTTTTTCTTAAAAGGTACCATTTTTAAAAAAGTACCATTTTTAAATAAATACTCATTTTTTAAAAAAGCACTTTTACTAAAAAATTACTTATTTTTTAAAAAAGAACCTTTTTAAAATAAGCAACTTTTTCGAAAAAGAAAAGTACTTTTTAAAAAAGTATTTTTTTTTTTTTTTTTTAAAGAGACTTTTCTTTAAAAAAAAAAGCTTTTCTTTAAAAAGTATATTTTCTTAATATTAGTACTTTTTCTCAAATAAGTACTTTTTGTTAAAAATTACCTTTTTTAAAAAGTACTTTTTCTTATGAAGTATGTTTTCTTAAAAAAATTAAATTTTCCTAAATAAGAACCTTTTTTAAAACGGATATATTCTCTGAAATAAGTACTTTTTCCTAAAAAAAACATTTTTTTTTTATTTATTATTTTATTTTATTATTTCAAAATCATACTTTATAAAAAACAATAAAATTTCTTAGAGAGATTTGGGTAAAGCTACCTTACATCTATAACAGTCATTTGAATTTTCTATACGCATATAATTAATAATGAATTAGATCGGGAAGGAAAATTTTTATGATCGAAAAACCTTCATTAGAGTTTTTATTATAGAATAGGATAGTACAATACTAAAAAAATTAAAATATTTTTTTTTTTTTAATTTAAGCTTTAAAGTAAAATTTTTAAAGAAGTAACTTTTCTTTAAGAAGTTACTTTTCTTGAAAAGTACTTTTTCCCAAAAAAAAGCAAATTTTCTAAAAAAAAAAAAGAGTATGTTTTCTTACGAAAAAATATTATTCAAAAGTAAAATTTTGAAAGAAGTAACTTTTCTTTAAGAAGCTATTTTTCTTGAAAAGTAGCTTTTCCCAAAAAAAACAAAATTTTCTAAAAAAAAAGAAAAAAAAGGAGTATGTATTCCTTAAAAAATTACCTTTTTGAAAGGGTTATTGTTCTTAAAGAACTACCTTTTCTTCAATAAAATAAGAACCGTTCCCTAAAAAACAATGTTTAATTTAAAAAGTATCTCTTTTTTCATAAGAAATTCATTTTTTAAAAACGTACCTTAAGTTAAAAAGCACATGTTCTTAAAAAGTACATTTTCTTCATAAAAGGTACATTGTCTTAAAACAACAACTATACTTTGAAAAGTATATTTTCTTGAAAAAGTACCTTTTCTTGAAAAAGCACTTTTTCCTAAGAACTAACCTTTTCTTAAATAAGTACCTTTAAGGATCTTTTTTTTATAAAAATATGGAACAAATATAGCTTTAAGGTTGCAATTAGGTAAAATTTTTAATATATTCCCTGAAGAATATTTATAATAACTAGCAGATTCCAGCACTCGAAATCCGAGTGAAAATTCTAGGAATTTTACCCTAAAGGTATGCTTCACAATGCAACTCATTTTAAGTGAAGAAAACAAAGTCAACACATTAACACAAACACATTAACAAATTTAATAAACACACACATAGAATTGTATAATTTTATGTATGTGTTAGTAGCAACTTTAAACGATCATAACTCCAAAAAAATATTCCAGACGATGAAAATCTGTAAAACTGGGTAACAGCTAAAAATAAATATCTTTGAAATGACAAAAGTTTTGTCAAAATCGGAATAAAACTGTGAAACTTACATCGGTAATAAAAAATCGCCTAGTCTATTAATATTATATGTAGATAAATAATTAAAAAAAGAACTGGAGCTCGAATATATATTCATTTAACTTCAATGTGAAAGTTGAAAAAATGCAACATATTAACTTTAATTTATTAATCAACGCTTTTTTTTAATTACTTACATAAAAATTATATTTTCCTAAATAAGTGATTTTTCTTTAAAAAAAACACCTTTCCCAAAATAGTACTCTTTCTTTAAAAAACACCTTCTCTTAAAAAGATACATTATATTACAAAACGAACCTTTTTTAAAAAAAAACTACCTTTTGTTAAAAAATATTTTCTTTTTTAAAAAGTGTTTTTTCTTAATGGAACGTGAATCTCCTATTCTTAAAAAACCTAAAAAGCAGCTTTTCTTAAAACTATGAGCAATTTCTTTAAAAAAGACCCTTTCAAAATAAGTTCCTTTTCTCAAAGAGGTACTTTTAAATTAATAAGTACCGTTTCTCAAAGAGGTACTTTTAAATTAAAAAGCTCATTTTATTTAAAAAGTGACTTTGTTTAAAAAAAATTATTTGCTTTAAAAGCGAAACAATTGTTAAAAAAGTATTTTAACTTGAAAAGATACATTTGCTCGAAAAAGCATTTTTCTTTAAAAACCACCTTTTTTTAAATAAGCACCTTCTCTAAAATAGTAGTTTCCTTAAGAAAAAATCTTTTTATTAATAATCAACTACCTTCTCATAAAAAATTATTTTTTAATAAAAAAATATGTACGTTCTCATTCCTTAAAAAAAAAACACTTTTCTTAGAAAAAAACTTTATATTCTTAAAAAATAACCCTTTCATAAAAAACTACCTTTCTTTAAAAAAAAGGCACTTTGTCCTAAAAAAAGCTACATCCTCTGAAAAGAGTGGCTTCTCTGATAAAAAAAAGTACCTTATCTTAAAAAAGTAAAATATCATAAAAATGTAAATTTTCTAAAAAAAATACTTTTAATTCAAAGACTAAATTTCCTTAAAAAGGTAGCTCTTATTAATACAAGTAAGAGTGTTAAATTCGGCTGGGCCGAATCTTTGATACCCTCCACCTTTTTCATTTTCAATTTTCATTTTTTTTTTTATCATTTTCCATTTTCATTTTTCAATTTTCATCTTTCGGTTTTCATTTTTGTTTTTCATTTTTAATTTCTCATTTTTCATTTTACATTTTCCACTCTTCATTATTCATTTTCCATTGTCGATTTTTCATTTTTCATTTTCCATTTCTCAATTTCCATTTTTCATTTTCTATTTTCCATTTTTAATTTTTCATTTTCCGTTTTCCATTTTTCTTTTTCCATTTTTCATTTTCCATATTCCACTTTCCATTTTTCATTTCTAATTTTTCATTTTTCATTTTCCATTTTTAATTTAAAATTTTTCATTTTCCATTTTTCATTTTCCATTTTACATTTTTTATTTTTCATTTTTCATTTTCCATTTTTCACTTTCCATTTTTCATTTTCCATTTTCCATTTATCATTTTTCATTTTCCAAATTTTCATTTTTCATTTTTATTTTTCCATTTTCCATATTTAATTTTTCGTTTTCCGTTTTCCGTTTTCCATTTTTCATTCTCCATTTTTCATTTTTCATTTTCCATTTTTCAATTTTAATTTTTCATTTTTCGTTTTTCATTTTCCATTTTCCATTTATCATTTTTCATTTTCCAAATTTTCATTTTTCATTTTTATTTTTCCATTTTCCATATTTAATTTTTCGTTTTCCGTTTTCCGTTTTCCATTTTTCATTCTCCATTTTTCATTTTTCATTTTCCATTTTTCAATTTTAATTTTTCATTTTTCGTTTTCCGTTTTCCATTTTTCAATTTTCATTTTTCATTTTTCATTTTCCATTTTCTATATCTGATTTTCCATTTTTAATTTTTCACTTTCCACTTTTGTTTTTCCACTTTTCATTTTTATTTTCCATTTTTCATTTTTCATTTTCCATTTTTTATTTTTATTAATTTTTAATTTTTAATATTTAATTTTAATGATAAAAAATATGTGGTAAAACTTGCTTAGGCCAATGTGACACGTGCAGTATTAATACACACACAACTGTAATGACTTCAGCAATACGAAGAATTACAACATACCATAAGAAAAACAACAAACACACTGAAAAATTTTATTTTTTCAAGAGTTTTTTCAAAGTTTCATTCATAGCTCGTGAACCCTTTCACCGATTTTGACGATTTTAAATAGCAACTCCTTTGGGATGTTAGTAAACGATTTTATACAAAAACGAACGGTCTAGCTTAGATATTGATGGCGTGATCGTGATTTCCACAGACAGACGGAGAGACGGGCAGACGGTCATCGATAAATCAACTTCCATTGTTATAAGGATCAAGAAAATATATTTTTTTGGGATCTCAGGAATTTGTTTCGATGCGTTACAAACGGAATGACAAACCTATATATACCCTCTGCCACTGAGGTGTGGAGGGTATAAAAAGTACCTTTTAATCCAAAGACTAAATTTTCTTAAAAAGGTGCCTCTTATTAAAAAAATATCTTTTTTATAAGAGTAGCTTTTCTTAAAAAAGTACCATATCTTGTAAAGTACATTTCCTTAAAAAGGTATAATTAAAAAAAAATATTTTTTCAAAATTTAGTTTTTCTTAAAAAAAGTACAATTTCTTAAATTCGAATATTTACTTAAAAAACAACTTTTCTACAAAATGTAACCTTTCCTAAAAACGGATCTTGACTTTCATACATTTCCATAAAAAAAAATACATTTTCTTAAAATCGTAACCTTTCTTAGAAAGGTTACTTTTCTCAAAAAGACCACTTAAAAAAATAACTTTTTTTAACAAAAGTCATTTTCTAAAAGAGTACATTTTCTGAAAAGTACCATTTCTTAAAATAAATATTTTTATTTCATTTTTTTTATAAGCTCCACTCCACTGTGCAGAGGGTAAATATTAGTTTGTCAATCCAAGTGTAACTGACAGAAATATATTCCGGAGACCCCCATAAACTATATATATATTCTGTATCCTTATCTGTCTGCCTGTCTGTCTCTCTGTCCGTTGTAAACATTCTCCTGTCCGCAATAGATCGAACGGGTTGCACTACTTGAGTTAATAGATTTCGTAATAATCTGCAGCAGTTTGGTATTGATCTCGGATCCTCTAAACCAAATAGGTGAGGACTGGCATAGGAAAATGTAAACATACTTCGAGAAAATTTCATATAAACAAGTAAGACTATACGATACCCTATACAATGCGTTTAAACTAATTAGATATATTTGCCTTCGGAGTGAAAAAGTTCATACCGGATGCCACATTTATATGGGGTCTGAGTAAAATCAGTGCAATATTTTTGTTTTTTGATAGATTTAAGTGGAGATCGGGAAGGAGCTCTATATGGGGCCTATGACTAAGAATTGTCCTATCGGGATTATTTTTGGACTTCTCATTAATGAATATAAGAAACACATACAAACCCAGTCTGACTGAGATCTATATGATAATTGGGATCTTATGGCAATTTATATCGATTTCCTAGGGGTCATTTGTATGGGGACTAGGTCTGAACATGGACCGAGCTTCACCAATTTCAGTAGCGTTTTATCCTATGGCCGACAAAGGCTTATATACCAAAGTTCATTAAAATATATTCATATTTGCGACCTGTAGTTTGATTACAAGGTTTACATGGACACACAGACGGACAGACGGAAAGTAATTCTGAGTCGATCGGTATAATAAAAGTAGGGTCTAGTCAAATATTTTTGGTATTTACCAACAGCAGCACAAAGTGATTATACCCATACCACATAGTGGTATAGGTTATAGGGAATCAGTTTCATATGGGGGCTATGACTAAAAATTGTCCTATAATAAACATACACAAACACAATTTGGTCGAGGTTCATATAATAATTTGGATATTACGGCAATTTAAGTCTATCTCATAGGGGTTATTTGTATGTGGACTAAATCTGAACATGAACCGATTTCCATCAATTTCAGCAGTGGCCATCGGATGTATAGCCGATGTTTACGACATGTAGTTTCATTAAAATATTTATATGGACACACAGGCGGACGGTCGCACGGACAGACGGACATCGCTAAATCGACTCAAAAAGTGATTCTGATTCGATCGGTCTAGACAAATATTTTTGATTGTTACAAAAATCAGCACAAGGTCATTATATATTGACCATATAGTGGTAAAGAATACAAAAACATAAAAAAAAAATAGCGAGATGTGTTTTCACGTGATATAACATGCGTTTGGAGATAAGCATCAGCGATGCATACATATTTTTGTTTGGTTGTTGATATTGTTTTTGTTATTTTTTTTCGAATATGTGAACAAAAATGTGTATGCATTGCTGATAAACAAACAAACAAAAATCTAATGGTATGTATTTACATTCATCCTTAGAGTATTTAATAATTGCTTTCTATTAAAAAAAAGACCGAAAATACCTAAAATTTTTGTGAAATATCTTATTAATTTTAATCAGCTTTGAATAAAAACTAGCCAATACAATTTGAAAACCTATTTTTTCTTAGTTTTTGTTTAAAAAGTGGTGGAGGGTATCAAAGATTCGGCTATGTCCAATTTAATACTTTTACTTGTTTTTTTTTTTTCTTTATCTTTACATTTTCTTAAATATTGTTGTCATCATTTTTATAGCGGCGCTTTAGTCGCCTGATTTCCAACTCGTTTTAAATATTTTACCAGCGCATTAAAAGCAAATAATCATAAAATTATCATGTTAGTTCCTAATCAATCATTGTAAATCCATGGCACCTGGCTTTTTTTTTTAACAATTTACAATTTCTTTTGGAAAAAAAAGTTTTCAACAAATTTTTTTACCCTCAATAACTAGATATCAACACAAATTTCTTAAAAACATATAAATCACATCACGTGCCATTTCAAAGAAAAAACTTCACACTTTTTTTTTTGGAGAACAAAAGAGTCTTAAAGATTTTGTTAAAAGCAAAAAAGCTGAAAAAAAAGTATAGTGAAAAGCTGCAATTGAGTTTGTAATAGAGACATTTTGAAATAAATTTTAATTTTACACATCTTTATCAACCAAACATAAAAAAAAAATATTGGCAATAATTCTTAACGAAAAGACGTGAGTTTATATATTTTTATACTACCTAAGGGTATAATCAAAATAACATTATAAATTTTTCTTATTTAAAAATAAAGTTTTAAGATATTGAAAATAATATATTAAAAATTTCCAACATTGCCTTTGTTTATGCTAATAATTCTTTTGTGTGAAACGTTCCAGTTCTCTTTTTGTGCATGTATGAAATTCCCAAATATGTACTTAATTTCAGAATGAAATTTGTAAATTTCATTACATTTTCAATACTTTATTTTTGTATATCTTGGCTTTCCTTTCTTGCGTTACATCTACTTAGTTATTACTACTGTGTTTAGACTACCCTGCAAAAACTAGTTTAAGATATATTTCAGATAATATTAATTTCAAATTTTGTAAAATTTTAAATAACATTTTTTCTCCGAAATATTAAAACCGGCTTCCAATAATTAGGACCAAAATTTGCAATTGGTCTAAGGCATATATTTTCGGAATCGTATATGACATTATCTTATATTGTTTATCATAATCTGATGTCAAATAACTGATAAATAATTTTTTTATATTTTAAATAAGCTCACTTTAACAATTATGGGCAAGATTTTGGTTTATTTGAAAGTAGTCTAAATGCCAAACTTTAACAATTGTTTGATATTATTATGTATCAGTACTGAGTTAACTCCCTCAGCTTAGTTAAAAAAAACGGTATGTGAGTGACAGTTACAAAACATGCATGTTCTTGTTCTTATGTTTGCTATGAGACATAAAAAAACGTAAATAAAAAAGTCTTTATATAAATACTTAAGTAGCTAGCTGTCTTTATGAAAAAGTTTATTTGTTAAAAAAAACGGTTTAAACGAATTTTATTTAGCTTACAAACGAACAAAATTTTCATAATCACGAGTAAAAACTCCAAATTTTTGGATCTTGCAAAATTCTAACAAACGAAAAGCGGCAGATCGATTTAATTGGTTATAGTGGAAAATATTTAAGGGCTCCTAGGCGCCTTTTGAATAATACTGGTGATAGCATAAAGTACAGATTGAAAATAATAGAAAAATTAAAACATAGTTTAGGGGATAAAAATTTAATTAATGCTATTGCCAGCGCCATCTTACAGCGTTTCATGGTCAGTGAGTCAGTTGTGAGCGAAAATATTATATTGTTTGAAAAGCATTTCCTGGTGTGAGATTTGGTGCATTGCCCTTTGACAGTTTATTTACAAATTACACGCTTCTACAAAATAAAATTTTTGAAAATTTTATGGTTTTGTCCAGTGATATAGTGGAAGTTGATATCGCAAAACCAAATTTTGTAGCATCATCAATTTGTAATTTATTGTAAAAAAAAAATTTTATGAAAGCTGTCTGCAAGATGGGTGACACGTTTGCTCTAAATTGACCATAAACGTAATCGTTTAACAACTTCAAAGGATTGTTTGGAGTTTTTGGTTTTTTAACTGTGGATGAAACATGGATCCATTACAACACTCCGAGGATCAAGGAGCAGTCTAAACAATGAGTTTCTCCGGGTGAACCGGCTCCGAAGAAGGCCAAGGGAAGTTTGTCGGCCAATAAGGTGATGGCAACAGTTTTTTTGGAATGCACGCGGAATAATCCACATCGATTACCTTCAAAAGGGAAAAACAATAAACGGCGAATATTATGCCAACTTATTGGACCGATTTAACGAGGATTTAAAAAAAACGACCCCATATGGCCAAGAAAAACGTTCTTTTTCATCAAGATAATGCACGGGTGTACAAGTGTGCAGTCTCAATGGCAAAATTCCATGAACTTAAAGAAATGGCTCGGTGGAAAGAGATTTAGCTCCAACGATGAAATTATTGATCAAACAAATGCCTTTTTTATGGACCACGAAAAATCCTATTTTTTGGAAGGGATACAAAAATTGGAGAAACGTTGGACTGAGCGGTTTGAGCTCAAAGGAGATTATGTTGGAAAATAAATTTTTTTTTTTGCAAAAAAAAACTGTGTCTTATTCTAAAAATCACGGACTTATTGATCCGCCCTCGTATATCAACAATTTAAAACGCATATACAGCGTTACGGAGCCAGTCAATTAGTCAATGGAAAGCGTATGTATAAATAGTTAAAGTTTCTATATTTTTTTTTTTTCTAAAGTCTACAATTTTGGTTAAATTTTTATGCATTACATGTTTTTAAAATAGGAACAAAATAGAAATTCGTAATATTTTTTTTATATTTCATTTGTCTTAAAAGTAATTCCATCATAGAGTCAACGTGAAACATTAAATTAAAATCCTTCTAGCACAATTAACATGCAACTTAATCACTTTATTACAAACTTATGCAGCTCCCTAAAATCTAAATACATTTTCATATGCATGACTTTAAATCACTACCAACTGAATAAATACCTCATCTTTGTAGCGTAACATTTCTAAAAATATATACAAAAAAAAAAACAAGTAAGAGTGTTAAATTCGGCTGTGCCGAATCTTTGATACCCTCCACCTCGGTTTGTGGCAATACTATTAACATAGCTCATGGTAGTTGTGTTCTTGTTATTGTTAATATGTATGAATCACATTTTTTTTGTGGCTTTTTTTATGTTGTTGTATGTTCAACCACTAAACTATTACAAGAAAACACTAGGTTTCATGTTTTTTTTAGAGGTATCTATAAACTTTTGTTCATTTCTCAGCGCAGAGGCTCCCGATTTACTCCGATTTCAATACCAACCTGGTGGGAATTATGGCAAATAATTTTTTCGTAACCTGACCTAAGTAAATGCTTTTTTTTTTTGAATGAGCGTGATTTCAACAGACACACGGACAGACGGACAGACGGACAGACGGACAGACGAACAGACGGACAGACGGACATCGCTATATCGACTCGAGCTGTGATAAGGATCAAGAATATATATACTTTATTGGGTCGGAAATTAGTTTTTCGATGCGTTACAAACGGAATGACAAACCTATATATACCCTCTGCCACTGAGATGTGGAGGGTATAAAAAAGAAAACGTAAGAAATAAACAATGATTTTGTACATGACAGGAATTTAATATATTTGCAACATTTATTGCATTGCTTTGCATTTTCTACTAAACACGTAATAGTAACGGGATGATAAGAAAAACGAAAAAAAAACACAAGAAGAAAATACAAATAAAATATAAGTTTTACACAGAAATTGTATTGCATACTTTTAGACTTATTTAAATGAGATTTAAATGTGTGTGTTGTAACGATAAACTGAACATGTGGACGACAGAAGGTACAATGCAGGTGACAGCAACAGCTACAAACGGAGATTTGCCTTCACTGCAGATATGCAGAAACTAAAGCAAAAAAAGAGTTAACGGTATCTGGATATCTGATATTGTTTTTGTATAATATTTATAAATGAGAAATGTAATAAATAAACACAATAGGGTATTTATGTCAAAGGTACATAGCAAACATATTCAATAATACTTATATCATCTGCTAGTTAATCATAAAATTACTTAAGAGCTGGTGCCATAGAATATAACAGTAATGTCTAGAGGTCAACCACGATTCCCAGCTACCGTTTGCATGTCTCTTTTCGTCCGCTTAGTTAATAGAGCCTAGTGAATAGAGTTAGTGTATAGAGCCTTAGATTTCTCTCTAATCTTACAGCAATAGTTTGTAGCAAACTGGCAATTTATATCGTGTTAATATTATACACTTTGTAAACAACATCAATTGTTTAAAGACTTCAATATCAAATACCAAACATTCTACAGGTATTCTCAAAAATATTTATAATTTGACTTAACTCTTTATTCATAAATACTTATCACACAGTGTATTAAATTTTATTAGTCTTTGATTTTATTTAATTATTTTTTTTTTTAACCCTTTAATTGATTTTGTCCACTTTTGATAGCAATTTTGTGAGTCTACTATACTTTTTTTTATAAAACAAACACAATTTTTGCTATTCTTTCTAAAGAATATGTTTTTGTAATTATTAAATTTTTTTCTGGTTACTATGTTATTTTTTAATTCAGAAAATGTGCCGAGAATATTTATTATTAACCTGCCATGCAGAATATACATAGATCAATTTTTGAAATAAATGTGCTAATGCTTTTGCTTTATATAAAGTAAAAACATTTGATCTTGAGCCTGAACAATTTCAAACTCAATCTATTATTTTTTTATTAATTTTTTTTTTGTTCATTTTCAATATTTTTTACCAAAAACTAAATTTTTTATTTAAAAAATCTATATCATTTTCAAGATTGAGTAAGAAATTAAATAAAACAAAAAACATTGGCACATTTGTTTCAAAATTTAATCTATATTCCGCATGACAGGCTATACAGCTGTTTCGGGTCAAGTCACCAACCCTCATCAGTAACCAAAAGCAATAGATAATGTGTTTGGTAAAAAGTTAAGTTCATATACTTTTGCTGTGATATCAATGCAATGAGAATCCAAGCAAAGAGTTATACAATTTAATCATTTTCCAATATAACTATCTAAAATTTAAAACAACTTTGAAACAAACATTTACTCTATAGCTTGATCAATCATTAAAATGCTAAAGATCGAAAACAATTTTTTTTTTTTTAATTTTTACTGCCAGAGCCCAGCCCTGGCAATTCGAGTGCATATCCTAGGAAATTTTATTTTTTCATTAAATTTTTTTCCTCAATTTTTTTTTTATTCATATATTTAAAAAAAATTATGAATATTCAAATAAAATTCATTAATTTATGAATCTTTAAATAAAATTCATTAAATTTCATTATAAATATTTGTTGAACACACAGAGGGTATATAAATGTGTTTGTAGATAAATAATTTTAGAAGAGCCTAAAGATATGCTAATCAATTTGAGCAAATTCACAATTCAACACGGGGTTACTGATATACAATTTTTGTAAACATAATAACAAATTTTATAAACACACACAAAGCATTGTATATTTTTTCAATTGAAGCTTAAATATGTGCTGTATGTATGTGTAAGTAGCAACTTTAAATGAATTTTATTCAAAAAAATTTTCCAAATGGTACAAATCTGTAAATATGGTGGACAGCTTAAAAGAAATATCTTTCAAATGGTACATTTTTTGTCAAAATCGGTTGAGAACTAAAAGCAAAATCGGTCACAAGAAATGGCCTTGCCTATTAATATTATAGACTCGTAAAGATAGAAAATAATTAATTTTCCTTTTTGTATAAACTCCACACCACTGTGTAGAAGGTATATATCAGTAACGTTTGTAACGAATCGAAAAATAAATTTGCGACCCCATGAAGTACATATATTTTTCAGTCTTATAACAACTCGAATCGATAATATCGATATCCGTCTATCTGTCTGTATGTTGAAATCAGGCTAATTCACAAAATAAACCATTTTTACTTAAAATGGGGTAAATCAGGCACCATTGTGCCATAATATGAACTAAAATATGGAGACAACGCTAATAATTAAGAAAAAAGTTTAACAAACACTCTACTTTTTATACCCTCCACTCCAGTGTGCAGAGGGTATATATAAGTTTGTCATTCCGTTTGTAATAATTAGAAAAAAAATTTTGGACCCCATAAAATATATATATTTGTGATCCTTATAACAACCGGAGTTGATATAGCGATGTCCGTCTGTCCGTCTGTAGAAATCACGATGATTCCATCAATCGGGCAGCTAGGGTGCTCGTTGATATAAAAGATGATTCATTAATATCCTGAGAAGTCTGTTATTTAAAATCGTCCAAATCGGTCAAATAGGGCCCGACATTTGAATGAAGAACTAAAAAAAGTCTTGAATAAGTATAAGTTTCTATGTTGCTCTTGCCACGATAACGTCCTCAATAGGATAGCTAAGGTGATCATTTTCAGTGAGGATGATTCACCAAATGGGAAAATTTCCGTTTCAAAAATCACTAAAATCGATGGAACAGGTCCAGGGAAATCTCTGAAAAAGTAAAAAAAAAATTGAAAAATATGATATTTCTATATTGTTCTTGTTGTTATTTTAAATGTTGTATAGTTGTCGTAGCTGGACTTGTTGTTTTTGTGGTCGTTGTGGTAATAATATAATTAAAACTAACCCTTTGTAAATTTTTTTTTATCAACTCTGGTTTCGGCATCACTAAAAAAATTTAATAGATCATTTCTGTCATTGCTACGAGCCTGCCTGCAAATTTTCAGATCGATTGGGTCACGGGAAAGGGGTTAAAATCGACCCAAAATTTTTTCGACAAGCAGACTCTAGGAGTTAATATAAAGGAGTAAAAATTCACCAGCATCTAAAGCAAATAATGCTAAAATATGTACCTAGTTGTTAATAAAAAAAAAAACAATGTAAATTTAGCAAAACAAAATTTTATGTATTAATTTATTTAAAGAGAAAAGCACAAAAATAACGTATGATGTTGTATTTTTTGTGTGTAATATTTACATATACATACATACACATATTAAATAATACAAATAATATACATATATTCTATATATGTATATCCATAACAACTGCATGTTAGAAATAAATCGGTATATTATTTTATTTACATAAAATTCTGCAATATTTTATTGTGGGAAAAATACATATATTTTGCATTAACGGAGTGTCACTTCATTTTGCTCAGCGTGACTATGCCACAGTAGATGGCGCCACAATTTTTGTTTAATTAGCTTTGCAATAGTTATTTCTATTTTAATTTGAATGTCAATATTTTCAAATAGATATCATACAGAACAATGTTAAGAGTATACACGGGCTGGTCTTTTATTTCATACGTTTTTTCATTATTCTTCTACAAATATGAACAAAAGTTTGGCATATTAACTTTTTGTTGTCGTTACAAAATAGAGTTACCGAGTTCATCAATGAGTTTTTTGCTTTCAAAACAGTTATATAGAATTATTATTCTGCTTTACCTACAAAATATCTGATTGCGATTACATCTAATTTTTAAAAATTGTTTATAATTACTAAAGCATTATTATTCACAAAAATAGAAAATTGCACTTTTTAAATTTTCCATTCAAATTTAAGAAAATATCAATTCTAAAAATTGGAATTAATATTTCCAATTATAAATTAGAAAATATTAATTGAATTTCAGAAAATCATATCAAAACGTCGGAAATAATAATTTTAAATTTAGAAGACATCAATTGCATCTTTAATATACATATAAATTTTATTCGTTAACACAAATTGAAATTCCAAAAAAAAAAACACCAAATATGTTTACATTTAAAAAAATATTGCCATTCAAGAGAAATTAATAGCTTTTCAGTACCGCGATTCAGTAACGATAGTCGAATCGTTAAAAAAAGGAAATAGCAAAATTATCAGTAAAATTTTTAAACGATATTCGCTATTGTTAATGTCAGCTGTTGTTGTTATCTAAACGACAACCATTTTTGTGTTGTTTATTCGATCGATAAAAACTTAAATTTTTAGGTTGAAATGTCGTCATACATAAATAAAAATCATAAAATAGTGAAAATATTTTGCTTTTATGAAAAAATCTTTTTTATATAAATAAAAAAATTAAATAGCATATTCAATTCATTATTTCATTTTCAAATAAATAAACAGAAATATTAGTAAACAAAATAAAGATATTAAACATAAACGTAAAATCATCCTGTCAAATACGAAGTAATTTGTTTTTTCTATTCTTTGTGTTTTTCGCTTATTTTGAAAGAGATGCCACTCGTTTACAATTTAAATAAATAGAAAAATAGATTTGTGGACTGTCGTTAAGAAGTATGTACTTAGTGAATCACTTAATCCTTAGTGCAAACAACAATAGCTGTCGATATATTTTGCGATTGTCTGATCGTTGAAATTTACAGAATCGGACTACAGAAAACATTAATTTAAATTCAATGAATTTTAGAAAACCTCAAATGATACTTAAGAATTGCGAACATAAAAATTTGATGATAATGTTATTTATATATAAATTTTCATAATTTTTTTGGATGAAAATTTTAAGTTTTTCAGAAAATAAAGATAACAAATTATTTTATTTAAAATGTTTGGGACATTTGGTTTTTTGCGTTTGGCATCCCTAATTTAATTATTTATTATTATAAATTTATGCTCTATGTTTTCCAAATATGGCAATATATTAATAAAAAAGTTGAGAGAGCTTTTTTTTGGTTATTATTTTGTTACTCCATCCGACCTGTATGGCCACAATGAAGGAATATTTGGTCAAATAAAAGAAACTATACAGCCATCTCCAATTAGCACGATTTAATGCATATAGCCACCCTACACAACCATTACCTTTGCAATGGAGGTTAGGGCGAGCTATTTAATTAGCAAAAACTAAATTAAACGAGAAGTTATGTCATATAACCGGAAACGCATGCATATTTTTCCAATATTTTGTTTAAATTTATCATCAATACCCAAACCGAGGTGGAGGGTATCAAAGATGCGGCACAGCCGAATTTAACACTCTTACTTGTTCAATTATAGACTTGTTGCGACCAAAGATTAAATTTTAAAATAGACACCCAAAGTCACGCACAGTCACGGAGAGACTCAACACTCATATGTATAAGGAAAGAAAGAGTTTTTTTATCGGTTTGATTATTCCGGTAATCAGCTAATGTGTTGATTTTTAATTTTTTTTTTTTTTTATTATACTTTTGATATAGTTTTTTAAGTTTTTTCTTCAATAACTTTTTACCCTAATATTTTTTTACTTTATAAAATATTTTTCAGTTTATCAATTACTTTTTATTTAAATATTTTTGCAACTAATTTTTTATTATTTTTTTTTTTTTTTTAATTAATTAATATTTTTCTGTTTATACTTTTCGTCATAAAATTTTTTTCCGAGAATCGGCTAATGTATTGATTTTAAAATCTTTTTATATACCTTATACCACTATGTGGTCTGGATATAAAGACTTTGTGCTGATGTTTGTAACTACCAAAAATATTTGACCTACACCCATCTTTTATTATACCGATCGACTCAGAATCACTTTCTGTCTGTATGTCCATGTAAACCTTGTAATCAAACTACAGGTCGCAAATGTGAATGTATTTAGAAGAAATTTGGTATATAAGCCTTTATCAGCCATAGCATGAAGGCTGTTTAAATTGGTAAAAATCGGTCAGACCTAGTCCCCACACAAAAGACACTTATGAAATCGACTTAAATTGCCATATGATCCAAATTATCATATAGATCTCGATCGAATTGGGTTTGCGTATGTTTATTACTCCCATTAATCAGTAGTCCAAAAATAAACCCTATAGAACAATTCTTAGTCATAGCCCTCGTATAAAGCTGCTTGGCAAAAATATAGCACTGATTTTCTCAAACTTGGTTTGTATATGTTTTTGCAAAAAGTGACCTTGCCAAATATGGTCCATTTTTCGACCTAGTCCCCATATAAATATAGCATTCGATATTAAATTTTTCATATCCGAAGGCAACAAAAATTAATAACAATGCCACTAAAATTTGGTTTATGCTTATTTTATATATATAATTAGTTGGACATAAGAGATAGATTCTCAAAACGTATGGTAAAGTGAGTCAACTCAAAATTTAAAATTTTTCTGTAGAGGTAAAAAACGGTTTTTTAAATATTTACTATAAAATTTGAAAACAGATGTTTCATTGTAAAGAATTGCGAATATTAAGTATAAAACAGTAGTTGTTTTTGCGTATTTTCAGTGATCATCAAAAATAACAAGTTTTTTGGGTGCAACTCAAAGTATGTCTTTTTAGTGGATTCTAAAGAAGCTACTCTTATAACAGAAATAGGGCTACAACTGCATTTTCTTTTTTGCGAAAGACTAGAAAAACCGATGTAAGATTTTTACAGTGGATAGATATGACCACTGTGTATCGTTTTCTTGCAAACAGTGAAATTTGAAAAATTTTGAGTTGACTCACTTTAGAGATACAGGTGCGATATATTGTTTTTAATTGTAAAAATTTTTCTATTTATCTTCTTTTAGCCTTTTGATTTTTTATATCAAAAAACATATGAGATAAAATTTGATTCAAAAATTAAATTATATAGTTTATAGTTACTCAAATAGTTTTGATAAGATCGGTGTTGTATAGAGTAAGAGTCTCATCTAAATAGCAGACTTCTAAACCAAATAATATTTTGTTTCTTAAGTAAACTTCTCTTGTTAAGGTTATCTTAATCAAACAATGTGATGATTTTTATATTTATTTACAATTCTTCATCAAATGCTGTTCTTTGCCTTTATTGTAACTTTTTTACATATTTTCAATATCTTCTTTCTCATTTTTTTTCTTTTCTTTTTCTTTACATATTTTCGATTTTTGTTTGGCCCATCCACATCAGTTGCAGTCGTATGCCTCAAAATATGCATTTGGTTATCGTATACGTGATTTCAATACCGGCAATGATTTTGGTCACAAACAAAATCGTGATTTGCATGGTGTGACAAGAGGTCAATATCACATTTTATTACCGGATGGTCGCATACAAAATGTCATTTATCATGCTGACGATACAGGATTTCATGCGGATGTTAGTTTTGAAGCAGGACACTAAAAACTACGACAAAACTAAATTTCACAACCAAAATTTAGTAACCAAAAATTATATTGCAGATAGAAAGGAGAGATGCATATTTGGAATAGAATATATAATTTCAAATAATTTACATATAAGGAAGGTATAAGTATAACACACATAAATATATATATACATATGTATATACATACATATGTATATTAAATTATAAACATAAAACTATAAATAATTAATACCAAAAACAAAAATGAACAATAATGATTTAATACTACCATTACACAAACTACCAGCCAATATAACAATTTCGAATGT
The DNA here is from genome assembly GCA_963682025.1 of Cordilura impudica. Lineage (NCBI taxonomy): Eukaryota > Metazoa > Arthropoda > Insecta > Diptera > Scathophagidae > Cordilura > Cordilura impudica. The sequence goes on from OY821521.1 coordinate 203,475,700, forward strand.
AATTATTAACAAAATGCATTTATATTTTATGAAATATCATAACAATTTTAACTCATAATACATACATGCAAAATTATATGACCGTAATAATTTATACTACCAAATTTTTTGATTATGAAAAATTTACATATAAATTTATTGAATTTTTTGATGATTTTTGTTGTTTTTGTTTTGTTTTGTTGTTATTAATACAGACGATATAAATTGCGATTGAATAATTTTATAAATTTTTAGAAATATCACATTTTATTCTTTTTTATACATGGTTAAGCAAAAATGTTACAAGATATTTAGATAAAATATAAATTAATGTGTGAGAAAATTGGGGAAATAATTTATGCAAATTTGAACTTAATCGAGAATTAAACGGATATTCAAAAATGATTCAACTCAAAATTTTTCAATTTTCACTTTTTGCAAGAAAACGATACACAGTGGTCATATCTATTCACTGTAAAAATCTAACATCGGTTTTTCTAGACTTTCGTAAAAAAAATACAGTTGTAACCCTCTTTATGTTATAAGAGTAGCTTCTTTAGAATCCACTTAAAAGACTTATTTTAAGTTGCACCCCAAAAAAAATTTTATTTTTGATGATCACTGACAAAAGCGCTACTACTACAATTGTTGTATACTTATTATTCGCAATTCTTTACAATGAAACTACTGTTTTTAAATTTTATAGTAAATATTAAAAAAAACCCGTTTTTTGCCTCTACTGAAAATTTGTAAATTTTGAGTTGACTCTCTTTAGAGGTACAGGTGCGATATATTATGATATATCGAGCCATGACCATCAAAATAGCTTAACTGCCAAAACCACAATTTAACATAAAAAATACTTTGACTTATCTTTGTTGAATCTTTAGCATGGAAACACAAGAGAATATAAAAAGCAAAATAATGTGTTAATGGAAAAAAAACAACCCATAAAAACCAAGTTTTAATTGTACTCCCTTTATTTGTAAATTAATTTACGAACACGTAATTAAATAACTGATTGACTGAAAATATCTTTGTCAAAACATTTGCAAAAAAAAAATATGAGATAATTTTTATCGCCACCACGAGCCTGCCTGTAATATTTTAGCTAGATTGGAAAACGGAAAAATGGTTAAAAATCGATCTAGAGTTTTTTCGACAAGCAGATTATTTTTTGATTTAGCAAGATATTTTTTGTCGCCGGCCCATATTTGCTGAGCTATGTACCTTCAAACTGCTGTCATTGATTACTTGGTTAACGTTGTATTGGATTTGAGCAAAATTTATATTTAAAAGCTTTTTTGACATTTCAAACTCCATTAACCCATTGTGAACCTATTTATGATTTTGCCTTTTTAATTTAGTCTTTAGAAAAACAAAAATGACCAATTTAATGCGTGTATTTCCAAAAAATTAATAAAGCTACAACAACAAGCATTATTTTGATGTATATTATTTCCTCTTAACCCTTCAGAACTGGATATACATATTAGGGATTTTAGCTTTTTTTTAAGTTTTCTTAAAAAATACATAAAGTTATTTTTAAGGCGGTTCGTTGGAGCATTAAGACCCAGTTTTTGAGATATCGGTTAAACCTAGTTTTGTTCAACTCAGAATTTATTCATCAATTGCTTTATGAATTTAGACATGTCTGACAAAATTAATTCTCGGTTTAACTAAACTAGGTTTAACTGACATCTCAGAAACTGGACCTAAATATCTTTTATGGTTATTAAATTTTTTAGAGAAATTAACTTATTGAATAAAACTTAAATTTAAAAAAAATAATCTCTTCTATCGAGCCCAAACAAAAATTGCGCGATTTTATATTCTGTTCCATGAACGGATGAAGATATTCCGGAGATTGATACTCTTATGGGAATTTTTTTAAAAAAAAATCATGATTTTTCTCTAAATATTTTTCAATTTCACAATAAAATAAATTTGGAATCGATTGGTGTCCTTCCAATAAAGTAGAATTTCGCCGTTATTTGTTTGCATACATGTATTTCCAATGTACGGTAAAATAATAATTTTCATGACAATTCATACTAAAAAATTTTAGTTAATCCTCTCTGGATTGATTTTTTAATTTTGTTCCTCTGCTCCGTTTGTTCTTTCGGGCCAACATAATGTACGAATATTTATCAATTTCTGATATTTGACGCCACCTTTCAGCGGCAATTCGTGCCACATTAAAATTACTGGAAGGCTTAATGCCGCTTTGTTTAAGGTTTTTCCGATATTCCTACAGAAATATAAAAAAGGGTTTTTGGACTTTGATTGGGCTGCGACAGCTGTGGAAACACTAGCTTCCTTGTTAATTTTCTCTTTAGGTTTTAACAAATTCTCATTATTACCCATTCTTAAATACCAGGAGCCGCTGTGTCCAAATTCGAAATTCATTAAAATTGTAGTTCAAATATGGAGCAAGTGAAAAAATAAAAGGGTATACAATAGAGTGTTTCGATTAGTATGAGTTAAGGAAACAATATATATAGAGGCTTTATCAAAACCGATTAGCCTACGGGCGGTTATTGAAATATTTTGGGCATCATCATTAAATATATCTAGGTTTGAATTCAGGAGGGTAAATTCCAACTTTGTTGCGACAATAGTATCATTAAGGATTTTAAATCGCAATAACAAACAGCTCTAGTACATCTTGCAGATAGTGTAAGTCTAGCAATTAAATACAATTTAGAAGTGCTGGACCTGTTTGCTATCAATAGCTAGATATTATATATATTTTGAACGTAAATCGTAAAAAGCAATTACAATGACTCTATAAAATATTCTTTCCATTTTTATTTTTATTTAAATATTTTAACACTATTCATACCATGTATGGTCAAAAGACCGTACAATGAGCACATCTGCGATTTGCAAAAAAATCGATGAAAATGCTTAAAAATGTATATTATTCGTTTCTAAATAAATGTTTTGTTCACTATCCAATTGACTAAAATTACCGACATCAAATGTCGGTAGAAGTAGTGTTAAAAGCCTCCCATTACAGCTTTGTTTACTTCGAAATACTACATCAAATATTTTTATACCCTATACCACTATGTAGTTTGGGTATAATGACTTTGTGCTGCTGTTTGTAACAACCAAAAGTATTTGACCTACACCCATCTTTAATTATACCGATCGAATCAGATTCACTATCTGATTCGATTTAACGATGTCCGTCCGTCCGTCTGTGTGTCCATGTAAAGCTTGTAATCAAACTGCAGGTCGTAAATATGAATATATTTTGACGAAATTTGGTATTTAATATTTTATCGGCCATGGGATGAACACTATTGCAATTGGTGAGAATTGGTCCATGTTCAGACCTAGCCCCCATACAAATGACCACTATGAAATCAATATATATTGCCATAAGATCCAAATTATCATACAAATCTTAGTCAAATTGGGTTTGTATGTATATATTACATCCATTAATCAGTAGTCCAAAAATGATCCCTATTGGACAACTCTTAGTCATAGGCCCCATATAGAGCTGCTTCCCGATCTTCACTTAAATCTATCAAAAAACAAAAATATTGCACTGATTCCTCTCAAATTTTGTTTGCATATATTTTTGCAAAATACAAGAGACTTTACCAGACATGGTCAGGATCGGTCCATTTTTGGACTTTTTCATATCTGCAGCCGAAAAAATTAATAAAAATTCCACTCAAATTTGGTTTATGATTATTTTCTATATACAGTTAGTTGGGCCTGAGAGATAGGGTCTCTAAACGCATGGTATAGGGTATCGTATAGTCGGTCTAGACCGACTATAATTTTCTTACTTGTTTTATATGACAAATATGACAAAAGAGTTTTTGTTTTGGTATAATAAGCTCAGTTGTTATTAGAGGTAGTAAAAACAATTACTTTTGCTACTCAGTTGTAATAAAATGTACCAAAAAAAAATAACCCAAAAATGAGAACATAACAAAGTTAGACCAAAAAGATTACAAACTAAAAGCAATTTTAAGACTAAAAATTAGAGAAAAGGCAAAAAACGGCATATGACAAAAACAAAAAAAAAAAAGCCAAACAAAATAATGAAGCAAAAATGTCAAATAACGCAAATGTGTCTTCCCTGATAAACAGAATAAGAATGTGCACTTAAGCTTAAATCTATATTTTTAGAGATGATACAAAATGATGTTTAGTTATCGATTTTCATCATAAAATGAAAATCGAATATCATGTCACTTAAGCTATTTTTGCGATCATTGCTCATTATATTCATTAGGATGCAGTGATTTAACAACAGATCAAATTTAACTTCGGCTTTATGCAAATGAATGATACGATATGATAGGAGTTCATCTTCATGCTCAGAGCAGCCCATAATTAGGTATTGACAAAAAATAATACTCCACAAAAAGTGGATAAAAAAAACTAAAAACTAAAAAAAATATTAAAAAAAGCATTTTTATAAAAATCTGTAGACGAATTTAGAAGTTATGACAATTTAAAGTTTCTTGTTAAAAAAAATTGTGCGCCATTGGGAACTATCGAAAAAACAACTGCTAAAATAAATATTTTACAAAAAATACATAAAAGGTTTCAAATGCAGTTATGCCGTTTTATTTTTTGTGAAAAAAAAATTGCGCATTTTATATGCACTTTTTTCAAAAATTGTATTTTTTAAACATTCTGAATTATACATTAATCGTAAGATCTTAAAGTGCTGTGTTCATAAAATGCAAAAAAATTGATCATCATCCTCGTTGTAGTCATACGGTGAAAATATTCAAAAAAAAAAAAGGGGAACAATGGGGAAATAATCTCTTACTATGACCTGAAAGAAGTCAATGGCTGCAATTTTTTGCGACTTGCGAGGGCTCGACTTTGAAACGTTTCGATTGATGTATAAGATAAGGTTGCTCTTGATTCAATATATGTAAAAAAAAACACACACTTTTCGAAAAAAGTGCAAATTAAATGTGACATTTTTTGTTAGAAAAGCAAACAGCATTAGTTTCTCTTTACAATAGACGCACTTTGAAAAAAAAACGTAAATCGAAATCAAAATTTATGGCAATTTAAAATTTTCCATTTTAACAAATACTGTACCCCTGGAGAAATCGGAAATTGACAACTGAAAAGAAAATAATACGAGTATTGCAATAAAAATAGACAAAGGGCCTAAAAACAAGCTATTTTTAATTTAATAGATGCAATTTAAAACTTTGGTTTAGAAATGAAAACTGAATATGAAATTAAACCAATCCCCCATCAAAATTTATTAAATTAACACATAAATATTTTTTTTTTATTCTTTTCGTTTTTTTGTTCAAAATGTATTCAATTAAAATATACGTTTACATTAATTGAAATATAGACATACATATTTTTTTAGTTTTTATTAAATAAACTTTGCATTTGAATCGAATTAGACTCACAAGCTGTTCTTTGTAGATATTCTGCAATATCTGAATCATTGGTTGTTCATCTACAGCTGCGACAAACCATCTGAAGGACTGATTGAACAGATTCGGAAGCCTGTTCACTCTAAGGTCCTAACCCAAGGTCCTGATCTAATATATGGTGAAATACTGCATATATCTTGGGAGTTACTGACAAATTGTGGATACTCAGTAAACAAAGTTTGAAGTAATTATTTTTAAATATTTCAATATATTCATCTAATGTTTTTACTAAAACATGAGCTTACCACAATATTGAAACTGTTGAAAACCTCAGCAGAAAGCAACGACTTTAATGGTAGATTTTCTTCAAGAAATGACACAGTTTTTTAAGAATTTTCTTGAAGAATTTCCATTAAAAATATGTATTAATTCTTTTTTAACATAACAAAACTTAGTCAAAGATTTTTTCCAAACACTTGAAGACTTTACTTTATACACCAATAATAGGTGTAGCTCAGTTGATGGAAATTTATTCAAAACTAATGTTTCGTCTAGCTAAGATGTAATTGGATTGTTAACACAATTTTAAAAATATTCAGCATCTTCCTGATGCTTACCACTTACACACCAGCCGTTATAATTTTTGCGAACGCCTCCAAATATCCACATTTATAATTAATTTTTTTCGACTTCGCACCAACAGCACGGAAAGCTGGATGAGTGGCTCATTAGACCCGAAAATATACTGCCCAATTTTAAGCATTTCAAATACTATATTATTTGGTAAAGCTTGGCTTGAACGTTTTTTATACCCTATACCACTATGTGGTTTGGGTATAATGACTTTGTGCTGCTGTTTGTAACAACCAAAAATATTTGACCCAGACCCATCTTTAATTATACCGATCGAATCAGAATCACTTTTTGAGTTCATTTAACAATGTCCGTCCGTCCGTCCGTCCGTCCGTCCGTCTGTGTGTCCATGTAAAGCTTGTAATCAAACTGCAGGTCGCAAATATGAATATATTTTGATGAAATTTGGTATATGAGTTTCTATCTGCCATGGGATGAACGCTATTGAAATTGGTGAAATTCGGTCCATGTTAAGACCTAGCCGCCATACAAATAACCCCTATGAAATCGACATAAATTGCCATAAGATCCAAATTGTCATATAGATCTTACTCAAATTGGGTTTCTATGCATTCATTACATCCATTAATTAGTAGTCCAAAAATGATCCCTTTGGCCCCACACAGAGCTGCTTCCCGATATTCACTTAAATCTATTAAAAAACAAAAATATTGCACTGATTCTTCTCAAATTTTGTTTGTATAAAATACAAGAGACGTTACCAACCATGGTCAGGATCAGTCCATTTTTGGACCTAATCCCCATACAGATATAGCATCCGATATGAACTTTTCATATCTGCAGCAAAAAAATTAATAAAAATCCCACTCAAATTTGGTTTTTGCTTATTTTCTATGTCCAGTTAGTTGGGCCTAAGAGATAGGGTTGCCAAACGCATGGTATAGGGTATCGTATAGTCGGTCTAGACCGACTATAATTTTCTTACTTATTTTTTTTGTATGTGTGATCATAATGAACATAGCGAGGCCATTTTTTAACTAAAAATTTTAAGTGACCATAACTTTTGATTTCGTGGTGAGATTTTTTAAAAATACATTTTTTTTTTTGGAAGGGAAACTAACGTACTTTAAAATCTTTTATGTATGTTTTGAAAAATAATAATTTTAGCTTTTTTTTCAAGAGTTTCGCAATTACGTTAAATTTTTTTTTAAACAGAAAACTTTAAATGCGTCTACAGATATTATTAAAAATGCTTTTTTTAAATCTTAAATCACTTTTTGTAGAGTATTTTTTTTTTGTCAACATCAAATTCTATACCACAAGTAAGCCACTAAACATTTTGAACAATTAAGAAAATTATAGTAGGTCTGGACCGACTATACGGTACTCTATATTATGCATTTCGATAGGGTCTTGGGTGCAACTTTGCTCAGGCAATAACTGGATAAATAACTCCAAACATATTTTAGTGGTATTGTTATTAATTTGTGGCATGCAGATTTAAAAAAATTCATTACTGATGTTATTTTTATATGGGGACTAGCACAAAAAATGGACCGATCGTTACCATATTTAGTAAATTGTCTTAATTTTTTCAAAAACATATATAAACCAAATTTGAAAAAAATCTGAGTAATATTTTTGTTTTTTAATTGATTTAAGTGAAGATCAGGAAACAGCCTTTTGTGAGCACTGTAATTAAGAATTGTTCTACAGAGTTTATTTTTTGAATACTGAAAATTGACCCATATCTATATGATAATTTGGATCTTATGGCAATTAAAGTCTTTCCCTTAGTTGTCATTTGTATGGGGACTAGGTTTGAACATGGCCCGATTTTCACAAATTTTAACAGCTTTTGCTCTATGGCCGATAAGACTAACGGTGCATATATTTAATTAAAATATATAAATATTCGAGACCTGTAGTTTGATTGCTGAGTTTACATGTCCACACAGACGGACGGTTGGACCGATACACGGAGGAACGGACAGATGAGCTGACAGACAAATAGACGGACGAACAGACAGACAGATAGACAGAGAGACGGACGGACAGACGGACGAACAGACGAACGAATATTGCTAAATAAATTTAGAAAGTGTTTCCGAGTAGATGTGTATAATAAAATGTGGTTCTAGGTCAAATTTTTTTTTGTAGTTACAAACATCAGCAAAAACTCAAAAATGTATCTATATATTAATACGTGAAGGTAAATTTTTAGTTCCCCTTTTAAACAATATGCGGGCACGGAGGAGTACGAAAATTAGCATAGTTATAGTTCATATGGAGGAGAAGCGGAGAATGATAAAAATTATGTTAAATCTGTCTTAAAAATATATTAAATTAAATAAAATAGAATACTTAAAATAATTCGTTACACCCTGTTAAGGCGAATAACTTAAATTATATATCAGACGCTCTGTGTTAAATTGTAAATTGCTAAACTTGATTAACATACCTTTAGGCTCATTTAAATATTCATAAATTTTTTATATAAGTATATGCATAGATTGAAAAACATTGGAAGACAAAAATTTAATAAATATATAATATTTCCTAGAATTTCCACTCGAATTTCAAGTGCTGGGCTATACTAGTTTATATAAATTTATCATTTTTTAAACTTATTTCAATCTACCTGATCCAATTTATGCGTATAAATATGAAAAATTTTCATATATCGCACTTTATAGCAATATTTTTGTAAGACATAAAATTTGAAAGAAAAGAAAATTTTTGTCAAAGAAAATTGCAAAATGTGGAAATTTTTTTTACAGTTATTAACATATAAAGAATATACCTAACAAAAAATATATTAAAATCGAAATTTGGAGGAGCAATTTATTTTCAAAAAAATTTATATGTCACCTTCTCCGAGAAAAGGGACCTAGTGTGTAAAAATTAAGTTTTAAGAAAAAGACGCATTTAAAGTTTCTACACCCTTTTAGGTACCAGAATCTTTCGTGTTTGACACAACCCGTTTTTTGACACACTAGGTCCCTTTTCTCGGAGAAGGTCACATATATCTTTTTTTTCATTTATTTTAATCCTTGAACTATATTTTAATAATTCTTGCAAAAATAATATCATATTTTCCAGTTTTCTTTTAGAAAATATGCAATTATTCAAAATTTAATATTATACAAAGTATAGTTGGCATTTTTCTCATCAGGTTAAGTAGCGAGATCAAGTAGATCTAATTAAAAATATTCACAAAGTATCCACATAATATGAAAAGTATCAGTTAAAACAAGTAAGAATGTTAACTTCAGCTATGCTGAATCGGTGATACCCTCTACCTGGGTTTTATTGCAGTATCTAAAAAAAAAATTAAACAAAATAATTTAAAAGTAAACAATTTGATAAACTTGATCCTATATTATTATAGCAAACACACTGAATTCTTAGCATATTTTTGGTCCACATTTTTGGTCATGTCTTGGCACAGCGACAACTGATTTACCCCATTTTCAATTCCAACGTAGTCGAAATTATGACGAACAATGTTAACCTAACTTTACCAAGGCAAATAGCATATCTTGTGAATTAGCGTGATTTCAACAGACAGACGGACAGACCAACTGATGGACTGACGGACTGACGGACTGACGGACAAACGGATGGACGAACATCGCTGTATCGACTCACGTTGTTGTAAGGATCAATCATATATATACTTTATGGGGTCGCAAATTCATTTTTCGATGTGTTACAAATGACATAACTAACTAATATATACCCTCTGCACCATGGTGTGTCGGGTAAAAAAAGAATGGATTTTATAATAACAATAATAAGAATAATAATAACAATAATATAAATAATATTCTAAATATTTTTAATTAATATATTTTTTATATTTAGAAGCTGTGGGGACCCCGAATATAAACTTAGATCAGCCTTAAATGTTAAATATATAATTTTTAGATATATTTAAAGAGATCCCATTTAGAGCCCAAGTTAGATTCCAAAGAAAATTAAATCCCAAACTGCAAAAACTCCACTCCAATGTTCATCTAGTTGCTGTGACGTAAGATCTCGAAAAACCAGATATCATTACCAATCTTCATTTTTAAACAACTTTAACCTGAGCCGATCCAAATTCCACAACATTTTAAAACTATGGTTGAAATATCTAATTTACGATATTTTTAAAAATTTATTCTGGCAAATTTTCAAATTTATAATTTTGTGTTATTTTTGGGTAATTCCTTTTTCTAAATATTTTAATTTTTGTATAAATTTCGAAAAATCTTAAATATTTAATTTCTTAAAATCTGGAATTTTTATTATTTAAAATCCACTTGATTTTAGTTAAAACCTTTAAACGGAGAAATTTTGAAACTTCCATTTTTGTATTTAGGAAAAAATACCATTTATCGAAGATTCAAATAAATCTGTTAAACGATTTTGTATGCAAAATTTCCTAAAGATAACAATTTTTAAACAGACTGTTATTTGAATAATTTTATTTTTAGACAAAAAAAAACTGACCGACGATCTCACGCTTGGCTTTACTAACTAATGAATATCATATTATTTTATTCCAGATTTATATCGTCTTTATATTTAATTATTAAATCAATTAAATTTTCTTAATTTATTAAGTGAAATAAAAAATACATATTTTTGGAATTTATTTTAATATTTTAAAAATAAAAATATTTAATTCATTTGTGTAATTAAATATCTATTTAACAAAACCATAAGCAATACAAAAAAAATCTTTATTTAATTTCAATTTATAAAAACAAAATTTCATAATTTTCTTTTTATAATACAACAAAAAATTAAATAATTTAATTTTTCCTTTTTTTATTTTGTTTAATGATTACATTTTAATTTATTAACACCCACAAAGTTTATATATGATTGTTATTGTATTTTATATACATACATATATTTTTTTTAAATATTTTTCATATAATTATACATATATCAAACATAATTTTCATTTGTTTGTTTAATTCACGGCAAACTCTTGCCGTAATAATGATAATAACGATGACGATAATAATATTAATTTAATTTATATGTAAGTAAATTGCTTTTCAATTAAGTTGAATATTCGATTCATTGTATCATCCATCTGCACAAATGTGCAATATTAACTGTAATTGTATTAGTTTTACATAAATATTAAAATACGCATAATTTTTTTTATTTGTTTTTAACATTCACATTCAAAATATCTCATTCCATATAGGAAACCCATGTGCAATATTAGATTTTAGAAACAAAAACATTTTTATAAATTATATACCTATATTTAATTTGTATTTTTCTTTTTTTCTGTTTTGCTTTAAATAAAAAATATAAAAACTTTAAATGACGTTGTTTTAATTACAATAGGTTTTTTTGGTTTTAAATAATTTTTTCATTATTATTCTTTTTATGGAAATATTTTGAGTTAAAGGAGAGAAATATTAAAAAACAACTTCCTTGAAAACCTGCATATTTTTTTTAATCCTATTTTTGATACGAGTAATAACTATTTTAAATTGCAATGCTTTTAAAAATTTCATAAAAATACCTTTAATCTTATTTTAAAATAAATTTATTGAAATTTTTTTTTCGAATTTTAAAATCTCTCAACATAATTTTTAAACATTTAATAACCAGTTTAAAGGCGCTAGAGACGGCCAAACAAATTTATATTCTGGTGTACTTTTTAGTTAATATTCAAAACAAAAAATATAATTTTGCATTATACCAATAATCGGAGTATAACTCTAGCAGTAACTTAAATCTAAGTCTGTGCAAAAGAGACACTTTTTGAGTAGAGGTACTTTCTTTAAGCAAATGTACTTTTTAAAGAACATGCACTTTTTCAGATAATGTACTATCTGAAGAATAGATAATTTTTTCAGTAAACGTACTTTTTGTAGACAATGTAGCTTTTTGAAAAAAGGTACTTTCGGAAAAAGCACTTTTTTAAAAAATTAACTTTTTAAGAAAGGTACTTTTAAAAAAAGTGTACTTTTTAAATAAAGGTACTTTTTTAAGAATATGTATTTTTAAGGAAAGGTACTTTTTAGTAAAGGGCTTTATTAAGAATATGTATTTTTAAAGAAAAGGTACTTTTTTAAAAAGACATTTTTTAAGACATTGTACTTTTTAAGAAAGCGTACTTTAAAAAGATGGTTTTTAAAAAATTTACTTTTTAACAAAATTTTTCTTTTTAAGAAAATGTATTTTATAAGATTAAGTACTTTAAAAAAAGTACTTTTTAAGAAAGGTACTTTTTAAAAAACGTACTTTTTCAAAAAAAAGTAAATTTTTTAAAAAAAGGAACATTTATAAGAAAATATACTTTTTAAAGAAATTGCACTTTTTTAAAATACTTTTTTAAGAAAAGGTACTTTTTTAAGAAAAGATGCTTTTTTAAGAAGAGGCACTTTTTTAAGAAATGGTACTTATATTAAAAATAGATACTTTTTTAAGAAAATTTACTTTTTTAATAAAATGTACTTTTTTAAGAAAGGGCACTTTTTTTTAAGAAGAGGCATTATTTTAAGAAAAACTACTTTTACAAAAACGAATAATATTTAAGAAAAGGCACTTTTTTAAGGACATGTACTATTATAATAAAAGCCACTTTTTTTGAAGAGGTTCTTTTTTAGAAATACCTTTTCTAAAGGTAATAGGAGAGGTACTTTTTGAGAAAAGTTACTTTTTAAGAAAAGGGAGTTTTAAATTAAATAACTTTTTTAGAAAAAGTATTTTTTAATAAACGTACGTGTTTTAAAAAATTTACTTTTTAAAATAGAGTACTCTTTAAGAAAAAGGTCCTTTTTAAAAAGACGTACTTTTTCAAGAAAATGTACTTTTTAAGAAAAACTAGTTGTTTATAAAAGTAACTCTTTAAAATTAAGTTTTTAAGAAAAATTACTTTTAAGAAATGCACTTTTTTAAGAAAACGAACTTTTTAAAGAAAAATGTACCTTTTCAACATAAGCTACTTTTGTTAAGAAAATGTTCGTTTTAAAAAGCGAAAATTTTTAAGAAAAGACACCTTTACAAGAATATCAACTTTTTTAGAAAAGATATATTTTAAAAAAGTTACTCTTTAAAATAAAGGTACCTTTTTTAAGAAAATGCACTTTTTTAAGAAAAACTATATTTTAAAAACAGAACATTTTTATAAAGGTTTTTTTTTTTTAAATATATATATATTTATTCCTATTTATTCCTGAGAAGAACATAGGGCCACAAAAAGGTACTTTTTAAAGAATATGTATTTTTTTAAGAAAAGGTACTTTTTTAAGAATATTTACGTTTTAAAGATTAGGTACATTTTTATGAATATTAACCTTCTCAAGAAAAGGTACCATTTAAAATAAAATTTGTTTTTCAAAAAGGCACTTTCTTTAAAAAAAAGGTCCTTTTTAAAAGAAGAAAAATTAAAAAAAAATCACTTTTTTAAGTATAGGAACTTTATCAATAAACTTTACTTTATTAAGAAAAGGTACTTTTTAAGAAAACATACTTTTTAAGAAATGGTGGTTTTTTAAAGAAAAAATAGTTTTAAAAAAAATTTGCTTGTTCAGGAGAAGGTACTTTTTTGAAAAGATCATTCTAAAGGATTTTCTTTTAAAGTACTCTTTTCAGAAAAGGTGCTTTTTTAAGAAAATTTACTTTTTGAGAATATTTGCTTTAAAAAAAGGTACTTTTTTAAGAAAAGGTAATTTTTTAAGATAATTTACTATTTAATAAAAGGTACATTTTTAGGAAATGGTTCTTTTTTAAGAAACTAATTATAGCGATTTTATATTACCCACTAAAATTCTAGGTTTTTCGATATGGCCTCCCTAGAAATAGTCGAAAAAATTCAGTATATATATATTCAATGGTAAACGTAACTATTATAATGATAAAATATTTTACATTTAATATAAAAAATGGAGAATTTAAATTTTTTTTAATTTAAAAGATTTAATTTAACGGTGTTTTATTATTGAAATATTGAATTTTGGTAATGCAGATTGATCAATTTTATTCAATTATATTCAAGAGCAGACACTGAAACCGTAAACATTTTATCGAAAATCTATAGTTCTATATGCAGGAAGGTACAGAATATTGAAGAAATATTCCAAATCAAAAAAATTGCAGTCCATCTCTGTGAATGGATTTTAAGTGCGAAAAAAACGTATGTTTTCTAGAATTCTTCCAAATCAAAAAATTGCAGACCATCTCTGTGAATGGATTTTAAGTGCGAAAAAAATGTATGTTTTCTAGAATTCTTTTTACTCCCATTTTTTAACTTGTAGTGTATGTTTGTCTGCAGTAAAAACTTTGGATCGATTTTTAAACTTTTTCCGGTGATCCAATCGATTTGAAGCTTCAATTGTAGTATAATTTATATTTTTCGAAATTTTAATGGTTTTTCTTTAAATTGGCAACCATATAAGTGTTCTAGGAAATGAATAACAGATATGATTTTATAAAACGTGAAGTATTACTGCCGACATTTT